>CM077150.1:264968710-265578779 GCA_039583875.1 Platanthera guangdongensis
CGTCGCCGGTCGGATGAATGCTGGAGCCTGCTTCGCCGGCAGCAAAGGAGGGCGCAGGGTTGGGAAAGGATGGCGCGGGGGCTGGGAAAGGATGGCGCATGAGCAAATCTGATTAAATCAGCAATCCCATTGATGTAATCAACAATTATACACACGCGCTAATATCACAGGAAATAGCGCGAGTGTATATCCTCACAACCCTATATGGATTTATATACTATAATTCATGCTATTTCATATGATATTAGCACGAGTTATTAGCCATCAGATCCAACTCCAAAATATCTTCATCATCCTGCGGCGCTCCAACACCCGGACTCCTGCATTTCTTCATCCCGCGGCGCTCCCAGACCCTACTCCACCAGTTTCTTCATCCCGCGGGCTTCTTCGTCGATGCTTCCCATTCTGACACCCCGCCCGACATCTTCTCCGTGTTGGCCTTATTCCCCGATTGGTGAACATTGCTGCCTTCCACGCCTTCACCATGAGATTGTTGCTGTGAGATCATTTACAGTATTTCTTTCTATCGGGATCTTGATTGTGATTTGTTAGGGTTTTTGATATGAGATCGACTTGTTTCATATTTATTCTCTTGATTAACAATTTTCATTATGTCGGCTTCTGTAAATGATGTGAGATCATTTATAGTATTTCGTTCTCTTGATTAATCATTGCTGTGAGATCGATGCTTGTTTACAGTATTAACAATAGGGCTTGTTTCATATTTATTCTCTTGATTATTTTTCAAGTGAGTAGAAGACGTTGATTTATAGAATTGGAAGGTGTAGTCAGGATAGTTTAATCTGTGCTACTTATTGTCTCACCGTTCTGTAGCTAGAGCTTTCAACTCTCCTAACATTTTAATTTATGCATTTCTTGTTTATGTTACTATCTTCAATAACAGTGTAAACACCTTTCAGATATTATTTTGGGTCAAGTACTTGCAAGAGAAAAATGGAGTTCACCGTAGATTTGGGAACAAAAAATGTGATTCAGGAAATAATGTCGAGTTGAATGATCTGATTCAATCTGAAGTTGAAATCAGTAATGAAATACATTCAAGTGATGTAGATTCCCGTATTAAAGAACCTTATGTTGGATTGGAATTTAATAGCATTGAGGATGCATATTCTTTTTATAATTGTTATGCACTCCATCCGGATTTGGCACTAGAAAATATACAAGTAGTAAGTCGCATGTCTCAGGTGAAATTATATCAAAGAAGTTTGAATGTGATAAGGTAGGGTTTAAATCAACATCTACTATTGTTAATCCTCTTGTTAAGCATCAACGTGAAACAAGAATTGGCTGCAAAGCAAAAATTGACATTCACAAAAATAAAGGAGGACTTTGGGTTCTATTTGTTTTTGTCAAAGATATGATCATAACCATGAGATAGATACTCCAAGGCGTGTGAAAAAACATCGCTCCCATAATATGGTTCACAAAAAACATATAGTAAAAAAGTTGATGGATCAATTACAAGTTCCGGAATAGGCCCATCAAGAATTGCTAAGACCTTAAATATTACCAGTGGATACGATTCTATTTCTGCTAAAAAGGTTTCCGATCATTTGAAGGGAAAAGATTGAATTCATTAGGATGTCAAGGAGCCTTATTGTACACTTATTTTCAAAAACAAAAAGCTTTAGATACTTTCTATTTTGCTATTCAGTTGGATAATAATGGGATTTTGGAATCTATTTTTTTGGGCTGATAGGAGATCGAGAAATGATTATTTTATCTTTGGAGATGTGATAGTTTTTGATGTTACATACAAAACTAATAAATTTACGATGCCTTTTGCCCCATTTATTGGGGTAAACCATCATAGGCAATCAATTTTATTTGGATGCGCCCTGATATAACGAAAGTGAGGAATCATGTGCTTGGCTATTCAATGAATGGTTAAAATGTATGTTGGACAAAGTTCCTAAAGTTATTATTACAGATGATGGGTTACACCACTATTTATAAGGAGGGTTTCCCCCATGATCTCCTCCACAAGTGGGAGATCATGGGGTTGACTAGTCAACCCCCATCTCTCATAAACTCCCCATGATGAGGAAAACATGGGGGAGGGCCCACTCCCTCTCTCTCCACCAATAAACCACCACCCTTTAGGGGGAAACCGCCGCCGCCTGCCGGCCAGGCCGCCTCCACCGTCGGCCTGGCTGAACGGTCGCCGGCCTTGCCGCCGAGGCCACGGCCAAGCCTCCGCCGCCGGCCAGGCCGCCGCCCCGCCAGCCAGGCCGCCGCCCGACATTGCCGCCAGCCGGGCCGCTACCGCCGGCTAGGCCTCCGCCTGCCGGGGCCGCCGCTGCCGGCCGGGCCGCCGCCGACCGGCCTCTGCCGCCGCCGGGCCAGGCCGCCGCCAGCCTCGCCGCGGCCTTGCCGCCGGCCCGGCCGCCGCCTGCCGGCCGCCCTGCCGCCCAGCCGTCCCACCACCGTCGACGACATACCCGCCGTCCGATTCGTGGTGGGCTTTCCTCGCCGTCCGATCTGGTGGGTAACCACCCACTAACCCACCAAGTTAGTGGTGGGGCCCGCCATGATTCCCTCCCGGAGGCTATAAAAGGAGCCCCAAAACCTCCTCATAATTCACTTTTTGGCTCCCGGTCATCTTCTTCCTCATGCGATAGCTCTGCCGGACTCCTCCCTCGGATCATCCTCCAACCACCTCGAGCCACCAGTGTGCCACCAGTAGGGAAACACCCAAGTCCCGGAACGAGCGAAAGAAGGAGGCGGGCGACCACTACAAATGGACAAGCGTCAAAGCCGTGCTCCAAACTTCAGAACACCGGAGCCACCTCTCGGATTCCGGTATCCAAGTCGCTCCCACGACGCAGCCTGTCGCCCGCTGGGAGCTGAAGTCTTTCTCTCCCCCAAGCTGTAACGGGAGCGGCCTGTGGCCCCCGATTCTCCGAACACATTATAATCACGAGCAGCTAGTGGACTTTGACCTGCACAGATCCGGTCACGTGATTTTTTACCCAGTTGAGGGGTTTTTCCACATCATCACATCTTGAGTCAACCTTTTATTTTCACTGGCCGTGTGCACGCTCGATCACTCCGTAAGCTAAGACGGTTCAAGTGAATCCGGTCTGACCGGGGCATCGAGTTAGCCCGCAACAACAGATATGGATGCCGGATGTATAAAGCAATACAAATCGTATTTCCAAACACTCGTCACCATTTTGTTCTTGGCATTTCTGGAAACATCTTGCTGAACATGTTCATAATTTTTGGGATAATGAGTTCAAAAAGGACTATTATACTTAGTTTAATAGTACTTCAGTCAGTTCTTGTGAGCACAATTAGTGCGAGTTAATTGCAAAGTATATATGAAATCAGTGATAATAGTTGGTTAGCAAAAATGTGGCATAAAAGAATACATTGGGTTCCCTCATACCTTTCAAATATTTTTGTGGCTGAGATGACTTCTAGTAGTAGAAGTGAAAGTATAAATGCATTTTTTGATGGATTTGTAAATGTAAACACTCACTTAAATGAGTTTATTATGCAATATGAAAAAGTTCTAAAGTCACGTCGTGATGTAGAAGAACAAGAGGATTATATGACATTGAACTCTACCGCAACTTTATTCACTAGTTTTTCTATTGAACAAAAAGCCGCAAAAATATACACAAAATCAATGTTTAAACAATTTAAGAATGAGTTCAAATTAAGTTTTGAATGCTGGTATGCTGTAGTACAAATTTCTCCTACTTGTGCAACCTATAAAGTAGGACTATCCTGTGATGATAAGAGAAAATGGTGTTTGGTGACTTATGATGAGTATGAAGACATTAAAGCTAAATGTGAGTGTGTAAAATTTGAGACACATGGTTACTTATGCAAACATATCCTTTGTAACACCTCCCCTATTATACGGTCATTACAGGGAGGTGTTACATCCTTCATGTCATGACAGTTGTTAAACATTTAAAGGAGATACCTCCAAATTTTATATTGAAGCGATAGACAAATGATGTTAGAAGCATAATTCCTATGCAGGGTGATAGTTCACAGGATCTTGTTGTCTCTCCAATGATTAAATGACGACTTGCAAGACTATATAAAAGTTTACTTGATCAAGCTTCCCTATCAGTGGAAATCTATGAACAAGTATACGAAACCTTTAACAGATTGTTGCAAAAATTTGTTTTTTCTTTGCATCATGATAAATCTGATAATATGTTGAGCCAAGTGGGTTCAAATTTGGATTTATATAAAATCCTTAAAATTTCTATTCGAGATCCTCCAATTGTGCATTCTAAAGGTCGGCCAAAACTTGCTACAAGAATTTCATCTGTTATTGAGGAATCTCAGAATCAGATAAAATGGACCTGTGGATCATGCGGTGGAAAGGGCCACTATGCTACAACATGCCCAAATAGAATGGCAGTTCGTTTTGTTAATTAGAATTTCTTGTCTAATATTGTTTCTAACAAAATTTCATATTTTGTAGGATAAGCATGCATAGTGAACCCTTGCGACTATTCCAGCCAGTGCTCGAGCCTAACTGCTGAGGGAATTCAGATCTCTGTTTCACAATTTAAACTAATTATGTTGCTGAAAAAACTCTCTTTGGTAATTGTATAACAATAGGATTATGTGGTTATTGAGGATGATCAGTTGATTTTTGTCAAAGCCTTGTTTTTTTTAGTTATTGAGAATGATCAACAGGAATTAATTACCTTGTTTTTTAGTTATTGTATAATTATGTCACTATAGTTATTGCTACTAGAGGATGATCCAATTTATAGGCATAATGGCCCTTCAAGAAGTTAATGCACCTTTATAATCTCTGATACAGCTGAGATAAGGAATTACATCACCTGCGAGATGAGATTTTAATGTTCTAGTTGGAAAATTACATCACAGACGCCGGAGCCCAGTGATAAGCTTTTTACATTTTTTTCATGACTCGCGCAATCTGATTACATCATCGTCGCCAGCCGGATGACGCTGGAGCCTGCTTATGCCGGCAGCAAAGGAGGGCGCAGGGTTGGGAAAGGATGGCGCGGGGGCTGGGAAAGGATGGCGCATGAGCAAATCTGATTAAATCAGCGATCCCGTTGATTTAATCAACGGTTATACACTCGCGCTAATATCACAGGAAATAGCGCGAGTGTATATCCTCCAACCCCTATATGGATTTATATACTATACATTCATGCTATTTCATATGATATTAACGCGAGTTATTAGCCATCAGATCCAACTCCGCAATATCTTCATCATCCTGCGGCGCTCCAACACCCGACTCTGCATTTTCTTCATCCCGCGGCGCTCCCAGACCCTACTCCACAGTTTCTTCATCCCGCAGCGCTTCTTCGCCGATGCTCCCCATTTCTGACACCGCCCGACATCTTCTCCGTGTTGGCCTTATTCCCCGATAAGAAACATTGCTGCCTTCCACGCCTTCACCATGAGATTGTTGTTGTGAGATCATTTATAGTATTTCATTCTATCGGGATCTTGATTGTGATTTGTTAGGGTTTTTGATTTGATGCTTGTTTTTTTATTTTTGTCATTGATGATCGACTTGTTTTCATATTTATCTCTTAGTCTCTTGATTAACAATTTTTCATTATGTCGGCTTCTGTAAATGATGTGAGATCATTTACAGTATTTCATTCTCTTGATTAACATTGTTGTGAGAACATTGCTTGTTTACAGTATTAATAATAGGCTTATTTCATATTTATTCTCTTGATTATTTTTTGAGTGAGTAGAAGACATTGATTTATAGAACTGGAAGGTGTAGTTAGGGTAGTTTAATATGTGCTACTTATTGTCTCACCGTTCTTTAGCTAGAGCTTTCAACTCTCCTAACATTTTAATTTATGCATTTCTTGTATATGTTGCTATCTTCAATAATAGTATAAACACCTTCCAGATATTATTTTGGGTCAAGTACTTGCGAGAGAAAAAATGGATTTCACATTAGATTTGGGAACAAAAAATGTGATTCAGGAAAATAATATCGAGTTGAATGATCCGATTCAATCTGAAGTTGAAATCAGTAATGAAAGACATTCAAGTGATGTAGATTCCCGTATTAAAGAACATTATGTTGGAATGAAATTTAATATCATCGAGGATGTTTATTCTTTTTATAATTGTTATTCACCCCATTCCGGATTTGGCACTAGAAAATCTTCAAGTAGTAAGTCGCATGTCTCAGGTGAAATTATATCAAATAAGTTTGAATGTGATAAGGCAGGGTTTAAATCAACATCTACTATTATTAATCCTCTTGTTAAACATCAACGTGAAACAAGACTTGGCTGCAAAGAAAAAATTGACATTCGTAAAAATAAAGGAGGGCTTTGGGTTTTATTTGTGCTTGTCAAAGATCATAACCATGAGCTAGATACTTCAAGGCGTGTGAAAAAACCTCGCTCCCATGATATGGTTCACAAAATACATATAGTAAAAAAGTTGATGGATTAATTACATAGTTCCGGAATGGGCCCTTCAAAAATTGCTAAGACCATAAATATTACCAGTGGATTTGATTCTATTTCTGCTAAAAAGGTTTCCGATCATTTGAAGGGAAAAAATTGAAACATTGGGAAGTGAAGGAGCCTTATTGCACACTTATTTCAAAAAACAAAAAGCTTTAGATCCTGATTTCTATTTTGCTGTTTAGTTGGATAATAATGGGATTTTGGAATCTATTTTTTGGGGAGATAGGAGATCGAGAAATGATTATTTTACCTTTGGAGATGTGATAGTTTTTGATGTTACATACAAAACTAATAAATTTATGATGCCTTTTGCCTCATTTACTGGGGTCAACCATCATAGACAATCAATATTATTTGGATGCGCCCTAATATCAAACGAAAGTGAGGAATCATTTGTTTGGCTATTCAATGAATGGTTAAAATGTATGCTGGACAAAGTCCCTAAAGTTATTATTACAGATATGGATGCCGCGATGTATACAACAATACAAATCATATTTCCAAACACTTGTCATCGTTTTTGTTCTTGGCATATCATGAAACAACTTGCTGAGCATGTTCATAATTTTCGGGATAATGAGTTCAAAAAGGACTATTATACATGGTTTGATAGTACTTCGGTCAGTTCTTGTGAGCACAATTGGTGTCAGTTAATTACAAAGTATGAAATTGATGATAATAGTTAGTTAGCAAAAATGTGGCACAAAAGAATACATTGGGTTCCCGCATACCTTTCAGATATTTTTGTGTCAGTGATGACTTCAGTAGTAGAAGTGAAAGCATAAATACATTTTTTGATGGATTTGTAAATGCAAACACTCACTTAAATGAGTTTATTATGAAATATGAAAAAGCTCTAAAGTCACGTCGTGACGTAGAAGAACAAGAGGATTATATGACATTGAACTATATTGCAGCTTTATTCACCAGTTTTTCTATTGAACAAAAAGAGGCAAAAAATATACACAAAATCAATGTTTAAACAATATCAGCATGAGTTCAAATTAAGTTTGGAATGATGGTACGATGTAGTACAAATTTCTCCTACCTGCGCAACCTATAAAGTAGGACTATCCTGTGATGATAAGAGCAAATGGTGTTTGGTGACTTATGATGAGTATGAAGACATTAAGGCTAAATGTGAGTGTGTAAAATTTGAGACACATGGTTGCTTATGCAAACATATCCTTCATGTCATGACAGTTATTAAACATTTAAAGGAGATACCTCCAAATTTTATATTGAAGCGATAGACAAATGTTGCTAGAAACATAATCCCTATGCAGGGTGATTGTTCACAGGATCATGTTGTCTCTCCAATGATGAAATGGCGACTTGCAGGACTATCCAAAAGTTTACTTGATCAAACTTCCCTATCAGTGGAAATCTATGAACAAGTTTACAAAACCTTTAACAGACTGTCACAAAAATTTAATTCTTCTTTGCATTGTGGTGAATCCGATACTATGTTGAGTCAAGTGGGTTTAAATTGGATTTATATAAAATCCCTGAAATTTCTATTCGAGATCCTCCAATTGTACGTACTAAAGGTCGGCCAAAACTTGCTACTAGAATTTCATTTGGTATTGAGGAATCTCAGAATCAGAAAAAACAAAGGACTTATGGATCATGCAATGGAAAGGGACACTATGCTACCACATGCCCAATAGAATGGAGGTGCGTTTTGTTAATTAGAAATTCTTGTCTAATATTTTTTATAACAAAATTTCATATTTTGTAGGATAAGCATGCATAGTGAACCCTTGCGACTATTCCAGCCGGTGCTCGAGCCTAACTGCTGAGGGAATTAAGATCTTTGTTTCATAATTTAAACTAATTCTATTGCTGGAAAAAACTCTCTTTGGTTATTGTATAACAATAGGATTATGTGGTTATTGAGGATGATTAGTTGGTGTTTGTCAAAGACCATGTTTTTAGTTATTGAGGATGATCAACAGGAATTAATTACCTTGTTTTTTTAGTTATTGTATAATTATGTAACTATAGGTATTGCTACTAGACGATGATCCAATCTATAGGCATAATGACCCTTCAAGAAGTTTATGCACCTTTATAATCTCTGATACAGCTAAGATAAGGAATTACATCACCTGCGAGATGAGATTTTAATGTTCCAGTTGGAAAATTACATCACCGACGCCGGAGCCCGGTGATAAGTTTTTTACATTTTTTTACATCACCCGCGCAATCTGATTACATCATCGTCGCTGGCTGGATGGCGCCGAAGCCCGCTTATGCTGGCGGGAAAGGATGGTGCAGGGACTGGGAAAGGATTGCGCGAGAGCAAATCTGATTAAATCAGTGATCCCGCCGATTTAACCTATACACTCACGCTAATACCACCTGAATTAGCGCGAGTGTATATCCTCCAACGGTGATATTAGCGCGAGTGTATCGCCGTTGATTAAATCTGCAGGATTGCTGATTTAGGCTCCGTTTGGGGGGACTTATTTTCACCGGTCAAGCGGTTGAGACGCATGAACCGAACCTTAATTAAGTCCCGGTTCATGCGGTCGCAACCGCTTGACCGGTGAAAATAAGTCCCCTCAAACGGAGCCTAAATCAGATTTGCTCCCGCGCCATCCTTTCCCAGCCCCCGCGCTCTCCTTTCCCACCGGCATAAGAGGGCTCCGGCACCATCCGCCTGGCGACGATGATGTAATCCTCAATAAATTTGAAATAGTTGATTTTTTTAAACAAATTCGTTGTTACATTGTTTAAAGTTTTTAATATAAAAAAGTGTTGTTTAAAGTTTTTAATATAAAAAATTTCAATGTTATGTTGTTGAATTTTTGTTATATTAAATTTCTTTATAAACAAATTAGTTATTTTAAGTTTTTTATAAATAAATTTTTTGTTAATTTTTTTCTTATAAACAAGTTTTTTTTTTTATTTTTACGTTGTGTCAAAAATATGTAAAACAAAAGGTGTTATTCATGTAATGTAGACATATTTAGTGTGATATTAATGTTATATAAAAATATTTTTAGAGTAATTTTATGTGCAAACCTATTTTGGTTACGTGCAAACCACAGTTATGTGCAAACCGGAAAACTTTAGGTGCAAATCAACTTGTTATGTGCAAACCAAAAAAATATTTTTAAAAATTCATGCCATAAACACACGAAAGAGGGCCGAATCATGAATTCTCTCTTCCTCCCCTGTTTGTATTGGTAACCGTCTAGTTGCATCTCACCTTCCTGATCGAGAATCCAGGTGCAGATCTAAATTCTTTTGTGGAAAATTGCGGGGATCCAAGATTTGGATATCTTGTGCTTCAAATCTTGGAGGAAAACGAAAGAGAAAGGGTTATTTCCTTTTTGTCAAGATAGTGAGCTTTTGTAGAGATTGATCAGTGTTCATCTTCCTCATGGAGAAGATCTCCTCTGCAAATCCAAAGAAAAGGTCAACAATGGCTTCACCTTCCTAATCAGCAACTTCATTCCAGATCTAGTAAGATTAGACACTAGGTTTTGGCGATTTTCTCTAGTTGAACGACATAGGGCACCAAGATCCCACATTTAGTCCACCTGCAACCTCTCCTTTCCCCGATGCGGGTACGAGTTCTCGGTCTGCCTTTTGAAGCAGATCCATCAGTTTTGACACAATCATCTTCCTCTAGCTTGAAATCATCTGGTCATGCATTTCGAGTGGAAGAAACGACAGGATCAGGAGGCGTAAGGCGGAGACGAGAGTAAAGGAAGGGAAATATGGGATCAGGAGGCAGAAGAATGGGAAGGGCTGCACTTAGGGCTTTTCTACATTTTATTTGTTAATAATATTATCTTCTTGATTAATTTTGATCAGTCAACACATAACGATATTCGGTTTGCACATAACATCTTATAATTATCGATTAATTTTTTGAATACTTTTACACTTCGCCCGCACAAAATAAATTTTGTGTGTCTGCCACTGGTTGTGTGGGTCTCAATCGCCGAACTCTTTTATCCTTATTAGTATTATTGTCTTTATCTTATTATGTGAGTGTTAGAAGTTGGAGGAGTCGTTATTTTCCTGTAGCTTGTATAATGGCATGAACATTGTATGCATTGTATGAATGAATGAAGTTCTAGTTTTTGTCCCCCTGTATTGTGAGATTTTGGTGGCTCTCTCCTCTAACGTGCAACCTGCTGGGAAAAAACCCTTATGATTTACCTTAACAAAATACTTTAAGTGATTTTTCATCATAGGTTTATTACCCAAGATGTATAGTGAGGGTAATATGGTCTTAGAAGTCCTAGGATGTCATTAGTATAAATGACATGAGAAAAGCACGCTAGATTTAGGAGGAAAGTCATGAAATGCTAACATGCGTCGACTAGAAGTCGACACAACGTCATCTAGAGGTTGAGGCAACTTTGATTAAAAGTCGACGCTACTTCGAGTACAAGTTAGAGTAACTGAATATGATAAGTCGACGCATACTCTGATATGAAATTGACGCAACGTCGATTACAAAACTTAATTGACAGAATGAAGTCAGAATTCGATGCTACGTCGATTAATCTTCTGAACGAGAATTATTTTGAGGATCAAATCAAAATTGCTTCAAAAAATATTTGGTTGTTATAACTGATTCTTGGAGATGTTAGATGACATGGTTTCTTGGCTATATATATACGGAGATACACATGAACAGATAGATGAATATTTTGAACGATCATTACAACTCTATTAGAACGTGTTTTTGGAGGATAGATTTTTGACAGAAAAAGATAGGAAGATCATCATTATAGTTCTTCCTTTGATCAGTCGATCATTTTGTTGTTAAATCTGCAGAGAATCAATTCTTTTTCTTCTAAAGAGCAAATCAATTGTTGCATCAGATTCAATGGAGATAAAAGAGAAATCTGGATTAAAGGGCTTATAATCTTTGCCGTTATCTTACTCAAAGATTCATCAGATTCACTAAGTGTCATACAATCCCCAGGATTCAATTGAGAGGACTCATCAAGAAAATCATTATATTTTAGATCTTCAACAATTTTTCTGATTTTATTATCATTATTAGTTTGTGAATAGAGTTTTAATAATCCCCCTTCAAAGGATTCAGTAAAAGGCTCTGAGAGTTTACTTGAGAAAACACTCAGATTGTATTGGTTCAAGATCTTCGTATCATATGATCTGGTGTTTGGTTCTAAGAGTCTCCTGATAAAAAGACTGGCACTGTGATAGTGAATTCCTACCGAGAGGGTAGAAGAGCGGATATACCCAGATTTTGGGGAACCACTATAATTTTTGTGTCTTCTATGATTTTACATTAATCTGTGTTGTTGTACTGTGATTTTATTTATCTGCACTTATTTCTGGTTGATAGCTGGTGTACATGCAAATTTTGTGAAATTATCTTAGTATTTGAAAAATTTTTTTATCTCTATTCACCCCCCTCTAGAAAAAACGTTAAGTTATTTAGCAACTATTCTCCTATTTCACAACCCCGCCTAGGCAGCCTGGTTCCGGCTCCACAGTACTCTCCACCACCGCCATTTTCTCCATCTTCGACATTTCTTCTGTGCAACATTCGGAGACTCTTAACAGCTGGTATCATATCTCTCAGTCCTCTTTCGCAGCACTCCAACACTTCCTCGTATCTTGTTGAAATCTCCAGCAAATCCCTCACCCATAGCAGGGATCGACATCCGAATAGGCCATCGCTTCAGGCACTGTTGTCACTGCTTCATCCAGCCCGATGGGCTTTCTCACATCTTCATTAGCAGTCCTATGTGCTTCTTTCTCAACCAGACAACCTATGTCAAAATCGGTTGCCAGCAGGGGTGAGCATAATAATCGAAAATCGATACTCGTTCGAAAATCGATAGTTTTATGATAGTTGCATATCAACGAACACCTTAAACTCAATTTATGCACAAAAGGCTATAAATACATTCTCTGTTATTGGCCCATATTATATGATGAGAGTGAATTTATTAAGTGATTGTAAGGAGGAATGTAAACTTTTAGTTAAAATCTACAGAAAAAGTTGGAAAGAAATTGGGTGCACAGTAATGACAGGTGGTTGGACTGATCAGAGGAATAGAACTTTAATAAACTTCTTAGTTTATTGCTCCCATGGTTTAATATTTTTGAAATCATTTGATGCTTCAGATATCAAGGATGCAATTATATTGTGTGAATTATTTGAAGAAGTAGTTGACTGGATTGAAGTGATCAATGTAGTTCAATTGGTGATTGGCAATGCTGCTAATTATGAAAAGGCGGATGTTTTGTTACACGAGAAGTATGCTGATATTTATTGGTCTTATCGTGACACTCATTCTTTAAATCTTATTTTAAGAGAAAGTTTCTTTATGAATCATGATAAAGATCTTGCAACCAAAACTTCAAAAGTAATTAGATTTATGTATAATCATATTTTTTTTATTATCTTGGATAAGAAAACGGCATGGTTCGAAGGAGATTGTCCTGGGTCCACTTAGTTTACTACTATTTTATTACATTAAAGAGTGAACAAGATCATAAACCTGATTTACAAGTTTTGATAACAAACAAATATTATTCTGATTCCAAGCTAGCAAAAACATTAAAAGGAAAAGAAGCAACCTCAATCATTTTGGATAACATGTTTTAGAATTATTGCTTGATAATGACAAAAATCTCAGCTCATATCATAAGGTTATTACGTGTGGTTGATGCTAATGATAAACCATCAGTTGGATATGCCTACGATGGACTATACAGAGTCAAGGAAGCAATCAAAAATTTATTCAAAGATAACAAAAGATTGTACAAGCTATATATAACTATTATCAGGAGTAGATGAGATAGTTAGCTTCGTCAAAGAATCCATTCAGCTAAATATTTTTTGAATCAAGCATTTCAATATGATAAAGAAAACTATGGCCAAATACCAAAAATGATGCAAGACTTGATCGAGCTAGTTGGAAACAAAGATATATGCAACAAACCAAAAGATGCAATGGTTGAAGTTAAATTATTTCGCGATCAACTAGAAAGTTTTGGAAAATCACTTGCTATCAAATTGTCAACAGAAATGCAACTCGATAAGCCTAGAACTTTATTGACTTTATTCTATTATTCTATATGTTTTAATCTAAAAATAATGAATTATTCACATTTTTTCAAGATGAATGGCGTATAATGTTTGGACCTAGCTAGTGCTCATAATTTGCAAAAATTGGCAGATCATATTTTATCCAAACACCATCTTCTTCAAGTTGGGGATGTTGAAATTTGTGAAGTGGAAGTGGTTGACGGGACAGGCCCGGCGGCCTGGGCGGACAGTTGTGGCGGACTGGGCGGACTGTTGTGTGCGGCCTGGTGGAAAGTCTAGTGGAAGCCGACTGTTCTTCTGAGCGGATTGCACGGGTGAAGTCCGCGGACTATGCATCCTGTTATCTGCGGATAAGGTGTTGGCTGTTTGGTTTTGCCAAGGAGCGGCCAGAGCGGATAGAGGCTTGCGGACTGGTGCTTTCCTCAGTGGCCGCATTGCAAGCTTGTGCTGTTTGGCGGTTTGGCTCATGTCCGCGGGAATCTTGCGGACTAGTGTGTCTGCGGTGTGGGCTGTTGCGGACTGGGCTTAGAGCTTGGCTGAGGCCTTGTCGAGCTCTGGTGTTACAGCATGTGTTTTGTTGTGGAGGTCTTTGGCGGACTGATGTTTGGAGTCCGGGAGGAGGCTGCTGCAATGGGGCAGGTGTGCGAGTAGCATGCAGACTGCTGGCGGTCTGTGCTATGGTGTTTGGCAGACGGGAGTTTATGTCTGCCATGCTCGCATTGACCTTTGATGGTTTTGGACTTGGTCACACTCTGTACCAAGACCATGGTGTCCGCCGTATCCGCCAAGTCCGCTGTTGGCCGGGCGGACTTGCTGTCTGCTTTTGGTCGTGGACTTGTGACGGATTGAGGTTTGAGTCTTGCGGACTGCCTCGGGTTGTGCGGACTGCCATTAAAGGGGGATTGCTGTCCTGCTGTGGTTGGAGGCTTTGCGGGCTGATGCCTTGTCCGCATAGCTTGGGCGGACTGGAGAGGGTTCGCCAATGTTGCCTTGCTCCTGCCGATTTTCCTTGTTATCCGGCTAAGTCCTTGCAGACTCGGCGAATTTTGTTTTGCTATCACGCGGGTTAGGGCGGTGTCGCTATCTCTAGGGCGGTGACCACACTCCTCACCTCGCCTATAAATAGGACCCCCCTGGCACATCTACAGCAACTTGAGTGAACAGTAAGTTGGGTTGGGCAAGGAGCTGTGGTCTTAGTTTGTCTGTCCGCGCGGATTGATTTAGGGCTGGCAATTTGCTGTGTGCAGGTCGCGCGGGTAGCTTCAAGGAGCCAAGAGTTTGGCTTTGACTTCGGTCAAGTACTTGGAAGTTGTGCGGTCTCTGCGGATTCAGCAGGAGGTCGCTCTGCGGCTTGTCAACTCTGTTTCAACTTTGCCAACTTCAATAACCTGTCCGCCGGCTTCAGGCGGGTAGGGGGTGTTCCTCAGTTCAACTTCAGCAGGAGACGAATAACGGTGTGTCCGCGCGGCCTCGCGGCTTCGGTGGGCTCCGTGGCTATTTGGCGGATTGCAGCTTAGTTCGGGCGATCTCTGCGGACTTGGCGACCTCGGCGACCTCGGTGGTCTCGGCGGACTCCGGTGCTGTCCGCCCGGCTTGGTTTTTGGTGCTTTCTGTTTACAGCTGTTATACTAGTGAAATCATGTCTCGCTATGTATGCCTCGTATTGTAAAGAAGTGAATGAATAAAAGATCTGCTTGTGCTTCCATTGTTTGTTGGGATTAACCTTTGTTCCTTGGGTTTCCGCTGGTTCAACGTGAGAATTGGGTAGTGCCGAAGGTATTAATTTGGCGTTTGGGCTACCTTGCTGACCATGTTGAGAAATTTTTAACATGGTATCAGAGGGAGGTTCAGTTGCGTGAGCGGTAGTCAACCAGTGTTGTTACTCAGTGCTTGAGTGGTGGTCAACCTGTGTTGTTGCTTAGAGCTTCTGAAAGGTTGCCAACAGGTGTTGCAATGGAAGGGAGTTTTGCAAGGGGTCTTGGCATTGAACTCTTAACGCCGACTAACTTCAAGAAGTGGAAGTCGTGCATGAAAAGTTATCGTCTTGGCGAGGAGCTGTGGGAAGTCGTCGGTGGTGACGACAGACAGGAAGTCACGGCTGCGTTCGGTACTGCTGAGCAGGTTAGGCTCTGGAGAAGAACAAATGCTAAGGCGGAGTTCATTCTGAAGAGGGCCGTGTCTCCGGAACTGTTTGATCACATCGTTGGATGTGAGTCGACTGCTAATATTTAGACAACCATTGATGAGTTGTTCAATAGGAAGAATGTGACGCGGCTTTAGTTCCTGGAGAATGAGTTGGCCAGAGCAACTCAGGGAGACCTTTCCATCTCGAAGTACTTCTTAAAGATGAAGAGCTTGTGTGCTGAGCTGTCGGCACTTGATCCTGATGAGCCTATCTCTGAGGCTAAGATGAAAAGGCACATAATCCGCGACTTCCAGAAGGAGTATGTGGCCTTTGTGACATCTGTTCAAGGGTGGGCTACTCAGCCGTCTTTGCTGGAGCTGGAGAATCTGCTTGCATCGCAGGAGAGCTTGACAAGGCAGATGGCTGGAGTGAACCTGAATCAGGAAGGCAGCGAAGCTCTCTTCTCAGGCAAGAAGAAAGGATGGGAAGGGAAGAAGAAGAAGGTGCAGGTCGTTGGTGAGAAGGAGACTTCAACTTCATATCAGCCGGAGAGGAGCAATGCTCCGAAGGACTGGAAGAAGAATTTGAAGTGCTACCGGTGTCATCAGCGAGGGCACTTCAAGCGGGACTGCAAGGTCAAACTGCAGCCTGGGCATGCTGCGGGAAAGGAGGAAGCTTGCTCGAGAAGTGAAGAAGCAGAATGGGGCAGAGCTTTTATGACGGGCACTTGTGTCCGGGCCTTGTCTGCTGAGGACTTCAACGGCGAGTGGATCGTGGACTCCGGGTGTGGTCATCACCTCACCGGAGACAAGTCGAAGTTCACCTCCATGCAGGCTTACTCAGGTAATGAAGCTATTATCACTGCTGATAATACTGTTTATGCAGTAGAGAAAGAGGGGGTCGTGTCTTTGGGTAGTGATCAGGGGCCGCTCATGTTAAGGAGTGTGTATCACGTGTCGGGCATGAAGAAAAACCTTTTCTCGGTGACCAATGTGGTGGACGCTGGTTATCACGTTCTGTTTGGGCTAACAGACGTGAGGTTCCTTCGCAACGTATCAGCGGTGAAGGCTGATGTTGCTCATATAGGGAGGAGGGTGAAGAACTTGTTTGTTCTTGCCACCAATTCTTATGTTGATCGTATGAGGGACAATGATAGCGCTACTATCTGGCATGAGAGGCTGGTGCATGTTGGCTTGGACAAGATAAAGGCGATGGCTAGTAGAAGTATGGTGAAGGGGTTGCCTACGTTGTCCTCCTTTAGTGACGGGCATGTTTGCGCGGGCTGTCAATACGGTAAGGACACATCGCCTTCCATTTGATAAATCACAAATAAGGAGCAAGAAACCATTGGAGTGCATTCATGGCGACTTGATGGGACCGACAATTACTGCCAGCCTTAGTGGAAGCAGATACATGTTTGTCTTGGTTGATGACTACTCAAGGTATACTTGGGTGTACTTCTTAAAGGAGAAGTCGGAAGCCTTCCGTTTGTTTATGGAGTTTAAGGAGTTGGTAGAAGGCCGACTTGGCTTGCATATTAAGAAGCTTAGAACTGATAACAGGGGTGAGTTTGTCTCCTCCAAGTTTTCTAACTTCTGCAGGAAGCACGCGATCCAACAGGAGCTTACTTGTGCTCACACTCCACAACAAAATGGGGTAGCGGAGCGGAAGATCCATCATCTGATGGATACCTGCAAATGCTGGCTTCATGCGAAAGATATCCCAAGGTCCTTTTGGGCGGAGGGGATGTCTTGTGCTGCTTATGTCATCAACCGGATGCAACTCTGCCCTATCAACATGAAGACTCCTCTTGAGCTGTTGCTGAAGGAGAAGCTGAGTGTGGGACACCTTCGGGTGTTCGGTTCAACTTGTTATGTGCATGTCCCGGATGCTTCACGGACTAAGCTGGATGCGAAGGCAAGGAAGCTTGTCTTTGTTGGCTACGATGAGCGGAAGAAGGGATGGAAATGCATGGACCCTGTGACGAAGAAGTTCGTGATATCAAGAGACGTTGTCTTTGACGAGCTGACGTCATATGGAGGTGGCTCGTTTGAGCTAACCGGAAGTAGCAAGGTTGATGAAGCACCGGTGGTGGCTGCTGAAGGCTTGGAAGAGGAGCTTGTTGTTTCACCAGCAGCTCCTGTTGCTTCTAACTCCGAGGCTGAGCTTTCTGGCTCAGGAAGCAGGGGGAGCACTGCTCAATGCTTGCCCCAGGTAGGAGTTGAGCCCGAATAAGTAAAGGAAGCAGTGAGCAAGGAGCCGACCCTTCGGAGATCGAAGAGGGTGGTTACGCCACCGGCTCGGTACTGTGATGGGAATGCAGTGAGCTTTGTCTCCTGCTTCTTTGCATGTCCTCTGGATGAGCGAGAGCCTGCAAGCTTCAACGAGGCCACTGGAGTGAAGGAGTGGGAAGGTGCCATGGAAGAAGAGATTGATGCTCTGAAGAAGAATGAAACCTGGGACCTTATGCCCAAGGTTGATGGCATTACTCCGGTTACTTGCAAGTGGGTGTATAAGTTGAAGAAGAAGGCTGATGGGAGCATTGATAGGTTTAAGGCTCGCCTGGTCGCTAGATGATTCTCACAGCAGTATGGAGAAGACTATGAGGAGACATTCAGTCCAGTTGCGAAGATGAATTCAGTAAGAGTGGTGATCGCCTTGGCTGCTAGCAAGGGATGGAGGTTGTGGCAACTCGATATGAAGAATGTCTTTCTTTACGGAGAGATTGACAAGGACATCTTCATGGATCAGCCGCTTGGTTTTGTCTCTGAAAAGCATCTGGACTATGTCTGCAAACTCAGGAAGGCTCTCTATGGGTTGAAGCAAGCTCCTAGAGCGTGGTATGGGAAGATTGCAAAGTACTTGCAATTCTGTGGATACCTTGCTTCTAACTCGGATTCAAGCTTGTTCGTTAAGAAGAAGGGGGAGCTACAAGTCTTGCTCCTGTTATATGTGGATGACATGATCATCATAGGGAATTCGGAGGGGGAAGTAGCAAGGCTCTGGGCAGAGCTTGCTATACGCTTCGAGATGAAAGACTTGGGAGAGTTGTATCACTTTCTCGGTCTGGAAGTGGAGAGTAAGGAGTGCAGGATTCTCATTAGCCAAAAAGGGTATGCAGATCGCATTGTGAAGCGGTTCGGCATGGGCGAAGGGAAGAAGTGCTCTACTCCACTGGAACCTGGGCTGAAGCTTCGACGAGATGAGGGAAGGGTTCTTCATGATCCCTTAGTGTTCATGGCTCTTGTTGGGAGCTTGATTTACCTAACGATTACAAGGCCGGACATTGCTTTTGCTGTTGGTCGAGTAAGTCGGTATATGGCTGAACTAAGGCAATCTCATCTAGTGGCGACGAAGTGTATTCTGAAGTATGTCAAGGTGACTTCTGACATGGGACTCCTCTATGGAAGGGACTCGGAGTTTGCGTTGCTTGGGTACACAGATGCTAACTATGACGGTGATTTGGATGATCAGAGGTCTACTTCAGGTTATGTGTTCACTTGCGGTTCAGCTAGCATCTCGTGGTGTAGCAAGAAGCAAGACTCAGTGCCAGTCTCAACTACAGAGGCAGAGTATAAGGCTTCGGCCTTGGCTGCTCGGGAAGCCATCTGGTTGAGGAGGCTTATAGAGGATGTTCATGAAGAAGTGCAAGGGCCGACTTTACTCCGGGGTGACAATGAGAGTGCTCTCAAACTGGTTAACAATCCAGTATGTCACGCCAGGACCATGCATATAGAGATTGATCACCACTTCATCAGGGAGAAGGTGTTGGAGGGATCTCTGTTGGTCGGGCATGTACAGAGTGAAGATAATCTTGCTGACATCTTCACGAAGCCACTGTCGAAGGGGCCATTTGAGCGCTTGCGCAGCTTGTTGGGCTTGGTCACCACTTCTCACTTCAAGGGGGAGTGTTGAAATTTGTGAAGTGGAAGTGGTTGACGGGACAGGCCGGGCGGCCTGGGCGGACAGCTGTGGCGGACTAGGCGGACTGGGCGGACTGTTGTGTGCGGCCTGGTGGAAAGTCTAGTGGAAGCCGGCTGTTCTTCTGAGCGGATTGCACGGGTGAAGTCCGCGGACTATGCGGCCTGGTATCTGCGGATAAGATGTTGGCTGTTTGGTTTTGCCAAGGAGCGGCCTGAGCGGATAGAGGCTTGCGGACTAGTGCTTCCTCAGTGGCCGCATTGCAAGTTTGTGCTGTTTGGCGGTTTGGCTCATGTCCGCGGGAATCTTGCGGACTAGTGTGTCTGCGGTGTGGGCTGTTGCGGACTGGGCTTAGAGCTTGGCTGAGGCCTTTGTCGAGCTCTGGTGTTACAGCAGGTGTTTTGTTGTGGAGGTCTTTGGCGGACTGATGTTTGGAGTCCGGGAGGAGGCTACTGCAATGGGGCAGGTGTGCGAGTAGCATGCGGACTGCTGGCGGTCTGTGCTATGGTGTTTGGCGGACGGGAGTTTATGTCCGCCATGCTCGCATTGGCCTTTGATGGTTTTGGACTTGGTCACACTATGTGCCAAGACCATGGTGTCCGCCGTATCCGCTGTTGACCGGGCGGACTTGTTGTCTGCTTTTGGTCGTGGACTTGTGGCAGATTGAGGTTTGAGTCTTGCGGACTGCCTCGGGTTGTGCGGACTACCATTAAAGGGGGATTGCTGTCCTGCTGTGGTTGGTGGCTTTGCGGGCTGATGCCTTGTCCGCATAGCTTGGGCGGACTGGAGAGGGTTCGCCAATGTTGCCTTGCTGCTGGCGGTTTTCCTTGGTATCCGGCTAAGTCCTTGCGGACTCGGCGGACGTTGTTTTGCTATCGCGCGGGCTAGGGCGGTGTCGCTATCTCTAGGGCGGTGACCACACTCCTCACCTCGCCTATAAATAGGACCCCCCTGGCACATCTACAACAACTTGAGTGAACAGTAAATTGGGTTGGGCAAAGAGCTGCGGTCTCAGTTTGTCTATCCGCGCGGATTGATTCAGGGTCGGCGGTTTGCTGTGTGCAGGTCGCGCGGGTAGCTTCAAGGAGCTAGGAGTTTGGCTTTGACTTCGGTCAAGTACTTGGAAGTTGTGCGGTCTCTGCGGATTCAGCAGGAGGTCGCTCTGCGGCTTGTCAACTCTGTTTCAACTTTGCTAGCTTCAATAACCTGTCCGCCGACTTCAGGCGGGTAGGGGGTGTTCCTCAGTTCAGCTTCAGCAGGAGACGAATAACGGTGTGTCCGCGCGGCTTCGCGGCTTCGGCGGACTCCGTGGCTATTTGGCGGATTGCAGCTTAGTTCGGGCGATCTCAGCGGACTCGGCGACCTCGGCGGTCTCGGCGGACTCCGGTGGTGTCCGTCCGGCTTGGTTTTTGGTGCTTTCTGTTTACAGCTGTTATACTAGCGAAATCATGTCTCGCTATGTATGACTCGTGTTGTAAAGAAGTGAATGAATAAAAGATCTGCTTGTGCTTCCATTGTTTGTTGGGATTAACCTTTGTTCCTTGAGTTTCCGCTGGTTCAACGTGAGAACTGGGTAGTGTCGAAGATATTAATTTGGCGTTTGGGCTACCTTGCTGACCACGTTGAGAAATTTTTAACAGGGGAAAAATGGGAGTGTTTTCTAACAAATTCACATCAAAAAAAGAAATCATTTAGAACATCAAATATTAAATGATCTTGTGTATGTTCAAAATAATTTTAATGAGTAACCGATATGACTATCATATAATTATATCTCTTTTGTTTGTTTACATTTACTATCTTTTTTAAATTAATGACATTTTACATTTTTATGTTTACTTCTGATTAAATTTCAAGCAAAAGAAATTATGATCATCTAGAAATTAGATTATACAAGTATTGATTTGGTTGACTTTTGAGTAATAGAGAAGGAACAAATGTCAAAGCTCACATATAATGATTTAGAAAATTAAATTTATAGCAAAGACTTTATCACAATAGTTGTAGAACAGAACTACAATATTAATGAACGAAAAACAACAAGTATCTAAGTGTGATGTTTATGAATATAATTGTATATAACTATTTAATTAATTTAAATATATGTTGTTTGATTTTATATATTAATTATGCAGATGTAGAACAAATTGGTGATACTAAACCAGTAGTTGAGCACACTGACTTGGACAATTTTGGCGATGAGTATGATGCAACTTTTGATGATGTTGGCAATGAATATGGTGAAGGATTTGATTGATTTAGATATGATTTGAATTTATGATAAACAATAGTACCATGATACAATATGCAGGAAAAATATTTTTGAGACAAAATGTTTTTATCAAATGATGTTTTTTTTACCTTTTCATGATATATATGTTATGATTTGTGATTTTTAGAAAACCCTCATTCCAAATTTTTAATTGTTAGTTTTAAATTTTAAAGTATGAGATTACTGGTTAAGAAATTAAGCATACATATTTATTTATTTATAATAATTATTATTATTATAAGAGCACAGTTCATCACAGTTCAATCCCGGACCGATCAGACCTTGAACCTTTGATCTTACTGATTCTTTCTCCAGTCCAGTTCTTAAAACCTTGAATAATACTGTAAAAGCAGGATCTTGAAAATTAGATTATGAAGAAACTTGTAAATAGAGAGATTAAAAAATGAACAAAAGTAAAAATTATATTTAGTTTAGAAATTGAATTGGGTAAGGTGTATAATCACTGCCCTAAAGTAGTTGCAACATCCTCCGACTAAGCTTTCAACATCTGCTCACTCCAAGGTACAACACCTGACTAGATCTCAAAAATTATAATGTGTATGGATATAAAAAAAATACAAAACATTCAAACTTCCACTTGATGAAGCAAACACAGAAAAAAGAAAATCGCAAAAACAGAATGAGCAGAAATGAAAAGCACATAACAATATAAATATTATTTTGAAAAGTATCTTATATATGAGTCTCATAAAATCTGTAAATTATTATTATGTAATAAATTTTAACGGTTATAATAAGTAAATTTTATCGAACATAGAAATACTTAGATTTCCAACGAAATATCAATGATGCAAAACACGTAAAGAAACAACATACAAAAATCACGAGACAGAAATCGAAGCAAGTTACGTCGATTTCTTATCACCGCATGGAAATCAAAGCAGGAGAAATCGACTCATGAGAAATCGACGTAAGTTGATTTCTTATACAGAAAAATAATTTGGGATTTTTTTAAAGTGTCAAACTATTTTATACAAAAAATAATATTCAATTCAATTATTTCTCAAATCTCAAATCCAAAGTCCCAAAGCAAAATCTCAAGAACAGAACGAATAAAAATGAAGAAGATACATAAAATATTTCAGGAAAACCTCCTATACTTCAAGTAATCATCATGTAATAATTTATTAACGGTCATGATAAGTAAATTTTATGAGATAGAGATAATTAAATTTCCAATGTAATATTAATTAGGCAGAACGAGTAAAGAAACCATGTACATAAATCATGCGATAGAAATCGAAGCACGTAACGCCGATTTCTCACAGTCACATGGAAATATGACAGAACATATTATTCGAAACTCGAAGGTTGCTTGAATATTGAGCCGAATCAGAATCAATAACAATTGATTTGACTTAGTTTTTGTCGATTCAATTTAACTCGAATCTGATTTTGAGCCGATTTTGAGTCAGCCTGGAGTCACTCAAAATATGATTCAATTCAGCTCCACTTGATTAAAAATATTATGTATTTATTAATAATTTAATATATTATTATTTTAAAATAAAGAAGACAGATTTAAACCTAAAAAAGAGTTAAAGTTTTGAGGTTTCATTTGCTAAATTTAGAGGTTGCCCAATTAAAATTCAAGCCAACTTGAAATAAAGAAAAAATTGCTCAATTTCGAGCCGTCTCGACTCAATTTTGAGGTAGCTCGGAATTGAGTCATTTCGAGTCCCAAGTTCCAAATCCCAAATCACAGATATCAAATCTCTATTCCCAAATTTCAAATCTCAAGTCTTAAATACCAAATCTCAAATCCCAAATCCCAAATCTTCAATCTGAATCTGGTGCGTGCGCACGCGCGTGTGTGGTTCAAGAATTCTCCTTATGACTCTTTCAACATAACAAGGATGATAGAATTTATTTATATACTCACAATTTTAAGTGGATATTGTCAATGTGAGTCATATGTTTCTTCATTTTTCCATGAAAATATTTTTCTCCAAATTTTGCAGTAATTTCCTCTATTTTGATTTTTGATAATTTTCTTATCAATTGATATGAAGCTCAAACATCACAAATGCTCCAATAAACATTTAAGAAATAATTATTTTATTTAATTAAATTCTAACATGAGGGAGTTGTAGGCTTGCATGTTGACACTATTGAACTTCACTACAGAATGATCTAAATGATTTTGGCTCTGCTTGGCATAATTATGGCGGTCGAGAGCATAGTGGTTATGAACCGTCATTCGTGACAGTTCGACCTCACCAAAGTAACTATTGCATATGCTGCCTCTTTCCATCCGGAGCCGATATTATTTTGAAATCTTTCCTATGTCGCGTTCTTCCAATCAGGGTTGTTAACAGAAACTGCACAATTAGTGGTTTCGTCCTTGGAAACCAATCCCAACAATATTTTTTGTTTCTGGAAACTTTTCTATTTCTCCTTGATGAAGCAACATAAATAGTAGGAGATTGATCTCCTACTTAATGCATATGGCCGACCCTCTCTACCCGACTTGGTTAGTGCTTGGTTCATGCTTATAAATAGAGGTGTCAGTTTCCCCGTTGAAGGTATTCAGACAAGTAGGTGTCAGCCACATGATTTCTTCTCGTTACAGTGATGCTTTTCGGCGAAGGTCTTGCGGAAAATGCAAGAGAACTGATGATCCCTCTTCACGTGGTTTCTTCTTCCTCGTCCACGACAGTGCTCGTTCATCTTCCTATTTGATGTTGTAACGCTCAGCCAGATTCTTAAGAAGCGAGATTGCCAACGTTCTTGGCGAAGGGGGTATTGTCGACAGAGTTGAGGAAGGACAATGCTATTTTCTTTTTCGTCTTCCTTGTAAGGCAATACCGATCTCTCTCTCTCTCTCTTTTACTCTCTTTGTAGCCACATATTTATCAACAAAAGAGATTTTTTGCCTGCGCAGTGGATGCAACCAAAATTCGGGAAACCATTTTAAATTTGTGCTCTTTGATTGCGTTTGCGCTTTTTTTGAGGCTTGCTCAAATTGCTCTCCATAACCACACTAATTTTTTGTTGTTAGATTATTTATTGGATCGCAAAATTGCTTGTCTGACTGTTATCATAACTAGTGGTATCGAAGTTAGGTTGGATCGGAGACTGATTGAACGTTCCGTTTCGAGTTGGGTCAATGTTAGGTGATGACATTGGTCCGCTCCCTATCTTCCCAATCTTGATTTGTGAATTAATCAGGTTGCCTCGAGATTTAGTTTTAGTGCAGATTTTTAGTTTGATTTCTATGACATCTTCTACACTTAGTGCGAAGTTTGAAGTTGCGTTATTATAACTCTTATTACTGAGTTATTTTTTCATGGTCAAGAACTTTGTTTTGTGAGTGCAGTTTTGGTCACTCTCTATTAGCTAAGCTTTTTCCTTGTTATTCATTCATTCCACATGAGCTTAGAGTGTGTCTAATTAAGTTTTTGATTAGTTCTCAAAGAAGTTCATTTTTCTCATGTTGGGGTCAGTTCGTTTGCATTCATTGTTGTTGCGTCTACATTTATCAATTTCTTTCTCACGCACACATCACAAGCCAGAAGTCTTGTCATGTTTAGTTTGTTATGAGAGATCACTGTGGGAGGTGGAGTAGTTGAGATTTAGCTTCAAGGTGGACCGTTTCTGAGACAGCCAGGTCAGTCCAGTTTTTGTGCTACTCAGGATTGAAGGAGATTTTTTTTGATCCGTTCTTGGCAGAAGTACTTTCAGTTGGTTCCTTTGGCATTTGATCTTGGTGACCGTTAGGGCATGTTGGAATTATCTCAGTTAGGTGCAGCATGTCATGGAAGAAGCCCCAAGGTGGTGATTGTTGCATATGTCGCCTCTTTCCAACCAGAGCTGATAATATTTTTTTGAAAATTTTCCAATGCCGCCTCCTTCCAATTGGGGTTGATAATGGAAACCACACAATTAGTGGTTTCATCCTTGGAAAAAAATATCCCATCAATATTTTTTGTTTTGGAAACTTTTCAATTTCCACTTGATGAAGGAACACAAATAGTTGGAGATTGTTCTCCTACTTAATGTCTACAGCCAGCCCCTCTACCCGGTTTGGTTAGTGCTTGGTTCATGCTTATAAATAAAGGTGTCGGTTTTCCTGTGGAAGGTATTCAGACAAGCAGGTGTTGACCACACGTTTTCTTCCTGTTACGGTGGTGCTTTTCGGCCGAATTTCTTGTGGAAAATCCAAGGGAAGCGCAGGTCCCTCTTCACACAGTTTCCTCTTCCTCGGCCACGACGGTGCTCATTTATCTTCCTTTTTATTGTTGCCATGCTCGGTCAGATTCTTAAGAAGCGAGATTGCCAACGTTCTTGGTGAAGGGGGTGTTATCGACAAAGTTGGGGAAGGATAACGATATTTTCTTTTCTTGACTTCCTCGTAGGGCAATACAAAACTCTCTTTTTCTTACTCTCTTTTTAGCCATGTGTTTATCAGTAAAAGAATTTTTTTTTCTGCGCAGTGAATGTGTCCAAAATTCGGGGAACCACTATAAATTTCCTTGTTCTTCGATTTTGATTGCTTCTATTTTCTGTTTGTGGGTTGCTCAAATTACTCTTTGTAACCACACTAATTTTTTGTCGTTAGATTATTTATTTGATCGAAAAATTGTCTGCCTCTCTATTTTCAAGGAACTTTGTCCATTTTATGTTCAAAATTAGTTTTATATTCTTGGTGGCGCTCCCAATCATTGTCATGCCAAACATTCATAGTATAACTGTGGTGTTTTCATCCAAACTTATCGGAGCAAAAACGTCATGCCAAACTTAGAGGAATATGCCCATGACCATAACATCATTGAAGAGCAAGAGTCAAACTGAATAATTGAAATGGATGGTGATAGCGATTCAATTAGCAATGATAAAACTGATGGTGATGATTCAACATTCACTGTTGGCTTTGAAGAGAATGAATATGCCTACAAAATTACATGCATTTAATTATAAAACTATAGTATATATAGTTAACATATTACTATATATACCTCAATATTTATAATAGACAAACCTATTCCCACCGAAAATCATGCAAAAGAAGCCACTTGCCCTCCCATCATTATCGACATGTCACACGGGACAGACGCGAGGCTGTAAATCCGCAAACTATTTTATTAATGGTATAGATAGATATGATACAACAAATTAACTTTGTTTCTCAGTCTGTTGAAGCATAATCTAAACTCCAGCATTAGCATCAATCCCTTGGGCAATTTGGAAGAAGATCATACTATAGAAAGCCATGTGAAGATGGCTCAAGTTCCCGAAGACGCGCCACCCCTTCCTCTTCCCCTGCAAAGAAAATGAAGTCATGTGTCAGAAATAAACTATAAGAAGATAAGTTTCCCACCTTATCTGCAGCCGTAGTAATGTCTTGTCTTTTTTATTTTTTATATATATCTACTATCTTTGTAAGGGCTTAAGTAGGAGATGCCCTCTCCAAATGAGTTTGTGGAAAAATACAAGTAAGAGTGTTAAGAGAAAGGTGTATTTGATATGTTTATGAATGTAATATCTGAAATTAACCTTATGTTCATATCATATTCTCAACATGGTATCAGAGGGGTTGGTGTTGAATACTATCTGCCATTAGATATCTAAAAAGGTAATTCATTTCACCACCTTTCATCCTATTCCTTCTTGGTTGCTCTATTTTTCCCCTGTGCTTCTCCTCTGTCTCCTCATATGGCGTCCTTTAGCAATCAAAATCCCAATTTTCTTTACTCCCCAAGTGGAGTTTTTATATTTGAAGGAGAAGCTTATGACTTCTGGCACATACAAATGCGTATCTTGTTTATCTCACAGGGTCTTTGGGACATTATCAAGGTAGATACCCCCAACCTTCAGCTGAGAATCCCTAACTAGGCGTGTTCATAAAGCCCCCCGGGCCCGGGCCTAAAACGGGCCTCCCAGGCCCGGGCTTTCCCGAACCGGGCCCGGGCCCTGATTATGGCCGGATGTTGTAACGCCCCCGATTTTCTGGTGTTATTATTTGAATTAATGTCATCACATTTATGACGTCAGGGTGTTGCCCTTTTTGCGTTTTGGTTGACGGCGCTGCAACGTTTGTGCGTTTTGCATTCGTTAGGATTGTTTCACCGGATTTTGGGATTTTGATTAGATTGAATGCTTTCCTTGTTCTAAAGGAATGAGTTTTTAGGTTTTGATCTTGTCCAGTTTTATTGCGATCCGAGCATTTTGGAGTCTCGGTGTGTGTTTGGATCTTTGTGATGATTTCTGCTTGTGTGAGCATTTGTTGGTATGGTCTCAAGAATGGTGCGTCGGATTCTAGGGTTGTCTCTCCTGCTAAATTCTTAGTGTCGGCATTTCTCCCCCAGAATTTAAGACAATCCGAAATTTTCGAATCTATCCTGTTCAGTTCTAAAGAGGATCTGGAGTTCTTGATAAATATCTTCTAGTACTCGAGATACCCATCTTCAGTACTCGAGTTATGCGTGTCTGTTACTAGAGAAGTTCTGTTGTTCTCGAGAGGTCCTTTAGTGGCTCTCGAGAAAAAGTATTAGTTGTTCTCGAGAAGTACCTGTTGTACCCGAGTAGGCCCTTTCTTGTACTCGAGTACTGCCCCGCCTAAACTCGAGAAATTTCCTCTAAATTCTCGAGAAGTGCCCTTGATCTCGAGAAGTTCTTATGTACTCGAGATATTCCTTCTTCAGTACTCGAGTATTGTTTTCCTAGTACTCGAGTGGTCGTTCTGTTGTTCTAGAGATGTGCTATAGTACTCAAGTAATTCTTCCTCATAGAACTCGAGTACTCTCCTTCTGCACTCGAGATGTGTCTTAGCTCTCGAGTAATTCTCCCTTCTAGTACTCGAGTAATTCTTCCCTAGTACTCGAGCAGTTTTGCCTTCAGTACTCGAGTGACATTCTAGTACTCATGTACTCTCCTTCTTTACTCGAGAGGAGTTTTCCTTCAGTACTCGACTGACTTTCTAGTACTCGAGTACTCTCTTCCTTTACTCGAGACGATTTTGCCTTTAGTACTCGAGTGACTTTCTAGTACTCGAGTGGATTTTGCCTTCAGTTCTCGAGTAACTTAATAGTACTCGAGTACTCTAAGTCTTCATCCCAGAAATCGGTTCAGCTGACCCTGGTTCATTCTTATAAGTATAAAGTTTTTTATAATATATCTATTATATATATATAAATATAAATACCCTACTTCTTCTTCCTCCTTCAATTAGACTGAATTTTTCTTTGTCTACCTCCCGAACCAGAGCGACGTGAGCGAGAAAGAGGTTGTCCGTCTGTACTTCTTCCGGTGGCCGCCGACGGTGATCCAGTGCTCGAAATCGTGAACCGATCGTTGATCCGAAAAGCTCTCAGCGATAGTTTCGTCATCTTGGTAAAATCTTCCCCTTTCCTTGAAATTTTCTCGCAAGGGTTTTCGGCCCTAACTCCTATTTTTGGCCTTTCATCTTAGATTTTGACTTCTCTCGTCTTCTTTAGCCCCGATCTACGACAAGGAGCGATTTTAAAGAGTTTTTAAGGCGAAACCAAGGCAAGTGGTGGTTTTCCCTTTTCCCTCTTCTTTCCAATCTTGATGATGACTGGTAATCTCCTTGTTCTTCAATCTTTCTACACTAATGTCCTTTTTATTTGTAGATATATTTAATTTTCCTTTGAATCCACTTGTGTTATTAGTTTCGTCTTGATAATTTAATCTTGTAAGTGCTGTAGAAATTCGATGAAAATGTTCAATCGATGGCTTTAATCATTCCTAACTACTATGTAGGATGTGTTAAGAGTTGTTTAGGACCATGAAATCTTTCCTAAGGGGGGAATCAATCATTACTTATTCTATAGTTGTTTAGTAGAATCCGACGTGTCGTTGTTAACTTGATATGTCTATCATGGTTTTTATTCGTGGCGATGTCGTGGGACGAGATAAGCCACCAGGCTCTGATTGGATTGTGGTGTTCCTCTGAGCTCTAAACCCGGATCGTTACGGGGTTTTCCTTCCGGGTTTGTTTTTCTTCGTTGCGGGTGTTATTAGTGGGTGAATCCACCGCCACAATGTTTGATCTCCCTATTAGCACTTTGTGGGGCTCTACCGGGTTTTTGGGGCATTTGCGGTGTTTGGTGGAGTGCTTTGTCTCCCCCATATTTAGACGGATAAATTGTCTTTGGGGTTGTGTCCAGATGATTTGACCACCTCGCCCGTATTGTTTTTTGTGGAGTTGACCACAGGTGGCTAATAGGGATTTGTTTCTCCTCCGATGATTTAATCTTGATCTGTTTTCCCTTATAGCCTTGTGCGTTTGGGGTAATTTGTTGTACGTGATGCTTCATGTAAGTTTTTATCTTTTAATTTTGTACCCTACTAATATACTTGTTTATGTACTTTTCTTTGGTCTTGGGTTGGTACCCCTTGACTTTTGTACTTGTGGCTTATTTCTTTTGCCATCACTTGTACTTTCTTGCTGAGGTGTTCTGTCTTTGGAATGCCTCAGGTTCAGAGATGTAGCTGATTCTTCGGTGTTAGTTTTAGAGTGCTTGTGCAGCAGTGTTGGCCATTGTTGTTGCCTCGGCATAGCGAGGTAGTTTGTTGTTTTGTTTTCTTTGCTAGTTCAGACAAACTTTATTTTATGTGGGTTCGTGTCAGTTTGTTGACGCCCACAGGATTGTTGATTTTGGGTACTTGCTAGCTGCTTAGTTCTCTTTTTTGTATACGATTACTTGCTCTCTGGGATGTTTTACGCTAGGATTGCATGAAAGTTATTTTCAAGTATAGAAATTACTATTATTACCTCATGCATTACATATTTTAAAATGTAAAATCACTATATTTAACAACCATACAAAACTACTTTTATTTTTTACTAAATTTCGAACTTGTATGCCTTGAGGTGTCCTTTGGGAACCTCTATGCTCTTGTAGGATGCCTAATTTGATAAAAGAAGTACTTTCCGCAGCGTTTAATTACTTTTCTTGTGGACTAGATGAGCCACTAAGCCGAGGGATACAACTAACTACTGCACTTAAACTGATTTTACCTTTAAATAACTTAAAGAATTTTTCTTCTTGATTAAGTAAGTGTTTTACCTGAGCATCCGTAGTTATCCCCTGCTGATATGACATCATGACACGCATTTTTCCCTTACTCTGATACCCCCTTTATTGGCAGTGAAAAATGTGGATCATGACAAATGCTGACCCGCATCAGGCCTGTGAGCCAGGCTATTTGAGCACGTGATATGGCTGAATTGTACCCTCCCCTATGCCGGTCGACTTGGAGTGGTCAGTGTGTAAATCACATGACTTGTCATAGCACTGGGGCATCGTCTCTGGACTTGGCCCTTGTGAGACTGAAAGCTCAAGCGTTGTTTGCTGTCACAAAGAACAGTGGTGCGACCCTTGAGGTCCTGTACACCAAGAATGTGCCCTAAGAGCACGGGGCGTTGGGCATTTGTCCCAATGTCTGTGTCAAATGGTGCTTAAGTTGCACGTTCCTATTGCCATGTTGTGGTTTTACTAATGCCTGGAGGTAAATAGCATCACCAACTCGGGTGAGGGGTGAGGTCGTTATAATTTGGTCAGCTAATGATGACCGATGCTTTTGTTTGCCACAGTGTGGTGGAATGTTGAGTGTATGTGTTGCTGATCCAAGCGGGAGGTAGAGGGCTGGAGCCTACAAATGCTGTGCTGGCCCTCGGAGGCCAAGGCGAATACTTGTGTTATTTAATTGTTCATGTATGGTCGGCCTGCATGCCGAAGTATGTAACACATTTTAATTAATGTTCAACTTTGTAAGGCCTAAAGGCCAAGACCTTATTTGTGTATTCGTTTTACATTCCTAGTGTGGCAGTGGACATTCTTACAGTTGTTGGGTTCTAATTTCAACCTTTAAATTACTTCTGCTACAATGTACTATGTGTTAGGATGCGAAATATTGGATGATGGTTTTAATTAAGTAACTCCTTGGTCTGTCTGTAGAATATGGCGTCGGGCCCCGACCAGACCTTCTGTTATATGTTATGTGATGGATGGAGGTGTTATAGGATACCTCTCCAAGATCTTTTATATCGAATTTTTTTGATAAAAAAACTTAGATTTATGCAATAATGTCAGATCGCTACTCGCTAGCAAGATATCATGCACATAAAGAATTAAAAAGATGGACTTGCTCCCACAGAACTTGAGATATATGCAATGGTCTACCTTATTTTCCACAAAACCAAAAGAAGTAGCTATCTAATCGAATTTTAGATACCATTATGTTGAAGCTTGCTTTAGACCATATATGGATTTATTAAGTTTACACACAAGTTGGTCGAAATCACCGGACTTGAATCCCTTAGGCTGCACCATATATACCTCTTCGATAAGATCGTCATTCAAGAATGCGGTCTTTACATTCATCTGGTGTAGCTCCAAAGCACAATGACCTACTAATGCCATTATCACTCTATAAGAGTCTTTAGAGGAAACACGAGAAAAAGACTCGTGATAATCAATTCCTTCTCTCTGTGTAAATCCCATGGCTACCAATCATGCCTTAATCCGCTCGACCATACCTCTAGGGTCTTTCTTGTTCTTAAACACCCATTTGGAACCAATGGGCTTACAGCCTTTAAGCAACTCAACAAACTCCCAAATATTATTAAGCTTCATAAACACCATCTCGTCTTTCACCGCATCCCACCATAGATTAGTTAGAGGTCCAGATACAGCTTCCTCAAATATCACTAGGTCAACTACATGAGCAATTTCATAATCACTCTCATCTAGATAGACTTCATAGTCTGGAGAAATTGCAGGTATTCTCTACCTAACAGATCATCTAATGGGTGGATGAACCTTCTAAACATGTGAAGGAATCTCAACTGGGATCGGTGGTAAGACCGGTCCCACATCCTCCACTTGTTTCGTCACAGGTTTAAGCACCAAATGATTTCCTACAAAGGGCATAGATAAATTAATAAGCATGACTTTCTCGACTTCATCTACAGTATGAGAGCAACTTGGTTCATCAACGACATCCAATTCTAAAAATTTAGTTGCTTGAGACTCCACAATTCTGGGCCCTCCTAAAGGGGAATAGAACTTAAATCCCTTGTAGTGAACTGAGTAGCCTATGAAATAACAATGAGAAGACCTAGGGGAAATCTTATTTTCTGATGGGTTATTTAAATGGACTTCTATAGGACAACCCCAGACACAAAATGATTAAGGCTGGGTCGTCTACCAGTCCATAACTTTAAAGGGGTTTTTGGTACTGACTTAGATAGGACTCTATTAAGGATGTACAACGCAGTCTTAATCGCCTTACCCCACAAAAATTTAGGAAACTTTGTCCTACTTATCATGCTCCTCATCATTTCCTTAAGGGTGCGATTACATCTTTTAGCTACACCATTTTGCTTAGGAGTACCCGATATGGAGTACTGGGCAACAATGCCACAGCTCTCCAAGTACATGTCAAACTTACCTTTATATTACCGAGAGGCATCATGTCTGCCAAAATACTCGCCACCTCTGTCGTACCTAACAATCTTGATGACTTTCCCTGTTTTTTCTCAACTTCAGTCATGAAAATCTTGAACTTATCAAGAGATTCAAACTTTTCGTTAATTAAGTATAAATAGCCAAAACACGAGTACTCATCAATGAATGTAATGAAGTAGGTGTTCCTGCAGCAGGTAGTGGAATACGGGCTGCTGATATCTGTATGAATAACCTATAATAAATCTGAACTACGAGTTGAGCCTTTCTTCTTAATCTTGGTCATTTTACCTCCACAATAGTCCACACATGTCTCTAAGTCACTGAAGTGTATAGTAGGAAGAACATTTTGCTTAATTAATCTCTCTAATCTTTCCTTAAAGATGTGACCTAATCTTTTATGTCATAGCATGAAGGACTATTCCTTAATAAGAGGTCTTTTAGTGGCAACATTTTCTACATTATATGAGGTAGTATAGTAATTAATAAGTGCAAAATATATTCTATATAGACCATTAGATAGAGAACATTGGCCAATAAACCGTGATTCATAAAATAACTTAATCAAACCAAAAAATATATTAAAACCATAACCAAGTTTAACTATTGTTGAAACTGAGATCAAGTTCCTTCTAAATGAAGGAATATAGAATATGTTTCTTCATAAAAGTTCATAACCAGAATCAAGAAGTAAACAGATGTCCCCGATGAACTCCACCTCCACCTAAGCATTGTTTCCCACTGTGAGTCTGCACTCACCCTTGCTTGGTCTCCTCCTTTGGACGAAGCCCTATAGTGTATAAGCAACATGATTAGTTGCTCCACTATCGAGCTACCAAGAACTTGACAAGGCTTTAACTAAATTGGATTCATAAAGGAGAAAGCCTAAAGGGTTATCTTTATGTACTAAACCACGCTTCTCCATCCAAGATTTAAATTTGAGGCACTCGCTCTTCATATGACCCTTCTTATTGCAAAAGAAGCAGCTAAGAGGCTTCTTTATACCAGCATCCTTGGTCCCTAAAGTCTGTCCATCCTGAGGCTTATAAGGAGCTTTGGACTTCTTATTTTTCTTAAAAGAGGGTTTGACTACGAGCAATGCAGTGTTCGTCTTCTCATTCTTCAGTTTCTCCTTCACAGCAACACAGCGGGTAATCATATCATTTATCTTCCATGCCTCATCCTGGGAATTATAGGGCGTCTTCAAGATGCTGAATTCTGCAGGAAGGGTGTTGAGTACTTGATGCATTATCAACGCTTCAAGGAGAGTAATCTCCAACTCCTATAGTTTGGTATGGAAATAGACCATCTTCAGTATATAGTCGTGGACACCGCCTCCTACCGAATATCTCATGGAGAAGAGGTCCCGAATTAGTGTCCCGAACTCAGCATTAGAAGACACCTAGCACCTCTACCCAACGACGGTCAGAAAATCCCTAGCGATGGTTGTGTCAGGAAGACCACTAAACAAGTGCTCTGGAATGGAACACTTCATAGCTGAAAGTCTTTATTTTCAAGGATAGCTAAATCACCTAGAGGAGGGGGGGGGGGGTTGTAACGCCCCGAAACTCAAAAGAGGGACGGGTGGGGTTTTGACCCAAGTTTCGGACTTGGTAGAGGTCACACGGCCTGGGACACGGGCGTATCCCAGGGGCGTGTCATGCTCGAGTTCGACGATGGTCGTGTGGTCGATGAAATTACAGTCGACGATCGTCTAACATCGAACACGGCCTAAGACACGGGCGTGTCCCAAGCCGTATCCTACTCGGATAGTTAGCCGAGTTGTGTCGGGGGAGAAATACGGGCTGTAGCCCAGGCGTGTTAGGGTTTGACACGGGTGTGTCAAATGTGACACGGGCGTGCCGAATACCCGTATTCTCCTCGAGTTGGTGTTGGTCCTGTGTCGATGGAGGAACGCACCCCACTACACGGGCGTATACTGGATGATACAGGCGTGTCAAGCCTGACACGGGCGTGTCGAGAGCCCGTGTTTTATTCGGGATGAGACGATTTCGGCATCAAATGAGGCACACGTCCTTGGATACTGGCGTGTCACAAGCCGTGTTCGGCACAGGTTTTGGATTTTAAGTGTGAATCGTGGCCGTCTGTTTCCTTCCTTCGGGATCTAAGGTTCTTGGCTTATCTTGGCAGGGTTTAACCCAGGAATAGGGTTTAGAAACCCTCATTCTATTTGGTTTTTCTCTTTCTAAGAGTTCTAGAGAGAGGGGAGAGCAAGGAAGAATAAGGAGGAGAGATTTGGCTGCCGGTGGAGCTTCGGAACGCCAAATCGCAAGCCGAGTTCGGATCTACTGAGTTGAGGACGTTGTAGTGCTTTTCATCCGCATAGATCTTCATGGCGCCAAAGAGGAATGTTGGTGTAACGATTCTCATCTTGGACATGTGAATTACTCTTTTCCCTTGCATAGGAAGCCCGCTCTTGCGAGTTTGCGGTGAGTGTGAGCTGTTCCTTCGGGTAGACATGAATAGTCCGCGTTGTTTTGCATGTAGAGTCCGTAATCGAGAAACGGACATAGGCATGATGTGTGAAGCCTACCCGGACAAGTTGGTCTGGATTGTTGATGTTGCATTCCATGAATGGCCGGAGAAGACTCCGCACAAATGTTTGTTTTTCGGGTTTTCTACATGGTAGATTGCAACAGGGAACCTTGGGGACTAAATCCGATGTGCACCCAGAAAATTGGGCAGATGCGTGATTCTGCCAACTTGGTGGCATGGGAGCCAACTTTTACATAACTGGGTTATGTAAAGTGTGTGATCGATTTCGGACTCGGGAAAGCTTGACCCGCGCATATGGCTTAAATTAACGTTGCGGTGTGAGCAATGGGTTAGGCGGAACCGTACCCGCTCTATGTCATTCAGTACAAGCGACCTAAAGTACGTGGGACTTGCCATTTGCATAGATGGAGGGTCTTACGCAGTGGCCAGAAAGACCATAATGCTCATGAGAAATTGTCGTCCAAAGGGCGGTGGTGAGACCGCGGACTTTGACCGAGTTCACCGAGAATGTGCCCTGAGAGCACGAGGTGTGTGGCCGTGCGGGCCTACGCCTGTGATGATGTGTAAATTCTCTATTATATGCTATGCTAATAAACTACAGGGAAGGAGCATCACCGACCCGAGTTTAGGGGCGGGATCGTTATAATTTGGTCAGCTTAGCTGACCGTTGCTTTTGTTTGTCACCGCTTCGGTGGATTGTTGCTTGCAGGTGCTGCGGAGCCGAGTTGAAAATAGTGGGCAAAAGCCCTTGTCGCAGAGCCGGCCCTCGAAGGCCTAATTATGAGTGTTTTCTTTTATTCTCATGTATGACCAGCCTACGTGCCGAAGTTTGGAAGACACTTATATTTGAGTAAACTATTGTAAGGCCATAAGGCCAAGTACTTGTGTATTTGTACATTCATTCCTATTGGGTTTATGTAGTGGACATGCATGCTGTTGGCTGGTTTCTGAATATGCAACTTTTAAATTGCTTCCGCTAGAATGTATTATGTGTAGGACATTGGTTATTGGCAGGATTGTTTCCATTGCGTAACCTTCCGGTCTGTCTATGGTATATGGCGTCGGGCCTTGGTCGGATCTATTGTTATATGCTATGTGACGGATAGGGGTATTACAATTTGGTATCAGACTACTGGTTTTGATCAACTTAAATGAATTCGTGGACGAGTTCTTTTAAGTGGTGGTGAGCAAATTTGTGTTCGTCATCGTTATAACATAAAAGAACCCATGAATGTCCACTTAGGAATGAAAATACACATGTTTGAGGAACCTGCATGTTCCTATAATTACTTTTTGCAATTTTGTTTGGTCACTTAACGGTGTTTTGTACGACTATAGGTGACCAGAAGTGGTGCAGTGCCGTTAGAACATCCGGTTTCTGAGGCAAGTAGTGAACCGAATGATGTGCTTGCAACACCTCCCTCGGTAAAAACCATATAATTGGTGGCTGAAGTGGTGTTTGCTATGATCAATGCGCAGCCTGCAATGTAGATGCAGCAGCATGCCCTTGCAGTGGAGCAGGTACCGCTTCAAGCAGCGGAACCGAGAAGGGTGGAGCAAGTAGAGGTGGAGACTTTGGGGCCTAGGAGAGCAACTGAAAGGCAGCTCAAACATGTTATGGCCTTCAATCCTCCGGTGTTCTCGGGGATGGGAACCCCATCCAAAGCTGAGGATTGGCTCTCCCGAGTAAAGAGAGTATTGACAGCTACTGAAACGGAAGAGTGGCAGATGACCACCATAGCTACATTCCTATTGGACGGAGATGCAAGGCTGTGGTTGGAAGGTTTGGAGTTACATCAATTGAGGGGAAGGCAACTTACGGTCGTCTCGATGGAAGAAGTTCCGAGACTGTTCTTGGCAAGGTACCTTCCCTCGGCTCAGAGGATTGCATTGGAGAATGAATTCCAGAGGTTGACGCAAGGAGAGAGTAGCGTGGATGAGTATCACCATGAATTTACACGGTTGGGTCGGTACGCTAGCTCTACATTCGCTGATGAGGAGCGTAAGACAAACCGATTCTCTGAAGGACTGAGGGATGACCATAGGCTACTGCTCTCGGGGACTATGACGTAGGGCTTCTTGACCCTGGTCAATACGACCCGGTCGTTGGAAAAGGATCTGAGAAATGTGAAAGCAAAGAGAGACTCTGGGGCTAAGAAGACAGATTTTAAGGTGCCGACAACTTCAAAGTCTGGTTATCGTAAGTTCTATAAGAAGGCTAGGATTTTGGGTCCAGCTCCTTCTTCCGGTGCTTTCGGGGGCAACTACAAGCCAAACCCTGGGCGCATGCTATAATTGTGGGAAGCTGGGATACTTTGCCCGAGACTTCTGGAGAGGACGTCCCAAGTCTGAGAGGAATCCGGGTGCACCCTATGAAGATAAGGGCAAGACGGTGGAGTCAACCACATCCCATTATGCTCCGGCTCAACCTAGAGTCTATAATCTTGGCCAGCAGGAGGCCATCAAGCAAGCGGATGTGGTGACAGGTACGGTTTAAATTTATAGCAAGTTAGTTTTAAATACTTATTACCTTGGGCGTATTACCTTACCACTGCTTGTATAGGCTTTGTTTTGATTTGTGATAATCCGGCGTGAGCACTCTTTGATACGGGAGCTTCGCACTCCATTTTATCCGAAGGATTCATATCGCGCATCGGAGTACCTTCTTCGATGGAAAAGGACAAACTGTATGTGTTGTTGCCGAATGGGTGTTCAATGCGTGCGGATAGAGTTTGTGGCGTAAAGATTCATATTGGGAGTCAGGAGTTCGATTTGAAAGCGTCGTTACTGCCGCTAGTGGAGTTCGATGTGATATTTGGTATGGACTGGCTCTCGGAGCAGCAAGCATATATTGATTGCAATCGCAAGGAGGTCAAGTGGGGAACGGGTCGTGAGACAACATTTGCGGCCTTGAAAGGTTCGAGCAAGACTCTGATGTCTGCTCTTCAGCTAGTTAAGGCGGTTCTTGCTGGTGCAGAGCTATTCTTTACTCTAGTGGAGGCTTCGAAGCCTAAGCCTGCTTTGGACAGCATCCTAGTGGTATCCGAATACCCTGATGTGTTCCCTGGAGATCTCCCGGGAGCCCCACCTCAGCTGGAGGTAGACTTCACTATCAAGCTAATGCCAGGTGCAAAACCTGTGTCACGATGTCCATATAGGCTAGTGCCTAAGGAGATGACGGATTTGAAGGTACAACTTCTAGAGCTTTTGGAACAGGGTTATGTGCGTCCAAGTTCATCACCTTGGAGAACACCGGTCCTTTTTCTGAAGAAGGATGGAAGTTTACGGCTCTGTATTGATAATCGAGAGCTGAACAAGTTAACGGAAAAGAACAAGTACTCGATCCCAAGGATTGATGATCTTTTTGATCAGTTAGTCGGGTCAACAGTGTACTCGAAATTGGATCTTAAGTCCGTGTATTATCAGCTGAGGATAAGGGAAAGTGATATCCCCAAGATAGCTTTTATTACGAGATACAGGCATTATGAGTTTACGGTCATGCCGTTTGGGCTGACTAATGCGCCGTTAGTGTTCACGAATCTGATGAACATGACTTTCAGGGAGTACCTAGACCACTTTGTGATCGTCTTCATCGACGATATATTATTGTACTCGCAGAGTGAAGAGGATCACTTTAAGCATCTGCATTTGGTGTTGGAGACACTAAGGAGGAATCAACTGTATGCCAAGTTCTCCAAATGCGAGTTTTGGTTGTCCTCAGTAGCATTCCTTGGTCACATAGTAAGTGGAGAGGGAATTGCGGTGGATCTGGCAAAGATTGTTGCTATACGAGAGTGGCCTGTGCTATCTACGATAGCGGAAGTCTGGAGTTTTATGGGGCTTTCCAGCTATTACAGGCGCTTCGTAGAGAACTTTTCGCGGATAGCGCTACCCCTCACGACTTTGACGAGGAAAGAGCAGAAGTTTGCTTGGATGCAGGAGTGCGCACAAGCTTTTGAGGAATTGAAAAGTCGGTTGACCACGTCGCATGTACTGAGTTTGTCGACTGGAACCGAAGGCTTTGAGATATACAACGATGCTTTGGGAAGTGGATAGGGTTGCGTCCTACTGCAGCACGGAAGTGTGATAGCTTATGGCTCGCGACAGCTGAAGGTGCATGGGAGAAATTATCTGGTCCATGACTTGGAGTTAGCGGTCGTGATATTTGCCCTGAAGCCATGGAGACATTACTTGTACGGGGTGAAGGTCGATATCTATACCGACCACAAGAGCCTGAAGTACTTGTTGGATCAGAAGGATCTGAACATGCAACAGCGGAGATGGATGAAGTTCCTGGGGGACTACACATGCAAGATTCATTATGTGCCTGGGAAAGGCAATGTTGTTGCGAATGCGTTGAGTCGCAGGGCCCCAGCTCAAGCCAACTGGCTGTCGGTTCATGAAGAGCGTTTGGTTCGGGAGTTGGAGGTGTTGGAGATCTCTTGTGTAGACAAGCAGACTAGTGTCGAAGCTCTATTGAACTGGACTGAAGTTCAGTATGACCTGGCTAATCGGATTTGGCAGGCTCTTAATTTGGATGGCCACATGAAGCAAATCATGGTTGAGGCTTTGGATGGGTCAAATTCCCAATTTGAGATTATGGATGGATTGTTATGGAAGGACAGTCGTTTGTGCGTCCCGAATGTGGGAAAATTGCGGGTGGAATTGCTGTACGAGGCTCATCATACCAAGTACTCGATTCACTCCGGGAGGACAAAGATGTACTGTGATATGAAGAAATTATTCTGGTGGCCAGGAACTTAAGAAGGATGTGGCACTGTACATGGCGAAGTGTCAAACATGCGCCTTCGTGAAGGCGGAGTGCCAGAAGCCTGGAGGATTCCTGAAGTCCTTCCCTATTCCAAAGTGGAAGTTCGACGACATTACAATGGACTTTGTGCATGGTTTGCCAAGGTCGTAGAAGGGAAACGACGCTATGTAGGTGATCGTAGATCGTCTGACGAAAGTTTCACACTTCATTCCGCATAGGAAGGATGATTTTGTGGAGGAATTGGCAAAATTGTATGTGGATAACATTGTTCGGCTTCACAGTGTGCCCCGCAGCATCGTGAGTGACCGAGATGGGTGGTTCACGTCCAATGACTATAGCTTGGTGCCGCAGATGTTGGGAACAAAGCTGAGTCTCAACACGGCCTTTTATCCGCAGACGGATGGTCAGACCGAGAGAGTCAACAGGATGATGGAATACATGCTTTGTATGTGCGTCCTGGATCTCGGGAAGCAGTGGAAAGAGCACCTGTATTTTGTGGAATTTGCGTATAACAACAGCTACCAGGCGAGCATTCAAATGGCGCCCTTCGAGGACCTATATGGTAGAAGATGTCGCGCACCGTTATTGTGGTTGGAAATGGCTGAGTCGAAGCTATACAAGCAGCAGGAAGTGGAAGATGCAACCTCATTGGTTCGAACCATTCGAGAGAGATTGCTAATCACTCAGGACCGGCAAGCTAAGTACTATATTGCCAAGTATAGGAATGTGGAGTTCGCTATTAGTGACTGGGTGTACTTGAAGATCAAGCCGTTGAAGCGTGTCTCACGGGTACGACGCTTGAAGAAGCTAATCCCGAGGTACCTTGGACCGTTTGAGGTTCTGGAGCAGATTGGCGAAGCAGCTTATCGATTAAATCTATTGGCGGAACTGGGTGGTCTACACGACGTATTCCCCATATCGGTGCTACGGAAGGCAGTGCAAGAGCCTTCGCAAGTGGTTGCGGTCGATTAAGTATCGGTTGATAATGGGTTGACGACGAAGGTCAAGCCCATTTGCATTGATGACTCGGAAGTCAAGCGACTCGTAACAAAGACATCAGGGTGGTCAAGGTCTGTTGGGACAACTGCGGTCGGGAGGAGCTCTCGTGGGAGCTAGAGCAGACTATGCTTGAGGAGTACCCAGAGTTATTCCACTCAGGTACCGTTTAAGTTTTGTTTATATCTTTCCTTTCTGTAATTTCGGGACGAAATTCTTTTAAGATGGAGAGAGCTGTAATGCCTCGAAACTCAAAAGAGGGACCGGTGGCATTTTGAACCAAGTTTCGGACTTGGTAGAGGTCACACAACCTGGGATACGGGAGTGTCCCAGGGGCGTGTCTTGCTCGGGTTCGACAATGGTCGTGTAGTCGATGAAATTGCAGTCGACGATCGTCGAACAACGAACACGGCCTGAGACATGGGCGTATCCTAGGCCGTGTCCTACTCGGGTAGTTAGTCGAGTTGTGTCGGGGGAGAAACATAGGCTGGAGCCCAGGCGTGTTCGGGTTTGACACAAGCGTGTCAAATGTGACACGGGCGTGTCGAATACCCGTGTTCTCCTAGTGTTGGTGTTGGTCTTGTGTCGATGGAGGAACACGCCCCGCTACACAAGCGTGTATTGGATGACACGGACGTGTCAAGCCTGACATGGGCGTATCGAGAGCCCGTGTTCTTTTCGGGATACGACAGTTTCGGCATCGAATGAGGCACACGGCCTTGGACACGGGCATGTCACAAGCCGTTTTCGGCCCAGGTTTTGGATTTTAACTGTGAATCGTGGCCGTCTGTTTCCTTCCTTTCGGATTTAAGGGTCCTGGCTTATCCTGCCAGGGTTTAACCCGGGAATAGGGTTTATAAACCCTCATTCTATTTGGGTTTTCTCTTTCTAAGAGTTCTAGCAAGAGGGGAGAGCAAGGAAGAAGAAGGAGGAGAGATCCGGCCGCCGGTGGAGCTTCAGAGCCCCATATCGCAAGCCGAGTTCGGATCTACGGAGGAGAGGACGTGGCGGTGCTTTTCATCCGCATAGATCTTCATGGCGCCAAAGAGGAATGCTGGTGTAATGATTCTCATCTTGGACATGTGAAGTCCTCTTTTCCCTTGCATAGGAAGCCCACTCTCGCGAGTTTGTGGTGAGTGTGAGGTGTTCCTTCGGGTAGACATGAATAGTCCATGTTGTTTTGCATGTAGAGTCCGTAATCGAGAAACGGACATAGGCATGATGTGTGAAGCCTACCCGGACAAGTTTGTCTGGATCGGTGATGTTGCATTCCATGAATGGCCGGAGAAGACTCCGTGAAGATGTTTATTTTTCGGGTTTTCTACGCGGTAGATTGCAACAGGGAACCTTGGGGACTAACTCCGAGGTGCACCCGGAAAATTGGGCAGATGCGTGATTCTGCCTACTTGGTGGCCTGGAAGCCAACTTTTACATAACCGGGTTATGTAAAGTGTGTTATCGATTTGGGACTCGGGAAAGCTTGACCTGCGCATATGGCTTCAATTGACGTTGCGGTGTGAGCAACGGGTTAGGCGGAACCGTACCCGCTCTATGTCCTTCGGTACAAGCGATATAAAGTATGTGGGACTTGCCGTTGGCATAGATGGAGGGTCTTAGACAGTGGCCAGAAAGACCATAATGCTCACGAGAAATTGCCGTCCAAGGGGCAGTGGTGAGACCGCGGACTTTGACCGGGTTCACCGAGAATGTGCCCTGAGAGCACGAGGTGTGTGGCCATGCGAGCCTACACCTGTGATGATCTGTAAATTCTCTATTATATGTTATGCTAATAAACTACAGGGAATGAGCATCGCCGCCCCGAGTTTAGGGGCGGGATTGTTATAATTTGGTCAGCTTAGCTGGCCGTTGCTTTTGTTTGCCACCGCTTCAGTGGATTGTTGCGCGCAGGTGTTGCGGAGCCGAGTGGCAAATAGCGGGTAAAAGCCCTTGTTGCCGAACCGGCCCTCGAATGCCTAATTATGAGTGTTTTCTTTTATTCTCATGTGTGACCGGCCTGCATGCAGAGGTTTGGAACACACTTATATTTGAGTAAACTATTATAAGGTCATAAGGCCAAGTACTTGTGTATTTGTACGTTCATTCCTGTTGAGTTTATGTAGTGGACATTCATGTTGTTGGCTGGGTTCTTAATATACAACTTTTAAATTGCTTCCGCTAGAATGTACTCTGTGTAGGACGTTGGTTATTGTCAGGATGGTTTCCATTACGTAACCTTCCGGTCTGTCTGTGGTATATGGCGTCGGGCCCCGACCGGACCTACTACTATATGTTATATGACGGATAGGGGGTGTTATAGGGGTGAATAGGTTTCTTAGTCCTTAGTGACTTATCTTTGGTTTTCTTTTCTTTAGGTACTTTAATAGTTGGTTGGACTTTGCTTTCAAGATATATAACCTGCAATAAAACAAACACATAAAGCACACACAAGATTTATAGTGGTTCCCCTAATAAGGGTACATCCACTTTCCCTCCCACCTATCGAACTATCTTGTTGAACTAGACACTTCTCCAAAACTCTGCACCAAAGTGCTTACACCTCAGATCCCTCAGGATCTCTCAGTCTCCTCCAAGACTTACAACTCATCCACAAGGGCCTACAACTCAGTGATCAGCAGATCACCTACCTCAGGCCAAAGGCCCTACACTCAGGCTCAGAGGATAGCCCTACCTCAGATCCACTAGGGATCCAACCTCAGAGATAATGACTCTCCTACAATCTCAGGAACAAAGGCCCTACCTCAGATCTACAGCCAGATCCTACCTTAGGCACAAGTGCCCTACAGCTCAGTGAGAATGACTCACCTACCTCATACTTGATACCAAGTCCCACACCTCAGATTCTTAACATAATCCTAGCTCAGAGCAAATTTGCTCCTACCACTCAGATCCAATTGGATCCTATAAGATGGAAGTGGGTTATGTGGTTGATCTTGACATAAGAGATATTTATCTGTGTCATGGTTCAGGACAGAGGTAAACCCAGTCCTACTATAACTCTAGGAAAATATTTCTTGAGCCTATTTTTACCTGAACAGAGATATACTCATTCCTAGCTTCTTCTTCTCAGCACCAGGGATTTTTTCTGCTGGGACTGAGAAGTGACTACAACAAAACTTGCTGCTACCTGAGCTGAGAGAATCCCAGTCGAACTTCTTCTCAGCAACAAAGATGTAGTTCTTGTTTTGGCTTGTGCTGGAAGCAGCATACAGACAAGTGTTCTGCTTCTTTTTCTTTCTTGGGCTGACGAGATTCAACCCTAACTTCTTCTTCATAGCCTCCAGTAAATGATCTTCAGAGTTGTACAGCTAGATCTGTGAAGTACTTACTGGTGCAGATGGAAAATGACACCAGCTATCCTGTTTTCTTCCTTTAGAGATTTACTATGATCTTGCTGATGTCGATGGAGAAGACGATTAGCTAACTTGTTTAGCTTTCAGACTTGCTGTCTTGAGCTTCCTATTCTTCAGCCACAGCAATAATGACGATGATGAAGAACTACATCAACTTTTCTTCTCAAAAGTTATCTGCTTCTGTAAAGGCTTTTCATTTTATCAATTATGTCCCAACGACTCTTTGAGCAATGGGCCCCACACATTTAATGCCAGTTGCATCCTTACTTTAACATCTAACTGTCGTACAGTAGGTCTGCGGTGCATTTTGGCTTGTACTATATTTTTTTCGCTATCAATTTAAATAATGTTGACTTGTTGACTTGCTGTCGTCAACACCTGTGGACTTAGCCAAAATCAAGCATTAGTGGAATAGGCGTTGAGTGAATGAGTTTCACTCAACGCCAAGGAACTTAGACAGAATTTTGTCTATCTAGGCATTGACAGCGTTGAGTGAGCAAGCCTCACTCAACGCCTTTTGCCTTAGCTTATTCTTCAGTCTTTTCTGCATGCTTGGCGTTGAGATGTTGAGTGTGCATGCCTCACTCAACGCCTTGTGCCTTAGCCATGCTATCTGTATTTTAAGCTTTGAGAGCGTTTAGTGAACACTCCACACTCAACGCTTTCTGCCTTAGCCAATTTCCTGCTTCTTCAGCATCTTAAGCGTTGAGAGTGTTGAGTGAGCATGCCTCACTCAACGCCTTTTGCTTTAGCCAGATTTTTTGAATCATGGCATTAAGAGCGTTGAGTGAGCACGCCTCACTCAATGCCTTTTGCTTTAACAAGATTTTCTGAATCATAGCGTTGAGAGCATTGAGTGACAATGTCTCACTCAATGCATTCTGCCTTAGCCAGATTTTTTTGCTCCTTGGCGTTGACTGAGTATGCTCCCCTCAACGCCAAACTACTTAACAGATTTTATCCTGTTTATCTGGCATTGTGTGAGTAACCTTCACTCAACATCTTTGAACTTAGACAAATATCAGCACAGATTTTTTATGCCTTTGACTTATATGGTAATACTCAATGAATATAGATTATGGCGTTGAGTGAGTGATACTCACTCAACGTCTGTGGACTTAGCCACTTTTCTGCCCATTTCTTCTTAGACTTTTACTGCATTAGCCTGTCTTACAGCCTTTAGCTATATGGCATCGAGTGAGTTGACTTCACTCAATGTCTGTGGGCTTAGCCACTTTCTCAGCTTTCCACTACTTTAGCTTTGATTGTATAGGCTCCACTCAGTGCTATAAGTCATCCAGCGTTGAGCGAATGACCTACACTCAATGCCTGTGGACTTGGACAGTTTTCTGTCTATCCATACCTTAGGTTAGTGTTTACCTGACCTAGCCACTTAGGCTATCTGTCCCATCATTGTTGCTAGGACATCCTGCAATCACTAAACTTGAGCCCAAGTTAGATCACCAGATATGTATATATTGTTTGTTAGGACTTCTTCAAATCCGGGACACTGGGATCAATGAACCCATCATTCTCCCCTTATTTGAAGAAGTCAAAACTGGTGATAATGTATACACTAACACAACTATGTAACATATACAGTAAACACTAATCTGCATAATTCAGACATAATGATTATCAACAAAATGATTTTCATTTAACTTTTAATGAATAACTGTTTGTGTACATTTAACAAAACAACACACATTCCTTTAGCCCTATAAGCAGAACCTGAAACTTATCAAGTTTCAGGTTCCCTTATCATAATCTCACTTCCCTTTGCTTCTTGACTGCTTTCTCTTCAGCAACTACCTTCTTCTTTCCTTTGCTATCTTCCTTGTCTGCTTTAGCTACTTTAGCTTCAGCTTTATCTTTCTGTCTCTAAAAGTAGGTGAAGGTCTTGGGGAAGTACTTGGAGGGTTCAACTACACCAGGAGGCAAAGTGTTAGCATTCTTGTTTTTCCAGTAAATTCTCCTTTCAGTTTCCCTCTTTTTCATCTTGTCTCATTCCATTTTGTTGTATTACTTTCCTCTGTCTGAACTCTTATTTTTGACTTGATCCCAAGAAAGTAGAATGATGGATCTGGACTCAGGGCTCCACTGCTCGAAATTAGGCCTTTTCTCCTTTTTTCTCTATATTTCCTTTTCCTTAGCCTGATTTCCTCCTCAATTTCAGCAACAGTCATCTCTTTCATCTTTAGTGTCTGGTCTACAGTGGGGCTGAAGGAAGGAATCTCAACAGCAGTAGACTGCTGTCCCCACAGATCACCAGCACTATCACCTTCTTCTATATATTGTCAATACACCTGATTATCTTGCTGAGCAGACATTCTGTTTAGGGTATCTTGGACATGAGTAGGCATTATTGGGATGTTGTCATATTGCACTGGCTCTATTCCCAATGAGCCTCTTACCACATTGGTTGCCCAGACCATATTTTCTGTATTAGTCCTTATAGCTTCACTCTCCCCCGTTTTGACTTCTTCAACTATTTGAGTGGTCTGGGAGGTGCTTGCCTAGCTTCTTTCTGTCTCTAAGTAGTTAACTCCAACAGTAACATGATTCTTGACTTCCAGCATATGGTCATCAAGCAGCTTAGTACAAGCATCCATCTTGGTAATGATTTCAGTATTTTGTTGATCGCTCATAACTTTATCATTATTATGAATGGTCACGGTGTTCTGAGCCTGAATCTTTTGATTCTCTATGACAATGGAAATATTCTGGCTTGACACATCTAACTTCTCCATGGTGTTATCTACAGCTGGAGCAGCTCTTGTGAAGAACTTGATAGTTTCTCCTTTCAGCAAGTTTACTTCAAATCTGATAGATTTGATTTCTGTGGCCAGATCATTTCTGATATTTTTAAGGGCATCATACACAAACTTTTCTAATGTCCTCCTCTGCTCATCCAACATACCTTTTAGTTGGGCAAGGAAGATAGGTGGAATTTGGTCAGTTTGAGCAGGGGTGCCTTCAACATGAGGTTCTAGATTTTGTCTGATCTCTTCCTTCTCACCAGAGTTAGTCGCATCTTCATCTATCTCTTTTTTTGGAGAATCTATCTCTTCTTCTGACATTGAGGAATCATGGTTGTGAAATTCTATCTGAGTAGAGAATTCAGATTGAATCTCTCCCTCAACCTCTGTCATGCCTTCATTTGCATGCAGGACAGCAGCAACAACATCAGCTTTATCAGTCTGAATTTCTTTCGAGGGGATTTGAAATTTCTCACCCACAACTAATGCATCTTGCATTATCTCTTGTGCAAGCTGCACCCCCTTAGCCATTGTAGTCTTTTCCTTAGCAAATGCAATTTCCATGACTTCTTCCAGAAGATCCTCCCCCTCAATGCCTGCAGAAATCTTATTTACAACTTCCTCTACCATTGCTTCAGTTATCTCAGCAGTAGGCACATCATCCCCATGGACAGTATCTGACTCAACTCTATTTACAGGACTTTATGGGGTAAGTTCTGAAGAACCTGATACCTGAGTGTCCATGTCCTTCCTTATCACTTCATCAGACCCTGTTGGACTTGAGTCTTGAGGTTCTTCCTCATCTTCTTTAGAACTGCTTGAACTGCTTGGCTCTGGAGCTGCGACCTTCTTTCCTTTCTTCTCTACTCCAAATAATCCACGAGGCCGAAGAACTCTTTCCCATCGATCTAGCATCTTAATTTTCATTCGTCTCATATGATGAATTCTTGTTCCAAGCTTCAAGTTTAGGATTTCTGGGACAGTCTGTTGCAAAAATAGGTATAAAAATCTCCCTAAGTTTGGTTCTGCAAGGCATTCCACTATCCAGTCAAACACTACTCTGCCCAGTCAGTTCTTTTGGTTAGAATGACCCTTGCCATTACCTCAAACATCTTCTTTGAAATTTTTTCATGGGACCTTGTTTTGCATAACAAAGCCTTCCCGATGACATCAGCCAGTAACTTTCCCCTTAGGTTCAGTTCCTTTCTCAAAATGGAGTCGGAGGTGTGCTTAGACAATCCACACCATTTTACTACAGACTTTATGTCTTCCTGCATCAGGTCATCTTCCTCATCATCTTCCGAAAACTTGGGCAGCAGCAGTGCCTTGCTCAACCTCCGCGGAGTGATTTTGATCTTCTTTCCATTAACCATAGTCTTGAGTTTACCTGCAGATGCATCTGCTTTGGCATTGGAGAATAATTCTAAGACTTCTAGTTTCCATAGTAAACAGGGCTTCGTCAAGATGAACCCTAGGTCAGACACATGGAGAAGATGAAAATCTTGTTGCACTTCCTCTAGCGCATTAGCGAATCCATTTCGAACTACTTCTGATCCTTCGAAGAGGAAATCTTGTCGCTTTGGTGCCATTTTGCTTGCGAATCTTTTATATCTAGCGAGAACGGCTTTCCTCGATTCGGCAAATATGGGCGGTAGAGGGCAAGGAACAATGACTTTGCTTTATGCATACGTTTTTTTATTTATAGTTAATTATAAAGAGAAGGCGGAAAGACACTTACCTCTTTGGTGATCAAATTTTGATCAACCGCTAGGTTTACTCCTTTTACTTAGCTACAAATTGACTTCTCGATAAACTTTGTTGAGTGACTTCATTTTGCTCAGCCTTTGTATTCTTGGTCTTAATTGATTGACCAGTCCGGCAGGGTTAAAATTTTATTGCAATATATATTTCTAATGTGTGACCTAGTGGAGTGCAACTAGACATAAATTCAACATGCCTATGTTAAGTTTGAGGATGTTGAGTATAGTTGAAACTAGTGGCATAGTGAGCATGAGAGCCACTAACTTATTTATTGAGACAAATTTTTAGACAATTGTCTTACTTCTTCTCAGACTTTAATTTCAACTATCTTATCTCTAAGATGCATAGATTTAGCATTTTAGTAAATATTTAGTAGAATTAAGGGCTAGGTGAATTCTACTTATCTTAGTCTAGTAGACTAGGAACAGATGTTGGATTCACAGTCTCTGAACACACCAGCATCCTTGCTCCTAAACTTTAGCCATTGATGTGCATCTGACTTTCTTTTGCAAGCTCCCCCTCAATAATTGCACATGTCATTGACATCTTGTGCATGATGGTCAGTTCTTTCATTCCTTGTACCAAGTCCTAGCTCTGGTACATATCTGTCTAAGGACCATAAATGGGCATGGCCACTTGGACTATCCTACAAAACAAGATTTACCTTACCATAGGAACCCAAGCTGACTTGGTTCCTAGGTTCCTGTTAGCATAAGAATACATATGTATACATACAGGAGTCCTGTCAGGAAGACACTACCTTGCCTTTGGCACACTGGGGTTGTGCCAACAATCTATGGCAAAGTGCCCCACTTTTCCACAACACCAATATCAATGGATGTTGTACATCCTTTTTTGAAGACTCTTGGAGGAGTGTAAGCCACTACATGTTGCTTGTTCAATGGGGAGAACTGAGGCCTTTTTCTTGTTTCTTTTAGCAAGAGCTTGAACAAAAGTGGGTCCGCAAGTAGAAGCACTTGGCTTGCTCTGAACATCATTAGTAACAGCCTTCTTTGCATTTGACATGTTCTTAATGGCTTCAGAGGCAGCCAAGTCATCCTCACTGACTGAAGTACTATTGGTTTGTGTTATTGCTCGAAGAACCTTAAAATAGGCCACTGCCTTATCCTTAAATGAGGGTGCTGAGGCACTAAATATAAAAGGTTCAGGATGGGCCTTTTGGACTTTTACATGGGAAGTCTTCTGTGCACTTAATCCCATGACCTCTCTTCTTCCATTGTAAGGTACATTTGTAATCTTACAAGGAAGATTCTCATACCTCCAGTGACCATACTTATAGTCTTGGTCATACCTGTTAGATGGGAGAATTACCTTGTGAGAGGTTGACTGAGGCCTGACAGGAGCTTGGACTCTTCTCTGAGATTGGATAACGTTATAAATCCATTCAGATTCAGATTCTCTCTTGATAACATCTATTTTAGAGAAATTAGCCACAATAATCTTATCCCTTTCAAATTTCTCTTCAAGATCCTTGATAATATAGTCCTTATATTTGATGGACTCAACATGGATATCTACCATGATATTTAGATGGGCTACTTCCCTCACTTTTAGATATAGCAAAGATGAAGTCTCATCTTGCTGGGAAGCAGCCACCTGCAGGGAGGCAATTCCTCTGCTTGTTTCTTAACAAGCATCTTACTTTTCTTGAAAGCTTTCAGAAGTGCAGCATGATTTTCAATCAATTGATTGATATCATATTCTGACAGGGGACTCTCATCATCACTTGATGTGGATGCATCATATTCTGAGCAGGATTCATATCCAAACTCTGAGGATGAGATAGATGGGGAATATACCTCATTTTGTCTAGGCTGATCCTGGCAGAATTCTTCTTCTAGTGTAGCTATCACCCCATAGCATCTGCATTCACCTTTCTCAGCTTCATCCACATCTAAGTCACTATCTGAATTTTACAGAGGGGCCCAGATCTTTGCTCTTATATCTGGATAGACTTTGTCTTCTGCAAGAGCTTTCAACAGCCCAATGTTGTTCTTGTTCTCTCTGTCGATTTGAATCTTCATTGATCTTCATACCTTATGGTTCACTTTTGAACACAAAAGTTTAAACCTTTTAGCTATTCTTGGAGGTCGACTCAGACAGTTAGGTCCTTTTTCAGTAACCTCCCTCTGATACCACTTGAAAGTCTTTATTTTCAAGGATAGATAAATCACATAGAGGGGGGGGGGGGGTGAATAGGTTTCTTAATCCTTAGTGACTTATCTTTGGTTTTCTTTTCTTTAGGTGTTTTATTAGTTGATTGAACTTTGCTTTCAAGATATATAACCTGCAACACAACAAACATATAAAACACACACAAGATTTATAGTGGTTCCCCTAACAAGGGTATATCCACTTTCCCTCCCACCTATCTAACTATCTTATTGGACTTGGAACTTCTCTAAAACTCTGCTCCAAAGAGCTTACATGTCAGATCCCTCAGGATCTCTCAGTCTCCTCCATGACTTACAACTAAGCCACAAAGGCCTACAACTCAGTGATCAGCAGATTACTTACCTCAGGCCAAAGACCCTACAATCAGGCACGAGGATAGTCTTATGCCCAGAATAGCCTCCTTGCGGTAGCATTAGCACACGGGCTAACCTGTACTATAAGATGCCAATTTTGCTGGTTATAATCAATATCAAACATTGCCAACCCAACCAAGAATATAAAATAGAAGTCGAATCCACACATAGTAAAATAATTCAAAAGTACAACAATTAAATAAAGCATCAACAAGCTTCTATAATATCAGAGTATGAGTAAAACTTGCCCAAAGGGCTGCATCATGAGTCTCTCAAACTCACATCGGTCACTGACGGTAGCAATGGCACCATCCCTTCAGGCCCTGTCGTCCTGGCCTGGCTGTCCTGTTGCATAACCTGCTGTTGCTCTATCTATGGGATTTCCTCCTAAAAAGAAAGACGTAGCAACCGTTAGTCATAAAGACTAAGTGTCTATCACATCCACTCCCCCGATGACTCCTCGGCACCGGGCGAATAAATGATCAAAGGTACAATATATAAATAAAACAGTAGTACAAACAGGTGGCGTAGAGTGAGCAATATTAAGTATATCAGCAGTATAATGAACGAGTAAACAATCTACCCTACCAGTTTTATCATCTACAACAGTATATGAAAAATTTAAAGCTACAACAAAAAGCAACCCAACTTATATGAATGCCCATACAAATATATAAGTTGAGGATCGGCTCAGTAGTAAAGTAACTCATCGAATAAGAGTGCCCATATAAACTTATACGATAAGGATCTTGTGTATGCAATGTAATGTATTCCATGAATGCAATGCAATGAATCACTCATGATCACGCACATGCAACTGCTATGTCGACACAGACTTGTACTTCCCACTTTTCGAGCAGGTAGCTAACCTCTCAGGAGTCAACCATTGTGGCCAAGCGGTGACAGTAGAGAGGGCTTCTCCACTACTAGGCAGGCATCCACACTACCAAGCCTAGGCCTCCATATTCCTCAACTCTAAGAGCCCAACAGCAGAGCTCACATGCGTACTACGACTTAGAAGGGGTCTCGGGTAGATGTGCACCAAGAGCCCAGCCCAACTGGCCTATCTTGTGGCGCAAAAAGTACCTCTGGGAGCGTATCACCAAAGGACCAAGACCAACCACCCACTGGCATGGAGGGTACCTCGGTAAGTATGCACTGAGTACTAAGGCCCAACCGTCCAAGTCTAGCTGCCAACTCCCGTTGGTGTGATGACTGGCGAGCCCGTAGACCTGGCACACTATCCTTAACCCAGGATTATGACACTGCGTGTCGACTCACACCACATGCATTTCACATACGAGGCTCCACATTGAGCCCCCTTTTCATTATTCACGTTTTGTACTCAAATGCATGCAAGAGCTCCACACTGAGTCTCTTGCCAATATATAATTCCAATGTGGCAAACACACACGTACTTTCAAACCTTCCACATTTTCGTGCATCCAAGCACACCAAGGGTTCACCATCAACATATTGGTACTCCACACATTTTCACCAACCATTTGGTTATCATAATTACATGTATACTATGATCACATGACTTTAACATCACTGGTTACAATTCTTTTATCAAGTTCAAACTATTCGTGTACATATGGATCTACCAACTAAAAGCCATCAACCATTTGTTCATCACAATTACTACAAATTTTGTACAGTGAACTTCAAGTCAACCTCATCATTATTCAATGTATTACCATTATCAAGTACATCCCTATCGATTCACATATTTAAATCATTCCTACCATCCCAACTCGTCAATCATTTATTCACTAATCTCCACCAAATCACCTCGATCAAGTACACTTTACTATGCCACTTGTTCATTAGGGATCTATCCAACAAATGTCATTAACATATTTTATCACAATTACTTATAGACTAAATTCAATAAAATATTAACGTTACTGTAATACAATCACTCTACCAAAACCCAAAGCCGATACAAATAAATACGAGAACTATATATGCAGGAATGATTACTGTACAGCAACTTCGATCAGGGATTCCTGAGGCTACATGAATCCGGTGAAGGCGTGTAACCACTCGTTGGAAATGTATTTCCAAGGGATATGACTTTTTGTTTAGTCGAAAGCCCAAATTTGGCCGCATCATGTCTGAAAATGGTCTTGAAGATTGCTGCGCACAGAAAATAGATTTTTGTGCGCATCTTAAAGCAGATCGAACGTCATCGGTTCATTTTCTTCCTCCAACCAAATTTTCCAAATAACATCCAGAATTTCTCCTCCCTTATTCATCCTCATATGACACTTCTCTCTATGAAATCAGTCCACAAACTTCATTTGAAGTGAGGAAAGGTTGAAGACTCTAATTCCTAAGACACAAGTCCTTGCATGACCTCTTCCTAGAAATCTTCTTGTCATAAATCAAGACTCTTTTGAGTCGACATCTCTCCTAGGAATAACTAGATATCTAGCACCAAGGGAGAGGGTAGGATGCTCACGTCGGTTCCGGCGTTTCCACCATTTCAAGCCATGGATCATGTCACCCTTCTTGGCGGCATCTTCTTCTCCTTGGTTGGTGTCCATTCTTCACGGGAAAGAAGATCGACTCCAGCAATCTCTTTGAAAGTGGAGGATAAGATCTATCTTAACTCTAGAGGGGGGTGAATAGAGTTTATTAAAATAATTTTCAAGTTAAAAATTATTTGCAGTGGAAGCCTTAATTTAAATAATATGTGTATAGTGCTGCAGAAAATAAAAATATGAAAGAAAGAAATAAAACAACACGGCACAGAACAAAACACAAAGAAGAAACCAGTGGACACAAGGAGCTATAGTGGTTCCCCAATCAATCTGGGTACATCCACTCTTCTACCACCCTAGGTAGGAATCCACTACAGGATGAGTTGATCAGGTGTCCTGGGCACCAATGAGCTTTTGATAAGGTGCTCAAAAACCAAACTAGATTTTTTGATCAGGTGTCTTGCCACCACTGAGTTTTGACAAGGTCTCAAAAACCAACACAAACTTTTGAAGGGAGTTTGATAAACCCTTTACAGCAAAGAGAGAGAGAGAGAGGTGAGATGATCTTCTCTGTCAACAATCAGAGAGAAGATAGTGGATGTTGTCAAAGCTCCCCCTGAGATCTTGAGTTGTTCAGGAAGTGAAGCTTTGCAATAGGGTGATAGGCCTTCAAAAGATTAGATCTCCAGCAAAAGATGATTCCAATAGCAGCTGAAATGTGTGGTGTCTGGAGTCTTGAATTATAAGGCCTTTGAACACTGGAATCAAAAGGGATCTAGAAATTTCAGTATATTGATCTCCTTCAGTGATGTGTGTTCCTGTAAGAATTCTATGACTGTGAATATCTGCAACCTTTTCTCTCCTTCTCGTTATTGTTATTATTAACCAGCAGAATGAATAATCTTTTATTCCTTAGATCTGAATAGAATAATTCTCTGTCCAAGATAGCCATTAGCTTGTCATAAATGACTTCCTTAAATGCATTTTGTCTTCTGGAGGAAAGTCCAATAAGACATTTCTTTAAAATCTCCTTGAAACTTGCTCCAGATTAATTGAAACGGCTACAAGATTCTTGAAATAAATGTTGGGAATAAATAGAAGGGAATACCAAAACTGACTGAATTTGAATCTTGAAAAACGTCAATCTCTCCAAAAAAACGTCGACCTGAGCTCAACTATCGTTGAACTGAGCTTAGCGACTGGAATTAGACTGAAGCAGAAATCGTCGATCTGAGCTCAACTATCATCGAACTGAGCTCAGAGATAGGGAAACAAACTAGAGACAGGAACGTTGATCTGAGCTCGAAGATTGCCGAACGGAGTTCGACGACTCGTTGAAGTGAGCTCAGAGATCGTCGAATGGAGTTCGACGATTCGTCGACGTAACCTCGATGAAATGACTTAGTCTCCTAAACTGAAATATATGGTCTTGAGGGTCTTGAGGGCAGCTTTCAAACCTAAATACTAACCCTTAGACTCAATCTAATTGACCTTTAGATCTATATAAGGAGGTCAAAACAAATTTCCTAAAGGACATAGTGATCCTTGCCCAAATCAGTAATAGGGTGTTCCAACACTCTTCCTCTCCAGCAGTTTCTCACAGCAATGACTTGGCAAGAATGATAAGAGACGGCTAGGATTTTCTCCCCTTTTCACGGTGAGAAATTAGGTAACTGCCTAGCCACGTGTCAGTCTGACATTGGACTGCCGAATCATCGCATTAAATGGGTCATTTTGAAAGGACGCGGCCCAAAAATTCTCCAAGGGAGAATTTCGCATTCGTCAAATTCTGCTCGACGTTTCGTCGTGCTCTGCTAGATGATGTTTGTCGAGCTCTGCTCGACGATTTTCGCCGAGCTCTGGTCACTACCCATGTCACGGGTAGTCTTGGATTGGGCACACATGGGTAGGGACACGCCCATGTCACTACCCATGTCCTTCTTTGGAAAGATCACAAAGAAGGAGCAAAAGTTACAAGAGTACCACACGGGTAGGGACACGCCCGTGTCACTACCCGTATCCTTCTCTGGAAAGATCACAAAGAAGGCTCAAAATTTACAAAGGCACCACACGGGTAGAGACACGCCCGTGTCACTACCCATATCCTTCTCGGGAGGAATCCACACCTCCTTCCCCACTCAGGTGTAAGCCTATCTGCCAGCCCACCCTGAGCCCAAGTCAGCTCTCCTGACTTAAAAGTGTGCACGAGGGGCCTAGCGCGAATCAGGACGTTACACATGTGCCCTACAGCTCAGTGAGAATGACTCACCTACCTCAGACTTGATACCAAGTCCTACAGCTCAGATTCTTGACAGAATCCTACCTCAGAGCAAATTTGCTCCTACCACTCAGATCGAATTGGATCCTACAAGATGGAACTGGTTTGTGTCGTTGATATTGACACAAGAGATATTTTTATGTGCCATGGTTCAGAACAGAGGTAAACCTAGTCCCACTATGACTACATGAAAATATTTCCTGAGTTTACTTTTACCTGAAATGAGATATACTCAGTCCTAGCTTCTTTTTCTCAGCACCAGGGACTTTTCCTGCTGGCACTAAGAAGTGACTGCAGCAAAACTTGCTGCTAACTGAGCTGAGAGAATCCCAGCCCAACTTCATCTCAGCAATAACGATGTAGATCTTGCTTTGGCTTATGCTGGAAGCAGCTTACAAACAACTACTCTACTTATTCTTTCTTTCATGGTGTTGGGTACATTGGTCAAATGTACCTGATTTGAAGAAGCCTCACCTAACTCAATGATATACATCAGAATGTATTTGATGTTTGTTTGAGTTACTTGTGCAGGTTAGATATACACTGGACTGAAGCTGAAAATTTCTAAGTCCATGTGTCGACACCCAGAGGCAAAGTGTCGACACTTGAGAAAGCTTGTGTCGACACCTAGACATACAGTGTCGACACTTGGAGTCATTGTGTCGACACCTGGGAAGAAGTGTCGTCACCAGTCAGAAAGTGTCGACACTTGGAGCTGTGTCGACACTCAGTGTAGAAGGATGCAGAAAAGCTGTGTCGACACTTGGCGGAAGTGTCGACACCTAGTAGAGCTGAGTCAACATCAGAAAGTGTCGACACTTGGAGTTGTGTCGACACTCAGCATAATTCTGCAGAGACTAAGTACAAGTGTCGACACTCAACACAATGTGTCGACACTCATTCAACAGAGTCAACATATGAAGAATGTGTCGACACTCAGCACAATGTGTCGACACACACTCAAAGGAGTCAACACTTGAAGTTTGTGTCGACACTCAGCACAATGTGTCGACACACACTCAAAGAAGTCAACACTTAAAGAATGTGTCGACACTCAGCACAATGTGTCGACACATAACCAGAAGACTCAACACTTGAAGAAAGTGTCGACACAAGGAGCTGTGTCGACACTTAGCAAAGAGCAGACAAGTTGTAAAATATTCTAAGTATAAGTGTCGACACTAAGGGAATGTGTCGACACTCAGCTGAAAAATCAAGAATGAAGACTTGTGTCGACACCAAGAAGCAGTGTCGACACTTGACAGTTTCAACACATGAAGATGTGTCGACACAAAGGAGATGTGTCGACACTTAGAAGAATACAGATAAAGAATGAAGTACAAGTACTTGTGTCGACACTCAATTTCAGTGTCGACACATGCAGAAGAAACTGTGTCGAGACATACAAGGAATTGTGTCGACACCTTGTAGACTTGTGTTGACACTTACACAACATGTGTCGACACTTGGTCTATAAGTGTCGACACTTAAGAACAGAAAGTCTCGACACTAACTGACAGTTAGAGAATTTCAAGAAGTGACTGGTTGACATGACAGCTGCCAATCCAACCGGTCTACAACAACTGTCAGTGAAGTCAAAAGTCTGTTATAAACCGGATCAGCCGGTTACCATGAAGGAAGCCTATAAATAGGCACCCACAGTTTACAGAATGAAGTGGTTAAGTTGTTAAGTGGTTAAGTTGTTAAGTGGTTAAGTTGTTAAGTGGTTAAGTGGTTAAGTTGTTTACAATCATTACTTGTTGTGAGAATAATTGAAGTGGTTGATCAGATTAAATCAAGAAGTGATACATAGAGGATCAACACAAGAAGATCAGGCAGTCCAACTGCAGATCTAAGTAGTTGGAGAGAGAGAGCTCCAACCAAGGATTCAGTCTTTGGAACTAAGGCTGAGAAGAAGAATTCAGAGTCATCTGGATTTCAAGAAGCAGAGATCAAGGATTAACTGCAGAAGATTCAGACTAATTCAGTTCTACTCAAGAAGCTTTGAAGAAAGCTAAGTCAGTTTGGATCAAGCTGAGTTCTTCCAAGAACTCTTCAAGAAACTCTCAACTCCTCTCATCCTTTCTGAGTTGTAGAGTTAGCATTTGTAATTTCTATTTTAAACTTGTAAGATCCATTGGATCTGAGTGATTGTAAGCCTATTTTATAAAGGCTGAGGGTAGGGCTTGGTGCCTGAGTGTAGGAGTTGAAGAACTCTGAGTGTAGGCCTTTAATTGGCTGAGTGTAAGCCTTGATTGGCTGAGTGTAGGCCTGGGTGGCTGAGTGTAGGCCTTTTGGCTGAGTGTAAGGCTTTGGGCCTGAGGTAGGAACCTTGTTGGGTTCTGAGCTAGTGGAGAAGTTTGGCCGAATCTAGTACACTGCTAGATAGGCAAAGGGGGAAAGTGGATGTACCCAAAGATTGGGGAACCACTATAAAATTAGTGTGTCTTCTGTGCTGTGCTGTGCTGTGAATTGACTGCTTAATTTCTGTATTTGCTGTTAGCTGTAGTAATCAGTGAAAAACTGTTGTGCTGCCAAACAAAAGTCAAAAAGGTTTAGGTCACCTATTCACCCCCCCTCTAGGTGTTTAGGTACCATATCTTTCAAGTGGTATCAGAGCCAGGTTCCTCAAAATCAGGACTAACTGTCTGAGGAGATCCAGTTTGGCAGATTCAGTATAAGTCAGGAAACAGGAAACAGTTTCAAGAAAATCAAGAACATGGGTTCTTCAGAGAATCATAAGGAGTTGGGTTCAATGAAACTACCTATATGCAGAAAAGAGATCTTTGGAATCTGGAAAGAGAGGGTTAGGCTTTTTATGGAAGCCTCTGACCCTAGGATATACATCACAGTCAAAGAAGGGCCATATGTGCCCATGAAGATTTCAGTATTGGATGCAAATCAGAGGACTCCAAAGGATTTCTCTGAAATGACCAAGGATGAGATTGTCCTAGCAACCATGGACAAAAGAGCACAGAATATAATAGTTAGTGCAATTGATGATGCCACCTTCCAGAACCTTATTCACTGTAAAACTGCAAAAGAAATGTGGGACACCCTCATTGTCTATATGGAAGGTTCTGAAGAAGTAAGGCAAGATAGGAAGTCCTTGCTTAATCAAGAATATGAGAGCTTTAGGCAAGGAAGAGGAGATAGCATCACTGAATGCTACAAGAAATTTTATAGAATTGTAAATGAACTCATGTCATATGGAAGAGAGTTCACAAACTATGAGTTGAATGATAAATTCTTAAGGTCCCTCACCAAAGACTGGGACACCAAGATCTGTGCCATCAGAGAAATGACAAAGTTGGGAGAAATTCCTCCTCCCACACTTTTTGGCAAGTTGTTATCTTATGAGATGCAATTGTCAGTGAGAAAAGAAGAAGAAAAGTCAACAAGGACTGAATACAGGGAAAAGACTGTTGCCTTTAAGTCAGATGTACCCAGAAAGAGCAGGACCAAGTCATCAACTCCTCCTCCTGAGGTAGTTGAATCAGAATCTGAAGAGTCAGAAAGTACAAAATCTACAAGCAGTGAAAGTGATGAAGACTTTGCTGCATTCACCAGACATTTTCAGAAGTTCCTTAAGAAGAAACAGTGGAGGTCTAGACCTTCATCTTCCAAAGGGAAAGAGGTTCAGTATCAGGAAAAGAAGCCTTCAAAGAAGGACAAGAAAAGGACCAAGACTAGTAAGGCAACTGGATCCAAGATAATTTGTTACTGCTGCAATAGACAGGGCCATGTTATTGCAGACTGTCCTGAAAGAAGGAAAGAATCCAGTGACAAAAAGAAAACACACTTCAAAGGAAAGAAGGAGAAGTCCTTTGTTGCAAAGAATGAGAAGACTCTTTCAGATATGTCTTCTTCAGACACTGAGACAGATGCTGAAGCCTATATTGGGCTATTTGCTGAAGAAGAAGAAGAGTTTATGCAGATCATGGAATCTATCTATGAGCAAGAAGACTGTCAAAGCCAAGGACTGATGGCTTTGACTGAAAGTACCAAAAACCTGGAGCAGCCAGGACTCAGTCAGGTACAAGGTTTAACTCAAAGTTCTGATTCCAGTTCTAGTTCAGAGACAGATTATTCTTCATCAAGTGATGAGAATATATCTGAGTCTGAGGGAGATATTCATCAACTCCTAGATGAATATCAAGTACTATTGCAAGCCTATAAGAAAAGCAAGACCCTAGCCAAAAATTTGGCCAAGGAAATTGCTGATCTCAAGGCAGCTGCAATAGATTATGAGAAGAATTATGATCAAAAACTGAATGAAGTGGCCAGGCTGAAACACATTACTGTGATTCAGATGGGTACCATTACATTTAAGAATGATCAAATTAAGAAACTGGAGATTAATCTTCAGAAGGAGAAAGAGCTAGTAGCTAGGTTCTCAAAACCTAAATCAGTGCTACCCTTGATTGATGATTTTGTTCATCATAAAGGAAAGACTGGACTGGGATTTGTTAATCCAGCTAGGACTGTTCAGAATCAGTCCAAGTCCAAGGGCAAAGCCCCAACATTCACTAAGACTGCTGTAGTTAAGACAGCCAAGTCTGTACCTAAGCAAAGGTACAACAAATTTGAATGTTGGTGCTGTGGCAAAATTGGCCACTTTGCTTTGGACTGTTGGCACAATGTTAGTGCCAAAGGTAGTAACAAGATACCTGGTGGAAAGCCAGTAGGTAGCCTTGTTAAGTTGCAAACTAACAAGTTACCAAGGACCCAAGAAACCATTGGGTTCTAAGGTTCATTAATTTGTTTTGCAGGAGAATCCAAGTGGCCATACCCCTACATGGTACTTGGATAGTGGATGTTCCAGACACATGACTGGAACTAGGGGACTACTGAAGGACTACATCCCAATCAAAAATGGTCCAAAGGTGACCTTTGGTGGTTCTGAAAAAGGAATCATCAAAGGGTTTGGTAACATTTCTTCTAACCTTGTTACCATTACTCAAGTGGCTTATGTTAAAGGTTTGAAACATAACCTCATTAGTATAAGTCAATTAAGTGATGTAGGGTATGACATCTCATTTGTTAAAAATGGTTGTCATATCAAGAGGTCAAGTGATCAAAAGATCATTTTGACAGGTTATAGGAAGAGAAATGTCTATTGTTTAGACATTATGGTTGAGAACAATAGTTCTCCAGTTTGTCTTGTAGCTGATGAGACAGTCTCTCAATGTGTCAAGTGGCACAAGAGGCTTGCTCATCTTAATTACAAGACTATTGGCAAACTCTTTAGTAAAGAGTTAGTGAGGAATGGTCCTCAAGTTAAGTGTGTCAAAGATGGCATTTGCTCAGCTTGTCAAAAGGGCAAGCAGACTAAATCCACCTTTAGAAGCATTGACAACAAGGATGCTGTGAGGTGTTTATACCTCTTGCATATGGATCTATTTGGTCCAATGCCAGTTCACAGCTTAGGTAGGAAGGTCTACACCTTTGTAGTTGTTGATGACTACTCAAGGTTTTCCTGGGTGTTCTTCTTAAAGCAGAAATCTGAAACACCTAGTGTCTTCCACAGTTTTGTTAAGCAAATTCAGAATGAATTGAACTGTACAGTGGTCAAAATTAGAAGTGACCATGGTACAGAGTTTCAATCTGAAAGCATGACAAAATTATGTGAAGACTATGGGATATTTCAAGAATTCTCTTCACCTAGAACACCTCAGCAAAATGGCATTGCTGAAAGGAAAAATAGAACCTTGATAGAGGCTGGTAGAACCCTATTAAGTGATTCATCACTGCCAGAATATTTCTGGGCTGAAGCAGTAAACACTGCATGCCATGTGATAAATAGGGCTACCATCACTAAAAGGTTAAACAAGACCCCCTATGAAGTAGTGAAAGGCAGGAAACCAAATCTATCCTATTTCAGGATTTTTGGTTGTAAATGCTTCATACTTAACAATGGGAAGTCTTACTTAACTAAGTTTGCTGCCAAATCCCAAGAGGGAGTGTTTGTTGGGTACAGCAGTAATAGTAAGGCTTATAGAGTCTACAACTTGACTACACAAGTTGTAGAGGAGTCTGTGCATGTAGTTTTTGATGAGACACTTCTTATTAACAATGAGTTGTCTAGTAGTGTGTGCAGCCCCACAGGTCTTTCTAAGAAGATGGACAAGCTAACCATGGAAGATGTACCTGCTGCAAGACAGCAAGTAGAAGAAGATGGCTTATGTCCAGGGGGAGAACTACATGTACCAGGAGCTGAAGAAGTTCAAGGAACTCAGCATGATGAAGATGCTGAAGAAGTACAACCAGAAGTAAGGATGCCTCCAGCCAACAGGCATCTAAGAGATCATCCAGTGGAGCTGATCATTGGAGATCCAAGACAAGGTGTTCAGACAAGGAGCAGAAATCAGAATGCTGCAGTATATTCAAGTTTTCTGTCTCAAATAGAACCAAAGAAATTTGAAGAAGCAATACAAGATCCACAGTGGACTGAAGCTATGCAGGAAGAGCTAAACCAGTTCAAGAGGTGCAAGGTTTGGGACTTAGTTCCTAAGCCTAAAGATCACAATGTGATAGGAACAAAGTGGATCTACAGAAACAAGTTAGATGAACAAGGAGTCATCATTAAGAATAAGGCAAGACTGGTTGCAAAAGGATATAGGCAAGAAGAAGGTATTGATTTTGATCAAACCTTTGCTCCAGTAGCCAGACTGGAAGCCATAAGGATGTTCTTGGCCTATGCAACCTACCAAGGATTCAAAGTATACCAAATGGATGTGAAGTCAGCATTCCTTAATGGTAATTTAAAAGAAGAAGTATATGTGGAGCAGCCTTCAGGTTTTGTTGATCCTACTCTTCCACATTATGTCTATAGACTTAGGAAAGCATTGTATGGGTTAAAGCAAGCTCCTAGAGCTTGGTATGAAACCCTATCTAGTTTCCTCATTGAGAACAAGTTCACAAGGGGGAAAATAGATAAGACTCTATTCCTTAGGGAATCTAGAGGCAAAGTAATACTTGTCCAAATATATGTAGATGACATTATATTTGGGTCTACTGAAAGTAGCCTTTGCAAAAAGTTTGCAAAGCTTATGCAGAGTCAATTTGAAATGAGTAGTATGGGAGAACTGAAGTTTTTCTTGGGTCTCCAAGTTAAACAGACTGAAAGTGGCTTGTCCATATGTCAGTCAAAGTTCACCCTAGAACTCATAAGGAAATATGGTATGGATTCCTCCAGTACCATGAAGACTCCTATGGGGTCAAGTATGTCTCTAAGCAAGGATGATGCAGGGAAACCTGTGGATGAAACCTTGTATAGAGGGATAGTTGGCTCCCTACTATACTTGACTGCAAGTAGGCCTGACATTATGTATGCTACATGTGTTTGTGCCAGGTATCAAGCCTGCCCCAAAGAGTCTCACTTGACTGCAGTCAAGAGAATCTTGAGATATCTAAAGGGCACACCTTATCTAGGCCTCTGGTACCCTAGGAATGGAGATTTTGATCTAACAGGCTATTCAGATGCAGACTTTGCAGGATGCAAAGAAGATAGAAAGAGCACAACTGGATCCTGTCAATTCCTAGGTGGAAGACTCATTTCATGGAGTAGTAAGAAGCAAACCAGTGTGGCCATCTCCACAGCTGAGTCAGAATATGTAGCTGCAGGAAGTTGCTGTGCTCAACTTCTGTGGATTCAACATCAGCTAGAAGACTATGGATGTCAGGTAAGTAGAACTCCACTTTATTGTGATTCTACAAGTGCTATTTCCATAGCTAATAATCCTGTATCACATAGTAGAACTAAACATATTGAGATAAAATATCACTTTCTTAGGGAGCATGTAGAAAGAAATGATATTGCACTTGAATATGTTAAAACAGATAATCAGATAGCTGATATGTTCACTAAGCCCTTAGAAGAAGCTAAGTTTAATAGGTTCAAAATTGAACTAGGTATGATAAACTTAGACTAAGTATACAGAACAAAAATTGGCTAAGTAAAAAGGTGTCGACACATAGACAAGTCTATGTCGACACAGAATAGTAAGTGTCGACACTTCAGGAAAATGGTGTCGACACATCTAGGAAGTTAGTGTCGACACTTCAGAATGTTAGTGTCGACACATGTCGAGTAGGTGTCGACACATCCAATAAAGTGTCGACACTTAAGTTTTACTCAGAATTTTTCTAAGTAAAGTCTCGACACATGTCGAGTATAGTGGTGTCGACACTTAACCAAGTGTCGACACATAAAATCTGTTGACTAAATTTGTGTCGACACATAAAATCTGTTGACTAAATTTGTGTCGACACATGAGTGTCGAGACATTATAAGTCAGTGTCGACACTTATTGACAGTGTCGACACATCATTAGAAATTCATCCCGCCTGTTCGTCTTCAAACAAGAAAGGTATAAATAGGGTTCTGTCTTTGATTGTCGACACGCTTTCAAAGTTTCGAGACCTAAACTCTTGTGTCGACATTTCTCTCATCTCAAGACTAATTCTCAAAACCCTAATGGCTCCCAAGCTGGAAGAGAACGTAAACGAAGGCTATGAGCTTGTGCGAGGCGCATTTGACGACAGCGATCAAGAAATCAAATCAGTGCTAACCCTAATTGCCAATTCAGGATTGGAGTTCTTGGTATCAGAACCAACGAAAATATGGAAGAAGGAAGTCATTGAATTCCTTTCTGGCGCGTCTGTAGATGACTCAGGCTACAGGATTAAGTCCAGGGTGCATGGCACCAAAGTCAAAATTTCACCCAAGTCTTTAAGAAAGGTACTTCAGCTACCTAAAGTTCAAGATGAAGAGGACGTAACTGCTTCTAAGACCAGGGAAGCTCTTACTTGGTGTGGACTGGATCCAAAGATGAAGGTGGGATCAGTCTTTAACAGAAAAGGTATGAATAATCAAGGCAAGTTCTTGTCTGAAGTAGTGGGCAAGGTAATACTGAGCAAGCCAGGAGGGACATGACAGGGTGTCTGCCTCCATGTTTGAAGTCATGACCAGAATCATCTTCACTCTGAAAACAGATTGGTCAATGGTGGTTTATGAGAAAGTAAAAGAAAGCCTGAAGAAGCCCAATCTGGGCAGGATACTAAGTCTCTACCTGGCTGGATCAATTCCAGAGGTAATGAGCACTGCTGCAGGGAACTAAGATCAATCATATGAGGAGAATGGACTCCAGGATATTCTCTAGATGGGAAAGGGTGCTGGTGTCAAAGGAATTGGCCACCCCTGAAAAGCAAGCTTCTAAGAAAGACTCTCCTCCCAGGAAAAAGAGGAAGACTGCTGCTGTGCCTCAAGAGTCCTCAAGCAGCTCAGGCAGTGAAGAACATGTGGTCTTCACTCCTGAAAGTCCAATGGATAAGGCTGCAGAGAAGACACCTGCTCCTCAGGAGGCAGCTGACATCCAGGGGGAGCTTCCAGGTGTAGCAGAACCATCTACACTGGAGAGTGAACAAGCCACCCTCCTCATTCAAGAGGTACTTTACTGACCTTAATACTTTAGATTTTTCTATAATAAATTCTGATTTGTCTGATGACCATCAGCAAAATCAGCCAGCAACTCAAGAACCAGATGTTGTTCACCAAGACACATCTGTTATAGCTGATGAAACCAGAACATCTCCTGCACAGTCTCCAGCAGAATATACAATGGAAGATCTCTTTTTGAACTTAGATCAAGAAGATTTTGATATGGACAAGAATGCTGCTGATGCAGTAAAGGATGCTGCTGCTGAGGGGGAGAATTTGGATATTCAAGAAGAGCCTATCAGACTAGATACTGAGAAGGCACAAGATGTGCATACTGAAAAACCATCCAGCCCTAAGGATAGGGTGGATATAGCCAGTACATCAGAACTCTGAAGATGATGAAGCTGAGCAAGCTCAGAAAAAGAAGTTCTTTGTTTTCAAAAGAAGAAGCCAGAGCTATAAGAAGGCTCTCCAAACAGTTGCTCAACATTCCTTAGTTCAACAAGCTCCATCTCCTGATTACAGTGCTCTATTGCTTGCCATGCAAATCAAGATGGATGAACAAAGGAAAGCTTTAGAAACTTATGTTGATGAAGGGCACAAAGCACTACAATCTGATCTGGGCCAGGAAATCAAGTCAATAAGGTTTGAAATGAACCTTAATAAAAAGGAAATGACTGATTGTTTTACCAAGGGTGCTCATGTAGTGGTCTATCTGGCTAAACATCAAGAAACCATAAAGAGAAAGTGGATGATATAGCACTCAAGCAAGGCTATGTGCTGGAGAATCAGTTGAGGATGAATGATAATTTGACTGCATCTCACAATGCAATAGTCACTGAACTCAAGAATAAGTCAGATGCACCTTCAACTTCCTCTGCTGCTGCCAAAGCTGATTTTGATAAACTCTTTCAAGCAGAGATTGCTGCTGTACAGACTGCAATAAAAGACTCACAGAAGGTCATTTCAGAACAGCTTACAAAGCTTAGACCTTTCTTTAAAGAGGGCATAAGGTATTTGGATAGCCAAATCAGATTCCAGAAAGATGATGTGAGAGATCATGTGGCCCAAGAAGTCATAAAGGGGGAGAGAGTGTTAGTCAAGGCCAGTTCTGAGCATGCAAAATGGATTTCAAATTCTATCAGGGCTACACTTGGATATCCTCCCCTGTGTGATGACAATGAAGTGGCTGAATCTGGTATTCAAGGAACATATCTTGGAGGTGAGCAACAAGGCAGTGGCTGATGTAATCTATCCCACCTCCAGACTTTGAAATGGATTCATGCAGAAGTAAGCACAATGTATAGTCCAACTGCTGGCAAGCCAAATGTTATTCTGGAAAAGGTTGTTCAACCTATCACAGCTGCAATGCAAGAGGCTTTGGACAAAGAAGAAGAAACTAGGCTGTCAAAGAAGAAGTTTAGGGAAATTGCTGAGCAAAAGCCAGATTTTGAACAATGGAGCCCTACTTCTAGAAACATAATTCTCACAGCCTGGAAAGCAGCCAAGGACAATGCCCATGAGAGGAACAAGTGGTTCTCAGAGGCTGAATGGAGAAAGCATGAGAGTAGGCAGGAAGCAATTGTTCCAACATAGAAGGAAGGCTAAGTTAGGAAAGCTACCTCCAACAGCTGTGGAGCCTAGCAAGTACTTTCCTAAGCCCTATCATTATTTTGAAAGACAAAAGATCAAGGCTGAAGAACAGAAGAAGAAGGACTCTAAAGGGAAGAAGACTGCTGAAGCTGAGCCTGCTGCTGCTGCTGTGAAAGCTCAAGTTAAAGCTGGAAAAGGCATTGTTATTAAAGAACCTGATCAGCACTAGATTAGGAATTAACTTGATGCTTGTTGTAATCTGTTAAGTGAAAAACATTGTAATACTTCATTGAAAATGTATAAGGAACATTATTGGAACAGTATATGATAAATATAGTATGAATGTTCTGAAATATGTGTGTTTCTTAATTGTTCTGCAATGTTTAATAAGTATACATGTGTGCTTTATTACATGTTCAAGTTTACCCTGTTGTCATTTATATGTTTTACATCATTTTGTAATTTTTAATTATGAGTGGTGTATATCATTGACTAAGGGTTATGACTTCTCCAAATAGGGGGAGATTGTTGGGTACATTGGTCAAATGTACCTGATTTGAAGAAGCCTCACCTAACTCAATGATATACATCAGAATGTATTTGATGTTTGTTTGAGTTACTTGTGCAGGTTAGATATACACTGGACTGAAGCTGAAAATTTCTAAGTCCATGTGTCGACACCCAGAGGCAAAGTGTCGACACTTGAGAAAGCTTGTGTCGACACCCAGACATGCAGTGTCGACACTTGGAGTCATTGTGTCGACACCTGGGAAGAAGTGTCGACACCAGTCAGAAAGTGTCGACACTTGGAGCTGTGTCGACACTCAGTGAAGAAGGATGCAGAAAAGCTGTGTCGACACTTAGCAGAAGTGTCGACACCTAGAAGAGCTGAGTCAACACCAGAAAGTGTCGACACTTGGAGTTGTGTCGACACTCAGCAAAATTCTACAGAGACTAAGTACAAGTGTCGACACTCAACACAATGTGTCGACACTCATTCAGCAGAGTCAACATATGAAGAATGTGTCGACACTCAGCACAATGTGTCGACACACACTCAAAGGAGTCAACACTTGAAGTTTGTGTCGACACTCAGCACAATGTGTCGACACACACTCAAAGAAGTCAACACTTGAAGAATGTGTCGACACTCAGCACAATGTGTCGACACATAACCAGAAGACTCAACACTTGAAGAAAGTGTCGACACAAGGAGCTGTGTCGACACTTAGCAAAGAACAGAAAAGTTGTAAAATATTCTAAGTATAAGTGTCGACACTAAGGGAATGTGTCGACACTCAGCTGAAGAATCAAGAATGAAGACTTGTGTCGACACCAAGAAGCAGTGTCGACACTTGACAGTTTCAACACATGAAGATGTGTCGACACAAAGGAGATGTGTCGACACTTAGAAGAATACAGATAAAGAATGAAGTACAAGTACTTGTGTCGACACTCAATTTCAGTGTCGACACATGCAGAAGAAACTGTGTCGAGACATACAAGGAATTGTGTCGACACCTTGTAGACTTGTGTCGACACTTACACAACATGTGTCGACACTTGGTCTATAAGTGTCGACACTTAAGAACAGAAAGTCTCGACACTAACTGACAGTTAGAGAATTTCAAGAAGTGACTGGTTGACATGACAGCTGCCAATCCAAGCCGGTCTACAGCAACTGTCAGAGAAGTCAAAAGTCTGTTATAAACCGGATCAGCCGGTTACCATGAAGGAAGCCTATAAATAGGCACCCACAGTTTACAGAATGAAGTGGTTAAGTTGTTAAGTGGTTAAGTTGTTAAGTGTTAAGTTGTTAAGTGGTTAAGTTGTTCACAATCATTACTTGTTGTGAGAATAATTGAAGTGGTTGATCAGATTAAATCAAGAAGTGATACATAGAGGATCAACACAAGAAGATCAGGCAGTCCAACTGCAGATCTAAGTAGTTGGAGAGAGAGAGCTCCAACCAAGGATTCAGTCTTTGGAACTAAGGCTGAGAAGAAGAATTCAGAGTCATCTGGATTTCAAGAAGCAGAGATCAAGGATTCAACTGCAGAAGATTCAGACTAATTCAGTTCTACTCAAGAAGCTTTGAAGAAAGCTAAGTCAGTTTGGATCAAGCTGAGTTCTTCCAAGAACTCTTCAAGAAACTCTCAACTCCTCTCATCCTTTCTGAGTTGTAGAGTTAGCATTTGTAATTTCTATTTTAAACTTGTAAGATCCATTGGATCTGAGTGATTGTAAGCCTATTTTATAAAGGCTGAGGGTAGGGCTTGGTGCCTGAGTGTAGGAGTTGAAGAACTCTGAGTGTAGGCCTTTAATTGGCTGAGTGTAAGCCTTGATTGGCTGAGTGTAGGCCTGGGTGGCTGAGTGTAGGCCTTTTGGCTGAGTGTAAGGCTTTGGGCCTGAGGTAGGAACCTTGTTGGGTTCTGAGCTAGTGGAGAAGTTTGGCCGAATCTAGTACACTGCTAGATAGGCAAAGGGGGAAAGTGGATGTACCCAAAGATTGGGGAAGCACTATAAAATTAGTGTGTCTTCTGTGCTGTGCTGTGCTGTGAATTGACTGCTTAATTTCTATATTTGCTGTTAGCTGTAGTAATCAGTGAAAAATTGTTGTGCTGCCAAACAAAAGTCAAAAAGGTTTAGGTCACCTATTCACCCCCCCTCTAGGTGTTTAGGTACCATATCTTTCACATGGGCTGAGGAGATTCAACCCTAACTTCTTCTTTACAGCCTCCAGTAAATGATCTTCATAGTTGTACAGCTAGATCTGTGAAGTTCTTGCTGGTGCAGATGAAAAATGACACCAGCTATCCTGCTTTCTTCCTTCAGTGATTTACTCTAATCTTGTTGATGTCGATGGAGAAGACTATCAGCTAACTTGTTTAGCTTTCAAACTTGCTGTCTTGAGCTTCCTGTTCTTTAGCCACGGCAACAATGGCGATAATGAAGAACTACCTCAACTTTTCTTCTCAAAAGTTATCTGCTTCTGTAAAGTCTTTTCCTTTTATTAATTATGTCTCAACTGCTCTTTGAGCAGTGGGCATCACACATTTAATGTCAATTGCATTCTTGCTTTAACGCCTAACTGTCATACAGTAGGTCTGCAACACATTTTGGCTTGTACTATAGCTTTCCCGCTATCAAATTGAATAATGTTGACTTGCTGACGTCAGCACCTGAGACTTAGCCAAAATCAAGCTTTAGTGGAATAGGCGTTGAGTGAATGAGCTTCACTCAATGCCAAGACACTTAGATAGAATTCTGTCTATCTAGGCATTGACAGCGTTGAGTGAGCAAGCCTCACTCAACGCCTTTTGCCTTTCCTTATTCTTTATCCTTTTCTGCATGATTGGTGTTGAGAGCGTTGAGTGAGCATGCCTCACTCAACAACTTGTGTCTTAGCCACAATATCTATATATTAGGCATTGAGAGCATTGAGTGAGCACTCCTCGCTCAACGCTTTCTACCTTATCCAATTTTCTGCTTCTTCAGCATCTTAAGCATTGAGACCGTTGAATGAGCACGCCTCACTCAACGCTTTTTATTTTTGCCAGATTTTCTAAATCATGGCGTTGAGAGCGTTGAGTGAGCACGCCTCACTCAATGCCTTTTGCTTTAGCCAGATTTTTTGAATCGTGGCGTTGAGACCATTGAGTGAGCATGTCTCACTCAACGCTTTCTACCTTAGCTAGATTTTTCTACTCCTTGGCATGAGTGAGTAAGCTCCACTCAACGCCAAACTACTTAACAGATTTTATCATGTTTATCTGGCGTTGAGGGAGTAGCCTTCACTCAACGCCTTTGGACTTAGTCAAATATCAACACAGATTTTTTGCGTCTTTGACTTATAAGGTAATACTCAATGAATATAGAGTAAGGTGTTGAGTGAGTGATACTCACTCAACTCCTGTGGACTTAGCCCCTTCTCTGGCCATTTCTTCTTAGGCTTTTACTGCATTAGCCTATCTCATAGCCTTTATCTATACGGCTTTGCGTGAGTTGACTTCACTCAACGCCTGTGGGCTTAGCCACTTTCTCAACTTTCCACTACTTTGGCTTTGATTGTATAGGCTCCACTCAGCGTTATAAGTCATGTGGCGTTGAGTGAATGACTTCCACTCAACGCCTGTGGACTTGGACAGTTTTTTGTCTATCCACACCTTAAGAAAGTGTTTACCTGACCTAGCCACTTAGGCTACCTATCCAATTATTATTGCTAAGACATCCTGCAATCATTAAACTTGAGCACAAGTTAGATCACCACATTTGTATACATTGTTTGTTAGGCCTTCTTCAAATGCAGGACATTGAGATCAATGGACCCAACAATAATAAACAAGCAAATCTTGTTGGACTTATTCTATGCACCATACCGATCCTTCTTAGCTTGAGTGCTGGTCACTGTGAGGGCTGTAGCTTGATTGGTACTCATGTCCATCTCGATGTCTACCATCTCAAGAGAAAACATGATGTCGGACTTCACCTCTTAAAATTCGATCCAGTGAGTTTCTCAATGGTCACCATATTATTATGGACTGTAAAGGTGACTGTATAGAGAAAAAAAATGACAGTGACAAATAGAGCAACAATGACTATAAAACCCTAAATAATATAATATGTAGAAAATTCAGATGCTTCAACACGCAACACCTTTGGGCAGATCGACTACACGTCATGCAATTAGTAATCCTCCAAAAAATAACGAGCAATAGTTATGCGTGAGCTTTTCGTAGATCTACCACTTTTGGGTGAATAGATTACTAGAGCCCCGCACTATCGTCCAAATGTCCGTGTGTATCCATCTGAACCTATTGCGCAAACACCACCTTTGGGAGAATGATTGTGCAATAGTCTTAGAGACTCCGTAAAACATGTGAAACAGTAATCTCACAAACTGACTCGAAAAAGCTATTTTGGCGGCTACAGTTCTTATCAATCTACGAGACCCTTTTACACTGGGATATCTGAATATTGCACTAAATTAATATCGCGTTCTTTTTGCTTAATAACGCACATGAAATTAATCATCTGAAGAAAAATAGAGTTTTTTGTCGGGGATTGATTAATGAAAGTACTTTGAATTTCAATCCCAAAATTTATTTCTCTCTAATTTACTTAACGGGTTTTGAAATTGTGTTCCTTAATTTAATTAAGTAGAAAAATAAATTACCACAAAATTATGAATGAGACTAATAGATTTAAGTTAACCTCGCTTTGATACAAGCTGTTAATGAAATATAGGGATACATGTCTCTACGACGAATTAATATTACCGAAAAATTCTACTGAATGCAATAACATATATGCCTATATGATTGTTTTGCCGAACTCTGCCATTCTCTACTTGGAGTTTATATAAAATTTATTTTTTCTAAATTTAAGAACACACATAATGAAACTTTGAAAAAACTGATATACGACTTAAGTGCTGAAATTTAATGTATACAAGTTTTGAATTCTTGTTCGTGTTTCATCATATCTATGATTCCATGAAGTTTCGACGTGTTCTTCCTTATGAATTCCGCAGCGGAACCAGCAAGAATACAAGGATTGGTTAAAGCTTTGTCCAATACAATAGAAGTGGGTTACCACAGCAAATAAATAAATAAATATTTAAGGAAGGATATTGTGCGGGCGTACAGGTGTAAGGGTAAACCTCAAGGAGACTTTAAATAAAAAAGTGTTCAACACGAAAGTTGTAGATCTCGACAAAACGAAAACCTTACATGTTGATCACGATTTGATTTAGAGAAGTCTTGACCTTCGATATCTTTATACTATAAGCAAAGAGACATGTTACACCATGTGTAACATTTTAATCCCAATCTACCCCTCTTTTTTTTTCTTATTCTCTTCATTTGTTCTCTGGGTATTTTCGTCATTGAGCCGGATTAGGGTTTAAAAAAAGAGAAACCCCCACAAATCCTTTTCATCGCAAGCCGCAACCCCCACGAGAAGAGCCGAAGGTGGAGATGCTTCGCTGAATCCCTCATCGACGCCGTCCCAACGCCAATCTACGGTAAGTGCTCTTCACTATTCCTCCACCTCCGCCTCCGCCTCCGCCTCCGCCCCCGCCTTCGCTGATTTCCGCTCGATATATAATCTGGCGCTGCGGCGGATACTCTGAGTCTGCGAGCTGTTTTCTTATCAAGAAGATCTTCCATCTTTCTTCTGCATCATGCTCCACGGCTGACGCGAAGGGCCGGATTCCTCCACCGGAGACTGAAGGCGGCCCGAGATTTCTTCGCTGATCCAAATTCTTCACCATGGAGTCCCTCTTCCTCGCAAGCCCTGCTTTCTCCCACGTCCGTCTCCGTCCCAACCCGTGAGCCCATCTCCCCAATTCCCACGAAATTCTTTTTTTCCATGTTTTTGATTTATTAGGGTTCCCGTTCCATTTCATTCACTTTCGTGCAGGAGTAATCAAAAGGAAGCTAGAGGGGTTAACCGGATGGGGATACGAATCTCTAGGTGCATCATGGACGTTTCGCTCGACGGAAGCTATAACTATGGTCAGCATCATTCTATTTTTTAATTCTGTATTTGATTATGGATATAATTTGTTGTATGATTTGTTGTTTGTTCTGATGCTTATGGAATCGATTTAGGGTCCTAATTGTATAGTAGCAACAAATTTATTATGCTGATTAGAGATTAAATGTCATCGTTTTGCTACTGTATTTAGCTGTTTTTTTCCCATTTTACATGCCATTTATGATTGCCTACTACAAACTTATGTTTAGGGTCCATGTTTTTTAAGAGTAATGACGTAACCACGACTAATGACGCCCCCACGACAAATGTCGCCCCCACGACAAATGTCTCCCCCACGACAAATGTCGCCCCCTCGACAAATATCGCACCCTCGACCAATGTCGCACCCACGACGAATGTTGCCCGCACGGGGTCCCCCGTGCACGACTGCTTGTATATATATTGTATATATATATATATAATTGTATATATATTGTATATATATATATATATATATATTGTATATATATATATTGTATATATATATATATATATGTGTGTGTGTGTGTGTATATATATAGTGTATATATATGTGTATATATATATATATATATGTATATATATATATATGTGTGTGTATATATATATATATATGTGTTGTGTGTGTGATATATATATATATATATATATATATATATATATATGTGTATATATATATATATATGTTTATATATATGTATATGTTTATATTATATATATATATATATATGTATATTTGTGTATATATATATGTATATATATATATGTGTGTATATATATATATATATATATGTGTATATATATATATATACAATATATATGTATATACACGAGTGACAGGTACGGGTCTCCGGCTCTCGTGCCCCGCGCGACAGTACCGATCTACAATTTTCATGTTGAACACTTTTCATTAAAATTCACGTAAAAGTCGTTCAAAAAGATGTGTTTTTTGTTATATACACCTTAAGTGTATATACATTTAACCGATATATATATATATATATATATATATATATATATATATATATATATATATATATATATATATATATATATATATATATATATATATATATATATATATATATATATATATATATATATGTATATACATCTATTACTACTCTAAAAAGAAATATTAGGGCCTGCAAATAAAAATGAGTTCGAAAATAAGCTAATTATAAGGGCCATCAGATTTGACTGTTTTATTCCTGAACCGTGGGATATGGGGCTGCAAATAGCGGAGTAGGTCTGCAAATAAAAAAACCCAAAAATCTCGCTTCTTCTCTCTCCTAAATCCAGTTCCGTTCAATATCCTGCAAAAATTATTATGTTTTCTACTAACAATTCATTACAAACTATTATGTTTTCTAATAAATTTACTTAAATTGAGTACGACTTGAAAAGATCATATCAGCATCACCTCCTCCCTCTTCCTCAGCATTTTCTTACTCTCATAGGTTTCAGGATGAGTGTTTGAATAGGAAATTAGGTACCATGGGCAGCTCGAGCTAAGCAACATGCGTCGATCACAAAAAGGGGGTTGCATATAAATTCTCTCTCTCAACCCCTCTCCATGCGACACGGGCGTGTCAAGGCCGTGTCGACGATCGGCCCAGGGGGTCGATGAATTTCGCTCGACGATGTGTCGAGACATGGCACACGGCCTGCGACACGGGCGTGTCGTAGGGCGTGTCGACCCGTGTCGACACTTGTCCGGAAGTCGACGAACTTTGCTCGACGAATTGTCGAGACAAGGCACACGGCCTAGGACATGTGCGTGTCCAAGGCCGTGTCGTCAGGTCGACGATCTTCGCTCGACGAAGTGTCGAGTGTCGAGACCGTGTACACGGCCTGGAGCCTAGGCGTGTTGAGATGACACGGGCAAGGACACGGGCGTGTCCTAGAACCCGTGCAGTGCTCGGGTTGTTTTCGGGGAAAAACGATGGGGGTACACGGCCGGCCACACGGCCGTGTCAGGTGGAACACAGGCGTGTCAGGTCGAACACGGGCGTGTTTGATACCCGTGTGTTGTTCCAGGCGAGCCGATTTTGACGGCGAATGAGGCACACGGCCCTGGACACGGGCGTGTGCCAGGCCGTGTGCGGTCCAGATTGGGCATTTCAGTCCCGAATCAAAGCCGGTAGTTTCTTTAATTGGTGATCCAACGACTAGGGGTTGTTCCTGAAGGGATATACCCGGGATTGGGCCGTAGAAACCCTCACTTTTCATGAGTGGTTATCTTTCTAAAGTTAGAGAGAGAGGAGAGCCAAGGAAGGAAGAAGGAGCTAGATTCGGCCATTGGAGGAGCTTCGAAGCTCCAAATCGCGAGCCGACTCCGGATCCACGGAGGCAAAGCTAGTGCGGTGCTTTTCATCCGCTTACTTTTCCATGGCGCCAAAGAAGAACGCAAGGGTAACGATTCTCTTCTTGAGCATGAGTAGCTCTCCTTCTTTGCATAGGAAGCCCGCTCTCGCGAGTTTGCAGTGAGTTGGAGGCGTTCCTTCGGGTAGATATGTGAAGTCCCCGTTGTTTCGAGTCCGTAAGCGAGAACGGACATAGACATGATGTGTGAAGCCTACCCGGACATGTTGGTCTGGATCGGTGATGTTGCATTGCATAAATGCCGGAGAAGACTCCGTGCTATTGGTTGTTTTTTGGGTTTTCTACACGGTAGATTGCAACAGGGAGCCTTGAGTATTAACCCAAAGGTGCACCCGAAAAACTGTGCGGATGCATGATCTTGCCAACTTGGAGGCCTAAGAGCCAACTTGAACATAGCCGGGTTATGTGAAATGTGTGACGAAAATCAGACTTGCGAGAAGTTTGACCCGCGCAAATGGCTTAAATTGTCGTTGCGACGTGAGCACTGGTTATATGGAACCGTACCCACTTCTATGTCGTTCGGGTTAAAGAGACCTAAAGTTACGTGGCACTTGTCGTTGGCATAGATGAGGGTCTTTGGCGGTCTATGGCTTAAATTGTCGTGACCCATGCCGGGAAGACAAATTGCTCATGTGTTTGGCCGTCAAAGTGGCGGTGGTGAGTCCGGAATGTCTATGGCTTTAATTGACGTGACATCAACCGGTTCACCGAGAATATGCCCTAAGAGCACGGGGCGTGTGGCCGTGCGAGCCAACGTCTGTGATGAAATGGTTATATATATATATAAATTGCTCGCTTATGCTTATGAAATGCAGGGAAGGAGCATCGCCGCCCCGAGTTGGGGGCGGGATCGTTATAATTTGGTCAGCATTGCTGACCGTTGCCTTATTTTGCCACCGTGCGGTGGTTTGTTGCTTGCAGGTGCTGCTGGACCAAGCGGTCAATAGCGGGCTAAAGCCCAATTTGCGAAGCCGGCCCTCGAAGGCCTAATTGGAAGTGTTTACTGTTTTTATTCATGTATGACCGGCCTGCGTGCCATGGTTTGTAAATCATGTAATATCAAGTGAACCGTTTTGTAAGGCCTTAAGGCTTGTACTGGTGTATGTATAACATTCCTATTTTGGTATTAGTGGACATTCATGCTTTAGTGCTGGGTTCTTTGTTACAACTTATTAAACTGCTTCCGCTAGAATGCTCTGTGTAGGACATTATGATTAGTTGGATTGTTTCCATGAGTAACCACCCGGTCTGTCTGTAGTATATGGCGTCGGGCCCCGGCCGGACCTACTGCTATATGATATGCGACGGATAGGGGGCGTTACAATTTGGTATCAGACTACTCGTTTTGGTCGGGCTTAAGCTGAATTCGTGGACGAATTCTTTTTAAGGGGTGGTGAGCATATTGTGTGCGTCATCATTATAACAGTAAAAGAACACATGAATGTCCACTTAGGAATGAAAATACACGTGTTTGAGGAACCTGCGTGTTCCTATAATTGTTGTTTGCAATTTTATTTGGTCGCTTAACGGTGTTTTGTACCACTATAGGTTACCAGAGGTGGTGTTGGGCTGTCGGAACGTCGAGTTTCTGAGGCTAGCAGTGCACCAGATGTTGCTTCTACAACACCTCTATCGGCTGAGAACATATGATTGGTGGCTGAAGCGGTGTTGGCCGTGATAAATGCGCAGTCTGCAAGGCAAATGCAGCAGCCCGCTGCTGCGATGGAGCAGTAACCTCTTCAAGAGGCTGAGCCGAGGAGAGTGGAGCAAGTGGTTGTGGAACCGTTGGTGCCAAGGAGGGCAATCGAGAGGCAGCTTAAGAATGTAATGAGCTTTAACCCTCTGGTATTCTCGGGGTTGGGAACCCCATCTCAGGCTGAAGACTGGCTCTCTAGGGTGAAGAGAGTCATGACAGCAACGGAGACGGAGGAGTGGCAAATGACCAACATCGCTACGTTCCTTCTGGATGGTAAAGCGAGAATGTGGTGAGAAGGATTGGAGTTGCACCTATTGAGAGGTAGGCAACTTGTTGATGTCTCGATGGAGGTGTTCTCGAGATTGTTCTTGGCTAGATACCTTCCTTCGACGCAGAAGATAGCGTTGGAGAATGAGTTTCTGAAGTTGGTTCAGGGTGAGAGGAGTGTGGATGAATATCTCCACGAGTTTACTCGTCTCAGTCGTTATGCTAGCTCCACTATTGTGGATGAGGAGCGCAAGACTAATCGCTTCTATGAAGGATTGAGAGATGAGTTGAGGTTACTAGTCTCGGGGCCGATGACGCAGGGTTTCTTAACCTTGGTCAACACTGCCCGGTCCTTGGAGAAGGACATGAAGAATGTCCAAGCAAAGAAAAGCTTGGGTGATAGGAAGTCTGAATTCAAAGTGCCGACTACTTCAAAGTCCGGCTATCGGAGGTCTTTCAAGAAGCATAGGACTTCGGGTCCAGCTCCTTCTGGTGCATCTGGGCGACTACGAGTCGGACCCCGGGCGCATGTTTTACTTGTGGAAAGACGGGGCACTTTGCCCGCGATTGTTGGAGCAGACGCCTGTTGAAGTATTAGACCGGGCGGCCTTTCGGTCTTGTCTGGCGGTTTGTTGACCGAGCGGTCTGGCGGTCTCCTCTGGTGCTTGGAGACCGGGCGGTCTATCGGACTCACATTGCGGCTTGTTCTTATCCTGCTGGAGTTGCCGTGCGGTTAACCCATCTGTCTAACCGCGCGGCCTGTGCGGTCTCCTTTATTTCTAACTGCTCTGCCCTGTACATGTTTAGTCCCACATTGTTTGTTTATACTCTCTCATATCTCCTCCATTCTATATAAGGGAGGTCATACCTTTGTAAATGATATCTTTTTTGGATAATAAAATTTCAATTATTCAAAAGTCTATCTGTTTGTTCTTGCATGTTCGCTACTTTCTACATGGTATCAGAGCACACGGTCTTTTCCTCCTGATTGTGTGCGCTCTCTGATTCTCGCGGCTTGTTTTCTGCTTTCTGCGACCTGTCTTCGCGGCTTGCCTTCTCTTCTGTCCGCTGCCCTGTTCGCGCGGCTTGTTTCTGTCCGCTGCTCTGTTCGCACGGCTTGCTTCTCCTTGGATCTTTTCTCCTGCTGCTATTCGTCGTCGCGACCTGTTTTGTTGTCGCCGCGCACCTGGTTCCTTCTTGCATCTCCGACTTCCTAGTCGTTGCGGCCTGTTTCTGTTCGCCCGGCTTGTGACTTGTTCTGTCGCTGCTTCTTGCTTCCTCTTCTCTTCTGTTCGCTCGACCTTTTCAGTCCGAGCGACCTCTTCCCCACTGTTCCTTTGACTGCTTTCTAGCCGCTTGTGTTCGCGCGGCTTCTTCCTTTTTTATCCGCTGCGGTTTCTTGCTGTGTTCTATGACTACTTCCAGTCTCACCACCCATGTTATCTCCACCACTCCTGCAGCTCATTCTCCACCTCCTCCTTCGGGCAACCTTGACACCCTTTCTAAGCTTGTTGGCTCCAACTATCCCGATTGGAGCGTTTCTTTCACTTTTCTCCTTCGCTCTCAGCGCAAGCTTCATCACCTCACCGATGACCCTCCTCCTCGTAACTCTCCTGAGTTTGATGACTGGGATGCGAGTGATGCTCTTGTCCGCACCTGGCTGGCCAATAGCCTTTCTGATGAGTGCCTTCCCGTCATTCTCCATGATGAGACGGTCAAGGCCGCCTGGCTTCACCTCCCTGCTCTCTATTCGAAGGGGGGGGGGGGGGTCAGACGTCCCGCATTTATACTCTCTATGCGAACCTCTTCGCCCGCCCTTCCATGTCTCCTGCTGCGGCTTATCAGCAGGTTCAGGCTCTTGGTGCTGAAATCCTCCAGAATCGCCCCTTCTCCGCGGACTTGGCCGAACAACACAAACACTTCCAGGAACTCCTGGTTGTTTGTTATCTTCTCCGTCTTCCCGATTCCTATGATCTGATCTGCCAGCAGATCCCGGGTAAGGCGGAATCTCCCACTTTGGATGCCACCGTAGCTCACATTGCCGTTGTTACTTCGCTGCTCCAGCGGCCTCTGTTGGCCTCACCCCCGTCCCAGGACTCCTTTGCTCACCAAGCTCAGAGGGGGGGGGGGGGGGACTCAGTGGCCGCGGCCACTCCGGCGGACGTGGTTCATCCCGGTTCCTCTGCTCTCACTGTGGTCGTACAGACCACTCTATTGACCGTTGCTGGCAGAAACATCCTCATCTTCGCCCTTCCGGTGATGCTCCTTCTTCGGCCTCCGCCTCTTCTCGACCGTCTGCCTCTGTGGCCACGACGTCAGGTAGTGCCCACGTCGTTACCCAAGGTAAATGGCTGATTGACTCCGGTGCTACAAATCATATGACTGGCAACCCTCATTGCTTCTCCCGTCTTGAAACACATGACCGCTTATCCCCGGTTCGTGTGGCGGATGGTTCACCGTCCCCGGTTCATGGGACGGGCATGGTTCAACTCACCCCATCGCTTTGCTTGGAGGACACCCTCTATGTCCCGAAGTTCCCGTGCAATTTATTATCAGTTACTACTTTATGCCGACAACTTCAGTGCCCAAGAACCCAGCGAACGATTGCTACTGGGACTGAGAGCGGCGGACCTCTACTTCCTTGACGATGTTTCCGCTCTGTCCGCCTACTCCTCTTCTACAGATCTCCTTCAGTGGCATCTTCGCCTTGGGCATCCTCCTCCTTGGATTCTTCGACAGCTTCTGCCCCACTTACCCCCTACCAGTTCTCCGCTCAACTGTGATGCGTGTCAGCTTGGCAAACATCATCACTGTTCCTTCCCATCGAAGCAAGGCCGTGGCTCCTCTCGCCCGTTTGATCTTATTCATTCTGATGTCTGGGGTCCGGCTCCTACCCTCACTGTTGGTCGGGGTAGTTCCTATTTTGTCACTTTTATAGATGATTTTTCACGATGTACCTGGGTGTATCTATTAAAAGATCGCTCTGAACTCTTTTCTATTTGGCAATCATTTTATTTTATGATTCAGACTCAATTTGTAATTTCTATTAAAGTTTTACGTTCTGATAATGCCAAGGAATATCTTAATCATGAGTTCTCCTCTTTCTTTCACCAACATGGCCTTCTTCATCAAACGACTTGTGTTTACACCTCCCAGCAGAATGGGGTGGCGGAGCGTAAAAACCGTCACCTGCTTGATGTTGCTCGTACTCTCATGACGCAGATGCACGTCCCTCGCTCCTACTGGGACTATGCTATGCTCCTCGCCTGCTATCTCATCAATCGCCTTCCCTCCACAGTTCTCCACGGCCAGACCCCCTTCTCCATTCTCTACCCCCACAAGGAACCTTTTCCTCTCCCTCTCCGTGTCTTTGGCTGTACGGCATTTGTTCACGCTCCCTCCGCTACCCGCGACAAGCTTTCCCCTCGTTCCACCAAGTATGTCTTTTTGGGGTACTCTACCACTCAAAAAGGCTATTGCTGTTTTGACCCCCTTCTCCGCAAGCAGTTTGTCTCCGCGGATGTGACTTTTTTCGAGAATGCTTCCTATTTCTCTCCTACCTCTTCTCTTCCTTCTGATCTCTCCGTTCCCTCCACGCCTCTCGATGTCTTCCCACCTCCGTCTCCTCCTCCACCGTCTCCTTCCCCGTCCGTCTCCCCACCCACCCCTCCACCCTCCTCTCCCCCGCCATCTCTCTAGTCCCGGGCCAGCCTTCTTCGCCACGGACGCTCCGGTCGTTGACGCACCCGTCGACCTGGATCTTCCCATTGCTCTTCGCAAAGGGTGTGGGCGTGTACTCAACACCCGCTTGCGGCAGTTTTTTCCTATGATCGGCTTTCTCCTTCTCGCAGGTGTTTTGCCTTGGCTATCTCCGCTACTTCTACTCCCCGCACCTACCAGGAGGCTCTTGCTCTCCCTCATTGGAAGTCTTCCATGGATGAGGAGATGGCTACTCTTACTGAAAGGGGTACCTGGACCCTTGTTCCTCCTCCCGTGGGCACTGATGTGGTTGGCTGTCGCTGGGTCTTCGTTGTGAAATTTCGCCCCGACGTCTCTGTGGATCGCTACAAGGCCCGGCTGGTGGCCAAGGGCTTCACTCAGACTTACGACATTGATTACTTTGATACCTTTTCTCCGGTTTCTCGCCTCAGCACCATCCGGGTTCTTCTCTCTGTGGCTGTTAACCGGGATTGGGCTATTTCCCAGCTTGATGTGAAGAATGCCTTTCTCTATGACGATTTTCAGGAGGACGTCTATATGGAGCAACCTCCTGGGTATATTTCTCAGGAGGAGACACGCATATGTCATTTGAAGAAGGCCATTTATGGCCTAAAGCATAGCCCTCGGGCGTGGTTCGACAAATTCAGTGGCATTGTGGCTACCATCGGCTTTAGAAGGAGTTCGGCTGATCACTCCTTATTCATTCGCAAAACGGCCTCGGGACTGGTGGTTTTGGCAGTATATGTGGATGATATTCTTCTTACTGGCGATGACCGAGATGGGGTGGACTTGACGAAGAAGCACCTCCGTCAACACTTGGTCACGAAGGATATGGGCTCCCCGAAATACTTTTTGGGGATAGAAATCTCTCGGAAACTTGACTCGTTGGTTCTCTCCCAACGGAAGTATGCCCTTGATCTTCTACAAGAAGCAGGATTGACAGATGCCAAACCGGCTCGGTTTCCCATGGCTATTGGAGAAGACAAAATGTGGATGGATGACTCGCCTCTTCTATCTGATGTAACAAGGTACAGACGTTTGATAGGCAAACTCATCTATCTCACGGTGACTAGACCCGACATCGCCTATGCTGTAGGCAAGGTCAGTCAGTTTATGCAAGCTCCCAGGGAGTGCCATCTTCAGTATGCCCTGAAGATTTTAGAGTATATCAAAGCAGCACCAGGCAAAGGGTTAATCTTTCAGAAGAATGGTCATCTGAGGGTTGAGGCCTACTCAGATTCAAATTACACGGATGACAAAGGCGATCGTAAATCCACATCAGGTTTTTCTACCTTTGTTGGAGGTAATCTTGTGAGTTGGAAGAGCAAGAAACAGTCTGTTGTCTCCAGATCCAGTGCAGAAGCCGAATACCGGAGTATGACATCAACCACGTGTGAGTTAAAGTGGTTGCGGGCTCTCATGCTTGACCTGGGCGAGGTATATGACTATCCTCTCCCTATGTTCTGTGACAACAAGGCCGCTATATACATATCCAGAAATCCGGTCTTCCATGAGAGAACAAAGCATATAGAGGTTGACTGTCACTTCATTCGGGAAGAGATTTTGAAGAAATAGATTTGTACTCCGTTTGTCACCTCTGACAAGGAATTGACAGATATCTTCACCAAGCCGGTCTCTACTTCCTTCTTCCACATTTGTGACAAGCTGGGCATGATTGATATCTATGCTCCAGCTTGAGGGGGAGTGTTGAAGTATTAGACCGGGCGGCCTTGCGGTCTTGTCAGGCGGTTTGTTGACCGAGCGGTCTGGCGGTCTCCTCTGGTGCTTGGAGACCGGGCAGTCTATCGGACTCACATTGCGGCTTGTTCTTATCCTGCTGGAGTTGCCGTGCGGTTAACCCATCTGTCTAACCGCGCGGCCTATGCGATCTCCTTTATTTCTAGCCGCTCTGCCCTATACATGTGTAGTCCCACATTGTTTGTTTATACTCTCTCATATCTCCTCCATTCTATATAAGGTTGGTCATACCTTTGTAAATGATATCTTTTTTGGATAATAAAATTTCAATTATTCAAAAGTCTATCTGTTTGTTCTTGCATGTTCGCTACTTTCTACAACGCCCTAAGTCCGAGAGAAGGCCGGGAGCGACCTATAAAGAGAAGGGCAAGGCGGTGGAGTCGACCGCGTCCCACTATGCTCCGGCCCAACCAAGGGTGTACAATCTTGGCCAACAGGAGGTCATCAAACAGGCTGATGTGGTGACAGGTACGGTTTAATTTATAGCAAGTCAATTCTTTAAATACTTATTATGCACATGTTACCTTACCACTGCTTGTTTAGGATTTGTATTGATTTGTGAAAATCCGGCAAGAGCACTCTTCGATAGGGGAGCTTCACACTCCTTGTCCGAAGGATTTATATCACGCATTGGAGTCCCTTCTTCGATGGCGAAGGATAAGTTGGATGTGTTGTTGCCCAATGGGTGTTCCATGCACGCTGATAGAATCTGCGATGTTAAGATTCGTATTGGGAATCAGGAGTTCGATCTGCAGGCGTCGTTACTTCTGTTGGTGGAGTTCGACGTCATATTTGGCATGGACTGGCTCTCGGAGCAGCAAGCCCATATAGATTGCGGTAGCAAGGAAGTCAAGCTGGGAGCAAGTCCTGAAACGACTTTTACGGGCTTAAAGGGGTCGAGCAAGACGTTGATGTCTGCTCTTCAGGTGGTGAAGGCGGTTCGTGCCGGTGCAGAACTGTTCTTTACACTAGTGGAGGTTGTAAAGCCGAATCCCGCGTTGGATAGTATTTCAGTGGTATCGGAATACCATGATGTGTTCCCCGCAGATCTTCCTGGAGCCCCGCCTCAGCGGGAGATAGATTTCACGATTGAGCTAGTGCCAGGTGCAAAGCCTGTGTCACGATCTCCTTATCGGCTAGCGCCTAAGGAAATGGCGGAGCTGAAAGTTCAACTGCAAGAGTTGTTGGAGCAAGGGTCTGTGCGCCCGAGTTCTTCGCCTTGGAGCGCACCGGTCCTCTTTGTTAAGAAGAAGGACGGAAGCTTGAGGCTATGTATTGATTATCGGGAGCTCAATAAGTTGACGGAGAAGAACAAGTACCCGATCCCCCGGATTGATGATCTTTTTGATCAGTTAGTCTGGTCGACGGTGTACTCGAAGTTGGATCTCAAGGCTGGGTACTATCAGCTGCGAATAAGGGAGAGTGATACCCGAATACAGCGTTTAGTACGAGATACGGGCATTATGAGTTTCTGGTCATGCCGTTTTGGCTGACTAATGCGCCGTCAGTGTTCATGGATTTGATGAACAGAACTTTCAGGGAGTACTTGGACCATTTCGTGATCGTCTTCATCGACGATATTTTGGTGTACTTGCAAAGTGAGGAAGATCACTTCAAGCATCTTCATTTGGTTATGGAGACACTAAGGAGAAATCAGTTGTACGCCAAGTTCTCGAAGTGCGAGTTTTGGCTATCCTCAGTGGCGTTCCTCGGTCATATAGTGAGTGGAGAGGGTATTGCTGTAGATCCGGCGAAGATTATTGCGATACGGGAGTGGTCTGAGCTTGCTACGGTAGCGGAAGTGCGGAGCTTTTTGGGGCTTGCCGGCTATTATAGGCGCTTCGTAGAGAACTTCTCGCGGATAGCGTTACCTCTCACTACTTTGACGAGGAAGGAGTATAAGTTCGTTTGGACGCCGGAGTGCGCGCGAGCTTTTGAGGAGTTGAAGTGTCGGTTGACCACGGCGACTGTGCTGAGTTCGCCATGTGGGACCGAAGGATATGAGATTTACAGTGATGCTTCAGGCAGTGGCTTGGGTTGCATGCTACTGCAACACGGAAGTGTGATAACTTATGGCTCGAGACAGCTAAAATTGCATGAAAGGAACTATCCTGTCCATGACTTGGAGTTAGCGGCCGTGATTTTTGCCTTGAAGCTGTGGAGACACTATTTGTACGGTGTGAAGATTGATATCTACACCGATCACAAGAGCCTGAAGTATCTGATTGATCAGAAGGATCTGAATATGCGGCAGCATAGATGGATGGAGTTCCTGGGGGACTATACATTCAAGATCCACTACGTGCCTGGTAAAGGGAATGAGGTTGCAGACGCGTTGAGTTGCCGAGCCCCAGCTCAAGCCAATTGGTTATTGGTGCATGATGAGCGGTTGGTGCGGGAGTTGGAGGCGTTGGAGATTGTTTGTGTGGACAAGCAATCAAGTGCTGAAGCAGTTCTGAATTGGACTGAAGTCCAATATGACCTGGCTGATCGGATTCGACAGGCTTTGGATATGGATGTTCATATGAAGCAGTTCATGGTAGATGCTCTGGATGGGTCAAATTCACAATTCGTTGTGGAGGACGGATTGCTTTGGAAAGACGGTCGTCTGTTCGTCCCATGTGTGGGTAATTTGCGGGTGGAATTGTTGTACGAGGCACACCATACCAAGTACTCGATTCACCCGGGGAGCACGAAGATGTACCGCGATGTGAAGAAACTGTTTTGGTGGCCGGGTTTGAAGAAAGATGTGGCGCTCTACGTGGCGAAGTGCCAAACTTGCGCCTTAGTGAAGGCGGAATGCCAAAAGCCGGGAGGATTTCTTAAGTCCTTGCCTATTCCGGAGTGGAAATTCGACGACATCTCTATGGACTTTGTGCACGTTTTGCCAAGGTCGCAAAAGGGGAACGACGCCATTTGGGTGGTTGTTGATCGACTAACGAAGGTGTCGCATTTTATTCCACATAGGAATGATGATCTGGTGGAGAAGTTGGCAAAACTATATGTGGATAATATAGTACGGCTTCATGGTGTGCCCCGCATCATCGTGAGTGACCGAGATGGGCGGTTCACGTCCAATGATTGGAGGCTAGTGCAGCAAATGTTGGGAACAAAGTTGAAATTCAGCATAACATTCCATCCGCAAATGGATGGGCAGACCGAGAGGGTCAATAGAACCATGGAAGACAAGCCCCGCATGTGTGTCTTGGATTTTGGAAAGCAGTGGGAAGACCACCTTTATTTGGTGGAGTTCGCATACAACAACAGCTACCAAGCGAGTATTCAAATGGCGCCCTTCGAGGCCCTATATGGTAGAAAATGTCGCACGCCGTTGTCTTGGCTAGAAACGGGTGAGTCAAAGTTGTATAAGCGGTTGGAAGTCCAGGATGCTACTTATTTGGTGAGAACCATTCGGGAGACGTTGCTTATCGATCAGGACCGACAAGCGAAGTACTATAATGCCAAGCACAGGAACGTGGAGTTCGCTGTGGGCGACTATGTGTACTTAATGATCAATCCGTTCAAGGGAGTCTCGCGGGTGCGGCGATTGAAAAAGCTAAGCCCGAGGTACCTTGGGCCGTTTGAGGTTCTGGAGCGAGTGGGTGAAGCAGCCTATAGGTTGAAGCTCTCAGTGGAGCTTAGTGGTTTACATGATGTATTCCATATTTCGGTGCTTCGGAAGGCAGTACAAGAGCCTACGCAAGTGATCGCGGTTGATCAAGTGCCGGTGGATAGTGGGCTGACAACAAAGGTCAAGCCCGTGCGGATTGAGGACTCGGAAGTCAAGCGGCTACGCAATAAAGAGATCAGAATGGTCAAGATCCGGTGGGGCAATTGCGGTCGTGAGGAGCTCTCTTGGGAACGAGAGCAAACTATGCTTGACGAGTATCCGGAGTTGTTCCGCTCAGGTACAAATTTTGGTTTTGTACATGTCTTTCCTTTATATAATTTTGTGGATGAAATTTTTTTAAGAGGGGGAGAGTTATAACGCCCCGAAACTCAAAAGAGCAACAAGGGACGTTTTGGGCCAGTTTTGGGTTCTGGCAGTAGGCACACGGCCTGGGACACGGGCGTGTCCCAGGGCATGTCAGGCTGGGTTCGACGTTTTGGTCGAGAGGCCGACGATTTTGGAGTCGATGATCGTCGAGCAGAGAACACGGCCTGCGACACGGGCATGTCGCAGGGCGTGTCAAGGCCGTGTCGATGATCGGCCTAGGGGGTCGACGAATTTCGCTCGACGATGTGTCGAGACATGGCACACGGCCTGCGACACGGGCGTGTTGCAGGGCATGTCGACCCGTGTCGACACTCGTCCGGAAGTCAACGAACTTTGCTCGACAAAGTGTCGAGACAAGGCACACGACCTAGGACACGGGCGTGTCCAAGGCCGTATCGTCAGGTCGACGATCTTCGCTCGACGAAGTGTCGAGTGTCGAGACCGTGTACATGGCCTGGATCCCAGGCGTGTTGAGATGACACGGGCAAGGACACGAGCGTATCCTAGAACCCGTGCAGTGCTCGGGTTGTTTTTGGGGAAAAATGAGGGGGTACACGGCCGGCCACACGGCCGTGTCAGGTGGAACACATGCGTGTCAGGTCGAACACGGGCGTGTTCGATACCCGTGTGTTGTTCCAGGCGAGCCGATTTTGACAGCGAATGAGGCACACGGCCCTGGACACGGGCGTGTGCCAGGCCGTGTGCGGTCCAGATTGGGCATTTCAGTCCCGAATCAAAGCCGCTAGTTTCTTTAATTGGTGATCCAACGGCTGGGGGTTGTTCCTGAATGGATATACCCAGGATTGGGCCTTAGAAACCCTCACTTTTCATGAGTGGTTATCTTTCTAAAGTTAGAGAGAGGATAGCCAAGGAAGGAAGAAGGAGCTAGATCCGGCCATTGGAGGAGCTTCGAAGCTCCAAATCGCGAGCCGACTCCGGATCCACGGAGACAAAGCTAGTGCGGTGCTTTTCATCCGCTTACTTTTCCATGGCGCCAAAGAAGAACGCAAGGGTAACGATTCTCTTCTTGCGCATGAGTAGCTCTCCTTCTTTACATAGGAAGCCCGCTCTCGCGAGTTTGCGGTGAGTTGGAGACGTTCCTTCGGGTAGATATGTGAAGTCCCCGATGTTTAGAGTTCGTAAGCGAGAACGGACATAGACATGATGTGTGAAGCCTACCCGGACATGTTGGTCTGGATCGGTGATGTTGCATTGCATAAATGCCGGAGAAGACTCCGTGCTATTGGTTGTTTTCGGGTTTTATACACGGTAGATTGCAACAGGGAGCCCTGAGGATTAACCCAAAGGTGCACCCGAAAAACTGTGCGGATGCGTGATCTTGCCAACTTGGAGCCCTGAGAGCCAACTTGAACATAACCGGGTTATGTGAAATGTGTGACGAAAATGGGGCTCGGGGGAAGTTTGACCCGCGCAAATGGCTTAAATTGTCGTTGCGACGTGAGCACGGGTTAGATGGAACTGTACCCACTTCTATGTCGTTCGGGTTAAAGAGACCTAAAGTTACGTGGCACTTGCCGTTGGCATAGATGAGGGTCTTCGGCGGTCTATGGCTTAAATTGTTGTGACCCATGCCGGGAAGACAAATTGCTCATGTGTTTGGCCGTCAAAGTGGCGGTGGTGAGTCCGGAATGTCTATGGATTTAATTGACGTGACATCAACCGGTTCACCGAAAATATGCCCTGAGAGCACGGGGCGTGTGGCTGTGCGAGCCAATGTCTGTGATGAAATGGCTATATATATATATATATATATATATATATATATATATATATATATATATATATATATATATATATATATATATATATATATATATATATATATTGCTCGCTTATGCTTGTGAAATGCAGGGAAGGAGCATCGCCGCCCTGAGTTGGGTGCGGGATCGTTATAATTTGGTCAGCATTGCTGACCGTTGCCTTGTTTTGCCACCGTGCGGTGGTTTATTTGTTGCAGGTGCTGCTGGACCAAGTGGTCAATAGCGGGCTAAAGCCCAATTTGCGAAGCCGACCCTCGAAGGCCTAATTGGAAGTGTTTACTGTTTTTATTCATGTATGACCGGCCTGCGTGCCGTGTTTTGTAAATCATGTAATATCAAGTGAACCATTTTGTAAGGCCTTAAGGCTTGTACTGGTGTATGTATAACATTCCTATTTTGGTATTCGTGGACATTCATGCTTTAGTGCTGGGTTCTTTGTTACAACTTATTAAACTGCTTCCGCTAGAATGCTCTGTGTAGGACGTTATGATTAGTTGGATGGTTTCCATGTGTAACCACCCGGTCTGTCTGTAGTATATGGCGTCGGGCCCCGGCCGGACCTACTGCTATATGCTGTGCGACGGATAGGGGGCGTTACAATTTGGTATCAGACTACTAGTTTTGGTCGGGCTTAAGCTGAATTCGTGGACGAATTCTTTTTAAGGGGTGGTGAGCACATTGTGTGCGTCATCGTTATAAAGTAAAAGAACACATGAATGTCCACTTAGGAATGAAAATACACGTGTTTGAGGAACCTGAGTGTTCCTATAATGGCTGTTTGCAATTTTATTTGGTCGCTTAACGGTGTTTTGTACCACTATAGGGGACCAGAAGTGGTGTTGGGCCGTCGGAACATCGAGTTTCTGAGGCTAGCAATGCACCAGATGTTGCTCCTGCAACACCTCTATCGGCTGAGAAAATACGATTGGTGGCCGAAGCGGTGTTGGCCGTGATAAATGCGCAACCTGCAAGACAAATGCAGCAGCCCGCTCCTGCGATGGAGCAGGAACCTCTTCAAGAGGCTGAGCCGAGGAGAGTGGAGCAAGTGGTTGTGGAACCGTTGGTACCAAGGAGGGCAACCGAGAGGCAGCTTAAGCATGTAATGAGCTTTAACCCTCCGGTATTCTCGGGGTTGGCAACCCCATCTCAGGCTGAAGACTGGCTCTCTAGGGTGAAGAGAGTCATGACAGCAATGGAGACGGAGGAGTGGCAAATGACCAACATCGCTACGTTCCTTCTGGACGGTGAAGCGAGAATGTGGTGGGAAGGATTGAAGTTACACCTATTGAGAGGTAGGCAACTTGTTGATGTCTCGATGGAGGTGTTCTCGAGATTGTTCTTGGCTAGATACCTTCCTTCGACGCAGAAGATAGCGTTGGAGAATGAGTTTCTGAATTTGGTTCAGGGTGAGAGGAGCGTGGATGAATATCTCCACGAGTTTACTCGTCTGAGTCGTTATGCTACCTCCACTATTATGGATGAGGAGCGCAAGACTAATCTCTTCTATGAAGGATTGAGAGATGAGTTGAGGTTACTACTCTCGGGGCCGATGACGCAGGGTTTCTTAACCTTGGTCAACACTGCCCGGTCCTTGGAGAAGGACATGAAGAATGTACAAGCAAAGTAAAGTTTGGGTGATAGGAAGTCTGAATTCAAAGTGCCGACTACTTCAAAGTCCGGCTATCGGAGGTCTTTCAAGAAGCATAGAACTTCGGGTCCAGCTCCTTCTGGTGCTTCTGGGGCGACTACGAGTCGGACCCTGGGCACATGTTTTACTTGTAGAAAGACGGGGCACTTTGCCCGCGATTGTTGGAGCGGACGCCTTAAGTCCGAGAGAAGGCCGGGAGCGACCTATGAAGAGAAGGGCAAGGCGGTGGAGTCGACCGCATCCCACTATGCTCCGGCCCAACCAAGGGTGTACAATCTTGGCCAACAGGAGGCCATCAAACAGGCTGATGTGGTGACAGGTACGGTTTAATTTATAGCAAGTCAATTCCTTTAAATACTTGTTATGCACATGTTACCTTACCACTCCTTGTTTAGGATTTGTATTGATTTGTGAAAATCCGGCAAGAGCACTCTTCGATATGGGAGCTTCACACTCCTTCTTGTCCAAAAGATTTATATCACGCATTGGAGTCCCTTCTTCGATGGCGAAGGATACGTTGGATGTGTTGTTGCCCAATGGGTGTTCAATGCGTGCGGATAGAATCTACGATGTTAAGATTCGTATTGGGAATCAGGAGTTCGATCTGCAGGCGTCGTTACTTCTGTTGGTGGCGTTTGACGTCATATTTGGCATGGACTGGCTCTCGGAGCAGCAAGCCCATATAGATTGCGGTAGCAAGGAAGTCAAGCTGGGAGCAAGTCCTGAAACGACTTTTACGGGCTTAAAGGGGTCGAGCAAGACGTTGATGTCTGCTCTTCAGGTGGTGAAGGCGGTTCGTGCCGGTGCAGAACTGTTCTTTACACTAGTGGAGGTTGCAAAGCCGAAGCCCGTGTTGGATAGTATTTCAGTGGTATCGGAATACCCTGATGTGTTCCCCGTAGATCTTCCTGGAGCCCCGCCTCAGCGGGAGATAGATTTCACGATTGAGCTAGTGCCAGGTGCAAAGCCTGTGTCACGATCTCCTTATCGGCTAGCGCCTAAGGAAATGGCGGAGCTGAAAGTTCAACTGCAAGAGTTGTTGGAGCAAGGGTCTGTGCGCCCGAGTTCTTCGCCTTGGAGCGCACCGGTCCTCTTTGTTAAGAAGAAGGACGGAAGCTTGAGGCTATGTATTGATTATCGGGAGCTCAATAAGTTGATGAAGAAGAACAAGTACCCGATCCCCCGGATTGATGATATTTTTAATCAGTTAGTCTGGTCGACGGTGTACTCGAAGTTGGATCTCAAGGCTGGGTACTATCAGCTGCGAATAAGGGAGAGTGATATCCCGAAGACAGCGTTTAGTACGAGATACGGGCATTATGAGTTTACGGTCATGCCGTTTTGGCTGACTAATGCGCCGTCAGTGTTCATGGATTTGATGAACAGGACTTTCAGGGAGTACTTGGACCATTTCGTGATCGTCTTCATCGACGATATTTTGGTGTACTCGCAAAGTGAGGAAGATCACTTCAAGCATCTTCATTTGGTTCTAGAGACGCTAAGGAGAAATTCAGTTGTATGTCAAGTTCTCGAAGTGCGAGTTTTGGCTATCCTCAGTGGCATTCCTCGGTCATATAGTGAGTGGAGAGGGTATTGCTGTGGATCCGGCGAAGATTGTTGCGATACGGGAGTGGCCTGAGCTTGCTACGGTAGCGGAAGTCCTGAGCTTTTTGGGGCTTGCCGGCTATTATAGGCGCTTCGTCGAGAACTTCTCGCGGATAGCGTTACCTCTCACTACTTTGACGAGGAAGGAGCATAAGTTCGTTTGGACGCCGGAGTGCGCGCGAGCTTTTGAGGAGTTGAAGTGTCGGTTGACCACGACGCCTGTGCTGAGTTCGCCATGTGGGACCGAAGGATATGAGATTTACAGTGATGCTTCAGGCAGCGGCTTGGGTTGCGTGCTACTGCAACACAGAAGTGTGATAGCTTATGGCTCGAGACAGCTAAAAGTGCATGAAAGGAACTATCCGGTCCATGACTTGGAGTTAGCGGCCGTGATTTTTGCCTTGAAGCTGTGGAGACACTATTTATACGGTGTGAAGATTGATATCTACACTGATCACAAGAGCCTGAAGTATCTGATTGATCAGAAGGATCTGAATATGCGGCAGCGTAGATGGATGGAGTTCCTGGGGGACTATACATTCAAGATCCACTACGTGCCTGGTAAAGGGAATGCGGTTGCAGACGCGTTGAGTCGCCGAGCCCCAGCTCAAGCCAATTGGCTATCGGTGCATGATGAGCGGTTGGTGCGGGAGTTGGAGGCGTTGGAAATTGTTTGTGTGGACATGCAATCAAGTGCTGATGGAGTTCTGAATTGGACTGAAGTCCAATATGACCTGGCTGATCGGATTCGGCAGGCTTTGGATATGGATGTTCATATGAAGCAGTTCATGGTAGAGGTTCTGGATGGGTCAAATTCCCAATTCGTTGTGGAGGACGGATTGCTTTGGAAAGACGGTCGTCGGTGCGTCCCATGTGTGGGTAATTTGCGGGTGGAATTGTTGTACGAGACACACCATACAAAGTACTCGATTCACCCAGGGAGCATGAAGATATACCGCGATGTGAAGAAACTGTTTTGGTGGCCGGGTTTGAAGAAAGATGTGGCGCTCTACGTGGCGAAGTGCCAAACTTGCGCCTTAGTGAAGGCGAAATGCCAAAAGCCGGGAGGATTTCTTAAGTCCTTGCCTATTCCGGAGTAGAAATTCGACGACATCTCTATGGACTTTGTGCACGGTTTGCCAAGGTCGCAAAAGGGGAACGACGCCATTTGGGTGGTTGTTGATCGGCTAACGAAGGAGTCGCATTTTATTCCGCATATGAAGGATGATCTGGTGGAGAAGTTGGCAAAACTATATGTGGATAATATAGTACGGCTTCATGGTGTGCCCCGCAGCATCGTGAGTGACCGAGATGGGCGGTTCACGTCTAATGATTGGAGGCTAGTGCAGCAAATGTTGGGAACAAAGTTGAAATTCAGCACAGCCTTCCATCCGCAAATGGATGGGCAGACCGAGAGGGTCAATAGAACCATGGAAGACAAGCTCCGCATGTGTATCTTGGATTTTGTAAAGCAGTGGGAAGACCACCTTTATTTGGTGGAGTTCGCATACAACAACAGCTACCAAGCTAGTATTCAAATGACGCCCTTCGAGGCCCTATATCGTAAAAATGTCGCACGCCGTTGTCTTGGCTAGAAACGGGTGAGTCAAAGTTATATAAGCGGTTGGAAGTCGAGGATGCTACTTATTTGGTGAGAACCATTCGGGAGAGGTTGCTTATCGATCAGGACCGGCAAGCGAAGTACTATAATGCCAAGCACAGGAACGTGGAGTTTGCTGTGTGCGACTATGTGTACTTAAAGATCAAGCCGTTCAAGGGAGTCTCGCGGGTGCGGCGATTGCAAAAGCTAAGCCCGAGGTACCTTGGGTCGTTTGAGGTTCTGGAGCGAGTGGGTGAAGCAGCATATAGGTTGAAGCTCTCAGTGGAGCTTAGTGGTTTACATGATGTATTCCATATTTCGGTGCTTCGGACGGCAGTGCAAGAGCCCACGCAAGTGATCACGGTTGATCAAGTGTCGGTGGATAGTGGGCTGACGACAAAGGTCAAGCCCGTGCGGATTGAGGACTCGGAAGTCAAGAGGCTACGCAATAAAGAGATCAGAATGGTCAAGATCCGGTGGGACAATTGCGGTTGTGAGGAGCTATCTTGGGAACGAGAGCAGACTATAATTGACGAGTATCCGGAGTTGTTCCGCTCAGGTACAAATTTTGGTTTTGTACATGTCTTTCCTTTATATAATTTCGTGGACGAAATTTTTTTAAGAGGGGGAGAGTTGTAACGCCCCGAAACTCAAAAGAGCGACAAGGGACGTTTTGGGCCAGTTTTGGGTTCTGGCAGTAGGCACACGGCCTGGGATACGGGCGTGTCCCAGGGCGTGTCAGGCTGGGTTCGACGTTTTAGTTCGAGAGGCCGACAATTTTGGAGTCGACGATCGTCGAGCAGAGAACACGTCCTGCGACACGGGCGTGTCGGAGGGCGTGTCAAGGTCGTGTCGACGATCGGCCCAGGGGGTCGACGAATTTCGCTCGACGATGTGTCGAGACATGGCACACGGCCTGCGACACGGGCGGGTCACAGGGCGTGTCAACCGGTGTCGACACTCGTCCGGAAGTCGACGAACTTTTCTCGACGAAGTGTCGAGACAAGGCACACGGCCTAGGATACGGGCGTGTCCAAGGCTGTGTCGTCAAGTCGACGATCTTCGCTCGACGAAGTGTCGAGTGTCGAGACCGTGTACACGGCCTGGAGCCCAGGCGTGTTGAGATGACACGGGCAAGGACTCGGGCGTGTCCTAGAACCCGTGCAGTGCTCGGGTTGTTTTCAGGGAAAAACGATGGGGGTACACGGCCGACCACACGGCCGTGTCAGGTTGAACACAAGCCTGTCAGGTCGAACACGGGCGTGTTCGATACCCATGTGTTGTTCCAGGCGAGCCGATTTTGACGGCGAATGAGGCACACGGCCCTGGATACGGGCGTGTGCCAGGCCGTATGCGGTCCAGATTAGGCATTTCAGTCCCGAATCAAAGCCGTTAGTTTCTTTAATTGGTGATCCAAAGGCTGGGGGTTGTTCCTGAAGGGATATACCTGGGATTGGGCCTTAGAAACCCTCACTTTTCATGAGTGGTTATCTTCCTAAAGTTAGAGAGAGAGGAGAGTCAAGGAAGGAAGAAGGAGCTAGATCCGGCCATTGGAGGAGCTTCGAAGCTCCAAATCGCGAGCCGACTCCGGATCCACGGAGGCAAAGCTAGTGCGGTGCTTTTCATCCGCTTACTTTTCCATGGCGCCAAAGAAGAACGCAAGGGTAACGATTCTCTTCTTGAGCATGAGTAGGTCTCCTTCTTTGCATAGGAAGCCCGCTCTCGCGAGTTTGCGGTAAGTTGGAGGCGTTCCTTCGGGTAGATATGTGAAGTCCCCGTTGTTTAGAGTCCGTAAGCGAGAACAGACATAGAAATGATGTGTGAAGCCTACCCGGACATGTTGGTCTGGATCGGTGATGTTGCATTGCATAAATGCCGGAGAAGACTCCGTGCTATTGGTTGTTTTTCGGGTTTTCTGCACGGTAGATTGCAACAGGGAACCTTGAGGATTAACCCAAAGGTGCACCCGGAAAACTGTGCGGATGCGTGATCTTGCCAACTTGGAGCCCTGAGAGCCAACTTGAACATAACCGGGTTATGTGAAATGTGTGACGAAAATGGGACTCGGGAGAAGTTTGACCCGCGCAAATGGATTAAATTGTCGTTGCGACGTGAGCACGGGTTAGATGGAACCGTACCCACTTCTATGTCGTTCTGGTTAAAGATACCTAAAGTTACGTGGCACTTGCCGTTGGCATAGATGAGGGTCTTTGGCGGTGTATGGCTTAAATTGTCGTGACCCATGCCGGGAAGACAAATTGCTCATGTGTTTGGCCGTCAAAGTGGCGGTGTTGAGTCCGGAATGTCTATAGATTTAATTGACGTGACATCAACCGGTTCACCGAGAATATGCCCTGAGAGCACGGGGCGTGTGGCCGTGCGAACCAACGTCAGTGATGAAATGGTTATATATATATATTGCTCGCTTATGCTAATGAAATGAAGGTAAGGAGCATCGCCGCCCCGAGTTGAGGGCGGGATCGTTATAATTTGGTCAGCATTGCTGACCGTTGCCTTGTTTTGTCACCGTGCGGTGGTTTGTTGCTTGTAGGTGCTGTTTGACCAAGCGGTCAATAGCGGGCTAAAACACAATTTGCGAAGCGGCCCTCGAAGGCCTAATTGGAAGTGTTTACTATTTTTATTCATGTATGACCGGCCTGCGTGCCGTGGTTTGTAAATCATGTAATATCAAGTGAACCGTTTTGTAAGGCCTTAAGCCTTGTACTGGTGTATGTATAACATTCCTATTTTGGTATTAGTGGACATTCATGCTTTAGTGCTGGGTTCTTTGTTACAACTTATTAAACAGCTTCCGCTATAATGCTCTGTGTAGGACGTTATGATTAGTTGGATGGTTTCTATGAGTAACCACCCGGTCTGTCTGTAGTATATGACGTCGGACCCCGGCCAGACCTACTGCTATATGTTATGTGACGGATAGGGGGCGTTACACTCTCTCCCCTCTCTCTCTCTCCATTTGCTTCTCTGTCACCGCCCCTCTCTATATTATATATATATAATATCTTATATTATATAAATTTCTCTCTCTCTCTCTCTCTCTTTCCCTCTCTATAAATCTGCCGCCCTCTCTTCCCTCTCTCCTCTCTCTCTCTATCCTTCATTAGCTGTAGGTTTAGGATATCTAGAGATTTTCACTTTTTTAATATATAAAAAATAAATGGCGAATAAAGATTGGATCTAGATCCGATGGTCATAATCGTTTCAATGAATTTAAAATTCATGCCTCAAGTATTTCTTTTATAGTGGTATATATATATATATATATATATATATATATATATATATATATATATATATATATATATATATATATATATATATATATATATATATATGGAGATCTTACAGTCATACTTGCTCCAATCGATTTTAAAATTCGACTTTTAAATATTAAGTTATATTTGTTTATATAGTACTTTAGATAAAGATCATTAGGGAGGAGTCGTTAGTCGAAAAAGCCCCTCCACGTTTGTTAAAAAATCTATATCCCCACCGCTTTACTATTAAATTTGAGAAGATAAGATATAATAAGGCGATTGCTAACCGCAATTCGTTATTGGGTAGTCGCACCCCAAAATCTCATAACTTTTTTACGTTTTTCCTAAATACTATTTGTATATGCAATTTTACGAAAAGTGCTCAACACGAAAGTTATAGATCTCATCAAGATCTACAACTTTCGCGTGGAGCACTTTTCTTAAAAATGCATGTGCAAGACGTACTTTAGAAATATGTTCAGGTTTTACGTCTTTCAGAAATACGTCTTGTACATGCAATTTCAGAAAAAGTGTTCAACACAAAAGTTATAGATATCGTCGACATTTACAACTTTCGTGGTGAACACTTTTCCTGAAACTGAATGTACAAAGCATATTTCGAAAAGTCGCGAAAAATTAGAAGATCTATAATAATCCTCATCACTTTACTATTAAAGTGAGTGACACGGACGGAGCACATTAAAAGCCCGCCGTGACTCGCATTCTCTTCCTCCATCTCAGGTCATAATTATTCCTTTCTTCATGTTCTTCCAAATTCCGCTTTCATTTTTGATCTTCCGCCATTAATAAGTTGCTCCGGTACCGCATCTTTCACCATGAACCTCGCCAAGTACGGGTCCGCCGCAGAAGCCGTCGCTGTTTTTCGCGATATGATGGCCGTCGGTAACCTTGGCCAAGGCGGCCGTGATTTCCTCCTACTCCCGCATCGATAGCCGCGCCGCCTTGATGGCCATGGCGGCGCACGCCGCCGCGGCGAAGTGCGGGCTTGACAGGCTGCTTCTGGTCGCGACCAATCTGGTTCACGGGTATGCCGTCACTTAAAACTTCGACGACGCTGAAGCCCTCTTTGCTGTGATGCCGGAGAAGAACAACGTTAAGTGGAATGTGCTGCTAAAATCATATGCGAAGGCCGGATGCATCAAATCCGCCAAATTTGTTTTCGATCGTTCCGAGAGCTAAGACGTTCCAGATTTTACCGGTCCGATCGGGACGTCGAATTAGTCCGCAACAATAATCAAAAAGTATTCCATATGATTAATATAAATAAACATACAAGATCATCATCATGATTATTATTACAACTTAGTGATTATTATTACAATAACAAAAAAAACTGAAGTCCGAAGAAAACACATCCTGCAGTATGGTAGCTCAATGCTTTTTTTATTCAAACTGCTGTATATTTTAAAGTTCACAACCACTGTATATTTTAAAGTTCACCACCAATACGTCCCAGCTTGTCAGTCCAACCTCCATGAAGATATCCATGTGCTCCAATATACCGGCCTGCCCGATCTTTGGGTGGTGCTGAGAGTAAGTGTTTGGGTTCCTTAGGAGGTTTAGGTCGTTGACGAGATGCAATATACCGGCCTGCCCGATCTTTGGGTCGTGCTGAGAGTAAGTGTTTGGGTGCCTTAGGAGGTTTAGGTCGTCGAGGAGGTGGAGGACGAAGTTTAGGTTGTTGAGGAGGTGGAGGAGGTGGAGGGGGTGGAGTGGGTGGAGTGGGTGGATGGGCTGGAGGGGTTGGAGGAGGTGGAGGGGGCGGAGGAGCTGGAGGGGGTGAAGGAGGTGGAGGAGATGGAGGAGGTTGAGGAGGTTGAAGAGGTTGAGCAGGTTGAGCCAAAGGGCATAACACACAAACGCATCTGTTACCCGCGCAGCCACCAGATTTCCGCTTGTATGAAGGCATTCTGATTAGTTGTCCATAGCAATATTTTGGGAAATACCGAGGCCTAAATCTTTTTTGGGGGGATAAGATAGATGCATGCACTTATCCTCATCAAAATATGAAATAAGACCAGGTACATTTCTAGGGGTGCCACGGGGGGAAGCAGTGATTTTTCTCATGGGACGACCATTCAGTGCTTTTAGGCGAGGGCCGCGAGGGTGGCGAGAGCTAGAGCCGACAGAAACAGGTTGCGCATTCACTTCAAAAAATCAGATCAACACAGAAATATTATTAGTGTTATAATTCATTTGCCCAAATTAAATGCACCGGAATTGATTTCTAAATATAGGAGCATTTGAATTTCCATCTATCTACCTTTCTATTCTATGGGGCACAACAAATTAACTAAATGAATTTAATTTATATATATACGCACACTTTATTTTAGATGCTACGAAGAAGGCTCTATTTGGCACGGCGGTGACCGTTATGAATAGGGGAGTTAAATTGTCATTCGTTAGCACCCAACTAAGGAACTTCATCCATTTGTATGTTCAAATGGATCATGTTTATTAGGTGATTCTCAAGGAATGATAGTTTAGCCCATGTGTTTATGACCGCCACCACCGTCCCAAACGGAGCCGAAGCTCGGCGGATGGACGGTGGAGCTGCACAATGTTCCCGCATAACTTTTTTACTTAGCTTTCTCACAAATATAAACGATTGATATATATTAATATATTTATATTATATAATCAAATAATTGAGTACATGGGGGCATGTACGGCCGCAATAATACGCCAAGCACGACTGTGTCCCAACATGACAATACTCCCGCCGCATGTAGACCCCCGAAGAGCATTAGAAAATTGAGCGATTGTCGTAGTACTGTGATCGGGGGCCTACAAGCACTGGAAGCGACATCTTGTCGGGCACTGTCGTGACCACCAGGATATGTCGCAGCCGCACGGGGGACATAGATATGTGTTTATGTGAATGTGTATGACGTTGAAACCACAAGATCACTAAAGTATCCTTGGGAGAAAGAGAGAGACAAACCACCAAAACTTAGGAGAAACATTAAGAGTATGGCAACTGCAACCATTCGCCGAGAGAACTTCATCGAATTGTAATCAAGATTTAAAGCTAGAGCTTAGAGATTGTGTTGTTGAAGAAGCACAAATAAGGATGTCATCTCTTAGCAGTCTAACCTCATTTATATATAGTGGGCCGGAGTTCTAAAGCATAGAAAGACACGTTCTTATTTTGCTTAATTACCTCATTTATTTATTTTTAATACATTCTTTATTCGAATTTGTCCTTGGTATTATTGTTTTCCCATAGAATTATAATTCTTTAATATTTGTCCTCGCTTAATTGTTTTCCCTTGAAAAACTCGCCCTTGGCTTTAAATCCATTCATATTTTTTAAATTTTCTAATTTATCTGATTTCTTTCAAAATAATTCACGTTATTACAATTCTTTTCTAGCGGCAACTACTAATTCAAATTCCTTTCTCCTTGCCTCCATGTGTGAGCCGCTGGAGATGCCGCCTAAATTATTACAAGATGCCATCAATAAATACAACAACTTATGTTAAGGGAAAAATGAAATCATGAAAACTAATTTGAGGAACTACACACACATAAAATACACCTAATAATTACAAAAAGTGAAATCATACACAATAAAATAAAATATTTGGCTTTTTTCACACTTTTTTGGCTTTTTTGTGCATACAATAAATTATTTTATTTTGTATGAGCCTCAATTTTTATAATTATTACGTATGCTTTAGATGTATACAAAATTATTCTTAAAAAAACATGTACAAATCTTTGCATAGTTGCATGTATGGCATAGTCCTCCAAACAGCTCACTCTTAAGCCAAAGCCATTTATTTGGCCAGAAATGGCTAATTAAGATTAGAGTACAACCCTTGATCAACCTTTAGTGGAAATAATTTTAGACTATAAAAAGAAAATAGATTTATTGTAAAAGTAGTTGAAACATGAAAATTTGTAATTAGTACATATATCCAAAATACTCTATTAAAAGCATAGATATCAATTTAACTCTAAGCTAGCCTGAATTATGACAAATATTATTGGAGATTTGGAGTTGCCCGACAACAATTCGATCAAACGAAGATTTCTTGCCGCGACCTCGAACGGCTTGCCGACACCATTTAAACGGTCCAAGTTTTGCACGATTCTGAGATCATTTGGTCCCCTAATCGGACCCTGGAACACTAGCGTGCGCAAGCTGCGTTGTGCCACGCGCAACACGGCGCTGCACACAGGGTGACAACGCGTGAAAAATGTTGAGGTATATTGGAATAGGTGTGACGGGTGCTTATTCGGTTGCAGTTAGGATCCGATAGGAGTCCAACAACCCGTAATTGGGTATTTAGGGTTTGCCTATAAATACCCAAGCTAGGGGCAACGAGGAGACCGTTACAAACTTGACAGTCACTCGGATGCTTCAAGCAGTCTATCATTCTCGAAGATTTCGTTTGCCCTAGCCTCTCCCGTGACCGACAAATCCCCCTTTGCGCTTTTTCTTCATCGCAGCCGCCGCTCCCGTGCGGATCTCCCCGTCGCTCTCGTTTTCTACAAAATCCTGCAGCGTGAAAGGATTCCGCCGACGCTCCCGATCAAGGAATCCTGCCGCCGATGTGGTGTTCACGTCTTCGCCGCACGCGATTGGTTGCGCCGTCCGTGTTCTCGCGAAATCTTGTCTCGATTTATCGCTCGCAGATCGCAAAAGGGGTCGTGATTCCGCGCCGGAATTCGTCGCGAAGAAGAAGGCCACCACCGATTTTTGGATTTGTTGCTCCCGATCGGTGAAATCCAGTGCAGTTCTCGATCTCTGCACGATCCCGCCGCTTCTTCTCGGGTGATTTCATTTTTGTCGGAGGTCTTCTGATCTGCGTCGTTTATTGCCCTAGAAGGAAGGCGCGCGTTCACTGTTCTCCTTCTTCGGTTGCCGCATCTGTTGAACTGAAGGAGGAGAAGTCATCGCCTGGGATTTCTGGATTATCACGCCGCCTAGAACCGGTTTTGCCCATACCCGAACAACAAACTCGGTTGCAGTCTTCCGTCGCCGCTTATGGAGGTGGAAGTCCCTACTCTTGTTGTCCAGATCTAGTGACTTGGTGTTGGTGCAACATTCTTTCCGAGTCAGATTTATTGAATAGGAGATTTAGACTTATTGTTGCTTCCACTCCAGTGTTGTAGCTATCGCCAGAATTAGCCACAAATAAGGTGGAAAGCTCTCCGATCTCCAATTGTTATACAAGAAATCAAGAGACAAACCAAAATTCTATTGTTTGGTTCTTCTACCACGACGGAGATCTCTGTGTGAAACAGCTTATCAAATATTGTCTCCGGCGATTGTGTTCAGTCGGAGAGGAGCAAAAATTTACTGGATTGGATCCGAAGACCGTCTTCGCGGCTCAGGTGATTTCTTTCTTGTTTTTACTGCTCTTGTTCTATGTCGCTAGTGGCGCTCCAAGTCATTTAATAGGAACCCACAATGTCAAAAGGGAATTCCCCTATGCCGATGATTAAGCTTGAGAAATTCTCCAACTCTGAGTTTAGCGTCTGGAAGCGGAACACGCAGTTCGATATAAAGTACCTGAACATCTTTTACACAGTGGATACCGACTTTGAATCCTTTAAAGGAGGAGAAGATCAAGATCAGTGGATCAACGACGAAGACCTCTGCCGTGATTACATCCTGGATTGTTTCTCTAACAGGCTGACAAAAACGTACAACAAGTTGAAAACTGCAAATGAGATCTGGGAAGCCTTGGAGGAGCAGTACAAGGAAGAGGAGAACATGTCAAAGACGCACCTGTTGGATAAATTCATGGCTTTCACCATCACTGAGGAAAGGGAAATACTTCCACAGGTAGTTGATTTTGAAAATCTGGTGGACAAGCTGAACAGTGAGAATATACCCCTGCCAGATGCTTTCGTTGCAGGAGCGATAATTTTCAAATTACCCTCGACATGGTATTCTTTCAAAAATGAAATGTATCGGAAGAAGACGCAGGTGAGCCTGAAAGACCTCAAGCGTTTCATATGCATTGAGGATGAGAACCGGACTAGGGACGCCTTAGAGATGGTTAGCAAGCAAACCTCTGCTGCAAACATGCTCACATATCCTAAGCGTAAGATTAAGCCTGGAAAGACCATACCACCGACCAGTGCACCCGCAGTTGCTGCCACTAGCAAAAAGATCAAAAAGTTCAAAGGCAAGTGCTACAACTGCAATAAGTGGGGTCACTGTGCTTCCGAGTGCAAGCAACCCAAACGGGGCGAATCCAACACACCCAGGACTGATAATAAAGCCAATATGGTTTATTAGTCTGTGGTTACCGACTTTGTTGCCATGGTCGGAAAGGGGAAGGCCAGTTCAAAGTGGTGGCTCGATTTAGGTGCTACCTGCCATATCTGCAACGACTCTGCCCTTCTGGAGGATGTCATAGATGTTAAAGAGACTGTTACTGTTGCAAATGGCGCAATAGCTGATGTTCTGAGGGTGTGAAATGCTACTCTGACACTCTCTTCAGGTACGCGTTTACTTTTGAAGAATATTAAATTTATACCCTCGTTAGCTGCTAATTTAATTTCTATTAGTCTGTTATGCGATGAGGGTATGTCGTTTAACATTAGTGGTGGTCGAGTAACCCTTATGGTTCACTCACATTATTTTGGATGTGCTTATGTAGTTAATGGAATGTATAGACTGAGTCTAGCAAACGAGGTAATCAATCAGGTTAGTTCAAATTTGATAGATCCAAAAACTTTAAATGCAAGACTAGGATACGTAAACTATAGGAAACTACTTCTACTAGCTAGAACTCACAACATTCCCTTAGACACAGTGAAATTTGTACTCAGACAAAGATCACTAAAACACCTCTTGGTTAGGTTTCTAGGAGCACACAATTGCTAGAGTTAATACATTCTGATATTTGTGATTACAAAAGTTTTATCACTTGAGGAGCTCGGAAGTATCTGATAACATTTATCGACGACTACTCTAGATTCAGTCACATTTACCTACTTAAAACCAAAGATGAAGCTTTTGAAAAATTTCGAATTTTCAAAAATAGGGTTGAAAATCAACTAGACATGAAAATTAAAAGGCTAAGGAGTGATAGTGGAGTCAAATACGTCTTGGGAGAGTTTAGAGATTTTCTTGCCAATAATGGCATAATTCCTGAAACGACTGCTCCGTATTCACCACAATCCAACGGTATCGCTGAGCGGGAAAATAGGACTTTAACAGAAATGTTGAACTCCATGTTGTTGACTGCTGGCATGCCTGCGGCCTACTAGGGTGAAGCCATCCTCATGTCAAATCACATTCTTAATAAAGTACCACATGCAAAGTTGACTAAAACACCCTTTGAGCTTTGGTTTAAGAGACCTCCTAGATTTGACAATTTTAAGACCTGGGGCTGTATCGCTTATGTTAGGATACCAGACTCTAGAAGAGCAAAGATTGGACCTAGGACTAAAACTTGCGTCTATCTAGGATGTGTAGAGGATAGTGCCGCAGACATATTTCTAGATCTCTCAACTAATATTGTCTTAGAATCTAGAGATGCGGTTTTCTTTGAGGATAAGTTCCTTAAGGATAAAAACCTGACGCTTTCTGGTCTGCCAGCCACTACTACTGAGCCCATTGTTGAGCCAATAATAATAAACCCTAACACTGAGCCCATAAACACTAGTGAGTTAGCATCTAAAAGGTTATCTAATAGAGAACTAGTGCCTAAAAGCTTGGGTATAGAATTTGTGACTTACCAAGTTGAAGCTGATCCATCGACTTATAAGGAGGCGACGCGATCCAGAGATTCTCTATTATAGAAAGAAGCAATAAATGATGAGATGAACTCTCTCCTACACAACCACACTTGGACTTGGGTCGACTTGCCCAAAGGGGCTAGAACTATTGGAAATAAGAAGAAGCTTAATCCTGATGGGAGTATCGCTAAATACAAAGTACGTCTAGTTGCCAAAGGCTACACTCAAGTGAGTGGTATAGACTACTTTGATATATACTCACCTGTTTGTCACTATGCGATAATTAAGATACTTCTCGCGTTAGCATCTATTGAACATTTTGTTTTTCATCAGACGGATATCAAGACTGCATTTCTTAATGGAGATCTTACTGAGGAGATCTATATGCACCAACTTGAATGGTTTGCCATAGAAGGTCTAGTGAATAAGGTCTGTAAGTTGATTAAGTCACTATACGGATTGAAGCAAGCACCAAAATTATGGCACGAGAAATTTGACACTTGTGTTAAGGACTTAGGTTTTAAATCTAGTCTATCAGGTAAATGTTTGTACATGAGAACAAGTTTAGATAAAGTCGTAATTATATGCTTGTACGTTGATGACATGCTAATTCTGGGCACTGATCAGTCTGAGGTGGAAGACGTGAAGGTTGCCTTGACGGCTAAATTTAGCATGCCATACTTGGGAGTGGTGAAGACCATCCTAGGTATGGAAGTGAACTTCACTGAAAAGGGTATTACCCTAAGTCAGAGTCACTATGTTAGGAATATACTAGAAAAGTGGGGTTACGTGAGCAGCAAAAAGGCTGAGACTCCATACGACTACAACAATAGACTGAAATCAAATGAAGGTTCACCTATTAGACAGTTGGATTACTCCAAACTCATTGGCAGTCTCATGTATGCTACAACCTGCACTAGACCTGATATAGTCTTTACGGTCGGCATGTTGAGTAGATTCACGAGTAACCCTGGGAAGGACCATTGGGATGCCTTGGACAGGCTAATGAGATACTTAAAGTATAATGAGAAGTACGCTTTATGTTATAGTGGACATCCTCCTATTCTTGAGGGGTATTCTGATGCCTCCTGGTGCTCAGAATTTGTTGATAGTAGATCCACTAGTGGTTTTGTGTTTACCCAAGGTGGAGCAGCAGTAGCTTGGAAGTCAAAGAGGCAGACGTGCATTGCACTATCCTCTATGGAATCGGAACTCTATGCTCTCGCTTCAGCTGGATAAGAAGCAGAGTGGATAAGAGACCTGACAATGGACATTCTAATGAAGAGTCTGAAAATAAACTCTATTTCGTTATATTGTGACAATCAAGCCACAAAAACCATTGCTACAAATATGTTTTTCAATGGAAAGCGAATGCAACTTAGGATGAAATAGGCCTGGTTGACCTCTCTTACCAGTCAGGGGATAATCTCCTTTTTGTACGTGATATCAAAAGATAATGTAGCAGATGTCCTTACCAAGGGCTTAAGTAAGGTTCTAACACCTAAAACACCGGGGGAGATGGGATTAAAGTCCATTTAGGAGGACCTAATACCTTACTTATGTTTTAAATCTTAGAACCATAGTCTGCCTACATTCAAGCATCTAGAGTTGAGTACACTGAAATATTTCAGATGCTATCTGATAAAAGCTAGAGATGATTAGTTGCCAGTCATTTCAAATTTGATGACTTACGCAATTATTTTATTCAAAAGCTGAATCGGGTATCATTCCAAAAAGGAATACTGAAGTTACTGATATGGGTCCTGATATTATGATTATTAATTATATCATTCCAAACTTGATGATATAATGGTCATAACTTGTTGTATCATTGCAAACTTGATGATATAACACAATTGTGAAATGTTGAATAATAATCTTAATAATCGATGGAACATGGTTTGATTCTATGAAATCAATTTTCCAATTTTGTGTAAATTAGATAGAGATGCTGACATGTGATTCTTTCTTCCTGCTTAGAGTATTACGTTCTTTTACTGCTAGAACTAATAACTTTAATTTTGATTAGCAAATGTTAGAATTCATGGAGATTTGTCTCATGACATTCTTATTGTGTTTGTTTGCAGATCACATAGAAACCAGAGGAGAGAAATTTGATTTCAACCCAGATGAAGATGATCTATTGTTTGCATAGATCAATTTTCAGCTTTTGAGTTTTCTTTCAGATTTTCTATTGCTATGTTTGGAACTGTGTTTGATTTTAGCATTTTGTTATCTAAAACTCATATTTATGGTTTTCTAAAAAAACTCCTTTTGGTCGTTATTAACTATTATTTAAGTAACCTGTAATGTGTTAACACCTATTTACAATATAAGAGGAGATTGTTGAGGTATATTGGAATAGGTGTGACGGGTGCTTATTGGGTTGCAGTTAGGATCCGATAGGAGTCCAACAATCCGTAGTCGGGTATTTAGGGTTTGCCTATAAATACCCAAGCTAGGGGCAACGAGGAGACCATTCCAAACTTGACGGTCACGCGGATGCTTCAAGCACTCTATCAAAAAATAATGTGCACGATACACCCTAAGAAAAGTGAGTGCCCCTACGACACTCCCTAAAAATAGGGAGTAGAACACTGCCACTTGGTAGTGTCGCGACATTCCCAATTGGGTGTGTAACCGACGCTCCCAACAACTGTCTCCGGGAAGCGCTCTCTCAATTACAGCAATTCTCTTCGGGCAGCACAGTCTCATTTACCCCAACTACCTCATGACAACTCACTCTCAATTACATCAATGGCCTCTAGGAATTATGCTCATAATCACAACAACTGTCTTCAGGCAGCGCACTCCTTATTATTACAGAGACCGTCTCCGGTCAGTGCACTCAATAATTAGAGTTCCAGCCTCCGGACAGCGCACTCACAATTACAGCAACTGTCTCTGGGCAGCGCGCTCACAATTATAGCAACTGACTCAGACAATTCACTCATAAATAAAGTAACTGTCTCCGGGAAACGCGCTGACATTTACGTCAATTTCCTCCGGATATTAATATCATAAATATAACAACTGCCTCTGGGTAGCGCGCTCGTAATTATTGCCAACACCTCCAGGGAGTATGCTCACAATCACACTATTGACCTCTATTGCTAACGCCGATCAACAAGCACACAATCAGTAAGAGAGAACAAAGGTCCCTCCATGCCAAAACCAAGCATTGATCTATTAAACTCATGCCATGTAGTGAGCTCATAACCAAATCTCAACCTATGACGCTAATGCTAAGCGGTATGCTCACAACGCTCTCCAGTACTAACTCCAAGAGACATGCTCAATAATCCTCGGTAAGGGTGGACAGAGGCCTCTTATGCTAGAGCTGAATGCAGGTAGCTAATACAAATATCAAACAACAAACTCATGATAAGCAATACAAACTAACGAGTTGTAGCTCGAACACCAACTTCCGACACCTGTGTAAAGTACAAACCTATAACCACGATGGACTTGACATTTCTCTTAAGCAAACTCGCACATCCAAAAATATATGACCTTTAGGAAAAAACGTTCGGCTAATTTTTTTTGGAAAACGACCACCAAAAACTTGGGGCATTCGATGGAGTTCCCCAACAATAATTTGGTCGAATGGCGATTTCTTATCGTGATTTCGACTTGCTCGCCGACACAATTTCAACAGTCTATGCCTCACACAATTACAAGTTTGTTTGGTACCACAACCGGACCTCGAAAAAGCTACTGTGCCCATGCGCGCAATCCACGTCATGCTCAGCACGGCTCTGCGCATAGGGTTGTACCACACGCAAAATAGTGTGCATGACATTTGGGAGTGCTGTGTAACACTCCCTATGAAAAGGGAGCGCAATACGTGACACTCCCAAATTTGGAGTGGCACACTACCAATTGGGAGTGCCTGTGCACCAACTCCCAAATTGGATTGCCACGATGTCTTGCGAGCATGACAGGTGAGCTCACAATTCCTTCAAGCTCACGACGTGCTCACAAGGCCAACGCGCTCACGAGGTGCTCACAATACCTCCTCTCAAATGGCCTCCTCCCTCGCGGAGTGCTCACAATGCCTCCTCGCTCACAAGGCCTATGCACTAACGACGCGCTCACAATACCTACGCGCCCACGGTGCACTCACAAGACATCCATGCTCAAGACGCGCTCAGAATGCCACGTCACTCATATGGCCTCGGCACTCACAGCGCGCTCACAAGGCCTCCACGCTTACAGTGCACTCACAAGACCTCCGCGTTCATGGCGAGTTCAGAATGCCTCCATGATCATGACCCATTCACAACCACTCTGCATTCTTAACTATTTAGCATGAGGGCTAAGACCTATATAAAACTATTCACATTCATAAAACTTAATCCAATACTTGCATTAAATCAATCTTCAAATTCATTTTATGGACCCTAAGTCAATCATCTTTGGAACTATTCTTTAACTTATCTTTGTGATTTTATATCACAACAGTGCAGAATTTTAAAATTATTGAAGTGAAAGTGTAGTGGAGTGTGGGCAGTCTGATTGGGCAGACTGCACAGACCACAGAGTCCTATGCCGGCCTGGCGGATAGCTTTCAGTGAATTGTCTTGGCGGTTTGTCGGTCTCTCTTGCGGTCTGACTCAGCAAGCACCCTTTGGTGAACCACGCGGTTAGGATTGTCTAACCGCGAATGTGGAAGACACATCTAGAGTTCGTCGAATCCGACATGTTGATTCTTGCAGCTCATCAGGAGCTTGCCGAGTCCAGCCGTCTTCTGTGCCTTTGGTCTGGTTATGAGATCGAGGAGTTTTTGTATAGTTACGCGAACAAGTGACGCGGTTGGTTGGAGAACGTGGAGTTTGCTCGATGTGGATGGTCACAGCAGTGTGACAAGTCTAGTTGTTGCCTAGTCTGCAGAGACCACCTGGTGCGCGGTCTGGTTGCAGAGTCCACCGATCTGTGTAGATTGGATGTGGAGTTCGATAGTTCATCCTAACACGAGATGGATCAGGATGCGTGACTGGTGTCTAAGTCCACGCTGACTGATGGTGTTATCAGATCAGCTATGCAGTCTATCGAGTTGTCCGCATTATCTTGTGGGTTGGTTATGCTGATAAAGTTGTGTGTTCACACTTCTTTTGGACAGCTCTTTCATCATTGGCGGACTGATGCATGTATCTGCATTTGTGCGGATACGTGATGCTAGTTGGAGGTTTGGCAGATGGTTATCCTATCACTATTAGTGGTGACGACACTCCTCCTCACACATATAAATAGGAGTTCTCGGCTCGTTATTATATACAGTGAACAGTGAGAACTTGCTTGTGCTTAAAATTTGAGGCTATGTTTTTCTAACCGCTGCGACTAAGTGAAGTTGACTCTATGCAAGCTGTGCGGCTAGCTGATATGGCCAAAATGGATCTACGTAATCACGTAAGTGCACGTGTCAAATCAAGTAATAAAATGATGAGTTAAGTTATCGTTCCTAGAGGAAGTGCAACGTTAGTGCTCGTAATTACTATCCTTACCCGTTCCTTGAATCCAAGTGGGATACCTTTTTTTAGTGGATTTATTTGATAATAAAAAAAAACATAAACAAATAATGATAAAACTAAACACGATTCTTGGAAAATACTTTTATCAAAGTTGGAGAAATGATCTTGCATGTTGTTTTCCATTGCCTATTGTGACGAGATTTCTAGTGATCTTTAATGGTTCTCTTCATTACTATCTTGCATCAATTTTAGAGTAAATTTCATCATCTCTCGATCTCAGAATTTTGTTTACCCAATTTCCCCTAGTTATCTCTAACTTAGGTGGAAAGTAAATAACATGACGAGCAAAAATCAATGATGCTAACTCAATAGGAAATCTGTTTCTCTCTTGACGCTATATTGGAGTTTATGTCACACTTACGCCACTCCTCTCTCGTATCTTGCAGCGCAGTAAAAAGATGGAATTTTGATTTAGAAAACTACTCAACTCATCCCTCGAATCTAGCCACGTAGAATAACAGATTCAACCCTAGATTAGTATAACTTCTCTCTCGAATCTCGCCATGCTAATTAGTAGATGAACGCTTGCTCAAAAATTTCCATAAATAAAGAACATAAACCCTATAAAGATAACGATTCAAACAATCATAGAATAAAAATTAAAGTAAAATCATCACAACAAGACAAAGTACTCACATCATACAAGATCCATAAGATTAGTTCATGATAGTGGGATGAAACCAAATGAGAAAGATCTTATAAGACATGCTTAAGAACGCTAAATGATGCAGGAATTTATGTCCAGCACTTCTCTGATGATTCTTCCCTTGTAGATCGGATGTCTCCAACCCTAACTGAAATTCTCCCTTGAAGATGATGACTTCTTCTCAAAGTTCTTCCCCAAAAATGATAATAATCCTCCAAGTAATTAATCTCCTTTTAATATGGTAGGTTTTAGCACTAAAAACGTCAGCCCCTACTGAAGAGATGCATCCTTCCATAATTGAAAACAACGGTAATTTGAATTTTGAAATTTGAATTTCGGACTGACGATTGTTGCAGTTTCAGAATTGGTTGTTGCAACAACTGACCCAAGACGAAAATAAGAATTCAGCATTACTCCTCCAAGTTGATTTCTTTGGCGATTCTTGCATAAAAATAATGGAATATGACCAACTTAATACAATAACATTAAATTTATATTTAATCATATTTTGTTAACATTTAAGCACATATATTCTTATTTTCACTAAGCAAGAGGTAGAAATATTCGACATAAATAACTTCATTTGGGAAGTTATCACTAGCATCAGGCGGCTAGACAACTAGTGGAAGCTTGATGTGGAACAGTCTGCGGACTCAGCCTACGAGTTGGCGACTTGTGCAGTTACAGTTTGTTGTCCGCGCGGTTAACATCTTGCTGCAGTTTTCTGCTTCCTTTGATTACAATGTGAATCATGTCTCGCAATTTATACCTCGCTTTGTAAAGGAGTTTTTTTTAATTCCAATCGGGGACTCTTGTGCTGCTGTTGTTACTGATTACTACTTGACTTTGATTGTGGTTGAGTGTTCTTGTGAGCTCATGCAGCTTTCTTCTTTAATTTTTTCACAGAGTTGTTACCAAACATACAACAATTAGCATATTATTATTGCAACACTATTTTTTTAATTGTAGATTAAAGAGGGATTAGAAAATCGAGTCAAATGGGGCATGTGATGCATTCTCTTTTTTCGCAAATAAAAATTGATCATAATAGCCACTTATACAGGTTGCTCGGCATATTACGTTTTTTTTCATAATTTGATGGTTCCCTATTAACATAAATAGAATGGAACATTATTTTTGTCTGTTTGTTTCTTTCTTGCTTGCATGAGGTGATACTCAGCAAGATTTTTAGGTTTGGATGTGAATAGTACTTGTTGATATGCTCAAGTAAGTTTGAGTGCTCGTTAGTTTCCTTGATTAGGCGATCTACTTAGATGCCTGCTGCTTTGGTTGAGTAAAGAGATTACTCGCCTATTAATACTTGCAGGGAGGGAAAATACATTCGGGGGGGGGGGGGGGGGGGGGGGGGTCAGTTTCAAATTAATCAGATCGCAGAACACTCAACCAAATAAGTCAAATAAATCATATGCAAATGAAGGAACAAACAAATCTTGTACTATTAATCTTCTTTACAATGCGAGACATACACGACTAGACATGATATGTCAATGTACCCGATGGAAGTAAAAACATACAAGGCAAAAACAAGTCGGGCAAATAGTTTCTGTAACCGCCGCTACTACCGAGCTGCATAAGGAAGTTCGTTGAGACCGCTAAGTCTCCAAACCGCAACTTAATCCCGCGGACACCCCGTTATTCCAAGCTGAAGAAACTTTGTCTGCAATCTGCAAGCCGCCTAACTGCGAGGTCGTCTAGCCTCCAGATTACGTCGAATAGTTGCAGCCGAACTGAACAGACAGACCGCGAATTGGCGGAGAGCCTGTTGGGTCCGGCATTCTTTCACTTGACCTCTGGCGCTCTGCTACTTATTTAAAAAAATTAAGTAGCGCCCTTTCCAACAGTCTGGGCTTTTGAAACAGTTGGGTATGCGTTTGATCCTATATTTGGTATCAGAGGAGCTCACAAGTTCAAGACCGGGGGGGGGCTATTAAATCCCTATTTTTCCCTTCTACCTGTGTGGGTCCGCGGGTCAGGCAACCGTGGACATGCGGTAACCCCACCTCTGAGCCGTGTGGGCCATGTGGTAACCCCACCTCGGAGCCGACAGGTTGTGCTGGACGCCGGGGAGGGGGGATTATTGGGTCCGGCGTTCCTTCACATGACCCATAAAGCTCTGGTACTTATTTAAGAAATTAAGTAGCGTCCTTTCCAATAGTCTGGACTTTTGGAACAGTTGGGTATGCGCTTGATCCTACTGAGCCTTATTGAACCAGGAAAGATTACCGATGAGAAGACCTCCTGGTTGCAAGCCGCGACCTGCTGCAAACAACCCGAGCTCACTTACTTTTCATCCGTTCATTTTATGATATGACAGGGGGTCTAATTTATAGGCATAGAGAGGAGTATGTTCACCTCCCCAACCGATAAGATCACTACCCTTCTCGCAGCTATTACAAGACCTACACGTATAGTGCGGACACAAAGCCAGTCCGTCAAGGTCGCACCATGACAAGGCCGAATAAGCCAGTACGCCAAGGTCGCACCAACAAGACCGGAAAGAAAACCTATCCGCCTTGAATACCACCGTCAAGGCCAGAACCAGGACCAGTCCGCCACACCTGCGGACACTGCGGATACAACAACCTATCTGCAGCACCCCGCGGACACTGCTCTAGTCCCCACACTTCGAGCCCGCGACTAGAGCACAAACTAGGTTCAGCCAAGATGTCTAACTTGGAGGATAGATTAGTAGTACACGCTACCCGTGCGAACTCTCGGACTAAGCACAACCAGACTTGGTACACATCGTTACCAAGTCCAAACAACCAGCAATCTTTGGTGCGAACACAATATCAGCGGATACAAGAACCAGGCGCACTAACCGGTGTTCTACGCGGTCTCCACCAAACAGCTCCACTAGAGAACAAGATCAAAGGCACAAGACCATGCCGATCTCGCGAGCTGCAGAAGAATTCACAATAAGCTGGACTCGACGAACTCTAAATGAGTCCGCAGCACCAGTACGCGTAGTCTGACCAACCAGGCCGCTATATCTGCCTGCCTTCTTGCGATCCAAAGCCAGCCAAACTTGGCGACTCCAAAGGAATCTGTCACTACCTGCAGATAATAAACCTATCTGCCTAGTTACTCTACTAGGGTGCTTGCTGGTCCAGACCACCAGAGAAGAACCACAACCCAAACTGGTTGTCCGATTAAGATATCCGTCAAGGCTATCTGCCTAGTCTGCGCGGTCTCTGCTGTTTGTGCGGACTTCCCATTCAATCTTTCCGACTACCACCACTTAACACTTCAACAATTTCAACACTCCTCCTTGAAGTGAGAAGTGGAAACCAGCTCAAGCAGTCCTCATAACCGTTCAAATGGTCCCTTCGACAACGGCTTTGTGGAGATATCCACCCTCTTCTTTAGCTTGTACACCCACTTGTACAGCATAGAAGTAACAACATTGACCTTGGGCACATGGTCCCAAGTCTCATTTCTTTTGAGGGCTGTCATCTCCTCATCCATGACATCATCTCACTCTTTAACTCTAATGGTGTCTTTAAAGTTAGAAGTATCTCTCTCGTCTAGAGGGCCTGCGATGAAATAGGAGACAAAACTCACCATGTTCCATTCGCTATACCGAGCTGGTGGTTTGATGTTCCTCTTCGTCCTCCAAAGGACCTGACCATGGTTGACCACCTCCGCTGCTTCTTCTTAACCAGCTCCGATCCTTGGCATACTTAGAGCATCGCTCCCCCTGCTTCCTGAACTAGAAGCCTCCTCCACGGAGCTAGAAACACTTGGAGCTCCTGGTGACATGTGAAGCTCAACTAGAAGATCCCTAGTATCTTCCTCTTGCCAGCTGTCTGACTTACTTTCTTGTAGTTCCATAGAAGAGCTACCTGCATACGATGATAGTTCGTTGAAGACAGTATCTCTGGAAATGACGAACTTCTTCGTGCCAGGATCAATACACTTCCATCCCTTCTTCCTCTCATCATAGCCTATGAAGACAAGTCTCATTTCCTTCGCATCCAGCTTAGTCTTGAGAGAATTTGGGATATGTATGTAGCAGTTCGACCCAAAAACCCGAAGGTGTTCAGTGTTGGGCTTCTCCTTAAACATCAGCTCATAAGGAGACTTCAAATTGATCGGACTCAGAGGCTTCCGATTGATGACGTATGCCATGCAAGCCATCCCATCTAACTAGAAGGACCTAGGAATGACTATGGCATGAAGCCAACACTTGCAGGTCTCCATCAGATGATGGATCTTTCGCTCTGCTACTCCATTTTATTGTGAAGTATGTGCACAAGTGAGGTCTCTCCGGATTTTGTGCTTCTTGCAGAAGTTAGAGAACTCATTTGAAATGAACTCACCTCCGTTATATAACATTCCCCACACTTCCAGACCCCTTAAAGTTAGGGTTAGGGCTTCAGTGATGCATGGAGGTCATAGTGTTCCCCTAGCTTAGTTTCAACTTAGGGAAATGACTAAGTGCACCACCAATGTGCACAAGTCAACCTAGGTCAATTCACACTCAAATTAACTCACCACCTCAAGATAAGCTCACTAACACTTCCCTAACCCTAAGAGAGAGGTATCTGAGCGATGGTCTCAAGGCTAGGTCAATCTAATGGGCTGAATTGACCAAAGTCATCCATAGGTCAATATAGGTCAAACCTTCCCCTAAGAGGTCCTACTGGCCTCAAAACCTAAAGTCGATCCCACCCCTAGCCTTGTAATGTCATTAGGGGCCAAGTGGATCCAAGAGCCCCATCATGTGGTCACAAAGTTGACCCATTTGACCAAAGTCAAACTTAGCCCTACTTAGGTCAAATCACATTATTTGGCAAAGTGCACCCAATTGGGGCATCACCATGATCCAATCAACATTGGACAGTGTCAAGGGACTCAAGACACATCCCTTGGACCAGTCAACCCATCAAGTTGACTAAAGTGAACCCCAAAGTCAACCATGGTCAAATTAACCCTAAAGGTTAAATGAGAGCCCAAGCCAATTCAAGTGGGCTAAGTCCTTGCCCAAGGCCCATCGTAGGACAACTAAATTTTCAGATTTATTTAATCTATTTTATTATTTTAATTAAGGGATTTAATGGGGGTAATTAGGAGGGAAGTTTCATTTGGAGGGGGAATAATGGAGGGAGGCCAAGTGGCACTCCCTTCTTCTTCCCCAACCCCTCCTTTCATCTCCCCTGATGAAGAGGAGGAGTTTCTAACAGTTATTGGTCGGCCACCATCAAGGAGGGCCTTTAATGGCCTTGAACATAACACCCAAAACTTGGATCTCCTATATAGAGGCCTCCAAAGCTCAATTTGACCCTTTTATCACCTTCAGAAGGCCTAAAGCAGTCGAAATCGACCCATACATCAAAGCTTTCGGTGGTGAATCGAGATCGGGAGAGGTTTGCCGGAAAATGCCAAAAACCATGGCCACCCGCCGGAGTAGCCGCATCCAAGCTAGAAATCAGGCATGCTTCTCCTCCTCTCCTGTTGTGTTAGCTTCCTAGATCAATAGGACTTGAGTTCGAGCTCAATTGAGCCGATTCCAATTTTGAGATCCATGGAAAAACAAGGTTTGGCTTCCTCTCGGATTAGCCGGAAACCGCCTCTCCGACGGTCGTGCCGCCGCCCGGCGATAGCCACCACCTCAACGGAGGTGGTGGGGGTGGTGGCCAGCCGGGGAGGGGGCTAGATCACCAGAAAATGACTCTAAAAACTGTTCCAGGTCGGGAAAATCCCGCCCCTTTGCTGGAGCTTGAAGACAAAATCACAGCCCTTAATTATTTTTAATATATAAAATGTATATATAATATATTATATTTATCCCTTATTACATACTTTTTGAACTACAAAAATAATGCCCTTAGGCACTGAACCATAAAAGGTTCCCAACATGAAAAAGGTAGCCCTTTGAGTCTAATTTAAGTGGAAATTGAAATCAGGTCATTTGGAGCAATGTAGCTCCCTGTAGGGCAGTTTTTGTGGAACTAGTCCTTAGGGTAGGTCAATCACTATATCCTTAATAACTATTAATTGGATAAAAGAATTGACTTGAAATTTGGGTAATCTCAGAACATACACTAGATACACATACAGTTCAAAAATGAGAATTTTTGAACAAAATTTTTGAACACATACAGTCAAAATCAGAAGTGACCATGGAACTGAATTTCAGTCTGAAAGTATGACAAGGCTGTGTGAAGAGTTTGGGATTTATCAGGAATTCTCCCCACCAAGAATACCTCAGCAAAATGGCATTGCTGAGAGAAAGAATAGGATATTGATTGAGGCTGGAAGAACACTATTGAGTGATACATCTCTCCCAGAATATTTCTGGGCTGAGGTAGTAAACACTGCATGTCATGTGCTCAATAGGGATTCCATCACCAAAAGCCACAAAAAGACACCCTATGAGGTTGTGAAAGGTAGAAAACCAAACTTATCCTATTTTAGGATCTTTGGTTGCAAGTGTTATGTACTTAACAATGACAAATCTCACATATCTAAGTTTGCTGTCAAATCACAAGATGGGATATTTGTTGGGTACAGTAACAATAGTAAGGCCTATAGAGTCTACAACTTGGCTACTCAGGTTGTAGAAGAGTCAATTCATGTTATCTTTGATGAAACTAGACTTATTAACAGTGAGTTGCCAAGTAGTTCTTGTAGCTCCACAGGTATAGAGCAGAAGATGGACCAGCTTACTATCAGAGAAGTTCCAACTGCAAAGCAGGATGTGGAAAATGGTAGTTGCTATCCAGGGAGAGTACAAGACACTCAAGATGCTGATGAAGATCATGAGGTGCAGCATGAAGAAGAAATTGGAGAAGATCAAACTGCTGATAGATTACCTCCAGCAGTTAGACAGTTGAAGGATCATCCTGTAACCAAATCATTGGTGATCCTAGACAAGGAGTACAAACAAGGAGCAGAAACATGAACACAGTTCTTTGCTCTAGCTTCTTATCTCAAGTGGAACCCAAGAGATTTGAAGAAGCTGTTAAGGACCCACACTGGATTGATGTCATGCAGGAAGAATTAAATCAGTTCAGAAGGTGCAAGGTCTGGGATTTGGTTCCAAAACCAAAGGGCCACAATGTCATAGGGACAAAGTGGATATACAGAAACAAGCTGGGTGAGAGTGGGACCATAGTGAAGAACAAGGCAAGACTAGTTGCCAAAAGATACAGACAGGTGGAGGGAATAGACTTTGATAAGACCTTAGCTCCAGTGGCTAGGTTGGAAGCTATCAGGCTTTTCCTAGCCTATGCAGCATATCAAGGCTTCAAAGTATTCCAGATGGATGTTAAGTCTGCATTCTTAAATGGAGACTTAAAAGAGGAGGTATATGTAGAGCAGCCCTCAGGTTTTTTGATCCACTCTATCCTGCTTATGTCTATAGACTTAGGAAAGCCTTGTATGGGTTAAAACAAGCTCCAAGGGCTTGGTATGAAACCCTATCTACTTTCCTCATTGAGAACAAATTCTCAAGGGGGAAAATAGATAAGACTCTATTCCTTAGGGAATCCAAAGGAAAGATAATCCTAGTCCAAATATATGTTGATGACATCATATTTGGGTCTACTGAAAGTAACCTTTGTAGAAAGTTTGCAAAACTTATGCAAGATAAATTTGAAATGAGCAGTATGGGAGAACTTAAGTTTTTCTTGGGTCTCCAAGTAAAACAGACTGAAGATGGCTTGTCCATATCCCAGTCTAAGTTCACCCTGGAGTTAATTAAAAAGTATGGTATGAAGTCATCCACTACCATGAGAACTCCTATGGGGACAAGTGTATCTCTTAGCAAAGATGATGCAGGTAAACCTGTAGATGAAACTTTGTATAGAGGAATAGTTGGCTCCATCCTATATCTGACTGCTAGTAGACGAGATATCATGTACGCTACATGTGTCTGTGCTAGGTACTAATCCTGCCCTAAAGAATCTCATCTTACTGTAGTAAAAAGGATTTTGGGATATCTTAAGGGCACACCTAATCTAGGCCTTTGGTATCCTAGGAATAGAGATTTTCTACTAATGGGTTATTCAGATGCAGACTTTGCAGGTTGCAAAGTATACAGAAAAAGTACTACAAGCACCTGTCAATTTCTAGGAGGAAGATTAGTGTCTTAGAGCTGTAAGAAGCAGACCAGTGTGGCTATTTCCACAGCTGAGTCAGAGTATGTTGCTGCTGGAAGTTGTTGTGCACAACTATTGTGGATACAGCATCAGTTGGAAGACTATGGTATCCAGGTAAGTAGAACCCCTTTATTATGTGATTCTACTAGTGCTATTTCTATTGCACATAATCCAGTTTCTTATAGTAGAACAAAGTATATCGAAATAAGGTACCATTTTCTTAGAGACCATGTAGAGAAAGAGGATATCTCTTTATAATTTGTTAGTGCTGATTTACAACTAGCTGACATGTTTACTAAGCCTTTAAATGAAACTAAATTCAACAATTTCAAAATTGAAATAGGTATGTTGAACATAAATTAGTTTACAAAATTTGGCTAAGTAAAATTATGTCGACACAAGAAGTTGTCTGTGTCGACACATAGTAGTTGGTGTCGACATTCCAGAAAAGTGGTGTCGACACATCTAGGGAATAGGTGTCGACACTTCAGGGAAGTTGTGTCGACACATCCAGCAGTGGTGTCGATACATCCAGAAGTGTTGTAGACAGTTAGGATTAACACAGATTTTGTCGAACGCAAATGGAATAAGTGTCGACACATAGATGTCAACACTTATGTCGAGACATTAGACGTCTATGTCGACATATTACAACAGTGTCGACACATTAAGAGGATTTTGACGAGCCTCTTGACCTTTCTCATTTAGAAAGGTATAAATAGGTTAACAACATTGTCTGTCGACAACTTCTCTCTTCTTAATCCAAGCTTTCACTCAACCCTAATGGCGCCGAAGCTAGAAGGCAATGTCAATGAAGGCTATGAGCTTGTACGCAATGCCTTTGATAATGCTGAATCGGAAATAAAAGCCGTAGTAACCCTAATTGCTGAGAATGGGTTAGAATTTCTGGTATCTGAACCAACAAAGATTTGGAAGAAAGAAGTTCTGGATTTCTATGGCGCAGCTTCTATAGATTCAACTGGACTTAAGATCAAGTCTATAGTTCATGGTGCTAAAGTTAAACTAACTTTGAAGAGCTTGAGAAAAACTCTTCAACTACCAAGAATTCAAGAAGAAGTAGAAGTTACCTCATCCAAGACAAGGGAAGCACTTCAATGGTGTGGATTGGATCCCACCTTGAAGATTGGATCAGCAATGAATAAAAAAGGAATGAATTAGCAAGACAAATTTCTTTTAGAAATAGTTGGCAAAGTTATTCTTTGTAAGCCAGGGGGCATGATAGGATTTCTGCCTATATGTTCAGCCTGATGACCAGGATCATCTACAGACTAACCACTGATTGGTCAGCAGTAATATTTGAAAAGATTAAGGAAATCATTAAGAAACCAAATCTGGGAAGGATTATGAGTCTCTACTTGGCTGGAATAATTCCAGAAGTAATGACACAGACTGCTGGTTCAAAGATTAACCATATGAGGAGTGTTGAAACTGGAAAATCGGTCTCATGTGGAGTTCGACCCTTGGGGAAGGGGTGACCGCGCACCTACTACCCTCAAGCGAACGATCTAGGCACAAGACTAGGAACACAAGGGACAGACCCAAGGTCTCAGCGTGGAGGACCCGCCGCATACCCGGAAGACTAACTAACTCTTCCCCTCCCAAGCCAATGGCTGAGCTAAGGCACCTTCGGATGGCTCTCTTGGCCGACCGGAACATCCAAGGAGGATCTCAAGATCCACTCCCAAACTAGAGGTGCCACCTCGGGTCTATGTAAAATGTTCCCCGCCCGGCTTACTATTGGCGAAAAACCGCCCAGCAGCCCTACTCTACGCAGCCCCAATTGGGCCGCTAATAGCGGAACTCCGCTACTCTAAAAGGATGGCAACGGGCCATCAGGGGCTTCCCGACATCTATACCTCGGGGCCCACACGGGGGAGCGGTTCACGAACACGCCGCTCGCCCAAGAAAGGAGGAGTAAACTACATATCCACAGAGCATCACAGGTATGAAAAAATATTACAGGAATATAAATTCCATACTCGGCACGCAGGCCGGAAATATAAACAAAAAGGCCTTCGAGGGCCAGCACAAGCTTGGGCTTAAGCCCGCTACTCCCCGCTTGGTACTGCAACACCTGTACGTCAACGTCTCGACGAGTAGCGGCCAACTAGTCATTGGTCGGCTAATAAAAGCGGGCCAAATATATTGCGCACACCCCCTTTTTTGGGGCTACGGAGCGCATTCCCTACAAGCGGCTAAATAAACAACTTCCTCGAAGTCTTCTCCGGGAACCACAGAACATCACCAATCCGGCTCACACGTCCGGATGGGCTTCACACAGCATGCCTAAACCCGTACTCACGCTTTCGGGCACTAATGCAACTAACTGCGGGGACGTACACGTCAACCCGTCGGAAAGCTCCCTTCCCCCACCCATTGGTGGAGAGGGGCTTCCATGCAAACATGTAAACTGAGGGCTTCACCTGCCCAAGTAGAAACATCGTTACCCTTGTCGCGTGCTTGGCAGCGGGGCCGGGAGAGGAGCTCCGGGTCGATCCTACTGCATGCGGCCGCGTCGGTGGTCGATCTCCACTCTAGGCCGAGCCTCGCTCCATGTCGAGCCTTGCTCCAGGCCGTGCCTCGCTCCAGGCCGAGCCTCGCTCCAGGCCGAGCCTCACTCCAGGCCGAGCATGCTGCCGGGAGAGGGGGAGGTCGAGGTGTGCTGCTCCAGGTCGGGAAAAATAGTGGATCAGCCGGGGTGCTCCAGGCGGCGCTCATCTTATCTTCCAATCCCAGGGAGGTAGCAAGTTTTGGCATTTGCTTTCTCCTGGAGAAGTTCACCACCAACTTCATATAAAACTTTCTTTCTTCCTCCACCACAATCCCAAGAGTCACAAGGTGCTGCAGGAAAGCATGCACATCCTGAGCCTTGGCATTCTCTACCCCTCCTCGCTGTTCCATCCCAAGCTTCCAGGATTCTGCTATCTTCTTAGCTCTCTCCTTCACAATCCTCGTCACCAGTGGCCTCTCAGCGCCCAGTTCAGGATCGGCCAACACAGAAACCAAGCTCTCCAGCAGCAGAACACAGACCCATCCCAAATCTCCCGGCGGGGACTTCACTGCCCGCCGATCCACAGGAAAAACCCTAGCAATCGCGTCCATCACGAAGTTAGCGGGGTCTATCGACTCTTTCAGAGCGAGAGGTATCTCTTTCCGAAGGAGATCGGACTCCTTTCTACTGGAGACAATAAGGTCGAAGAAGGCGTCGGAGTTCATCTTGGCGCAGAGGGTTCGTAGAACGGCGGGGAGGTCGGTACCGTCGCCGGCGGGAGAGAGAGAGAGGGAGGGGGCGGCTGTGCCCTGCTTCAAGCCGACGGGAGAGAGAGGCCGGGGTGGCCTCGGGCTGCTTGCTCGCTCCAAACCTAACCCCCCGGTCCACCATGAAAATCCCCCTCTCCTTTTTTCCCCCCATCCCGTTGTCTCTGTCTAAACCTGCCCCTTTCTCTTTTTTTCCTTTTTTAATTTCCCCTCCTCCCTTTTCTGTACCCGACCCCCCTTGCTCTTATCCCTTCTTTTTCTTCTTTTTTATCACCTCTCTATCCCCTCTTCTATATATTATATAACATCATATATATACATGATATAATATCATATATATATATATATATATATATATATATATATATATATATATATATGTATAACATACATATATATATATATATGCCACACCTATGCGCATGAAAACTCCGCACACACGCACGCACGAGGACCCGCACGTCTTCGAACGGGGTCGCACCAACTCGTCGCCCATAACACACCCCTAGGCTGATATTTGGGGAGGGTCCCACTCGCCCGGCTACGGGGTTGTACACAATCCCCGCTCTTTTCGATCTTGGCACAAGCTCGGAAAGAATCATCCAACCCAACGTATCCGGCGAGTGGGAGCCGACCCAAAAAAAAGTTTGAGAGAAACTGAGATCTGTGCTTGGAGCATCAATCTCTCCATGACCTTTCTGAATCTTTTGAATCACTCGATACCCTTTGGCTCACTGCTATCGAATTGCCCTTATACCAATACTTACAACAAGTACATAATTTCTCACGATATCGTGAAACAACAAAGTCGTGTCTTCTGTATCCTCTTGTACACGCTGAGCTAATCCTTTCCCCCCAGGTGTGCCTACACCCCTGCCAGCTAATGAGAGCCTGACAGCGAGTCCACCCGGGGCCGAGCAGCACTCGGGGTCCCTTACCCCCGAGGTGTGCCTTCAGCTCCGCCAGCTAGTGGGAGCCTGACAGCGAGTCTACCCGGGGCCGAGCATCACTCGGGGTCCTGCAAAATATCCAAACTCTCTCTCCAAACTCCAAACTCTCTCCCTTACCCCCAGGTGTGCCTACAGCCCTGCCAGCTAGTGGGAGCCTGACAGCGAGTCTACCCGGGGCCGAGCATCACTCGGGGTCCTGCAAAATATCCAAACTCTCTCTCCAAACTCCAAACTCTCTCCCTTACCCCCCAGGTGCGCCTACAGCCCTGCCAGCTAGTGGGAGCCTGACAGCGAGTCTACCCGGGGCCGAGCATCACTCGGGGTCCTGCAAAATATCCAAACTCTCTCTCCAAACTCCAAACTCTCTCCCTTACCCCCCAGGTGTGCCTACAGCCCTGTCAGCTAGTAGGAGCCTGACAGCGAGTCTACCCGGGGCTGAGCATCACTCGGGGTCCTGTAAAAAGTCTCCACGAACTAACCCTTTCCCCCCAGGTGTGCCTACAACCCTGCCAGCTAATGAGAGCCTGACAGCGAGTCTACCCGGGGTCCACTACTACCGCCATCGAGTGACTTCCGGCCCTGCCAGCTAGGTGAGAGCCTGACAGTGGGATCTGCTCGAGGCCCACGGATGACACCGAGTGACTTCCGGCCCTGCCAGCTAGATGAGAGCCTGACAGCGGGATCTGCTCGGGGTCCACAACTACCGCCATCGAGTGACTTCCGACCCTGCCAGCTAGGTGAAAGCCTGACATCGGGATCTGCTCGAGGCCCACGGATGACACCGAGTGACTTCCGGCCCTGCCAGCTAGATGAGAGCCTGACAACGGGATCTGCTCGGGGTCCACAACTACCGCCATCGAGTGACTTCCGGCCCTGCCAGCTAGGTGAGAGCCTGACAGCGGGATCTGCTCGAGGCCCACGGATGACACCGAGTGACTTCCGGCCCTGACAGCTAGATGAGAGCCTGACATCGGGATCTGCTCGGGGTCCACAATTATCGCCATCGAGTGACTTCCGGCCCTGCCAGCTAGGTGAGAGCCTGACAGCGGGATCTGCTCGAGGCCCACGGATGACACCGAGTGACTTCCGGCCCTGCCAGCTAGGTGAGAGCCTGACAGCGGGATCTGTTCGAGGCCCACGAATGACACCGAGTGACTTCCGGCCCTGTCAGCTATGTGAGAGCCTGACAGCGGGATCTGCTCGAGGCTCACGGATGACACCGAGTGACTTCCGGCCCTGCCAGCAATGTGAGAGCCTGACAACGGGATCTGCTCGGGGTCCAAATTCACTTCTTCATGCGAGCTCATTGCAATAGTATTGGCGTGTTTAAAGAACTCTTATTAAAAATCAAAGCACCACTTACATACCTAGAAGAGAAGAGCGCTTCAAATAGGTGGAAATCCTACCACGAGTGCTATGGGATTCCAACAACATCTATAGGATGGGCCAACTCCGGGTATGAAGACCTTCCACACAAAGTGTCAGCGCACGACCCTGGTCGTCACCTGGTTCCACTTCTATTGCCATGATGTTCGCCTGAGTTCTTCCGTGCTGGTCACTCTCCACGCTCACCGCACCAAAATGTTAAAACCGGAAAATCGGTCTCATGTGGAGTTCGACCCTTGGGGAAGGGGTGACCGCACACCTACTACCCTCAAGCGAACGATCTAGGCATAAGACTAGGAACAGAAGGGACAGACCCAAGGTCTCAGCATGGAGGACCCGCCGTATACCCGGAAGACTAACTAACTCTTCCCCACCCAAGCCAATGGCTGAGCTAAGGCACCTTTGGAGGGCTGTCTTGGCCGACCGGAACATCCAAGGAGGATCTCAAGATCCACTCCCAAACTAGAGGTGCCACCTCGGGTCTATGTAAAATGTTCCCCGCCCGCCTTACTATTGGCGCAAAACCGCCCAGCAGCCCTACTCTACGCAGCCCCAATTGGGCCGCTAATAGCGGAACTCTGCTACTCTGAAAGGATGGCAACGGGCCATCAGGGGCTTCCCGGCATCTATACCACGGGTCCCACACGGGGGAGCGGTTCACGAACACGCCGCTCACCCAAGACAGGAGGAGTAAACTACATATCCACAGAGCATCACAGGTATGAAAAAATATTACAGGAATACAAATTCCATACTCGGCAAGCAGGCCGGAAATATAAACAAAAAGGCCTTCGAGGGCCAGCACAAGCTTGGGCTTAAGCCCGCTACTCCCCGCCTGGTACTACAACACATGTACGTCAACGTCTCGACGAGCGGCGGCCAACTATTCATCGGTCGGCTAACAAAAGCGGGCCAAACATATTACGCACACCCCCTTTTTTGGGGCTACAGAGCGAATTCCCTGCAAGCGGCTAAATAAACAACTTTCTCGAAGTCTTCTCCGGGAACCACAGAACATCACCAATCCGGCTCACACGTTCGAATGGGCTTCACACAGCATGCATAAACCCGTACTCACGCTTCCGGGCACTAATGCAACTAACTGCGGGGACGTACACGTCAACCCGTCGGAAAGCTCCCTTCCCCCACACATTGGTGGAGAGGGGCTTCCATGCAAACATGTAAACTGAGGGCTTCACCTGCCCAAGTATAAACATCGTTACCCTTGTCGCGTGCTTGGCGGCGGGGCCGGGAGAGGAGCTCCGGGTCGATCCTACTGCATGCGGCCGCGTCGGTGGTCGATCTCCACTCTAGGCCGAGCCTCGCTCCAGGTCGAGCCTTGCTCCAGGCCGAGCCTCGCTCCAGGCCGAGCCTCGCTCCAGGCTGAGCCTCGCTCCAGGCCGAGCTTGCTGCTGGGAGAGGGGGAGGTCGAGGTGTGCTGCTCCAGGTCGGGAAAAATAGTGGATCGGCCGGGGTGCTCCAGGCGGCGCTCATCTTATCTTCCAATCCCAGGGAGGTAGCAAGTTTTGGCATTTGCTTTCTCCTGGAGAAGTTCACCACCAACTTCATATAAAACTCTCTTTCTTCCTCCACCCCAATCCCAAGAGTCATAAGGAGCTGCAGGAAAGCATGCACATCCTGAGCCTTGTCATTCTCTACCCCTCCTCGCTGTTCCACCCCAAGCTTCCAGGATTCTGCTATCTTCTTAGCTCTCTCCTTCACAATCCTCATCACCAGCAGCCTCTCAACGCCCAGTTCAGGATCGGCCAACACAGAAACCAAGCTCTCTAGAAGCAGAACACAGACCCAACCCAAATCTCCCGGCGGGGACTTCACTGCCCGCCGATCCACAGGAAAAACCCTAGTAATCGCGTCCATCACGAAGTTAGCGGGGTCTATCGACTCTTTCAGAGCGAGAGGTATCTCTTTCCGAAGGAGATCGGACTCCTTTCTACTGGAGACAATAAGGTCGAAGAAGGCGTCGGAGTCCATCTTGGCGCAAAGGGTTCGTAGAACGGTGGGGAGGTCGGTACCGTCGCCGGCGGGAGAGAGAGAGAGAGGGAGGGGGCGGCTGTGCCCTGCTTCAGGCCGACGGGAGAGAGAGGCCGGGGTGGCCTCGGGCTGCTTGCTCGCTCCAAACCTAACCCCCGGTCCACCATGAAAATCCCCCTCTCCTTTTTCCCCCCATCCCGCTGTCTCTGTCTAAACCTACCCCTTTCTCTTTTTTTCCTTTTTTAATTTCCCCTCCTCCCTTTTCTGTACCCGACCCCCCTTGCTCTTATCCCCTTCTTTTTCTTCTTTTTTTATCACCTCTCTATCCCCTCTTCTATATATTATATAACATCATATATATACATGATATAATATCATATATATATATATATATGTATAACATATATATATATATATATGCCACACCTATGCGCATGAAAACTCCGCACACACACACGCACGAGGACCCGCACGTCTTCGAACGGGGTCGCACCAACTCGTCGCCCATAACACACCCCTAGGCTGATATTTGGGGAGGGTCTCACTCACCCGGCTACGGGGTTGTACAAGGAGAATGGACATAAGAATTATATCCAGATGGGATAGGGTCCTAACTATGGATATGCCTGAGGAAGAAAGGCGAGAGATTCCTGAAAAATCACCTGCACAAGATATTGCAGACAGTGCTCAAGTGCAGGGGGAGCCTCGCCATGAGGAAGAGCCAACCCACTTGGAAAGTGAAATGGCTACACAAACTATCCTTGAGGTAATTCAAGAGGTTAATCAATCAATTCTCATTGATAAAGATGACACACTAATTGAATCTTTGATTGATGTTGACCAGCCAACTCAACTAAACAGTCAAGCACAAGATGTTATCATGGAGGATACATCTGCTATTGATAATGCTCCAAAGATAAGAGTATCTCCAATCCCAACTCAACAAGAGTTTACTCTTGAAGAATTGTTTCCTGATCTAGGGCAAACAGAATTTGAGGGGGAGAAAGCTGACTTTGAGGGGGAGCAAGTTAACCTTGAAAAAGAGCAAGTTAACATTGAGAAGGAACAAGTAAGTACTGTGGGGGAGGAGCAAGGGATTCTGGGGGAGCTACCTAGGACTGCACAGGAATTCCCTCCTAGTCCTAAAGAAAGAGTTGATATTGCAAGTACCTCAGCTTCAGAAGATGAAGCAGCAGTTCAAGCCAAAAAGAGAAAGCTAATGGTTTTCAAAAGAAGAAGCCAAAGTTATAAGAGGGCATTACAAACTGCTCCATAATCTTCCCCAACTCTAGATTATAGTTCCTTATTAGTCTCATTACAAGTCAAGCTAGATGAGCAGGATTGCCATGGAGAAATACATGGATGAGACCCATAAAGACCTATAATTCTCTTTGGCTCAGGATATAAAATCCATAAGATTTGAAGTGAATCAGAATAAGAAGGAGATGACAGATTGCTTTCACAAAGGGGGCAATACTGTGGTTTTCCTAGCAACACATCAAGAAAAGATCAAGACTCAAGTTGATGATATAGCTGTCAAGCAAGGGTATGTCCTAAAGAATCAAATTCGAATGAATGATAATCTGACAGAATCACATAATGTGATTGTTACAGAAATGAAGAATCTTGCTACTGCACAGACTGAAGAAAGGACTAAAGCCAAGGCATCCTTTGACAAGCAATTACAGGAAGAACTAGCTGCTGTCCAAAAAGCTATTAAGGATTCTCAAAAGACTATTTCTGCACAGCTACTAAAGTTAAAGTCTTTTTATAAGGATGGTGTTAATTTTCTTGATGAACAAATCAGATTTCAAAAAGATGATCTCAGGGATCATGTTGCAAGAGAAGTCAAAAAGGGGGAGAGAGTGTTAGTCAAAGCAGGCTCTGATCATGCTAAATGGATATCTAATAGCATCAGAGCCACCCTTGGATATCCACCCCTCTGTGATGATGATAATGTTGCTGAGTCAGGTATATACCCTGCTTATTTTGGAGGTGATCAAGCTGAAGTTGCTCAAGTTATTTATCCTCCAGCTGATTTTGAAATGATTCATCATGAAGTACAGTCCATGTACAACCCTCCAGAAGGTGCTCAAAATATTATCCTTAAGAAAGTAGACATGTCAGTGCCAGAGGCAATTTTGAACAAAGAGCAAGAAGCTCTACTGTCTAAGAAAAGATTCAGAGAACAGGCAGAGTTGAAGACTGATTTTGAGTAGTGGAGTCAAACATCCAGGAACATTATACTGACTGCTTGGAAAGCTGTAAAGGACCAGACCCATGATAGTGGCAAATGGTACTCAGAACAAGAATGGCAAAAGCATGAAGCAAGGCAAGAAGCCATAGTTCAATATAGAAGAAAGGCAAAAGCTGGGAAGCTTCCTCCTAATGCTCAGGAGACAAGCAAATATTTCCCAAAGCCTTTTCATTACTTTGAAAGACAAAGAATAAGGACTGAAGAACTTAAGAAGAAAGATCTAAAGGGCAAGAAGCCAGCTGATGATACATATGCTCCTGTCCAAGCCAAGATCAAATCAGGCAAAGGCATAGTCATTAAGGAGCCTGAGCAGCCTTAGGATAGATTTACTAGATTTTATAAGTTTGTAACTTTTGATGTCAAAAATCTATGTAAACTATTGCTAAAGAAATTTTTGAAAGTTAAAACAAAACTTTGTTTGATGCTCATTGTTTTAGCATTATTATTCTGTGATGATATCTTATATATGTTTTGTTTAGAAGTAACCCTGTCATATAACGTTGTTATACATCATAAGGTGTATTTGTTATGAATGGTGTATATCATTGACTAAGGGTTATGACTTCTCCAAATAGCGGGAGATTGTTGGGTACATTGGAAAATGTGTACCAGATTTGAATAAGCCTCATCCTACTCAATGATATACATCAAGGTGTATTTGATGTTGTTTTGAGTTTATATGTGCAGGTTAAGTAAATGTAAGAATGCAGGAAAAATGTCTAAGTCCATATGTCGACACCAGAAAAAGCTGTGTCGACACTTATGAAGGCTTGTGTCGACACTAGAGAAAAGCTGTGTCGACACTTGGAGTTATTTGTGTCGACACTTAGAATGGCTTTGTCGACACCTGAATCAACTGTGTCGACATATAGAGGCAGGGTCGACACACAGAGAAAGTTAGTCGACATTAACTGTGTCGACACACAGAGGCAGTGTTGACACACAGAGAAGTTTAGTCGACATCAGCTGTGTCGACACACAGAGGCAGTGTCAACACACAGAAGACTTTGTCGACATCAACTGTGTCGACATACAGGACTTGTGTCGACACACTGCAGAGTTTCAACAAAGTTAAAGAAAAGAAGTAACTGTGTCGACACACAGGACTTATGTCGACACACTGCAGAGTTTCAACAAGTTAAAGAAAAAAAGTGTTTGTGTCGACACACAGAATCAGTGTCAACACATTCTACAGATGCTGTGTCGAGAAGAAGTGTCACCACCAAGGAAGCTGTGTCGACACCATCAAGGCTTGTGTCGACACTTAGTCTACTTGTGTCGACACATGATGAAGTTCAGTCTCGACAATTTGCTGACAGACAGAATTTCAAGAAGTGACTGGATGACTTGATAGCTGTCGTTACCAATCGGTCTACTACAACTGTCAGAGCTGTCAGAAGGTTGTTAGAAACCGGATCAGCCGGTTACCCTGGAGAAAGTCTATATAAAGACATTCTCCTTCAACAAATGAAGAGGGATTGAGAAGACTGAAAAAGAATATACACATACAGAATTAAGAAAATTTTCGTGAGAAGATCTAAGAAGAAGTTGGAGAGAGAGAGCTCCATCTATTGAAGTGAAGTACAGTTGCTGAACCAGGCTGCCAAGAAGGATTCAGATTGAAATCTGAATATCAAGTAGAAGCTGATTGAAGAACATCTTCACAGGAGTTCAACCCTACTGAGTTCAAATTCAAGAAGCTTTGAAGAAAGCTAAGAGAGGTTGTTCTCTGCCATCAGATTCTTCCAAGAACTGATCAAGAAGCCATCCATCCTTTCTCTCTCTACTAGGGTGGTGGTATATTTCAAACTTAAATCATTTGTTGTAGGATCTTTATAGATCTGAGTTGTAAGCCTGTATTTATAAAGGCTGAGTGTAGGAGAGTATATTCTCTGAGTGGTAGGCCTTGTTGAAGGCTGAGGTAGGGCTGTGAGCCTGAGTTGTAGGAGATTGTGATCTCTGAGTTGTAGGCCTTGTTGAAGGCTGAGGTAGGGCAGTTTGCCTGAGCAGTAGGGGTGTGGACATACTGTGAGTTGTAGGAGCCCTGTTGCGGTTCTGAGCTACTGTAAGATCTGAGTATCTGAGGTGAAGAGAAGAAGTTAGGCTGAATCTAGCACACTGCTAGATAGGCGAAGGAGGAAAGTGGATGTACCCAGACCTTGGGGAACCACTATAAAATCTGTGTGCAATCTGTGCTGTTGTGATTTTGTGAATCTGTGCTGTGTTAGCTATAGATTTATCTGTTGTTAAGTAATTAACTGAATAGATTTGCTGTCTTAGAAGTAAAAGAAATTACACCTATTCACCCCCCCGGGTGGTTAGACACTAATTCTTTCAACATTATCAGCGGAGCCGGGTTAGCGGTGGACCCGGTAAAGATACAGGCAGTCAGGGATTGACCACCACTGATGAAGGCCACAGACGTGCGGAGTTTCCTGGTGCTTGTCGGTTATTACCGGAAATTTGTGGAGGGGTTTTGTCGGATCACCCTTCCACTCACTTCATTGACAAAGAAGGACGCACCCTTTGTATGGACGCCACAGTGTGAGGCAGCCTTCCAGGAGTTGAAGAACCGACTTATCTCAGCCCCTATCCTGGCACTTCCATATGGGAAGGAAGGATTCCAGGTGTACACCGACACATCATATCAGGGGATGGGTGCGGTGCTGATGCAGAACGGGCATGTCATAGCGTATGCCTCCCGCCAATTGAAGACCCGTGAGAAGAACTTGACCGCGATGGGTGTCACCAATGAAATTAGAGACCGAGTCAGAAAAGGACAGAGGCAGGATTCCAAACTAGAGCCCATCTTCCAGGCATTAGAGGCAGGAACTGCGGGAGACTACACACTGAGGGATGGCCTGGTGTGTTTCAGAGGATGGGTTTATATACCGGAGGGAGGCCAGATCCGGGAGGAGATTATGACGGAGGCGCACTACAGCCGGTATTCAGTGCACCCAGGAACCACGAAGATGGCGGCGGATTTGAAGAAGACAATGTATTGGTCGGGCATGAAGAAGGATATCACCTACTTCGTGACTCATTGTGAGACATGTCAGCTAGTGAAGGCAGTGTGCAAGAACCCCGCAGGATTGTTGCAGCCACTCCCGATGCCAGAGTGGAAATTCGACGACATAGCTATGGATTTCATACATGGGATTCCCCGGTCTCGGACGGGGAATGACTCGATCTGGGTGATCGTCGATCGGCTGACAAAGGTGGATCGATTCATACCGATCAGGAAGGATAACTCAGTCGGAGTGCTGGTGCGGAAGTTTGTGGAGCAGTTCATTCGCTACCATGGCGTGCCTAGGTCAATAGTGTCAGATCGTGATGGGCGGTTTACGTCCAGGGAGTGGCGGTCAGTTCAGGCATATTTGGGCACCCGCCTGACTTTCAGCACAGCCTTCCACCCTCAGACGGACGGGCAGGCAGAGCGCACCAATCGAACATTGGAAGATCTGCTACAACTGTGCATTCTGGACCAAGGAGAGCCATGTGAGAAGATGCTACCACTGGTAGAGTTCTCATATAACAACACCCATCAGTCCAGTATAGGCATGACTCCCTACGAGTATTTGTATGGGCGGAGGTGCAGGACTCCGTTGTCATGGATACAGGATGAAGACCCAAAGGTCCTGGGCTCGAAATTTGTGGAGGACACCGAGGCCCAGGTAAGACTGATATGGGACTGGATGTTGGAGGCGCAGAGCAGGCAGGCCAAATATTACGACATGTGATATCATCAGGTGGAGTTTCAGGTAGGAGACAGAGTATTTTTGAAGATACGGCCGATGCACGGAGTCTCTCGAGTTTGCGGACGGAGGAAGAAGCTCAACAGAGATACATGGGGCCCTATAGGATCCTGGAGCGGATCGGCCCCTTGGTATACATGCTGGAGCTGCCGCCGGAGCTGGAAGGCTTGCACGATGTTTTCCATGTCTCCTCCCTCAGGAGGGCCCTATTACGTCCAGACCAGCAGATAGACACCACGGATGGGCCAGTAGCATCTGATCGATCAGTGCACATGGAGTCGGTCCAGATTGACGACACAGGTATGTGGGTCTTGCGTCACAAGAAGGTCCCACTGGTCAAGGTTCTTTGGAGAAATCATGACCAGGAGGAGCACACTTGGGATCCACAGGACTTGATGCAGCAGAGGTACCCGGAGCTCTTCACATCAGGTATAATTTATTTTCTGGGATGTTACTTTTATCACCTTTTGTAGAAACCCCGCAGGCCTAACCTGAATTTCGGGGATAAAATTTTTATTTTTTATGTGTTGGGATTTGTAAAATCCCCCAAACAGCCAGACCCCCAGAGTGATTTTGTCATGACTAAGTCATGACAAAATCCAGGGAGCTTAGAAACCCTTGTAGACCTAGGCAAAAAAGTGATAAAGCACCTTGGTCTACAAATAGTAAACTTTAAATACCCAACTTAGGGATTGACTTTAGGGCTCCAACTCGACTCCTTAACCCCACCCCAACACCCCTAGGCCATTAAGGAGTCCAGAGTGACACCTAAGACCCATTGGGGCCAACCAAAGAGGTCACGTTGACCAAAGTCAACCTTAAGCCCTAATTAGGTCAAAATGGTCAATTCTTCACTTATTAACCAAATTGCCCATCACAACATAGAATTGACCCCATATTTAGTTTAAAGGCATCATTAGAGACCCAGGGGACCAAAAATCCCCATCAGGGGGCCTCCAATTTGGCCAATTGACCAAAATGTCCTCTTAGGTCAAAAGGGGCAATCCTTCACTAACTACCTCAATCGACCACCATAACTTGAAACTGACCCCACCCCTAGTGACATAATGTCATAAGGAACCCAATGGCACAAAAAGCCCCATCATGGGGTCACCCATTTGGTCAATTTGCCCAAAAGTCCAAATTGCCCTAATTAGGTCAAATCACTTAAATTGAATAACATAGTCATTGCATTTAACCCCTGACACCTATCGTATAAATTGGTATGTGACAGTTTATACGATATGCCCTGCAGAACGACCCCTTGGTCTATAGGGGTAATCCCTATAAATCAATGGTTACTGATTACTATTTGTACTGTTGATTGAGTCTAGTTTGATTGACGGTCGTTTGACCACCACATTTTAGGCACTCCGGATGGGAGACAGGGAGCAGCCGTGGGAGTCACAGCACCAGCGGAGTATGGTGCAGATGGAGACAGGCCAGTGTAGTTCAGGTGGACAGGCATCCAGATCCGTGAGTGGTGCTGAGTAGTAGTAGTTTTACTTTCATGAGTGGCTTGTAGTGAGATCTTTATGTACCGGGCATAAGTCCGTATGTCATGGTGTGGACTCTTTATTTGTCATGTGATTTCCTCTTTCTATATTGTGGACTTGATTGTTTTAGCTTTTCCAATCATTAAATATTCTGTCGCAGGTGATCGAGATGGCCGGCAGGATCGGCGTTTTGTGGAGTCGGCCATCCCGGAGGATGGTGTCACCGCAAAATGGCAGTTCTGGGCCTAAGACCCGGTGGTTGTTGCAAAAAAAAAGGGGTCTTACACGTTGTTGAGCCAGCATTGATTCAATTTTACCCAATAGGGTATCCTCGGGAATAACATCAGTAGGAGGAGGTGGAGGAGGAAGAGCAGGGACTGACCATGGTGAGATTTCTTCAAGTACAACTATACTCTTGGCTCTTTTAAATGATGTTATCTCATCTCCTTCCTCCCCAAGAATGGTAGGGATGGAGAAATTTAAATTCCTCATTGGAGGTGTTGCAGGCTCTGGTGTAATCTCTTCTTCATTAGTTAGCAAAATTACATTCTCCCCCTCAATCTGTGTCTGGGGTTGTGTGTCTTCCGGTTCCTCTTCTAGATGACTTTCTTCTGGGTTATCTGCAGGAGACTTTGCAGTGGTCTTTTCAGGAGATATGAATAGAGGTTTGAAAGAATTAGTGCCTAACCACCTAGAGGGGGGTGAATAGGTGTAATTCCTGTTTTTCTTTTAAGGCAGAAAAGCTGTTTAGTTAACTAATAATAAACTACAAATTCTACTACTAACACAGCACATCATTCACAGAAACAATCAATCACAGAGTGCACACAATTTTTATAGTGGTTCCCCAAGGTCTGGGTACATCCACTTTCCCCCTTTGCCTATCTAGCAGTGTACTAGATTCGTCCTAACTTCTGCACTTCACCTCAGATCCTCAGATCTTACAACTCAGAACCCAACAAGGCTCCTACATCTCAGGCAATCTGCCCTACCTCAGCCTTCAACAAGGCCTACAATCAGAGATCACAATCTCCTACAACTCAGGCTCACATCCCTACCTCAGCCTTCAACAAGGCCTACAACTCAGAGAAAATATTCTCCTACACTCAGCCTTTATAAACACAGGCTTACAATCTCAGATCTATAAAGATCCTACAGAATTTGATTTAACAAAGTAATTAACCACCACCCAGATAGAGAGAGAAGGGATGTATGGCTTCTTGATCAGTTCTTGTAAGAACTTGATGGCAGAGAACAACCTCTATTAGCTTTCTTCAAAGCTTCTTGAATCTGAACTCAGTAGGGTTGAACTCTTGAGAAGTTGATCTTCAATCAGCTTCTGACTTGAGATTCAGATCTCAATCTGAATCTTTCTTGGCAGCCTGGTTCAGCAACTGCACTTCTTAGATGGAGCTCTCTCTCTCCAACTTCTTAGATCTTCTGTCGAAGGTCTTCTTCTTTTTGTGTTGATAGATATCTGTGTAAGATCTTCAATCTTAATTGTAATAATCACTTCTTCTGTTGAAGGAGAAAGCCTTTATATAGTCTTCCTCCATGGTAACCGGCTGATCCGATTTCTAACAAACTTCTGACAGATTTGACAGTTGCAGTAGACCGGTTAAAAATGGCAGTTGTCAAGTCATCCAGTCACTTCTTGAAATACTGTCTCTGTCTGAAAGTGTCGAGACTGAACTTCATCATGTGTCGACACAAGTATATAAAGTGTCGACACAAGTGTACTAAGTGTCGACACAAGCTTTGGTGGTGTCGACACATCTCCTTTGTTGTTGTTAATACTTCTCGACACAGCCTTCTGTAGAATGTGTCGACACAAGCCTTTGTGGTGTCGACACAGTCACTTCTTTTCTTCATACAATTTTACTTTGTTGAAAATCTGTCATGTGTCGACACAAGTCCTGTTTGTCGACAGATTTATTGTCGACAAGATCTTCTATGTGTCGACACTGCCTCAGTGTGTCGACATAAATACTTCTTCTCTTTGACTTTGGTTAAACTCTGTTGTGTGTTGACACAAGTCCCGTGTGTCGACACAGTTGATGTTGACAAAGTCTTCTGTGTGTCGACACTGCCTCTTGGTGTCGACACAGTTGATGTCGATAATACTTCACTGGGTGTCGACACTGCCTCTGCATGTCGACACAATTTCTTCAGGTGTCGACACAGCCATTCCAAGTGTTGACACAATTAACTCCAAGTGTCGACACAGCTTTTCTCCAGTGTCGACACAAGCCTTCATAAGTGTCGACACAGCTTTTCCTGGTGTCGATATATGGACTTAGAAACTTTTCTGCATTCCTGCATTTACTTAACCTGCACATATAAACTCAAAATACATCAAATACACCTTTATGCATATCATTGAGTAGGGTGAGGCTTCTTCAAATCTGGTACACATTTTCCAATATACCCAACAATCTCCTCCTATTTGGAGAAGTCATAACCCTTAGTCAATGATATACACCATTCATAACAAATACACATTATGATGTATATTTATAAAAAAAAATATTATATGACAGGGTAACTACTTAAACAAAATATATATAACAATCATCACAGAATAATAACAATCTTATCACAGAATAAGCATTAATCATGTTTTGCTTTAACTTCAAATGTTTCTTTAATAAAAGTTTACATAGATTTTAAACACTAAAGTTTACAATGTGATAAAATCTAGTAAATCTAATCTAAGGCTGCTCTGGCTCCTTGATGACAATTCCTTTGCCTGATTGGACCTTGGCTTGAACTGGAGCGTCAGTATCATCAGCAGGCTTCTTGCCCTTTAGATATTTCTTCTTAAGTTCTTCAGCCCTTATTTTTTGTCTTTCAAAATAGTGAAAGGGCTTAGGGAAATATTTGCTAGGCTCCTGAGCATTAGGAGGTAGCTTCTCAAGTTTTGCCTTTCTTCTATACTGAACAATTACTTCTTGCCTGGCTTTATGCTTTCTCCACTCTTGTTCTGAATACCATTTACCCCTATCATGGGTCTGGTCCTTCATAACTTTCCAAGCAGTTAAGATAATGTTCCTTGAGGTTGGACTCCACTGCTCAAAATCAGGCTTTAATTCTGCCTATTCTCTAAATCTTTTCTTAGACAATAGAGCTTCTTGCTCTTTCAAAACTGCCTCTGGCACAGGCTTGTCTACTTTCTCAAGGATAATATTTTTATTACCTTCAAGAGGACTGTACATAGACTGTACTTCATGATGTATCATCTCAAAATCTGTTGGAGGATAAATTACTTGAGCAACTTCAGCTTGAACCCCTTCTAAGTAAGCAGGTTGTATTCCAGACTCAGCCACAATGTCATCATCACAGAGAGGTGGATATCCAAGTGTGGCTATAATGCTATTGGAAATCCATTTAGCATGATCAGATCCAGCTTTGACTAACACTCTCTCCCCCTTTATGACTTCTCTCGCCACATGATCTCTAAGGTCATCTTTTTGAAATCTAATTTGCTCATCAATAAAATTAACTCCATCTTTATAGAATGCCTTTAACTTGAGGAGCTGGCTAGAAATGGGCTTTTGAGATTGTTCAATAGCTGTTTTGACTACAACTAGTCCTTCATGTAAGTCCTTATCAAACTCTAGCTTGGCTTTAGGCTTGTCATCAGTCTGGGCATGTGTAACATTCTTCAGTTCTATTTTCAATCACATTATGTGATTCTGTCAGATTATCATTCATTCTAATCTGATTTTCTAAGACATAGCCTTGCTTTACTGCTATATCATCCACTTGAGTCTTGATTTTCTCTTGATGTGTTGCAAGGAAAACCACAGCATTTCCACCCTTGTGGAAACAATCAGTCATTTCTTTCTTATTTTGATTCACTTCAAATCTGATTGACTTTATATCCTGAGATAAAGAGAATTGGAGATCCTTATGAGTTTCATCCAGATACTTCTTCATGGTATTCCTTTGCTCATCTAACTTGATCTGCAAGGCCACCAACAATGAGTTGTAATCAGCTGTTGGGGTAGGTAGTGGAGCAACAGTTTGTAATGCCTTCTCGTAGCTCTGGCTTCTCCTTTTGAAGACCATTAGCTTTCTCTTCTTAGCTCTTGAAGCTTCTTCATCCTCAGATGCTGAGGTACTAGCAATATCAACTGTATCTTTTGGACTAGGAGGCAATACCTTTTCAGTTCTAGGTTGCTCCCCCTGAGTCCTTTGCTCCTCCTCATCTCTTATCTACTCCTCCTCTGTCGTTGCATTCTACCCCTGTGTTCCTACTTGCTCCCCCTCAAGGTCAACTTGCTCTCCCTCAAAAGCAATTTTATCCCCCTCAAAACCAGCATGCTCCCCCTCAATATTAGCTTACACTTAATCAGGAAACAGCTCTTCTAAGGTAAACTCTTGTTGAGTAGGCACAGGAGATTCTCTTATCTCTAGAGCATCAGCAACTGCTGATATATCCTCCATAATGACATCTTGTGCTTGACTGTGTAGTTGAGTTTGCTGATCAACATTGATCAAAAATTCAGTTAATGTCTCAGCCTTATCATTAAGAATGGATTGATTAATCTCTTTAATTACCTCAAGAATTGTTTGTGAAGCCATTTCACTTTCCATGTGGGTTGGCTCTTCCTCAATATGAGTCTCCCCCTGCACTTGTACTTCATATGCAGGGTCTTGTGCAGGAATTTCTTGGGCTGTAGATTTCTCAGGAACCTCTTGCCTCTCCTCATCAGGCATGTCCTTAGTCAGTACCCTATCCCATCTGGAGATAATTCTTAAGTCCATTCTTCTCATGTGGTTAATTTTAGAACCAGCAGCTTGTTCTATTACTTCTGGAATTGTTCCAACTAAGTAAAGACTCATTATCCTTCCTAGATTGAGCTTCTTAATACTTTCTTTAATCTTCTCAAAAATCACAGTTGACCAATCAGTGTTTAGTCTGTAGATGATCCTTGTCATCAGGCTGAACATGTAGGCAGAAATCCTATCATGTCCCCCTGGCTTGCAGAGGATGACTTTGCCAACTATTTCTGAAAGAAATTTGCCTTGCTGATTCATTCCTTTTCTGTTCATTGCAGCTCCAATCTTCAAGGTGGGATCCAATCCACACCATTGAAGTGCTTCCCTAGTCTTTAATGAGGGTACTTCTTCCTCTTCTTGAGTTCTTGGGAGTTGAAGAGTTTTTCTAAAGCTCTTCAAAGTAAGTTTGAATTTAGCTCTTTGAACTATTGATTTGATCTTTAATCCAGTTGAATCTAAAGTTGCAGCGCCATAGAATTCTTGGATTTCCTTCTTCCAAATCTTTGTTGGTTCAGAAACTAGAAACTCCAACCAATTCTGAGCAATTAGGGTTACTACAGCTTTAATGTCAGGTTTCGCATGGTTAAAGGCGTTGCGTACCAGCTCATATCCTTCATTTACATTGTCTTCAAGCTTGGGCGCCATTAGGGTTGAGAGAAATCTTGAATTTAGATGAGAGAATCTGTCGACACAAAGTTTTGGTCTCTAAACTACGGAGAGCGTGTCGATAGATAATGTTGTTGACCTATTTATACCTTTCTAAAAATGAAGGTGAAAAGGCACGTTATAATCCTTTAAATGTGTCGACACTGTTGAAAAGTGTCGACACAGACTTCTAATGTCTCGACATAAGTGTTGACTTCTATGTGTTGACACTGAAACATCTGTGCTCGACGATTAGTCGATACTCCACTCGACGAAATCTGGGTTGAACCTAAGTGTCGACACCACTTCTGGATGTGTCGACACCTACACTGGATGTGTCGACACTACTTGTCTGAAGTGTCGACACCAATTTTCTAGATGTGTCGACATCATCTCCCTGGAATGTCGACACCACTTCTATGTGTTGACTCAGACAACTCCTTGTGTCTACACCATTTTACTTAGCCAATTTTGTGAAACTAATCTATGTTCAACATTCCTAATTCAATTTTTAACTTATTGAATTTAGTTTCATCTAGAGGCTTAGTGAACATATCTGCAATTTGATTATCTGTTTTGACAAATTCTAGTGATATGTCCTCTTTTTCTACATGTTCTCTAAGAAAATGGTATCTAATTTCTATATGCTCAGTCCTACTATGTGAAACAGGATTATTAGCAATAGAAATTGCACTTGTAGAATCACAAAATAAAGGTGTTCTACTTACCTGAATACCATAATCTTCTAGCTGATGCCGAATCCATAATAGTTGTGCACAGCAACTTCCTGCTGCCACATATTCTGACTCAGCTGTGTAAATTGCCACACTGGTCTGCTTCTTACTGCTCCAAGACACTAATCTTCCTCCTAGAAATTGACAGGTGCCTGTAGTACTTTTTATATCTTCTTTGCAACCTGCAAAATTTGCATCTAAATAGCCTATCAGTAGAAAATCTCCATTCCTAGGGTACCAAAGGCCTAGATTAGGTGTGCCCTTAAGATATCTCAAAATCCTTTTTACTGCAGTAAGATGAGATTCTTTAGGGCATGATTGGTACCTAGCACAGACACATGTAGCATACATAATATCTGGTCTACTAGTAGTCAGATAAAGGAGGGAGCCAACTATCCCTCTATATAAAGTTTTATCTACAGGTTTCCCTGCATCATCTTTGCTTAGAGACACACTTGTCCCCATAGGAGTTCTCATGGTAGTGGATGATTCCATACTATACTTTTTGATTAACTCTAGGGTGAACTTAGACTGGGATATGGACAAGCCATCTTCAGTCTGTCTTACTTGGAGACCCAAGAAGAACTTAAGTTCTACCATACTGCTCATTTCAAATTTCCGTTGCATAAGTTTTGCAAACTTTCTACAAAGGTTACGTTCAGTAGACCCAAATATTATGTCATCAACATATATTTGGACTAGGATTATCTTTCCTTTGGATTCTCTTAGGAATAGAGTCTTATCTATTTTCCCCCTTGAGAATTTGTTCTCAATGAGGAAACTAGACAGGGTTTCATACCAAGCCCTTGGGGCTTGTTTCAACACATACAAAGCTTTCCTAAGTCTATAAACATAATCAGGTTTGAGAGGATCAACAAAACCAGAGGGCTGCTCTACATAGACTTCTTCTTTTAGATTTCCATTAAGGAATGCTGATTTTACATCCATTTGGAATACCTTGAAACCTTGATATGTTGCATAAGCAAGGAACATCCTAATTGCTTCTAGTCTTGCTACTGGGGCAAAGGTTTGATCAAATTCAATACCTTCTTCCTGCCTATATCCTTTTGCAACAAGTCTTGCTTTATTCTTCACAATGATCTCATTCTCATCCAATTTGTTCCTAAAGATCCACTTTGTTCCAATGATCTTGTGGTCTTTTGGTTTAGGAACTAACTTCCAGACCTTGCACCTTTTGAACTGATTCAGCTCCTCTTGTATGGCATCAATCCAATGTGGGTCTAGAACAGCTTCTTCAAATTTCTTTGGTTTCACTTGAGATAGGAAGCTGGAGCAAAGAATTGTGCTCAGATTCCTGCTTCTTGTTTGCACTCCTTGTCTTGGATCACCAATTATCTGATTTGCTGGATGATCCTTTAAGTGTCTAATAGCTGGAGGTAGTCTATTTTCAGGTTGAACACCTCCAGTCTCTTCATTATGCTGCACCTCTTGGTTTTCTTCAGCATCTGGAGAGTCTTGTACTCCCCTTGGACAACAGCCACCATTTTCCACTTCCTGATTTGCAGTTGAATCTTCTGTAGTGGTAAGCTTGTCCATTCTCTCATTTATACCTGTAGAACTACACGCACTACTTGGCAACTCACTGTTAATCAGTTTTGTTTCATCAAAGACTACATGTACAGACTCTTCTACAACTTGAGTAATCAAGTTGTAGACCCTATAAGCCTTACTATTGTTGTTGTACCCAACAAATATCCCATCTTGGGATATGGCAGCAAACTTAGTTTGATAAGACTTGCCATTGTTAAGGACATAACACTTGCAACCAAAGATCCTAAAATAGGGTAAGTTTGGTTTTCTGCCCTACATAATCTCACAGGGAGTCTTTTTGTGGCTTTTGGTGATAGAAGCTTTATTGATCACATGACATGCAGTGTTTACTGCCTCAGCCCAGAAATATTCTGGGAGAGAAGTGTAACTCAATAGAGTTCTACCAGCCTTAATCAGTGTTCTATTCTTCCTTTCAGCAATACCATTCTGCTGTGGTGTTCTAGGTGAGGAAAATTCTTGAAAAATCCCAAATTCTTCACACAGTTTTGTCATACTTTCAGATTGAAATTCAGTATCATTGTCATGTCTGATTTTGACTACTGTACTGTCCATCTCATTCTGAATTTGTTTAACAAAACTATATAAGACACTTGTAGTTTCAGATTTTGTCTCAAAAAGAGCACCCATGTATATCTAGAATAGTCATCTACCACCACAAAAGTGTAGACCTTCCTACCTAGACTATGAACTGGCATAGGACCAAAAAGATCCATATGCAAGAGGTAAAGACACCTCACAGAATCCTTGTTTTCAAGTCTATGAAAGGAGGATTTGGTTTGCTTGCCTTTTTGACACGCTGAGCATATCCCATCCTTTATACACTTAACTTGAGGACCATTCCTCACTAACTCTTTGCTAAAGAGTTGGCCAATAGTCTTGTAGTTAAGATGAGCCAGCCTCTTGTGCCATTTAACACAATGTGAGACTCTCTCATCAGCTACAAGACAAATAAGAGAAACATTGTTCTCACACTCAAAGTTAAGACAGTACACATTTCTCTTTCTATATCCTGTCAATATGACCTTTTGATCACTTGACCTTTTGATGTGATATTCATTCTTAATAAATGAAAAGTCATATCCTAAATCACTCAGTTGACTTATGCTTATAAGGTTGTGTTTCAAACCTTTCACATATGCCACTTGAGTGATAGTAATCTGGTTACTAGAAATGTTACCAAATCCTTTAATGATCCCTTTTTCAGAACCAGCAAAGGTTACTTTAGGGCCATCCATGATAGGTGTGTAGTCCTTCAGCAATCCCCTTGTTCCATTCATGTGTCTGGAACATCCACTGTCCAAGTACCATATAGGGGCATGCCCACTTGGACTCACATGCAATAAAGACTACTTAACCTTAGAACCCAAATGAGTTTTGGGTCCTTGGTGCAAGTTAGTCTGAACTTTAACAAATCTGCCTGCAGCTTTTCTGACAGGCAGACTGTTACTCTCCTTGACATTGTTATTGTGCCAACAATCTAAGGCAAAGTGGCCTACCTTGCCACAACACCAGCACTCAAACTTGTTATACCTTTGTTTAGGTACAACCTTGGCTGAATTATTTACAGCAGGTTTCTTGATTTGTGCTGGGGCGTTACCTTTAGAATTGGACCTAGCAGTCCATGCAGTTTTCTTAAACCCTAACCCAGCCTTACCCTTTTGAGGCACAAACTCATCAATCAAGGGTAATACAGATTTTGGTTTAGAAAAACTAGCTACTATCTCCTTTTCTTTCTGAAGTCTATTCTCCAGATTTTTAATCTGATCATTCTTGAATGTGATAGTACCCATCAGAATAACAGTAATATTTTTCAGTCTGGCTATCTCATTCAACTTCTGATCCAGTAGCTTCTCTAAATCAGTTGTAGCCATCTTAAGATCTGCAATTTCCTTAGCCAGATTTTTGGCCAGGTTTTTGCTTTTCTCAAGTGCCTGCAACAAGTATCCATATTCATCTATTAGCTGATGAATATCACCTTCAGACTCAGACCCATCCACATCACTTGATGCAGATGTTGCTGACTCTGGCTCAGTACTGCAATCTGAATTTCTAGAAAGACATTGTACCTTACTAGGACCAGGCTGCTCCTGACACTTGTCTTCTTCTAACACAGTCATCAGTCCCTTGCACTGATGGTCTTCTTGTTCATAGATAGAGTTCAGCACTTGCAGAAACTCTTCTTCTTCATCTGCTGCATATAGACTAATGTATGCCTCAACTTCAGATTCTGACTCTAAAGAAGATTGGTCTGTCAAGCTCTTCTCCTTCTTAGCAACAAAGGATTTCTCCTTCTTGCTCTGGTGCTGAATCTTCTTTTTATCAGTAGACTCTTTTCTTTTATCTGGACACTCAGCCACAATATGTCCAGGCCTATTACAGCAGTAGCAAACTATCTTTGATGTTGTAGATTTGCTTGGCTTAGACCTGCTCCTGTCCTTCTTGGATGACTTCCTCTTTTGATAATAGTCATCCTTAGGATGAGATGTGGAAGGCTTAGATTTCCACTGTTTCTTCTTCAGGAACTTCTGAAACTATCTTGTGAAGGCAGCAAAGTCTTGATCTGAGTCACTGCTGTCTGAACTTTGGTTGTCTGAATTATCTGAAACAATTTCAGCAACTATCTTTGGAGGTGATGGAGACATCCTCCTGTTCTTCCTAGTGGCTTCAACCTTGAAGGCCACAGACTTTTCTCTATGCTCCCCTTTTGCACTTTTCTCTTCCTCTTTCCTAGCCATCAACTGCATCTCATATGACAACAATTTTCCAAACAAAGTTGGAGGTGAGATATCTACAAGTTTGGCCACTTTCCTAATGGCACAAATCTTAGTGTCCCAATACTTTGTCAAGGATCTTAGGAATTTATCATTCAGTTCATATGTACTGAATATTCTCCCAGAGGACATCAGCTCATTTACTATTCTATAGAACTTTTTATAACACTCAGTTATACTGTCAGACTTTCCTTGTCTGAAACTCTCATATTCCTAGTTTAGCATAGATTTTCTATCTTGTCTGACTTCTTCAGAACCCTCCATGTAGACTATTAAAGTATCCTACATTTCCTTGGAGGTCTTGCAGTGAATCAAATTTTGAAAAGTTGCATCATCTATGGCACTAACTATGATATTCTGGGCTCTCTTATCCATAGTTGCCAGGATGATCTCATCCTTAGTCATCTCTGAGAAATCCTTGGGAATTCTTTGGTTTACATCTAGAACTGAAATCTTCATAGGAATACAAGGACCTTCCTTTACTGTAATATAGATCCTTGGATCAGAAGCCTCCATAAATAGCATGACCCTTTCTTTCCAGATGCCAAATATCTCCTTTCTGCATATGGGTAATTTCATAGAACCTAGTTCCTTATGATTCTCTCCTGAACCCATTTTCTTGATTTTTAAATCTGCCATAGGGATCTCACTAAGACTGTTAAGTCCTTCTTTGAGGAACCTGACTCTGATACCACTTGAAAGAATTAGTGCCTAACCACCTAGAGCGGGGGGGGGGGGGGGTGAATAGGTGTAATTCCTGTTTTTCTTTTAAGGCAGAAAAGCTGTTTAGTTAACTAATAATAAACTACAAATTCTACTACTAACACAGCACATCATTCACAGAAACAATCAATCACAGAGTGCACACAATTTTTATAGTGGTTCCCCAAGGTCTGGGTACATCCACTTTCCCCCTTTGCCTATCTAGCAGTGTACTAGATTCGTCCTAACTTCTGCACTTCACCTCAGATCCTCAGATCTTACAACTCAGAACCCAACAAGGCTCCTACATCTCAGGCAATCTGCCCTACCTCAGCCTTCAACAAGGCCTACAATCAGAGATCACAATCTCCTACAACTCAGGCTCACATCCCTACCTCAACCTTCAACAAGGCCTACAACTCAGAGAAAATATTCTCCTACACTCAGCCTTTATAAACACATGCTTACAATCTCAGATCTATAAAGATCCTACAGAATTTGATTTAACAAAGTAATTAACCACCACCCAGATAGAGAGAGAAGGGATGTATGGCTTCTTGATCAGTTCTTGTAAGAACTTGATGGCAGAGAACAACCTCTATTAGCTTTCTTCAAAGCTTCTTGAATCTGAACTCAATAGGGTTGAACTCTTGAGAAGTTGATCTTCAATCAGCTTCTGACTTGAGATTCAGATCTCAATCTGAATCTTTCTTGGCAGCCTGGTTCAGCAACTGCACTTCTTAGATGGAGCTCTCTCTCTAAATTATTAGATCTTCTGTCAAAGGTCTTCTTCTTTTTGTGTTGATAGATATCTGTGTAAGATCTTCAATCTTAATTGTAATAATCGCTTCCTCTGTTGAAGGAGAAAGCCTTTATATAGTCTTCCTCCATGGTAACCGACTGATCCAGTTTCTAACAAACTTCTGACAGATTTGACAGTTGTAGTAGACCGGTTAGAAATGACAGCTGTCAAGTCATCCAGTCACTTCTTGAAATACTATCTCTGTCTGAAAGTGTCGAGACTGAACTTCATAATGTGTCGACACAAGTAGACTAAGTGTCGACACAAGTGGACTAAGTGTCGATACAAGCCTTGGTGGTGTCGACACATCTCCTTTGTTGTTGTTAATACTTCTCGACACAGCCTTCTGTAGAATGTATCGACCCAAGCTTTTGTGGTGTCGACACAGTCACTTCTTTTCTTCATACAAATTTACTTTGTTGAAATTCTGTCATGTGTCGACACAAGTCCTGTGTGTCGACACATTTGTTGTCGACAAGATATTCTGTGTGTCGACACTGCCTCAGTGTGTCGACATAAATACTTCTTTTCTTTGACTTCGTTGAAACTATGATGTGTATCGACACAGTTGATGTTGACAAAGTCTTTTGTGTGTCGACACTGCCTCTTGGTGTCGATACAGTTGATGTCGACAATACTTCACTGGGTTTCGACACTGCCTCTGCATGTCGACATAGTTTCTTCAGGTGTCGAGACAACCATTCCAAGTGTCGACACAATTAACTTCAAGTGTCGTCACAGCTTTTCTCCAGTGTCGACACAATCCTTCATAAGTGCCGACACAGCTTTTCCTGGTGTCGACATATGGACTTAGAAACTTTTCTGCATTCCTGCATTTACTTAACCTGTACATATAAACTCAAATACATCAAATACACCTTGATGCATATCATTGAGTAGGGTGAGGCTTCTTCAAATCTGATACATATTTTCCAATGTACCCAACAAGGTTCATCTGAGTTGAGTTCCTCTATCATCTTAGTTATGTCCTCTGAAGTAGCTAGAATAGTGGATTGGTCAGGAGAGTAGTGAACATCCATACCTGACCCATCATCCTGCGCGGGGGTGCTTTGCTCATCATCAGTCTGAGCTTGACCTTCTCTTTCCATTTCCACATTATCATCAGCAACTTTCTCATGAACTTGGGCAGTAGGAACATCTGTGTGAACTTCTGGTGCTGGAACTTCTACATTCTGCACATTTGTTTGAATTAAAGGAGCAGGCTCCCCCTTAGCAGTTGCACCAGATGTGCCAGCTGTATCAGTGAGAGGAGGAGATGGGATCATGTCCTCATCATCAATTATATTCCTTGGGGATTCTGGAGCATCCCTTGGCTTCTGAATTCTTATGTCCCATCTGTTTATCGAGGCTAGTGTGACTTTCTTCAAGTGCTGAACATACACACCTTTGGACATGTCAAAAAATTCTGAATGGAGTTGATTTAGATATAGTGTGATGATCCTGGCATAGTTTGGTGTCTTTATACTTCCCTTGATCTTATCAAAAATCATTTGCCCCCATTGGAATTTTTTGCGATAGATGACTGTTGTCATCATATCGAAGAAATCTGTAGAAATGTATCCAATGGAATGGGTTGTGCAGAGAAGTACCTTGCCCAGTATGTCAGCAAGATGCTTGCTTTCAGCATTCATGTTTGGTCGTCAGATGGTATTTGTGGATTCATGGAGACCACAGAAAGACATGCCCTAGAATAATCAGGTTCTTTAAAGTAATCCTCCTCATCGATAACTGGCAATTTCAAAAGCTCTGTTATGGAAAAGGACTTCATTTTAATCTTCACATCCCTGACAGATGTATTCAATATCTTCCCATTTCACTTAAGCTTGGCGTGTTGGAAGAACTCTTCAATGTCTGGAATGTGTACCTTAAATGGTTGCTCTAGAATGAATGAAAGACCGACGGTTTCAAGAAGGATGATGACGTTGTGGAAATCGTTGGAGAGTTCGACGATTCCAGCGTGAACAAATTCACTTCCAAACCCTATCTTCACTGTAGGGGCCATGGATGGTGGAAATTTAAAGGTTTCTGACTTTCAGGTGAGAAGCAGAGGAGGTTTCCAGCGGAGTCGAGTCGGCGTAACTGAAGTCGGCGTCTGCGGAAATGAAGCATCGTTCTTCGAAAGCCCTTAGTTTTGAAATTTGGGAGTCTGGATATTCTATGGACCATCCGATATATATATATATATATATATATATATATATATATATATATATATATATTAAATTAATAATTTCTAAAATATATGGACAGACGTACCTGGAAAGGAAGTTCGACTTCTGCAAAATTTTCGGGAAGGACATGTCATCATTTTTCGAAAAGAGACATCATTTCACGTAAGAGATGAGGTTTTTAGAAAAGAAGAAATAATTTTTCAAAAATGCCTATTTTTTTTCGAAAAGGGTCAGTGGTCTTTCGAAAAATCCATAGAGTTTTTCAAAAAAAAAGACCAATTTCTTTTCGAGAAACAGAGGTCCTCTTCGAAAAATTCAAGTCCTTTTCGAGAAAGGACTTGAATGCCTTATCGAGAAGCATCAATTCTTTTCGAAAAATGCAAGTCCTTCTCTGAGAAATGCATATGCGAACTTAAACTTTTCTGGATATTTGCTGAGTGAGAATTCCTTAGCATTTTTTGAGTTGGTGATGCTGAATCTTCACTTGACTTTGATTAAACTTTTCAGAACTCCATGTTAAGCATGCCAAGTTTTATTTTGAATAACAAGAACTTGTTCTCGTCCAGCAGCTTCATGAAAATATCTGCAACTTGTCTGTCTGTGGGAACATACTCGAGGTTGATGTCCCCATTATCCACATGCTCTCGAATGAAGTGATATCACAGTTTGATATGCTTTGTCCGCCTATGAGAGACTGGATTGTTGGAGATTGTTATAGCGTTGGAGGAGTCACAGAACATGGAAATTTCCTTGAACTTCAGTTATAGTCTTCCAACTAATTCTTGATCCAGAGAAGTTGTGCACAACAACTGCCTGCAGAAATATATTATGACTCGGTGGTTGACATTGCAGCACAATTCTGCTTCCTGATACTCCAAGAAATGAGTCTTCCTCTGAGGAATTGGCAAGTCCCGAAAGTGCTCTTTCTATCATATTTGCTACCCTCAAAATTTGCATCTGAAAATCAATTTAGTTCTTTATCATTATTTCTTGGGTACCATAAGCCAATATTTGGTATACCCTTAAGGTATCTTAAAATCTGCTTTGTAGCAGAGTAGTGAGATTCCTTGGAGTTCACCTGATATCTAGCACACACACATGTTGAAAACATTATGTCAGGCCTGGTAGCAGTATGGTAGAGCAAGGATCCAATTATGCTCCTATACTTGGTTTCATCGAAAGATTTCCCTTTCTCGTCCTTGTCCAGAGACATAGCTGAACCCATTGGAGTCCTCATAGAGGTTGCATTCTCCATTCTGAATTTCTTAATCAACTCCATGATGAACTTCATCTGAGAGATGAAAATTCCATCTTCAGATTGTTCCACCTGAAGTCCTAAGAAGTACTTCAGCTCACCCATACTTCTCATTTCAAACTTCCCTTGCATAAGTTTAGAAAACTTCTTGCAAAGGTTGTCGTCGGTAGAGCCAAAAATAATGTCGTCGACATAGATTTGCACTAGCAAAATCTTGCCTTTTACTTCCCTAAGAAATAATGTCTTATTTATCTTTCCCCTTGTGAACTTATTCTCAAGAAAAAAGTTAGATAAAGTTCCATAATAAGCTCGTGGAGCTTGATTTAAACCGTACAATGCTTTAAATAATAAGTAGACATGATTAGGATCGTTAGGATCAACAAAACATAGGGGTTGTTCCATGTATACTTCCTCCTTTATATCACCATTGAGGAAGGCCGACTTCACGTCCATTTGATAGACAGTAAAGCCCATAAAGGCAACATATGCGAGGAAAGCCTGATTACTTCGAATCTTGTCACTAGAGCATAAGTCTGATCAAAGTCAATCCCTTCTTCCTGTATGTATCCTTTAACTACGAGTCTGGCTTTATTTTTGATGATGGTTCCATATTCATCCATTTTATTCTTGTAGACCCACTTTGTTCCAATCACATTCTTGTCTTTGGGTCTTGGTACAAGCTTCTAGACTTAGCAGCATTTGAACTGATTTAGTTCTTCTTCCATTGCAACTATCCATGATGCATCTTTGTTTGCTTTTTCAAATTTCTTTGGTTCAACCTGCTAAAGGAAACTCAAATGCAAATTTTTGTTAGTTGTACCTCTTCGAGTTCTTACACCAGCATGAGTATCTACTATGATCTGATCAACAGGGTGATCCCTCAGGTGTCTGAGCTCTAGAGATCTCGCATCGGGAGCTTCCACTATTTCTGGAGTTACTTCTTCCACTTTGATAACTTCTTCATCTTGGTGATCCTCTTCTCCAATTGAGACTAGAGGAGCGATCTTGATGAACTTTGGATCACTTTCTTCAACTATATCATCCAAGCTTAATTCTTTCAGTTTTGAACCCGTGTCTTCAACAAAAACACTGGAAGAGCTGATATGTAGCAAGCTTGTCACATCAAACACAACATTAATCGACTCTTCTACCACCAGAGTTTTCTTATTAAAGATTGTTGGGTATTGTATCCACATTAACCCAGATTTGGTGAAGTCACCCCTGAACTAAGATGAATTAAGTTGTATTTGATGTTCTGTTTAAGTTATGTATTTGCAGGATTATATTGTCAAGTGTAGACCAATGTTAGTCTACAATGGGTCACCAAACACAGGACCATACAATATAATCCCTCATTGTGTGATCCATGGTATTGACTCATGTGTAGCCTCTCTATTGGGATACACTTCATTTTCAAGCACTAAGATTGATTAGCGAAAGAGTTGTTGCTGAATTATTTAAAGAAGAGAAAATTCTGTTGAAGGAAGTTTTACTAAGTATTTTACTCGAGTAGTTACTTACATACTCGAGTGAAACACTTAGTCAATACTTGAGTAAGTCTACCAGTACTCGAGCAAGGGAATTAGCTCTCGAGTAGTCAAATTATAGCTCTCGAGTAGCTAAGTCATTTACTCGAGTAGATCCTCTCTCATTCTCTAGTTAATAGAATTTCCTCTCCAGAAACGTTTCTAAGTCATTTACTCGAGTAGTCATATAAGTACTCGAGTAGATTGGTCTTTTGTCTCGAGTTATAGAAGACGGGATTTCGTGTAATTTTACCTCGCTCGAGTAGTCAAGTTCATGTACTCGAGTAGTCTATATACTACTCGAGTAGCCCAGGTTTAATACTCGAGTGACAAGATTTTCATCCCTCAGAATTTTTCTAAGTCCATTACTCGAGTCGCTATATCTATATACTCGAGTAGTTTATATCTTCTCGATTAGTCCAGTTTCACTACTCGAGTAACCCAGTTTCTTCTCCCAGAAATTATTCTAAGTTCTTGACTCGAGTATTCCTTCCACCTCTCAAGTAGTTAATCTCTATTCTCTCGAGTAGTACTTCTTATACTCGAGTAGTTCAACTCCACATCTCGAGTAACTATTTTAGCACTCGAGTAAGTCTTTGTGTACTCAAGTAGCTGCTCATCATTTCTGGATTTTTCTCTAAGTCATTTACTCGAGTAATTTCCTTCGATCCTCCTGAGTAGTTAGAATAGTACTTGAGTAGGTAATTGCTCTCTCGAGTGTTTCATTCATTCCTTTCAGAAAAATTGCTATGTCCAGATTTGACAGAATTTTCAAAGAGACTTGACGTGATTGGTCCACGTGTACGTCATTAAGACTAATTATGACTGTTAGTGAAGATCTTATATAAGGTCTTGTCAAAACCGACTAATCCTAACAAGTGCTGTCAAGAATTATTTTAAGTTTCTGAATCTATTCTCTCTGTCTAAAAATGGAAGCTGTCGCCGACCTTCATCGCGCATATTGGGCTAGGGTTTTCGATCCAGAAGATTCAGATCAAGAAGATTCACAGATCGAGATTGTCTTTCAATTCTTCATCATCTGTCTGATCATGTGAAACCAAGAAATTTTAGATCTTGCTTTTGCGAGATTCTTCTTCAACTGTTCTGATAGAGCCGCAAAGATCAAAGAAGAAGATTCAGGCCGACTATTTCCAGATCTGAGAAAGTTTTACTGTTTGTATTTTCATATACTCTCAATTTCATTCTTATAGGAGATTTCTCTCCGAGTGTAGGAGCTTTTTGTTTTCGAGTTGTAGGAAGTTTTATCTTCCGAGTGTAGATCCGTGTTGTGGATCGAGATTGTAGGAACATTGTTCCGAGGCGTAGGATTGGTTTTCAATCCAAGATAGTGGAGTAGCCGAGTCTAGTGCTTTGCTAGATCGGTGAGGGAAAGTGGATGTACCCAAGGTTGGGGAACCAATATAAATCTTTATTATCTGTGATTGCTTGGTAGATAATTGTGTGCATAGTCTCTAAATTTTTATTCCGCAAAAAGATGCACAACTCACATATTCACCCCCCTCTAGGTGATTTAGGTAGACAACTGAACACTTTCAAAGATTTTGTAGGCCTTACTATGGCTACTATAACATAAGAAAATACCTTCAAAGCATTTTTCTCCAAACTTGGTGCGATGATATTTTCCATTATTAAGTATATAGCATTTACAGCCAAAGATACTGAAGTAGGACATAGTCGGTCTCCTGCCTTTCAGTAGCTCAGAGGGAATCTTACAATGATTCTTATTGATCAAAGCTCTGTTTTGCACGTGACAAGCTGTATTGACAGCCTCAGCCCAAAAGTACTCTGGTAGAGAGGAGTCATTCAGCATTGTAGTACATTCTTCAATGAGTGTTTTGTTCCTTCTCTATGTAACTCCATTTTTTTGTGGAGTGCGTGGGGAGGAAAACTCATGAAAGATACCTAGACTTCCGCAGAATTCTGTCATAGCACTAGATTAAAATTCTATTTCGTGGTCACTTCTGATTCTGACCACTGAGCAGTTTAATTTGTTCTAGATTTGCCTGACAAAGTTAGTGAACACATCAAAGGTATCTGACTTTCATTTTAGAAAGAACACCCAAGTAAAACGTGAGTGGTCATCTATAATTACCACCGTATATAATTTACCACCTAAGCTATGAACTTGCATTGGACCGAATAAGTCCATGTGTAGTAGATACAAGCACCTTGAGGAATCTTTATTGGCAATACGTTTAAAGGTATCCCTTGTCTGCTTGCGCATATGACATGTGTGACATGGACTCTCTTTAATGCACTTAATAGTAGGTGCGTCACGTACTAGGTCTTGAGAAAATAGCATGTGGATGGTTTTGAAATTTTTATGTGCAAGTCTCTTGTGTCATTGATCACAAAGAGATGCATTATCTTTAGCAACAAAGCATACTGGGGTAGAAGTTTCTAAACATAGAAAATTAAGGAAAAATATATTTCTACTTTTTATGCTTGTTAATATCATCTCCATAGTAGAGGCCGACTTTATCAGGCACTGATATTTAGAGAATGTAACAATAAAGCCTTTATCACATAGTTGACTTATGCTAATTAGATTATGTTCTAATCCTTTCACATAAGCCACATCCGTGAATGAGACTATACCGTTAGAAATTGTACCGGTCCCTTTTGTAATTCCCCGGTTAAACCCACCAAAGATTACCTTTGGACCGTCTTTGACTGGAGTATAATTCTGAAGTGGGCTTCTTATCCCAGTCATACGCTGAGAGCATCTACTGTCCAAATACCGGATTGACATTTTGTTGGCCTTTGGACATACCTGCAAAAATAGGATCAGTTTACCTTAGGAACCCAAATGTGTTTGGGCCCTTGGTTATTTGTCAGCATACTCCCCCTAGGAGTGTTAACAATACGAGTGGTCTGCCTCGTATGATTAACTAGAGGAGTTTTATAGTTTTGGGATTAAACCAGCAATCCGCAGCAAAGTGACCAACTTTGCCGCAACACCAATAGTCAAACCTATTGTATCTTTTCCAAGTCTCCTACTTGACCTTTTGAACGTATGGTCTTGCAGGGGCGGCGGATCTGAAGGTAGAGGCCTCATGATGATGACACTCACAAGTCTTTTGCACCTCCTTTTCCTTTGGTACAGCTGGTTTGGCCTTAGGTTTCTTCTTAATATTATGGCCCTGAACGTATGGACCATAGTATTTGCTTTGTATTTCCACATAAGGTCCCTTGAACACACTTTCACCAAAGTTCTGGGGACGAGTCCATGCTTGGTACCGTGACTTGGGCTCTACATAATTAGGCCTGGTAAAATGACCTTAGGATGAATCAAAATCAAACTTGTTTGTTGGGAAGATGACCCTCTTAAACGAGGTTTGATCTAGAGGAGCCTTCCCCTTCTATTTGGTTAAAGCTTTCCTAGCAGCCTTATTTCTTCTTTGAGCTTTATTTCTCCTAGAGGATTTACTAGGAGCAGCCTCATGGCCTAAGCCAACTCCTTTAGCCTGAGCAGAGAATTCAGGAACAAATGGAACGACTGTCTTGGGCTTGGAGAAACTTTCAACATGTTTATTTTCAACGGCAAGTTATTCTTCCAACTTCTCGATGATTTTCTCTTTCAGGTTTAGGCGCTTGAGAGCTTTGTTGTATTATTAGATCGCAGCATCGAATTCCTTTCTGAGTGATTACATCCTTACGACTTCCTCCCTCGGAGTGCTCTCCTCAGCCTTAAGGGATTTTATTTCCTTGGCCTGAGTTTTAACAACTCTTCTACATCGGTCATAAACCTTGATTAGATCTTTATATTGACCCGTGACTTTTGATTCATCATCAGAGGAACAATCCTCATGGTCATCATCAGGAACATCAGATTCAGAAAGAATGGTATGAGAATTTACCTCCCCATTAAATTGGGGGATAGCTTCTTCATCATCAGAGTGAGCCATAAACTCTAAGTAGGCTTCTTCATTCTCACTTGACTCAGACGAGTTAGAGTCACTGAGAGTCTTCTGCTTCTTTGCTATGAATCCATTCTCCTTCTTTTTGCTATTGGATTACTTGTGGTCCTCTTCTTCCACCCTCCTTATTCTTGTGAGGACAGTCGGCGATCACATGACCTATCTTGTTACAATAGTGAAAGATATTGTACCTAAACACCTAGAGGGGGGTGAATAGGTGACTTGAATCTTTTTAACTTTTTATGGCAGCAATCAGTTTCTAACACAGATTTATATCTACTTTTGCACAGCAATCACACAGCAATCACAGCAAACCACATCACACAGTAGACACAGAGTTTTATAGTGGTTCCCCAAGCTTTGGGTACATCCACTTTCCCCCTTCGCCTATCTAGTAGTGTACTAGATTCGGCCAAACTTCTCCACTATCTCAGAACCCAAAATAGACTCCTACACCTCAGGCCCAAGGCCCTACAACTCAGCTTTTCCACAAAGCCTACACTCAGCCACAAAGGCCTACACTCAGCCACCAAGGCCTACACTCAGCCACCAAGGCCTACACTCAGAGATTTAACTCTCCTACCCTCAGCCTTTATAATTACAGGCTTACAAGACTCAGATCCAAAGGATCCTACAAGATAAAATTGAATACAATGATGTTAACTCAACAACTCAGAGAATAGAGAGATGAGGTGTGAGTTTCTTGATGAGTTCTTGGAAGAACTCAGCTGAAATCAATCTCACTTAGCTTTCTTCAAAGCTTCTTGAAAGTAGAACTCAATGAGATTGACTCCTTCCGCAGTTGATCCTTGATCTATGCTACTTAAGATTCAGAATAAATCTGAACCCTTCTTCTCAGTCTGGTTCCAACAACTGATTTCTTGGATGGAGCTCTCTCTCTCCAACTTCTTAGATCGTCACTTGAAAGCTAGATCTTCTTGTGTGTTTCTCTTGTGAATGATCACTTGAACCACTTCATCAATCAATTTCTGTACACAGCATAGGCCTATTTATAGGCCTTCTTCATGGTAACCGGCTGGTCCTGTCCATAACTGATTTCTGACAACTCTGACAGGTGCTGTAGACCGGCTGGAATGGCAGCTGTCAAGTCATCCAGTCAGTTCTTGAAAATTCTATAACTGTCTAAAAGTGTCGAGACTATCTGTCTTTAAGTGTCGACACTTATAGACCAAGTGTCGACACATGTTGTCTAAGTGTCGACACTAGCCTACAAGGTGTCGACACAACTCCTTGTGTTGTAGATTTTATATCTCGACACTACTTCTTCTTCATATGTCGACACTGAAATTGAGTGTCGACACAAGTACTTGTACTTCAGTATTTTGCTGAATTCTTCTAAGTGTCGACACATCTCCTTTGTGTCGACACATCTTCATGTATTGATACTTGTTGAGTGTCGACACAGCTCCTTGTGTCGACACATCCTTCTTCTGTTGAGACTCTGGCTGAGTGTCAACACATTCCATTAGTGTCGACACTTGTACTTAGAATATTCTTGAACTTTGCTGATCTTTGCTAAGTGTCGACACAGCTCCTTGTGTCGACACTTTCTTCAAGTGTTGAGTCTTCAGCTAAGTGTCGACACATTGTTCAGGGTGTCGACACTTACTTCAAGTGTTGACTCTTCTGCGGTGTGTCCACACATTATTCTGGGTGTCGACACTTGTACTTAGTCTCTGCTAGCTTTTGCTGAGTGTCGACACAGCCTCCAAGTGTCGACACTTTCAGATGTAGACACAGTTTCACTGGGTGTCGACACAACTGCTAAGTGTCGACACAGCTTCACTGCACTTTCTTCATTGAGTGTCGACATAGCTCCTTGTGTCGACACTTTCTGTCTGGTGTCGACTCAGCATCCCTTGTGTCGACACAATGACTCCAAGTGTCGACACTGCTTGTCTGGGTGTCGACACAAGTCTTCGTGTCGACACTTTCCCTCTGGGTGTCGACACATGGACTTAGAAACTTTTCTTCTTTCCTGTAAATACTTAGCCTGCACAAGTAAGCTCAAAATACATCAAATACATTTTGATGTATATCATTGAGTTGGGTGAGGCTTCTTCAAATCAGGTACATTTGAACCAATGTACCCAACAATCTCCCCCTATTTGGAGAAGTCATAACCCTTAGTCAATGATATACACCATTCATAATAAAAATACAAAATGATGTAAGACAGGATTATGTAAATAGGAAAGTACATCATATGTATAAAACAAATATGCATATACAGATAACATCTCAGAACAAATATGAAATAAATTTAACACATAGCTAATTTATCACACAACACATTGTTCCAATACTTTGTCATATTTATTTTCAAAAGTTTACAGAACGTTTTACATCAAAAATATTACATAGTAAACTTTAAGAAAATTCTAATTCTATTTCTGTTCAGGCTCCTTGATCACTATTCCTTTTCCAGCTTGAACTCTGGCTTGAACAAGAGCTTCAGCAACTTCTGTATCAGCAGGCTTCTTGCCTTTCAGATCTTTCTTCTTAAGTTCCTCAGCCTTAATCTTTTGTCTCTCAAAATAATGATAAGGCTTGGGAAAGTACTTGCTAGGCTCCTGGGCAGTAGGAGGTAGCTTTCCCATCTTGGCCTTTCTTCTATATTGAACTATTTCCTCCTGCCTGATCTCATGTTTTCTCCATTCAGCCTCAGAAAACCATTTGTTCCTGTCATGCACATTATCTTTTGCAGCTTTCCAGGCAGTCAAAATAATATTTCTTGAGGTGGGGCTCCACTGCTCAAAGTCAGGTCTTTGTTCAGCTTGCTCTCTGAACCTCTTCTTAGACAATCTAGTCTCTTCTTCTTTCTGCAGTGCTTCTTGCATAGCTTCAGATATAGGCTGAACAACTTTCTCTATAATTACATTGTCCTTACCCCTAGGTGGGCTATACATGGACTGTATGTCAGCATGAATCATGTCAAAATCTGGAGGAGGGTAGATAACTTGAGCCACTTCTGGTTGCTCCCCTCCTAAATATGCAGGATGAATTCCAGATTTAGCAACATTGTCATCATCACAAAGAGGAGGATAACCCAGTGTAGCTCTGATGGAATTAGATATCTACTTGGCATGATCAGAGCTAGCTTTGACTAAAACTCTCTCCCCCTTTATGACTTCTATTTCTACATGATCTCTGACATCATCTTTTTGAAATCTGACTTGATTATCCAAATAATTAACTCCATCTTTAAAGAAAGGTTTTAACCTTTGGAGTTTGTCAGTTATGATCTTTTGAGATTCTTGAATGGCAGTCTTAACAGCAGTGATTTCTTCCTGGAATACTTTGTCAAATTCAGGTTTAACAGTAGCAGTAGAGGTAGAAGGTCCAGCAGCTATGTTCTTCATTTCTGTGACAATAGCATTGTGAGATGCTGTCAAATTGTCATTCATTCTGATTTGATTTTCTAGAACATATCCCTGCTTCAGTGCTATGACATCTACCCTCAAAATTTGCATCTGAAAATCAATTTAGTTCTTTATCATTATTTCTTGGGTACCATAAGCCAATATTTGGTATACCCTTAAGGTATCTTAAAATCTGCTTTGTAGCAGAGTAGTGAGATTCCTTGGAGTTCACCTGATATCTAGCACACACACATGTTGAAAACATTATGTCAGGCCTGGTAGCAGTATGGTAGAGCAAGGATCCAATTATGCTCCTATACTTGGTTTCATCGAAAGATTTCCCTTTCTCGTCCTTGTCCAGAGACATAGCTGAACCCATTGGAGTCCTCATAGAGGTTGCATTCTCCATTCTGAATTTCTTAATCAACTCCATGATGAACTTCATCTGAGAGATGAAAATTCCATCTTCAGATTGTTCCACCTGAAGTCCTAAGAAGTACTTCAGCTCACCCATACTTCTCATTTCAAACTTCTCTTGCATAAGTTTAGAAAACTTCTTGCAAAGGTTGTCGTCGGTAGAGCCAAAAATAATGTCGTCGACATAGATTTGCACTAGCAAAATCTTGCCTTTTACTTCCCTAAGAAATAATGTCTTATTTATCTTTCCCCTTGTGAACTTATTCTCAAGAAAAAAGTTAGATAAAGTTCCATAATAAGCTCGTGGAGCTTGATTTAAACCATACAATGCTTTAAATAATAAGTAGACATGATTAGGATCGTTAGGATCAACAAAACATAGGGGTTGTTCCATGTATACTTCCTCCTTTATATCACCATTGAGGAAGGCCGACTTCACGTCCATTTGATAGACAGTAAAGCCCATAAAGGCAACATATGCGAGGAAAGCCTGATTACTTCGAATCTTGTCACTAGAGCATAAGTCTGATCAAAGTCAATCCCTTCTTCCTGTATGTATCCTTTAACTACGAGTCTGGCTTTATTTTTGATGATGGTTCCATATTCATCCATTTTATTCTTGTAGACCCACTTTGTTCCAATCACATTCTTGTCTTTGGGTCTTGGTACAAGCTTCTAGACTTAGCAGCATTTGAACTGATTTAGTTCTTCTTCCATTGCAACTATCCATGATGCATCTTTGTTTGCTTTTTCAAATTTCTTTGGTTCAACCTGCTAAAGGAAACTCAAATGCAAATTTTTGTTAGTTGTACCTCTTCGAGTTCTTACACCAGCATGAGTATCTACTATGATCTGATCAACAGGGTGATCCCTCAGGTGTCTGAGCTCTAGAGATCTCGCATCGGGAGCTTCCACTATTTCTGGAGTTACTTCTTCCACTTTGATAACTTCTTCATCTTGGTGATCCTCTTCTCCAATTGAGACTAGAGGAGCGATCTTGATGAACTTTGGATCACTTTCTTCAACTATATCATCCAAGCTTAATTCTTTCAGTTTTGAACCCGTGTCTTCAACAAAAACACTGGAAGAGCTGATATGTAGCAAGCTTGTCACATCAAACACAACATTAATCGACTCTTCTACCACCAGAGTTTTCTTATTAAAGATTGTTGGGTATTGTATCCACATTAACCCAGATTTGGTGAAGTCACCCCTGAACTAAGATGAATTAAGTTGTATTTGATGTTCTGTTTAAGTTATGTATTTGCAGGATTATATTGTCAAGTGTAGACCAATGTTAGTCTACAATGGGTCACCAAACACAGGACCATACAATATAATCCCTCATTGTGTGATCCATGGTATTGACTCATGTGTAGCCTCTCTATTGGGATACACTTCATTTTCAAGCACTAAGATTGATTAGCGAAAGAGTTGTTGCTGAATTATTTAAAGAAGAGAAAATTCTGTTGAAGGAAGTTTTACTAAGTATTTTACTCGAGTAGTTACTTACATACTCGAGTGAAACACTTAGTCAATACTTGAGTAAGTCTACCAGTACTCGAGCAAGGGAATTAGCTCTCGAGTAGTCAAATTATAGCTCTCGAGTAGCTAAGTCATTTACTCGAGTAGATCCTCTCTCATTCTCTAGTTAATAGAATTTCCTCTCCAGAAACGTTTCTAAGTCATTTACTCGAGTAGTCATATAAGTACTCGAGTAGATTGGTCTTTTGTCTCGAGTTATAGAAGACGGGATTTCGTGTAATTTTACCTCGCTCGAGTAGTCAAGTTCATGTACTCGAGTAGTCTATATACTACTCGAGTAGCCCAGGTTTAATACTCGAGTGACAAGATTTTCATCCCTCAGAATTGTTCTAAGTCCATTACTCGAGTCGCTATATCTATATACTCGAGTAGTTTATATCTTCTCGATTAGTCCAGTTTCACTACTCGAGTAACCCAGTTTCTTCTCCCAGAAATTATTCTAAGTTCTTGACTCGAGTATTCCTTCCACCTCTCAAGTAGTTAATCTCTATTCTCTCGAGTAGTACTTCTTATACTCGAGTAGTTCAACTCCACATCTCGAGTAACTATTTTAGCACTCGAGTAAGTCTTTGTGTACTCAAGTAGCTGCTCATCATTTCTGGATTTTTCTCTAAGTCATTTACTCGAGTAATTTCCTTCGATCCTCCCGAGTAGTTAGAATAGTACTTGAGTAGGTAATTGCTCTCTCGAGTGTTTCATTCATTCCTTTCAGAAAAATTGCTATGTCCAGATTTGACAGAATTTTCAAAGAGACTTGACGTGATTGGTCCACGTGTACGTCATTAAGACTAATTATGACTGTTAGTGAAGATCTTATATAAGGTCTTGTCAAAACCGACTAATCCTAACAAGTGCTGTCAAGAATTATTTTAAGTTTCTGAATCTATTCTCTCTGTCTAAAAATGGAAGCTGTCGCCGACCTTCATCACGCATATTGGGCTAGGGTTTTCGATCCAGAAGATTCAGATCAAGAAGATTCACAGATCGAGATTGTCTTTCAATTCTTCATCATCTGTCTGATCATGTGAAACCAAGAAATTTTAGATCTTGCTTTTGCGAGATTCTTCTTCAACTGTTCTGATAGAGCCGCAAAGATCAAAGAAGAAGATTCAGGCCGACTATTTCCAGATCTGAGAAAGTTTTACTGTTTGTATTTTCATATACTCTCAATTTCATTCTTATAGGAGATTTCTCTCCGAGTGTAGGAGCTTTTTGTTTTCGAGTTGTAGGAAGTTTTATCTTCCGAGTGTAGATCCGTGTTGTGGATCGAGATTGTAGGAACATTGTTCCGAGGCGTAGGATTGGTTTTCAATCCAAGATAGTGGAGTAGCCGAGTCTAGTGCTTTGCTAGATCGGTGAGGGAAAGTGGATGTACCCAAGGTTGGGGAACCAATATAAATCTTTATTATCTGTGATTGCTTGGTAGATAATTGTGTGCATAGTCTCTAAATTTTTATTCCGCAAAAAGACGCACAACTCACCTATTCACCCCCCTCTAGGTGATTTAGGTAGACAACTGAACACTTTCAAAGATTTTGTAGGCCTTACTATGGCTACTATAACATAAGAAAATACCTTCAAAGCATTTTTCTCCAAACTTGGTGCAATGATATTTTCCATTATTAAGTATATAGCATTTACAGCCAAAGATACTGAAGTAGGACATAGTCGGTCTCCTGCCTTTCAGTAGCTCAGAGGGAATCTTACAATGATTCTTATTGATCAAAGCTCTGTTTTGCACGTGACAAGCTGTATTGACAGCCTCAGCCCAAAAGTACTCTGGTAGAGAGGAGTCATTCAGCATTGTAGTACATTCTTCAATGAGTGTTTTGTTCCTTCTCTATGTAACTCCATTTTTTTGTGGAGTGCGTGGGGAGGAAAACTCATGAAAGATACCTAGACTTCCGCAGAATTCTGTCATAGCACTAGATTAAAATTCTATTTCGTGGTCACTTCTGATTCTGACCACTGAGCAGTTTAATTTGTTCTAGATTTGCCTGACAAAGTTAGTGAACACATCAAAGGTATCTGACTTTCATTTTAGAAAGAACACCCAAGTAAAACATGAGTGGTCATCTATAATTACCACCGTATATAATTTACCACCTAAGCTATGAACTTGCATTGGACCGAATAAGTCCATGTGTAGTAGATACAAGCACCTTGAGGAATCTTTATTGGCAATACGTTTAAAGGTATCCCTTGTCTGCTTGCGCATATGACATGTGTGACATGGACTCTCTTTAATGCACTTAATAGTAGGTGCATCACGTACTAGGTCTTGAGAAAATAGCATGTGGATGGTTTTGAAATTTTTATGTGCAAGTCTCTTGTGTCATTGATCACAAAGAGATGCATTATCTTTAGCAACAAAGCATACTGGGGTAGAAGTTTCTAAACATAGAAAATTAAGGAAAAATATATTTCTACTTTTTATGCTTGTTAATATCATCTCCATAGTAGAGGCCGACTTTATCAGGCACTGATATTTAGAGAATGTAACAATAAAGCCTTTATCACATAGTTGACTTATGCTAATTAGATTATGTTCTAATCCTTTCACATAAGCCACATCCGTGAATGAGACTATACCGTTAGAAATTGTACCGGTCCCTTTTGTAATTCCCCGGTTAAACCCACCAAAGATTACCTTTGGACCGTCTTTGACTGGAGTATAATTCTGAAGTGGGCTTCTTATCCCAGTCATACGCTGAGAGCATCTACTGTCCAAATACCGGATTGGCATTTTGTTGGCCTTTGGACATACCTGCAAAAATAGGATCAGTTTACCTTAGGAACCCAAATGTGTTTGGGCCCTTGGTTATTTGTCAGCATACTCCCCCTAGGAGTGTTAACAATACGAGTGGTCTGCCTAGTATGATTAACTAGAGGAGTTTTATAGTTTTGGGATTAAACCAGCAATCCGCAGCAAAGTGACCAACTTTGCCGCAACACCAATAGTCAAACCTATTGTATCTTTTCCAAGTCTCCTACTTGACCTTTTGAACGTATGGTCTTGCAGGGGCGGCGGATCTGAAGGTAGAGGCCTCATGATGATGACACTCACAAGTCTTTTGCACCTCCTTTTCCTTTGGTACAGCTGGTTTGGCCTTAGGTTTCTTCTTAATATTATGGCCCTGAACGTATGGACCATAGTATTTGCTTTGTATTTCCACATAAGGTCCCTTGAACACACTTTCACCAAAGTTCTGGGGACGAGTCCATGCTTGGTACCGTGACTTGGGCTCTACATAATTAGGCCTGGTAAAATGACCTTAGGATGAATCAAAATCAAACTTGTTTGTTGGGAAGATGACCCTCTTAAACGAGGTTTGATCTAGAGGAGCCTTCCCCTTCTATTTGGTTAAAGCTTTCCTAGCAGCCTTATTTCTTCTTTGAGCTTTATTTCTCCTAGAGGATTTACTAGGAGCAGCCTCATGGCCTAAGCCAACTCCTTTAGCCTGAGCAGAGAATTCAGGAACAAATGGAACGACTGTCTTGGGCTTGGAGAAACTTTCAACATGTTTATTTTCAACGGCAAGTTATTCTTCCAACTTCTCGATGATTTTCTCTTTCAGGTTTAGGCGCTTGAGAGCTTTGTTGTATTATTAGATCACAGCATCGAATTCCTTTCTGAGTGATTACATCCTTACGACTTCCTCCCTCGGAGTGCTCTCCTCAGCCTTAAGGGATTTTATTTCCTTGGCCTGAGTTTTAACAACTCTTCTACATCGGTCATAAACCTTGATTAGATCTTTATATTGACCCGTGACTTTTGATTCATCATTAGAGGAACAATCCTCATGGTCATCATCAGGAACATCAGATTCAGAAAGAATGGTATGAGAATTTACCTCCCCATTAAATTGGGGGATAGCTTCTTCATCATCAGAGTGAGCCATAAACTCTAAGTAGGCTTCTTCATTCTCACTTGACTCAGACGAGTTAGAGTCACTGAGAGTCTTCTGCTTCTTTGCTATGAATCCATTCTCCTTCTTTTTGCTATTGGATTACTTGTGGTCCTCTTCTTCCACCCTCCTTATTCTTGTGAGGACAGTCGGCGATCACATGACCTATCTTGTTACAATAGTGAAAGATATTGTACCTAAACACCTAGAGGGGGGTGAATAGGTGACTTGAATCTTTTTAACTTTTTATGGCAGCAATCAGTTTCTAACACAGATTTATATCTACTTTTGCACAGCAATCACACAGCAATCACAGCAAACCACATCACACAGTAGACACAGAGTTTTATAGTGGTTCCCCAAGCTTTGGGTACATCCACTTTCCCCCTTCGCCTATCTAGTAGTGTACTAGATTCGGCCAAACTTCTCCACTATCTCAGAACCCAAAATAGACTCCTACACCTCAGGCCCAAGGCCCTACAACTCAGCTTTTCCACAAAGCCTACACTCAGCCACAAAGGCCTACACTCAGCCACCAAGGCCTACACTCAGCCACCAAGGCCTACACTCAGAGATTTAACTCTCCTACCCTCAGCCTTTATAATTACAGGCTTACAAGACTCAGATCCAAAGGATCCTACAAGATAAAATTGAATACAATGATGTTAACTCAACAACTCAGAGAATAGAGAGATGAGGTGTGAGTTTCTTGATGAGTTCTTGGAAGAACTCAGCTGAAATCAATCTGACTTAGCTTTCTTCAAAGCTTCTTGAAAGTAGAACTCAATGAGATTGACTCCTTCCGCAGTTGATCCTTGATATATGCTACTTAAGATTCAGAATAAATCTGAACCCTTCTTCTCAGTCTGGTTCCAACAACTGATTTCTTGGATGGAGCTCTCTCTCTCCAACTTCTTAGATCGTCACTTGAAAGCTAGATCTTCTTGTGTGTTTCTCTTGTGAATGATCACTTGAACCACTTCATCAATCAATTTCTGTACACAGCATAGGCCTATTTATAGGCCTTCTTCATGGTAACTGGCTGGTCCTGTCCATAACTGATTTCTGACAACTCTGACAGGTGCTGTAGACCGGCTGGAATGGCAGCTGTCAAGTCATCCAGTCAGTTCTTGAAAATTCTATAACTGTCTAAAAGTGTCGAGACTATCTGTCTTTAAGTGTCGACACTTATAGACCAAGTGTCGACACAAGTTGTCTAAGTGTCGACACTAGCCTACAAGGTGTCGACACAACTCCTTGTGTTGTAGATTTTATATCTCGACACTACTTCTTCTTCATATGTCGACACTGAAATTGAGTGTCGACACAAGTACTTGTACTTCAGTATTTTGCTGAATTCTTCTAAGTGTCGACACATCTCCTTTGTGTCGACACATCTTCATGTATTGATACTTGTTGAGTGTCGACACAGCTCCTTGTGTCGACACATCCTTCTTCTGTTGAGACTCTGGCTGAGTGTCAACACATTCCATTAGTGTCGACACTTGTACTTAGAATATTCTTGAACTTTGCTGATCTTTGCTAAGTGTCGACACAGCTCCTTGTGTCGACACTTTCTTCAAGTGTTGAGTCTTCAGCTAAGTGTCGACACATTGTTCAGGGTGTCGACACTTACTTCAAGTGTTGACTCTTCTGCGGTGTGTCCACACATTGTTCTGGGTGTCGACACTTGTACTTAGTCTCTGCTAGCTTTTGCTGAGTGTCGACACAGCCTCCAAGTGTCGACACTTTCAGATGTAGACACAGTTTCACTGGGTGTCGACACAACTGCTAAGTGTCGACACAGCTTCACTGCACTTTCTTCATTGAGTGTCGACATAGCTCCTTGTGTCGACACTTTCTGTCTGGTGTCGACTCAGCATCCCTTGTGTCGACACAATGACTCCAAGTGTCGACACTGCTTATCTGGGTGTCGACACAAGTCTTCGTGTCGACACTTTCCCTCTGGGTGTCGACACATGGACTTAGAAACTTTTCTTCTTTCCTGTAAATACTTAGCCTGCACAAGTAAGCTCAAAATACATCAAATACATTTTGATGTATATCATTGAGTTGGGTGAGGCTTCTTCAAATCAGGTACATTTGAACCAATGTACCCAACAATCTCCCCCTATTTGGAGAAGTCATAACCCTTAGTCAATGATATACACCATTCATAATAAAAATACAAAATGATGTAAGACAGGATTATGTAAATAGGAAAGTACATCATATGTATAAAACAAATATGCATATACAGATAACATCTCAGAACAAATATGAAATAAATTTAACACATAGCTAATTTATCACACAACACATTGTTCCAATACTTTGTCATATTTATTTTCAAAAGTTTACAGAATGTTTTACATCAAAAATATTACATAGTAAACTTTAAGAAAATTCTAATTCTATTTCTGTTCAGGCTCCTTGATCACTATTCCTTTTCCAGCTTGAACTCTGGCTTGAACAAGAGCTTCAGCAACTTCTGTATCAGCAGGCTTCTTGCCTTTCAGATCTTTCTTCTTAAGTTCCTCAGCCTTAATCTTTTGTCTCTCAAAATAATGATAAGGCTTGGGAAAGTACTTGCTAGGCTCCTGGGCAGTAGGAGGTAGCTTTCCCATCTTGGCCTTTCTTCTATATTGAACTATTTCCTCCTGCCTGATCTCATGTTTTCTCCATTCAGCCTCAGAAAACCATTTGTTCCTGTCATGCACATTATCTTTTGCAGCTTTCCAGGCAGTCAAAATAATATTTCTTGAGGTGGGGCTCCACTGCTCAAAGTCAGGTCTTTGTTCAGCTTGCTCTCTGAACCTCTTCTTAGACAATCTAGTCTCTTCTTCTTTCTGCAGTGCTTCTTGCATAGCTTCAGATATAGGCTGAACAACTTTCTCTATAATTACATTGTCCTTACCCCTAGGTGGGCTATACATGGACTGTATGTCAGCATGAATCATGTCAAAATCTGGAGGAGGGTAGATAACTTGAGCCACTTCTGGTTGCTCCCCTCCTAAATATGCAGGATGAATTCCAGATTTAGCAACATTGTCATCATCACAAAGAGGAGGATAACCCAGTGTAGCTCTGATGGAATTAGATATCTACTTGGCATGATCAGAGCTAGCTTTGACTAAAACCCTCTCCCCCTTTATGACTTCTCTTTCTACATGATCTCTGACATCATCTTTTTGAAATCTGACTTGATTATCCAAATAATTAACTCCATCTTTAAAGAAAGGTTTTAACCTTTGGAGTTTGTCAGTTATGATCTTTTGAGATTCTTGAATGGCAGTCTTAACAGCAGTGATTTCTTCCTGGAATACTTTGTCAAATTCAGGTTTAACAGTAGCAGTAGAGGTAGAAGGTCCAGCAGCTATGTTCTTCATTTCTGTGACAATAGCATTGTGAGATGCTGTCAAATTGTCATTCATTCTGATTTGATTTTCTAGAACATATCCCTGCTTCAGTGCTATGACATCTACTTGAGCCTTTATTTTCTCTTGATGAGTTGCCAAGTACACTACTGCATTCCCCCCTTTGTGGAAGCAGTCTGTCATCTCCTTCTTATTAAGATTCATCTCAAATCTTATTGACTTTATGTCCTGGGCCAAATCAAATTGCAATGATTTCTGCCCTTCATCCACATATTTCTCAATGGCCTTCCTGTGTTCATCCAGTTTAATCTGCATAGCAACCATCAGTGCACTATAATCAATAGTTGGTGCTGGCAGTGATATAGGCTGTGGTGCAATAGATTGTAAGGCCTTCTTATAACTCTGACTCCTTCTCTTGAATACATAAATCTTCTTTTTCTTAGCTCTTGCTGTCTCCTCATCTTCAGAAGCTGAGGAGCTAGCAATTTCTACCCTCTCCTTAGGGCTTGTGGGTAACTCCTTCAGTTTGCACATCTGGGGCCTTCTCAGGTTCTGCAGTCTTTTCATGAACTACTTGCTCCCCCTCAACTAGAGCATTCTCCACTTCAGCAGCAGCAGTGTCCTTGTCAAAGTCTTGTTGATCCAGATTTAGGAATAAATCTTCCATTGTAAATTCTTGGGGTGAATGAGCTGGAGAAAGTCTTGGCTCTTCAACCACTGGATCAGTAACTACAACTTCAACAGATGTGTCTTCCATGACAACATCTGGGACTTGGCTATCCAGCTGAGTTTGCTGATGAACATCAGACAAATCAGTATCCTCTATAGGAAAATCTAAAGCATTTAGTTCAGTGATTACCTCTAGTATTGTGTTGGTTGCTTGTTCACTTTCTAGTGTGGTTGGTTCTTCTACAACTAGAGACTCCCCCTGGATGTGATCCTTGTGTATGGGGCTAGCTTGAGGTAGCTCCCCCTGGATCTCAGCAACATCTTGAGGAGCTGGAGATTTTACAGCAGGTCCTTCCTCATTCTCATCTGGTGTGAAGACAACTTGTTCTTCACTGTCAGAGCTGCTAGTGGACACTTGAGCCACTGGAGCAGTTTTCCTCTTCTTCTTTGGAGGTGATACTTTCTCAGGAACTATCTTCCCAGGGGTTGGCATCTCTTTAGACAACACCCTGTCCCATCTGAAAAAATTCTCAAATCCATTTTTCTCATGTGGTTGATTTTGCTTCCAGCAGCTTGTTGCATAACCTCTGGTATGGTACCAGCTAGGTATAGGCTTATGATCCTGCCCAGATTGGGCTTCTTCAAGCTTTCCTTTATCTTTTCAAAGATGATAATAGACCAATCTGTTTTCAAAGTGAAGATGATCCTTGTCATTATACTGAACATATGGGCTGATACTCTATCATGCCCTCCAGGTTTGCATACTATTACTTTTCCAACAATCTCAGACATGAATTTGCCTTGGCTGTTCATGCCTTTTCTATTGAAAACAGAGCCAATCTTCATCTTAGAATCTAGTCCACACCAAGTTAGAGCTTCCCTAGTCTTCGAAGCAGTAACTTCATCCTCTTCCTTAGATCCTGGTAGCTGTAGAATCTTCCTCAAGCTTTTTGGTGAAACCTTAACCTTCTCACCATGAACCCTGGATTTGATTTTGAATCCAGTTTCGTCTACCTTAGCTCCATTAACGAATTCCAAGACTTCCTTCTTCCAGATCTTTGTAGGCTCTGAAACAAGATATTCTAACCCTGAGTCGGCAACTAGGGTTATAACGTTCTTGATCTCCGGGTCGGCATCATCAAAAGCATGGCGCACCAGCTCGTAGCCTTCGTTGACGTTCTCCTCAAGCTTTGGCGCCATTAGGGTTTGAAGAATTTGTCTTGTGAGATGAGAGGTGTCGACACAGTAGTTTGGTCTCGAAACTTTTGAAAGTGTGCCGACAGACAAAGGCAAAATCCTATTTATACCTTTCTAGGTTTGAAGATGAAAAGGCGGGCAGCTAACTTAAATTGTGTCGACACTGGCGATAAGTGTCGACACTGACTTAGAATGTCTCGACACATATGTGTCGACACAAGTTTTAGTCAACATATATATGTGTCGACACCTGTTTATGTGTCGACACAACTTAACTCGACACATAGTCGAGACTTTACTTAGAGAATTCTGAGTAAAAACTAAGTGTCGACACCACTTTGGATGTGTCGACACCTACTTGACATGTGTCGACACTAATATTCTGAAGTGTCGACACTAACTTCCTAGATGTATCGACACCTTTTCCCTGAAGTGTCGACATCACTATACTGTCTCGACACATACAACTCTGTGTGTCAACACTATTTTACTTAGCCAATACTATAAACTTATTCTAAGTTTATCATTCCTAGTTCAATTTTAAACATATTGAACTTAGCTTCTTCTATGGGCTTAGTATACATATCAGCTAGTTGATTATCTGTTCTAACATATTCAAGTAAAATATCTTCTCTTTCTACATGCTCCCTAAGAAAATGATATTTAATTTCAATATGTTTTGTTCTACTATGGGATACAGGATTATTGGCTATTGAAATAGCACTAGTAGAATCACAAAAGAGTGGAGTTCTACTTACCTGAATTCCATAGTCCTCAAGCTGATGCTGTATCCATAGAAGTTGAGCACAGCAACTTCCAGCAGTCACATATTCTGACTCTGCAGTGGAGATAGCCACACTTGTTTGCTTTTTGCTACTCCATGAAATTAGTCTCCCACCTAGGAATTGACAGGTTCCAGTTGTGCTTTTTATATCTTCTTTGCATCCTGCAAAGTCTGCATCTGAATAACTTGTTAGTTCAAAATCCCCATTCCTAGGGTACCAGAGGCCTAGATAGGGAGTGCCCTTTAGATATCTCAAAATCCTTTTGTCTGCTGTCAAATGAGACTCTTTAGGGCAGGCTTGATACCTTGCACAGACACATGTAGCATACATGATATCTGGTCTACTAGCAGTCAAGTATAATAGGGAGCCAACTATCCCTCTATACAAGGTTTCATCTACAGGTTTCCCTGCATCATCCTTGCTAAGAGACATACTTGACCCCATAAGAGTCTTCATGGTACTGGATGAATCCATACCATACTTCCTTATGAGTTCTAGGGTGAACTTGGACTGGCATATGGATAAACCACTCTCAGTCTGTCTTACTTGGAGACCCAAGAAGAACTTTAGCTCTCCCATACTACTCATCTCAAATTGACTTTGCATTAGTTTTGCAAACTTTTTGCAAAGACTACTTTCAGTAGACCCAAATATAATGTCATCTACATATATTTGGACTATTATTACTTTGCCTCTAGATTCCCTAAGGAATAGAGTCTTATCTATTTTCCCCCTTGAGAACTTGTTCTCAATGAGGAAACTAGATAGGGTTTCATACCAAGCCCTAGGGGCTTTCTTTAACCCATATAAAACTTTCCTAAGTCTATAGACATGATTAGGTAAAGTTGAATCAACAAAACCTGATGGTTGTTCCACATAGACTTCCTCTTTAAGATTACTATTCAGAAATGCTGACTTGACATCCATTTGGTAAACTTTAAATCCTTGAAAGGTTGCATAGGCCAGGAACATCCTTATGGCTTCCAGTCTGGCTACTGGAGCAAAGGTTTGATCAAAGTCAATACCTTCTTCCTTCTTATATCCTTTAGCAATCAATCTTGCTTTGTTCTTAATGATGACACCTTGTTCATCCAACTTATTCCTGTAGATCCACTTGGTTCCTATTATATTGTGGTCTTTGGGTTTAGGAACAAGTTCCCAGACCTTGCACCTCTTGAACTGATTCAGCTCTTCTTGCATTGCTTCAGTCCATTGTGGATCTAAAATGGCTTCTTCAAACTTCTTTGATTCAACTTGAGATAGAAAACTGGAGTAGATTGCTTCATTCAGATTTCTGCTCCTTGTTTGTACCCCTTGTCTTGGATCACCAATGATCTGCTCTACTGGATGATCTCTAAGATGCCTATTGGTTAGAGGCATCCTGACTTCTGGTTGAACCTCTTCAGTTCCTTCATCTTGCTGCACTCCTTGTACTTCTTCTACACTAGGTACATGTAGTACTCCCCATGGACAGCAACCACTATCTTCTACTTGCTATCTTGCAGCAGGTTCTTCTTCTATAGTAAGCTTGTCCAACTTCTTTGTTATACCTGTGGAGCTGCATACACTACTAGACAACTCATTGTTAATAAGTTTAGTCTCATCAAATACTACATGTACAAATTCTTCTACAACTTGTGTAGACAAGTTGTAGACTCTATAAGTCTTACTGTTGTTGCTGTACCCAACAAAAATTCCCTCTTGGGACTTGGCATCAAAATTAGTCAAGTAAGACTTTCCATTGTTAAGTATGAAGCATTTGCAACCAAAGATCCTGAAGTAGGATAGATTTGGTTTCCTGCCTTTCACAACCTCATAGGGGGTCTTGTTGAGGCCTTTAGTAATGGTAGCCCTATTAATAACATGACATGCAGTATTAAGTGCTTCAGCCCAGAAATATTCTGGTAGTGATGTATCACTTAATAGGGTCCTACCAGCCTCAATCAAGGTTCTATTCTTCCTCTCAGCAATGTCATTTTGCTGAGGTGTTCTAGGTGAAGAAAATTCTTGAAATATCCCAAATTCTTCACATAGTTTTGTCATGCTATCAGACTGAAATTCAGTACCATGGTCACTTCTAATCTTGACCACTGTACTGTCTAGTTCATTCTGAATTTTCTTGACAAAGCTATGGAAGACACTAGTTGTTTCAGATTTCTGTCTTAAGAAGAACACCCAGGAAAACCTTGAGTAGTCATCTACAACTACAAAGGTATAGACCTTCCTTCCTAAGATGTGAACTGGCATTGGACCAAAGAGATCCATGTGCAAGAGGTCTAAACACCTCACTGCATCTTTGTTTTCTATGCTTCTAAAGATGGATCTAGTCTGCTTGCCCTTTTGACAAGCTGAGAAAATACCATCTTTAACACACTTAACTTGAGTACCATTCCTCACTAACTCTTTGCTAAAGAGTTTGCCAATTGTCTTGTAGTTTAGATGGGCTAGCCTCTTGTGCCATTTGACACAATGAGAGACTGTCTCATCAGCTACAAGACACACTGGAGAACCATTGTTCTCAACCATAATGTCTAAGCAGTAGACATTCCTTTTCCTATAACTAGTCAAAATGATCTCTTGATCAGTTGACCTCCTGATATGACAACCATTTTTCACAAATGAGATGTCATATCCTACATCACTCAATTGACTTATACTAATAAGGTTATGTTTCAAACCTTTAACATAGGCCACTTGAGTAATTGTAATAAAGGAGTTAGATATGTTACCAAAACCCTTGATGATCCCTTTTTCAGAACCACCAAAGGTGACTTTTGGACCATCCTTGATGGGTATGTAGTCCTTTAGTAAACCCCTTGTTCCAGTCATATGTCTGGAACATCCACTGTCCAAGTATCATATTGGGGCATGGCCACTTGGACTCACCTGCAAAACAGATTAGTGAACCTTAGAACCCAAAGAATTCTTGGGTCCTTGGTACTTGTTAGTTTGCATCCTGACAAGACTACCTGCTGGTTTTCCAACAGGCAGATTGCTACTCACTTTGGCACTAGCATTGTGCCAACAGTCTATTGCATAGTGGCCTACCTTGCCACAGCACCAACAATCAAACTTATTGTACCTTTGCTTAGGTACTGTCTTTGCTGTTTTATCTACAGCAGACTTGTTGAGAGTTGGGGCTTTGCCCTTGGACTTGGACTTGGACTGAACAGTCCTTGCAGGTCTTGTAAAACCCAGTCCAGCTTTGCCTTTGTGATGAACAAATTCATCAATTAAGGGCAGAACTGACTTAGGTTTAGAAAACCTAGCAACTAAGTCCTTCTCCTTCTGAAGATTATTCTCCAGACTCTTGATTTGATCATTCTTAAATGATATAGTTCCCATCTGAATCACAGTTATGTGCTTCAGTCTGGCTATCTCATTAAGCTTTTGATCAAATAACTTCTCAGAATCTGTTGCAGCAGCCTTAAGATTAGCAATTTCTTTTGCCTGACTTTTGGCAAGAGACTTGCTCTTCTTATAAGCTTGCAACAGAACCTTGTATTCATCTATCAACTGATGAATATCCTCTTCAGACTCAGATGCACTCTCATCATTTGATGATGATGAATCTGATTCTGTACTGGCACAAGAAACTGAACTGGAAGAACAATATTGTACCTTACTAGGTCCTGGATGCTCTAGGATTTTGTCACTTTCTGTCAATGCCATTAGCCCTTGGCATTGACTGTCTTCTTGTTCATATATAGAATCCATAATCTGCATGAACTCTTCTTCTTCTTCTTCAGCAAACAGCCCTATATATGCCTCAGCATCTGACTCAGTTTCTGATGAAGAAATATCTGACAGAGTCTTCTCCTTTTTGGCAATAAATGACTTTTCTTTCTTGCCTTTAAAATGAGTCTTCTTATTGTCACTAGACTCCTTTCTCTTTTCTGGACAATCTGCAACAACATGGCCTTGTCTATTGCAGCAATATCATACTATTTTTGAAAGTGTTGCCTTGCTAGAATTAGTCTTTTTCCTGTCCTTCTTTGAAGCCTTTTTATTCTGATAAAAGTCTTCTTTTCCCTGTAAAGTAGAAGGCCTTGTCCTCCACTGTTTCTTCTTCAAGAACTTCTGAAAATGTCTAGTGAAGGCAGCAAAGTCCTCATCACTTTCACTGCTTTCAGACTTTGTACTTGCTGACTCATCTGACTCAGTTTCAGCAACCTTTGGAGGTGGAGTAGGTGACTTACTTCTGTACTTTCTGGGGGCTTCTGATTTAAAGGCCACTGTTCTTTCCTTGTGTTCATTTCTTGTGGATTTCTCCTCTTCTTTCCTCACTGTCAACTGCATTTCATAAGACAACAGTTTGCCAAACAGTGTAGGTGGAGGAATTTCTGCCAACTTAGCCATTTCTCTAATAGCACAGATCTTGGTGTCCCAATCTTTTGTTAGGGACCTTAGAAACTTGTCATTGAGTTCATAATTACTGAACTCTCTGCCATAGGACATGAGTTCATTCACAATCCTATAGAACTTCTTATAGCACTCAGTTATGCTATCAGCTTTTCCTTGTCTAAAACTTTCATATTCTTGATTTAGCAAGGATTTTCTGTCTTGCCTTACTTCTTCAGAACCCTCTATGTACACAATAAGAGTTTCCCACATCTCTTTAGCTGTCTTACAGTGTATCAGATTCTGAAAAGTTGCATCATCTATGGCACTCACTATTATGTTCTGAGCCCTCTTATCCATAGTGGCTAGAACAATTTCATCCTTTGTCATTTCAGAGAAATCCTTAGGTGCTCTCTGATTGGCATCCAAGACTGAAACCTTCATGGGCACATATGACCCTTCTTTTACTGTGATATAAATCCTAGGGTCTGAGGCTTCCATAAAAAGTCTCACCCTTTCCTTCCATATCCCAAAGATCTCTTTCCTACATATGGGTAACTTCATGGATCCCAATTCCTTGTGATTCTCAGTGAAACCCATGATTCTTGATTTTCTTGAATCTGTAATTTCACTTAGACTGAATCTGCCAACAGGATCTCCTCAGACTGTTAGTCCTTTTTGAGCAACCTGGCTCTAATACCACTTGAAAGATATTGTACCTAAATACCTAGAGGGGGGGTGAATAGGTGACTTGAATCTTTTTAACTTTTTATGGCAGCAACCAGTTTCTAACACAGATTTATATCTACTTTTGCACAGCAATCACACAGCAATCACAGTAAACCACATCACACAGTAGACACAGAGTTTTATAGTGGTTACCCAAGCTTTGGGTACATCCACTTTCCCCCTTCGCCTATCTAGCAGTGTACTAGATTCGGCCAAACTTCTCCACTATCTCAGAACCCAAAACAGGCTCCTACACCTCAGGCCCAAGGCCCTACAACTCAGCTTTTCCACAAAGCGTACACTCAGCCACAAAGGCCTACACTCAGCCAACAAGGCCTACACTCAGCCACCAAGGCCTACACTCAGAGATTTAACTCTCCTACCCTCAGCCTTTATAATTACAGGCTTACAAGACTCAGATCCAAAGGATCCTACAAGATAAAAGTGAATACAATGATGTTAACTCAACAACTCAGAGAATAGAGAGATGAGGTGTGAGTTTCTTGATGAGTTCTTGGAAGAACGCAGCTGAAATCAATCTGACTTAGCTTTCTTCAAAGCTTCTTGAAAGTAGAACTCAATGAGATTGACTCCTTCTGCAGTTGATCCTTGATTTCTGCTACTTAAGATTCAGAATAAATCTGAACCCTTCTTCTCAATCTGATTCCAACAACTGATTTCTTGGATGGAGCTCTCTCTCTCCAACTTCTTATATCTTCACTTGAAAGCTAGATCTTCTTGTGTGTTTCTCTTGTGAATGATCACTTGAACCACTTCATCAATCAATTTCTGTAGACAGCATAGGCCTATTTATAGGCCTTCTTCATGGTAACCGGCTGGTCCTGTCCATAACTGATTTCTGACAACTCTGACAGGTGCTGTAGACCGGCTGGAATGGCAGCTGTCAAGTCATCCAGTCAGTTCTTGAAAATTCTGTAACTGTCTAGAAGTGTCGAGACTATCTGTCTTTAAGTGTCGACACTTATAGAGCAAGTGTCGACACAAGTTGTCTAAGTGTCGACACTAGCCTACAAGGTGTCGACACAACTCCTTGTGTTGTAGATTTTATATCTCGACACTACTTCTTCTTCATGTGTCGACACTGAAATTGAGTGTCGACACAAGTACTTGTACTTCAGTATTTTGCTGAATTCTTCTAAGTGTCGACACATCTCCTTTGTGTCGACACATCTTCATGTATTGATACTTGTTGAGTGTCGACACAGCTCCTTGTGTCGACACATCCTTCTTCTGTCGAGACTCTGGCTGAGTGTCGACACATTCCATTAGTGTCGACACTTGTACTTAGAATATTCTTGAACTTTGTTGATCTTTGCTAAGTGTCGACACAGCTCCTTGTGTCGACACTTTCTTCAAGTGTTGAGTCTTCAGCTAAGTGTCGACACATTGTTTAGGGTGTCGACACTTACTTCAAGTGTTGACTCTTCTGCTGTGTGTCGACACATTGTTCTGGGTGTCGACACTTGTACTTAGTCTCTGCTAGCTTTTGCTGAGTGTCGACACAGCCTCCAAGTGTCGACACTTTCAGATGTAGACACAGTTTCACTCGGTGTCGACACAACTGCTAAGTGTCGACACAACTTCACTGCACTTTCTTCATTGAGTGTCGACACAGCTCCTTGTGTCGACACTTTCTGTCTGGTGTCGACTCAGCATCCCTGGTGTCGACACAATGACTCCAAGTGTCGACACTGCTTGTCTGGGTGTCGACACAAGTCTTCGTGTCGACACTTTCCCTCTGGGTGTCGACACATGGACTTAGAAACTTTTCTTCTTTCCTGTAAATACTTAGCCTGCACAAGTAAGCTCAAAACACATCAAATACATTTTGATGTATATCATTGAGCTTATTCATTGAGGGAGGCTTCTTCATTCTTCTTCAAATCAGTCTTCTGCTTCTTTGTACATTCTCCTTCTTTTGCTTTGAACTTGTGCTCCTCTTCTTCCAATCCTTCTTCTTGTGTACCCAACAAATAGTAACACATGATGTCTGTAGAATAATGTTTTGTTTTGTTTAGACTTGTACTATCGGATGTGTGATTTTTCTTTTGATAATCGCCGCCGTGTCGTGATATTCAAAATGAGGAATCATTTCCTCTCATCTGTTTCTTCTTACTAAGAAACTTATTGAATTGTCGGGAGAGTAGAGATAACTCTCCATCAGATAATTATGAGTCTGAGGTGCTTGGCTCTAAGTCTTCTTCTTCACTTTCTTCCGAAGTGGGAGCAGGAGATAATGGTTTTGCCTTTCTTGAGCTATTTTCCTTTAGTGCAACAGACTTATCTTTTGATGAGGATCTGGTCCCCTCTTCTTCAGCTTTTCTTGTGTTGATTTGAAGCTCATAGGACATAAGCTTCCCGAAGAGGTTTTGGGGGTCAGTGTCAGCCAGTCTCCCAAATTACTTGATAGCACAAATCTTATTGTTCCATTACTTGGTTAAGGATCTTAGAAACTTGACGTTTAGTTCTCTATTAGTGAAAACCCGGCCGTAGCTCTTTAGGACATTGACGATCTTGAAGAAGTTTTCAAATATATCAGCAATGGTGTCCTTGGGGCCTTGCTTAAAGGCCTCATACTTCTGATTTAGAAGGGATCTTCTGTCATCCCTTACTTCTTCGGTACCTTCCATCAGAATAATCAAAGACTGCGACATTTCCTTAGCAGATTGGCAGTGAATAAGGTTCTGCAACATCGAGTCATCAAATGTGCTTACGATAATATTTTTAGCTTTCTTGTCTAGAGAGACAAGTGCAATCTCATCTTTTTCGAGATCCATCAGCTTCTTTGGTACCTTTCTAGTAGGATCAATAGTGGAGGCCGTCATGAGACCATAGGGGCCTTCTTCCACTATCGTGAAGATACGGAGATCAACAGCTTTCATAAAGAAACTTATTCTATCTTTCCACTTGGGAAAGTTTCTTAGTGCACACCAGAAGCTTTCCAAAATCCTTGGATCTGTCCATGCTTGATTATCTCAAAGACAATTAGAAGTAGATCTGTTCAAGGTGTGAACCTTTTAAGAACAACCTCGCTTTGATACCAATTGAAAGTATCTAGTTGTCAACCTAAATCACGTAGAGGGGGGTGAATAGGTGAAATCTGCGTATTTTGTGGAATAAAAAATTTAGAGGGATTAACACAGAATGATCAAGCACAATCCAGATGACACAAGGAATTATAGTGGTTCTCCAATCTTGGGTACGTCCACTCTCCACCTCACCAATCTAGCACCACGGCGAGCCTTGTCTACTTCACTATATCTCGAATTAAACAATCCTACACCTCGGAGCAACACTCCTACAACTCGGAGTAAACACACTCCTACAAACTCAATCCCACAAAACTGGATCTATACTCGGAAGAAAAGCCTTCCTACAAACTTGGAGACAAAGCTCCTACAAGAATTGAGATAAAGTTTTACAACAATAATAAACAAATTCACTTCAGATCTGAAATCAGCAGAGTTCTTCCTTCTTGAAAACTGAAAGCTTGATCAAGACGTTGAGGAAGAAGTCTTGAGAAATCACGATCTGAATTTCTTTGGATTCAACGTGATCAAGTGAATGAATAGAGAATCTTTAATCTTTAGATCTGTCAAATCCTTCTTCTGTCGAATCGCTGAATTGAGAACAAAGCTTCAGAGAAGAACAAAGAGGGTGTGTGCGGTTTTTTCCCGATCAAGAGCTTGCGGCGATTCAGACTTCTGTTTTGATTTGCAATTAGGATTAGGGTTGACGAATCCATCGACAAGACCTAATATAGAACTTCTTCTAATGGTCTAGAATATTTAAGGAAAGATAATAAATCATATTAAGTGTGAATCCAAGTTTGAAATCCCGTTAGTCAAACAGAAGTTGCGCTCGATGAAATAGAAGTTGTGGTCGACAAATTGACAGAAGATGCGTCAGAAGCTGCGTTCGATGAATTTACAATCTGTTCGACGAATTGAAAATTTCGATCGACGAATGATTTTTTGAATTGTTGTGCACTACGTTCGACGAAATAGAAACTTAGAAATTTTCTTCATCTGCATTCTTTGAAAGGATTAGAATTATTCAAAAATAATTGGTGTTTTCGAAAAACGACATGACCTTATTCGAAAACGGATTTACGCAAAATTTCCTTGATCTGAATATGGTTTTTTCGAAAAAAGATTTGGCTTTTCGAAAACATCATGTCTTTTTCGAACAATTATTTATATTCTTCGAAAACAGAATTCCTTTTTCGAAAAATGAAATTGGTTTTTTGAAAACATCTTCCGGACATTTCGAAAAATAGAACTGTAAAGGTTTCAAAGAATTTTTCGAAAAGATTTTGTGTTTCTCGAAAAGAACATTGCTTTTCGAAAATTGTACTTGGTCTTTTCGAAAAATATCTTCAGAACATTTCAAAAATTATGACTTTACAAGTTTTAGAGAGTTTTTCGAAAGGCATAATGTTTTTCGAAAATAACAATGCTTTCTCAAAAAACTTACTTACCTATTTCGAAAAACTTACTTCTTTTTCGAAAAAAGTATACTTAGAAATTTTCAAGAAAAATTTTCTTTTCTGCTTTCTTCAAACACCAGCAACACTTCCTTTCTTCAATTCTTTAGTACTTGAAAATGAAGTGTATCCCAATAGAGTGTTTACACATTAGCCAACACCATGGATCTCACAAAGAGAGATTACATTGCATGGCCTTGTGTTTGGTGACTCACTGCAAACTGACATTGGTCTACACTTTAGCAAAAAAGACTTGCGAGCATTAAACTAGACAAAAACATCAATCTAGGTTTATTCATCTAAGTTTAAGGATGACTTCACACAAATATAGGTTATTGTGGATATAATACCCAACACAATCTTCAATTTACTTGAAGATCTTCAAAAGCATCTTTGAAGGTGAAGGAGATTCTTGGTGGAACTCTTAGGCGTGCAGGAGGAGAAGCTGAGGAAGAGAAAGGTGAGAATGAAAGTGAGTGTGGTCCTATTTATAGGCGCAAGAGGTGGTTATGGTAGTTACGCATTTATCCGCAGACCATAACCACCCTATTTACTATTTGCTAACCAATTTAAATATTGCTTAATGTATGTATATTTTAATAATTTTACTAAGCACGGAACGATATAATTTTTGTTATTTGCACCCACCCATAATGGGTGGTAACACTGATGGTTACGCGAGTGGTTTCTCATACATTGGACGATTGAGATAAGGCAGGGATGATCGGCGATGAGGAATTGGTCGGCGGCAGAGAGGGGATCGATCGGAGGCAAGGCATGGCTGGCAGGGGCCGTCCAACTGAGGCCACCGCAGGCGGTCGATAGTGAGGCAAGCTGCTGGCTCCAGCAGCCGCGCGTGTACGGCTGCGGCCTTCCGCGACTGTGTGGGTGCTGCTACAATAGAGGGAGGTGGCCGTCTGCGACTAAAGGAGGTGGTCGGCCATGAGGTCGTCCTCGGTCGCTCGAGTATGGTCGTGACCAAGGATGACAATCAACCATGAGTCTGGTCTTGTGGTCGGTCAAGGACTCCCGTGGACGCGCATGAATGTTGGCGATCAAGGGAGTCGACCAATCATTATTGAGTACATTGGTATCAATGTACTTGATTTGAAGAAGTCTTCTCAGCTCAATGATATACACATTATTGTATTTGATGGATGTTAAGTTCATGTGTGCAGGTAAATAAAGCTAAGTACAATGTGTCTAGACACTCAGGACTAGTGTCGACATACTTAAACTAGTAGTGTTGAGTCAAGGTGAAAGTTGTCTCGACACCCAGGAGTTGGATCAACACTATGATACAAGAAAGCAACTGTGTCAACACTCCGGACTAGTGTAGACGCACACTGAACAAGTTGTGTCGAGACAAAGAGAAGCTGTGTCGACACTAAGGACAACTGTGTCGAGACACTGTGTCGAGACTAAAGACAATTGTGTCGACACTCAGGACTAGTGTCGACACACTCTATTCACACTGTGTCGAGACTAAAGAAAAGTGTGTCGACACACTCTAATCAAGCTGTGTCGAGACTGAAGATAACTGTGTCGATACTCAGGACTAGTGTCAACGCACTCTTTTCAAGCTATGTCGATACTGAAGACAACTGTGTCGACACACAGGACTTGTGTCAACACATTCCACATAAGTTGTGTCGAGATAAGTTGAAGAGTAATATCGACACATTCAGAAGTTTGTCGACACCACTACAAGAGAAGTATTGACACCCAAGACTTGCGTCGACACATTTGACAGTCAAGGTTCAACACTTCAGCAGACATGTTTCCTAAGTATAGAAATCAAGACGGAGGTACTGACAACTGTTAGAACTGTCAGATGTCAGTTATTAATCGGATCAGCCAGTTACTACTATCAGAGCCTATTTAAAGGAATTTAGTCTTCAGAAGAAATAGATAGAGAAAAAAAAGAAAAAAAGGAAGAAGCAGCACGATTTTGTGAAGATAAAAGTCTGAAGCATCAGCTACAATTTAGAAGGTGGAGAGAGGTCTGATCAAGAATCATCTTCAACATCTCTCAAGCCAAGATCAACCCTAATTTCTTCTTCAAGAAGCTTTGAAAAGCTAAGAAGGGTTAGATCAGATCTATCTTGACAAAGATCAAAGGAAGCACATTCATTCAAGATCAGATCAAGAAGTTGTTACTCAGATCTCTCTAACTGGGTGACATTTTATAATTCAATTTTTATTTTACCTACTTTCATTGTGTAAGATCTACCTGTAGATCTGAGCGGAGGAGAACTATTCTCATTTTGTTGTAAGCCTGTGTTATAAAGGCTGAGGCAGGGCTGTGATTACCTGAGGTAGGAGAAGTTGGAATTTCTTTGAGGTGTAGGGCAGGTGTTGCCTGAGAAGTAGGGGTGTGGATTCATTTTGAGGTAGAGTTCTTGTGAAGAACTTGAGGTGTAGGATCTTGATGATCTGAGTTGTAAGACTTGTAAAGTCTGAGTTGTAGGTGCCTGGTGGTCTCTGAGTTATAAGATCTAAGGATCTAAGTAAAGGAAAGAGAAGAAGTTTGGTCGAATCTAGTTCATTTCTAGATAGGCGAATGGGGAAAGTGGATGTACCCATAAATTGGGGAACCACTATAAATCTGTGGGCATTGTGCTATGTGTGCAGTATTATTGTGTTGTGTTTATTTTTCTAATTGTTGTTAAGTATATCTTGATTATCTGACTGAATTAATCATATTAAAGAAAGTAGTACTCTAATTATTAAAAAGGGGTGCCATATTTTAAATTAGACTTATTCACCGCCCTCTAGGTCATTAGCAATCCTAAAGTAAACATTTATAATTGGTATCAAAGCAGGTTCACTGAAAAAGGCATAACAGCCTAGTGAGAAACCAAAGGATTACAGAGAAAGATATATCATGACCCAGAGGGAAAACAATTCCATTAATCTCCCTGTCTACTCCAAAGAAAACTTTGGAATATGGAAAGAAAGAGTCAAATTATTCATGGAGGCTGCAGATCCAAGAATATACATAACAGTGATTGAAGGACCTTTCATTCCCATGAAAGTGTAAGTTCTTAATGCAAACATCAACACACCCAAGGATTACATGGAAATGGATAAGGATGAAATCATTTTGTCCTCTATGCATAAGAGGGCTCAGAATATTATAGTAAGTACAATAGATGATTCCACTTTTCAGAATCTGGTTCATTGCAAGACAACCAAAGAAATGTGGGAGTCTTTGATAGTTTACATGGAAGGAAATGAAGAGGTTAGAGATGATAGAAAATCTCTGCTAAATCAACAGTATGAAGCCTTTAGACAAGATAAGAAAGATTCAGTGGCTGACTGTTTTGAAAAGTTCTTCAGAATTGTGAACAACCTGAGGACTTATGGCAGAAGTTTTACTAACTATGAACTTAAGAACAATTTATTGAGGTCCCTGAACAAGGAATGAGACATTAAGATCTGTGTCATAAGAGAAATGGGAAACTTAGCCAACATAGACCCGCAGACCCTATTTGAAAAGCTATTGTCTCATGAGTTACATCTCAATCTCAGAAAGTCTGAAGAAGAATCAGCCAGAGCACACAATAGAGAAAAGACTTTGTCTCTAAAGGCTGAGTCATCCAGAAAAGTCAGAGAGAAGCCAACTATCTTAAAAAAACTAGAAAATGCTTCTGAGTGTTCGGAATTATCCTCAACAGAAGGGAAACTAACTGAGGAGGAACTGTCTCTCTTCTCTAGACAGTTCAAGAAGATGTTAAGGAGTAGAAAACAAGATAGGTTGAAGGGTCAAGCTGGAGACTCTTCTCACAAAAAGATAAATCATCTAGAGAAACCCAGGAAGAAGAATTCTATGAACAGGTATGGCTCTTCTCAGAACAAATACATTAAAACTAATATAGTGTGTTATTGTTGCAACATAAAAGGGCATGTCATAGCTGATTGCCCAGCAAAAAGAAAGGAGAAAAAGTCAGAGAACTTGAAGGATGGACAACACAAGAAGGCTGACAAAATCTTCTTGGCAAAAAGAAAGTTGACACTATCTGACAGTGAGTCTGGTTCATCAGAATCAGAAGAGGAGGAGGCTCTCATGGGCTTGATGGCTATTGAGGAAACTCAACCAGGAGAAGAAGATCAGGATTGTTCAGATCCTGCTAAGGTAAAATCAATCTCTCACAGTTTAGCCTCAGATTCTTTTTTTACATCAGAAAATGAATCATGTTCACACTCTTCTAATAGTAAAGAACATGATTTAGACATTGAGGCAGATTTTAACTTCCTTATCAACAGATATGAGAAGTTACTAAAGGCCTTGATTGCAAGCAAACAACTTGTTAAGGATCAGGCCGGAGAATTAGAATCTTTGAGAGGAGTATCTTCTCAGTTGATAAGTGGCAACACATAGTTGGACCTACAAAAACTGAAACTTATAGAATTTACTAACAAGATAGCTAGCCAGGTAGAGGTGATAATAGAACAAGTCAAGACAGTCAAAGACCTGGAAGCAAAGCTTTCTCAGGAAAGACAGCTCTTAACTCAAATCTCAAAACCTGAGTCAGTGCTACCTATTATAGATACCATTTCTACACCATTTAGATGTGGTGTAGGGTATGGTAAGAATAAAAAGTTTAATAAGAAGTCTGTACCCAAGGGTAAAACTCCAAGTGGTCCAGATAGCCAACCAGTTAAGTATCTGTCTTTTAGCAGATACTTGAGATCATGTGTTCCTGGACACATGATGTTTGTGTTCTCTACCAGTAAGGTCAATAAAGAGTCTTGCTGAAAGGATCAAATATCAAAAGACAATATAGGCCAAGAACCACCATAAAAGTTGATCAATCTAAGAAGCGAAGGAATTCTTGGAGCTGATCCCAGTGTAACTCACCTAAATCTGAAAGGTAAGGGTGTGAATTTTGTACCTTTACCATGGAAATTGGTTGACAATTCTATGTTGCATAAATGAGCAACTTCAAATATGCAACCAAAGAAAAGATACAACAAATTTAAGTGTTGGTGTTGTGGGAAGATTGGGAATTTTGCCCTAGATTGTTGGTATAATGCAATAGCTCCTTCATATATGTTTCAACAAGCTTTATTTAGAAAGACTGTTGTGTTTCACACTGCAAAGCCTAACAGGAACCAAGTCCCCAAAACTTGTTGGGTGCCTAAGGTGAACTAAATTTTTGTTTGCAGGTGAAGCCAAGTACCACTAATATACCAGTATGGTACTTGGGTAGTGGGTGTTCCAGGTATATGACTAGATCAAGGAGTTTACTAAGAGATTACACTCCAGTTAAGAATGAACCAAAAGTCATCTTTAGAGGGTCAGAGAAAGGACTCATCAAGGAATATGGTAACATTTTTAATGACCTAGTTACCATCACTAAAGTGGCTTATGTGGAAGGATTGAACCACAATCTGATAAGTATAAGTCAGCTTCATGATATAGGATATGAAATTGTTTTCCACAATGACAAGTGTTTGATAAGAAATTTGAGTGATCAAGAGATCATCTTGTCAGGCACTAGGAGTGGGAACATTTATTTTCTAAATTTCCTTAGTATTAATGAGCAATCACCTGTATGTCTTGTATCTAGTGAGAAAGACGCTTTGTGTGTACAATGGCACAAGAGGTTGGCTCACTTAAACTACAAAGCTATGAGTGAACTATTCTCTATGGATTTAGTTAGAAATAGTGCACAACTAAAATGCTCCAAAGAAGGCTTATGTCCTGCATGTCAAAAATGCAAACAAACAAAAGTCTCCTTTAAGAGAATTCAGTCCAAAGACACTGAGAGGTGTCTGTACTTACTTCATATGGATCTATTTGGTCCTATGCAAGTTCTTAGTTTGGGTAGTAAGTACTATACCTATGTGATTGTGGATGATCACTACAGGTTTGCTTGGGTATTTTTCTTAAGGAGAAAGTCTGAAACACTAGACATCCTTGCTAACTTTGTCAAACAAATTCAGAATGAGATGAGATGTTCTATGGTCAAACTTAGAAGTGACCATGGTATAGAATTTCAATCTGAAAGGATTACAAATTTCTATAAGGAACTAGGAATCTTTCAGGAGTTCTATTCTCCAAGAACACCGCAGCAAAATGGAGTTGCTGAGAGGAAACGTTGAACTCTTATTGAGGCAACCAGAACAATACTGAGTGATTCATCTCTCCCAGAATATTTCTGGGCTGAGGCTGTAAACACAGCATGGTATGTTCAAAATAGAGCATTGATCAACAAGTATCACAACAAGACTCCCTACGAACTAATGAAAGGCAGAAAACCAAATCTGTCCTACTTTAAAAATTTAGATGGTAAGTGCTATGTTTTGTACAATGGGAAAACTTATCAAACCAAGTTCTCAGAGAAATCCTATGAAGGAATCTTTATAGGGTATACTCTTTATAGCAAAGCATACAAGATCTACAACTTGAAACATCAGGTTGTAGAAGAATCTATTAATATAGTATTTGATGAATCATCTGTTTTATATAATAAGATCTCTAACAGCTCTAGTCTAGGTGTTATAAACTCTAGAATGGAAAATCTAAAAATAAGTGACTCACCTAACATAGAGTTAGACATTAGAGACAAAATAGAAATTCCTATAGAAGATACTGCAACTGCTCAAGGGGAGGATGAGAATCACCTTAATCCTCCTGCAGTACTAGGTGATGATAGACACCTTCCAGTAGCAGTTAGACACCTTAGAGATCATCCTATAGATCAAATAATAGGTGATGCCAGATTAGAAGTGACAACTACAAGTAGACATCGCAATGAGGTTCTATACTCTAGTTTTCTTTCTCAGGTAGAACCTAAAAGATTTGAAGAAGCCAATGCAGATCCCAACTAGATTATGGCTATGCAAGAAGAGAAAAATCAATTTGAGAGATGTAAAGTCTAAAGTCTAGTTCCTAGACCTAGTGATCATAATATCATAGGTACTATAGAAATAAATTAGATGAATATGGGGTTATAGTTAAGAACAAAGATAAATTAGTGGCTAAAGGATATAAACAAGAGGAAGGGTTAGATTATGACCAAACCTTTGCACCTGTAGCTAGGCTAGAATCCATAAGATTGACTTTAGCTCATGCAGCATTCAAAGGATACAAGGTCTACCAGATGGATATAAAGTCAGCATTCATAAATGATACACGGAAGGAGGAAGTCTATGTAGAGCAGCCACCAGGTTTTGTGGACCCTAAACACAAAAACTATGTTTTCAGATTGCACAAGGCTTTATATGGGTTAAAATAGGCACCTAGAGCCTGGTATGATACCCTGTCTACCTTTCTTATAGAGAACAAGTTCTCTAGAGGAAAGATAGACAAGACATTATTTCTTAGGAACATCAAAGGATCAAACATCTTAGTCCAGATTTATGTAGATGACATAATCTTTGGGTCTACCAATAAGAAGTTGTGTAGCAAATTTGCAAGGCTTATGCAAGGCAAGTTTGAAATGAGCAGCATGAGTAAGCTAAAGTTCTTCTTGGGACTTCAAGTTACATAATCTAATGATGGAATATCCATCTCTCAATCTAAGTTCACTGAGTTGATTAAGAGATATGGTATGGAGAATTCTTCTACTGTGAGAAGTCCAATGGGTTCTACAGTGTCACTACACAAGGATGACTCTGGAAAACCAGTTAATGAAACCTTGTATAGAGGCATCATTGGATCACTCCTATATTTAACTGCTAGTATGTCAGATAATATGTTCTCAACATATGTCTGTGCTAGGTACCAAGTATGCCCCAAAGAGTCTCATTATATTGTTGTTAAGAGAATACTGAGATATTTTAAGGGCACACTCAATCTTGGGCTTTTGTATCATAGGGATAGTGATTTTGAACTTACTGGGTACACAGATGCAAATTTTTTAGGTTGTAAAAAAGATAGGAAAAGTACTTCTGGAACTTGCCAATTTCTAGGGAAAAGACTTATTAATTGGAGTAGCAAGAAGCAAACAAGTGTTGTTATCTCTACAGCAGAATCTGAGTACATATCTGATGGGAGTTGCTGTGCACAATTGTTTTGGATTCAACATCAACTACTGGACTGCAGTATACAGCTAAGTAAATCTATTATGTTTTGTGATTCTACTAGTGCAATTTCTATTGCTAATAATCATGTTTCTCATAGTAGAAATAAATATATAAAAATTAGATATCACTTTCTAAGAGAGAATGTTGAAAAAGAAAATAAAACCTTACAGTATACTCCAATAGAAAGACAAGTTACTGATATTTTTACAAACTCTCTAGATTAAAGTAAGTTCAATCATTTTAAAATTGAACTAGGCATGTTGAATATTGAATAAATACTTCCAATTAATTATAACAAAAGTTTGTACAATTCTTAAAAAGATGACTAATTAGGTATACAAATATTTAAAATAAACAAGAAAAACTTTAATTAGTCAAGAAATATTATTCAGAACACAAAATTTGTCTAAGTCAAAGAATTGCGTCAAGCCACCAGAGTGTGTGTCGACACTATTAGTAAAGGTGTGTCAAGACACCACAGTGTGTGTTGATACTATTAGAAAAGGTGTGTCGAGACACGAGACTGTGTGTTGATACTGATTAGCGGATATGTGTCGAGACATTAAAATTTAGTGTCGAGACCTTAAGGTCTGTATCGAGAAACATAAACCTTGTGTCGACATAACTCGACACATCTCGACAGATTAGGTCTTCTTTGTCGACACCAGATATTTCCAAATAATGAGAAAATTACTAAATGCAGCGCCCCTTTTCACCTTCAAAATACTGATACTATAAATAGAAGGTATTAGGTTTTGTCGAATTCATTCGCCAGAAATCTTGAGAGACTGATCACTGTGTGTCGAGACCTAGAAATCCATAGTCGACACCTCGCAGACTCAAGTTCTTTCAACAAGAATGACACCAAAGATCGACGACAACATCAACGAGGGATACGAGCTGGTGCCAATGCATTCGACTCATCTTCTGATGATATAAAGAAGGTGGTTGACCTAGTAAATGAGGATGGGCTAGAGTATCTTCTTTCAAAACCAACCAAAATTTGGACGAGAGAGGTATCTAAATTCTATTCTAATGCCGCATTAAACCCTAAATCAGATAAGATAAAATCTTATCTTAATGGAGTAAGGATAAAGATAACAACCAAAAGACTAGCTAAAGTCTTTCTGATTCCAAGAACAACACAGGATGATGAACTGGATTCAAGAAAGATAGCTGAGGCCCTAGATTGCTGTGGACTAGCACCAACCACTCATTTTGGAAATTCTTTAAATAAGAAGGGAATGAATTCCCAAGGAAAATTCTTATCTGAAATAGTTGGAAAGGTGCTCATCTGCAAACTGGAGCACATGACAGGATTTCCAATTATATGTTCACCCTGATGACAAGAGTTATCTTCAAAATCACAACTGACTGTAATATGGTACTGTTTGATAAAATTGAAGAAAGAATTCAAAAGCCCAATATGGGGAGAATAATTTGTTTATATCTGGTAAAGGTCATCCCAGATAATATCAATCAGAAAAATAGAACTAAGATAAATCATATGAGGAGAATGGACCTGAGAGTCCTATCTAGATGGGACAGAGTCTTGACTAAAGAGACGTCAGAACCTAAAAGGACAAAAGAGATAAAAGGCAAGAAATCTGTGGTCGAGAAAGTTGTATCCTCTAGTGATTATGAAGAAGAGGTACACTTCAGTTCAGATGATAATGCAATGTAAGAACAAGGCAGATCTCCTAGACTTTCCCCTGGGACCAGTGTATAGGTGCAGGTGGAGAACATTCCAGATAAAGAACTAGTTGAGGGGTAGAATCTTAATGCATTACCAATGGATATAGCAACTACAATAATAATGGATGTTGTTCGGGACCTAGAGAAATCCAAAGATCCTGAACATCAAATCTCTAAACAAGAGAATAAAGAAGAAATTCTTATGTCAAAAGAATCAAATAACCAGGAGGAGAGAATTGAAGATTATCAGATTGAAATACCTGATGTTGAAATTCAGCATGCAGATATTACTATGGACAATATCAAGAATGATAAGGAAGGTATAAGAATTGAGGGGGAGTTGGCCCCTGAAACTGAGAAAACTAAAGAGACACCTCAAGTTGAAGAGGTCAGTTCTTCTGAATCTGAGGATGCTGATGCTTCTCAACTGAAGAAAATAAAATTTCTGAAATAAATAAGAGGAGCAAGAGTTATATGCAAAATCTTCAATCTGTACCACCATCAGCTCCTACAATGGATCATAGCTCTTTGCTAATTCAACTACTGATCATGCTTGATAAGCAAAGAAAAGATCTTGAGAAGTATGTGAAAGGAACATGGAGTTGTAATTTCAGCTAGCTCAAGACATCAAGTCCATAAGATTTGAAGTAAATCTCTTGAAAACTAAAATGACTATATACTTTGAGAAAGGAGCACATGCAGTAGTCTATCTGGCCAAGAAACAATAGGAAGCCAAGCAACTACGAGATGATGTGTCAATCAAGCAAGAATGTGTCCTTGAAAATAAAAATCGACTCAATGAAAATCTATTTGTGATGCGTGAAACAACATTGGGAGAAATTAAGAACCAAACCACTATTTTGGAAACCAAACTTGATTCTACTGTCACAGATAACAATAACAAACTGAAAAGTGATTCAGAATCTCTCATTAAGACATCAATTATTCTTACAAAAACTTGGACAACAATTTACTAAGGATAAAGAATGTTGTGACTTCAGGTGTCAATTACCTAGATGGATAGGTAAGATTTCATAAGAATGATCTCTGAGATCATATTGAAAGAGAAGTCATAAAGGGGGAGAGAGTAATGATTAAGGCCAGTACTTAACAAGCTACCTGTACAACAAACAATATCAGAGACACCTTAGGCTTTCCTCCCCTATGGTATGAGTGTGATCAAAATGCTGAATTTGGTTGTCAACCACCTCTACTTGAAGCACCTCCTGCTGAATTCTTTCATCCTGAAGCACCAGCCAATTTTGAATTTATTCAAGCAACTGTCCAACACATGTACAGTACTCCTCAAGGCTTAGATAAGAATGTAATATATGAGAAAGTGGACAAGTCTTCTCCTGCTCCAGAGGCTGAAGCTCAGTTATCAAAGAAAAGGTTTAGAGAACTAGTTGAGACTAAACCTGATTTTGAGCAATGAATTCCAACCTCCAGATCCATAATTCGTGCTGCATGGAAGGCTATAAATGCTAATATCACAAACAGAGGGAAATGATATTCAGAACAGGAATGGGCCAAACACTTGAAGCAGCAAGAAGTTATTCAAAAATTTAGACAAGATATGAAGAGAGGAAAGCTTCCCGCTAAGTCTATAGAGCCCAGTAAATATTTCCCAAAGTCATATCATTACTTTGAGATGCAAAGGATGAAAGAAGAAGCTATTGCAATAGCTAAAGCTAAGAATGACAAAGGAAAGGCAGTTGCTGAGGGCAAAGAGCCTGAGGTGAAAGCCAAGATACACTCTGGGAAAGGCATAGTTATCAAGGAACCTAAGCTGCCTTATGATATTCTTAGTTTTCTATTTCTTATGGACAACTTGATCTATAAAATCTTGTATCAGTAAACTTTATGAAAAATAATTAATGGAAATTATGACTTATTCAACATTTTTGTGTTGTTAATTAGGACTGAAATTGTTTGTCTTATCTTCTATTCAGTATTATTGTTAAATATGTGTGATTATCTGTGTTATTTCACATACTGAACTGCACTGAATGTTTAAATGTCTTTATCATTATTTTTATGGTATCATGTTGTATACCATTGAATTGGGGTTATGACTTCTCCAAATAGGGGGAGATTGTTGAGTACATTGGTCTCAATATACTTGATTTGAAGAAGTCTTCTCAGCTCAATGATATACACATTGTTATATTTGATGGATGTTAAGTTCATGTGTGCAGGTAAATAAAGTTAAGTACAAAGTGTCAAGACACTCAGGACTAGTGTCGACACACTTAAACTAGTAGTGTTGAGTCAAGGTGAAAGTTGTGTCGACACCCAGGACTTAGATCAACACTATGATACAAGAAAGCAACTATGACGACACTTAGGACTAGTGTGGACACACACTAAACAAGTTGTGTCGAGACAAAGAGAAGTTGTGTCGACACTAAGGACAACTGTGTCGACGCATTGTGTCAAGACTAAATAGAACTGTGTCGACACTCAGGACTAGTGTCGACACACTCTATTCACACTGTGTCGAGACTGAAGACAATTGTGTCGACACTCAGGGCTAGTGTTGACACACTCTAATCAAGTTGTGTCGAGACTGAAGACAGCTGTGTCGACACTCAGAACTAGTGTCGACACACTCTTTTCAAGCTTTGTCAAGAATGAAGACAACTGTGTCGACACACAGGACTTGTGTCGACACAATCCACATAAGTTGTGTCGAGACAAGTTGAAGAGCTATGTCGACACATTCAGAAGTTTGTCGACACCACTACAAGAGTAGTGTCGACACCCAGGACTTGTGTCGACATATTTGACAGTCAAGGTTCAACACTTCAGCAGACATGTTTCCTAAGTACAGAGATCAAGACGGAGGCATTGACAATTGTCAGAACTGTCAGATGTCAGTTATTAACCGGATCAGCCGGTTACTACTATCAGAGCCTATTTAAAGGAATCTAGTCTTCAGAAAAAATAGAGAGAGAGAGAAAAAAAAAGAAGAAAAATGAAGAATCAACATGATTTTGTGAAGACAAAAGTCTGAAGCATCAGCTACAATTTAGAAGGTGGAGAGACCTCCGATCAAGAATCATCTTCAACATCTATCCATCCTAGATCAACCCTAATTTTTACTTCAAGAAGCTTTGAAAAACTAAGAAGAGTTAGATCAGATCTATCTTGACAAAGATCAAAGGAAGTACATTCATTCAAGATCATATCAAGAAGCTGTTACTTAGATCTCTCTAGCTGGGTGACATTTTAAAATTCAGTTTTTCATTTACCTACTTTCATTGTGTAAGATCTACATGTAGATCTGAGTGGAGGAAAACTATTCTCATTTTGTTGTAAACTTGTTTTATAAAGGCTGAGGTAGGGCTGAGATTGCCTGAGGTTGGAGAAGTTGGAATTTCTCTGAGGTGTAGGGCAGGTATTGCCTGAGAAGTAGGAGTGTGGATTCATTCTGAAGTAGAGTTCTTGGGAAGAACTTGATGTGTATGATCTTGGTGATCTGAGTGGTAAGACTTGTAAAGTCTGAGTTGTCGTAGCTGAGTGGGCTCTGAGCTGTAAGATCTAAGGATCTGAGTAAAGGAAAGAGAAGAAGTTTGACTGAATCTAGTTCATTGCTAGATAGGAGAATGGGGGAAAGAAAGTGGATGTACCGATAAATTGGGGAACCACTATAAATCTGTGTGCATTGTATTGTGTGTGCAGTATTGTTGTGCTGTGTTTATTTTGCTAATTGTTGTTAAGTATATCTTGATTATTTGACTGAATTAATCATATTAAAGAAAGTAGTACTCTGATTATTAAAAAAGGGTGTCATAATTTAAATTGGACATATTCACCCCTCTCTAGGTCATTAGCAATCCTAAAGTAAACATTTACAATCATGAGGCCACCACGACCTCAGCGGTCCCGCGAAGGCAGCCGCGGCAATGGGCGGCTACTGGCCAAGAGGCCGGCCGCAACTGCGTGGTTGCGGCCTTAGCAAAGGTCGAAGCCGGTCGTGGCAAATTAAAGGGTTGTAGCCGGCCGTGAGGCCGGCCGCGGGCATGGTAAAATAAAGGGTGGGAGCTAGCCGTGATGGAAGCCACAGCCTAACGCGGCTATGCAAGCACGGTCGCAACCAAGGCCGACCGGTCGTGAGGCTGGCTAGTCATGAGGTTGTCCGAGGGGGCTTTGCGGACGCGCTCCATAGGCGCGCGGCCAACGGTGGCTGGCTGGGGGCCGGCCACGCGCTATTGCGGCGGCGCGCGGTAGATAACAGGCGTCGGGCGGCCGCCCGACGGATGGTGCAACGGTGGTTGGAGTGATTGTGGTTTGTACGTCAATTGAGCATGGATCGGGAGTGCGGATCGCACGCACTGCGGTTTCTTCAATAAATCTCCATTTAAGTGGTGGGGGATATTAAAATTTTTATTATTTGTAGTCCGAAATTCCTATAAATTGAGGGAGACCACATCAAGACTTGTTCGTAAACCTGTCTTGGCCGGATCAATTTTGAAATAATTAGACATGCTCGCCCAATAAATAACCTTACAACTTAATTACCAACTTGTTCATGCCACCTTCTTCCTCCACCTTGGACCTCAATCTCTTCTCCTGTTCCGTCGACTGAGTGATTATTTCTCCTCTATTTGTTTGGCCTATTTTGTTGGCTCATTGCGTTTCATTGACCAATTACTTTTACCTTGTAAAAATTTAAATTATTAAATAAAATGAGTACACCGTATGACTCAACAATTAAAACAAGCTAATCAAATGTAATGGAATAGAAATAAAAACAAGCCATGTCTGGCCAAACGTATGACTCAACAATTAAAATAAATGGTCAAACTGATTGATTCCCTAGCGCACAAAACGGTCAAAGCATTAGAGAACCATAATGGCAAAAAAATGAAAAATGAGATAAATTTTGAGTTCTTTAATTACTATATTATCATCTAATTTAGCTCTTTCATTTTGGACGCTCATATTTGCAGACCTAAAATCAATATTTGCAGTATATGAATATTTGCAATCCACAAATAGATATTTGCAGACCTGTCAGATATTTGCAGCTTTTTTTAAAATTACATTTGATTTTTTATCTTTTTTTCCCCACTAATTGATAAAATTAAAGAAACCCAAAACTACACATATATCAGTCAAACCAAAACATAAATTTTATCATTCTAACAAAACCAAAATGACCAAAGCTATATTTTCTCCATTCAGCTCTGTTATAGCAATGAACACTTATCGTTCAACCTGAATACATCTTTCCCAAAATGAACAGTAGTCTGCACGAAATAAAAAATTCGTTTTATTTTAGTATTCTAAAACTAAATTGCTATCATGAAATAAATTTTTGAAGTTGTAGAGATCTTACAAAGTAGATATATGAATTTTTTTGATTTCCCTTATAAAATAGGCGTGAATGTAGTGGATGACAAATCTACAAAAAAATTGAGTATATAAATTAAAAACAATTTTGTAAAAAATAAATCACACTTGAATAATTGCATACCTTTCCCATATTTTGAATACATGTTATGTAAGGAACTTTTCATTCTTCCGCTATGTCTTTACGGTACCTCGACCATACCGGAAATAGTTGTTGTAGCTGACTATCTGTAAAAATTTGTGAGATGCGGAAAACAGGAGACCAGGTTGCAGGAACACTTCAACCAAACCAAGCCAAACAAACCAGAATAACATGTAAGTCTTATACTATCAAAAATCTTTACAGAGCGAGGCATATATGGTGTGACATGATTCGCCAATATACCCGATGGAAGCAAAAATAAGAAAGCAAAAAACAAGCTGCACGGACTCAAGGAGTAGCCGCCGACTCTGTCATGCTACACTACGGAGTCCACTGAAACTGTTAAGTCGCCAGACTACAACCTAGCTGTACGGACACTCTGTTATTCCAATGTTGAACTTTGTCTGCAATCTGATAGTGGCCTAACCACGAGGTCGTCTAGCTGTCAGATTAACGTGAACAGCTACTACCGAACTGAACAGACCAGCAGGAGCGGACAGCTTATTGAACTGGGAAAGATTGCCAAAGAGAAGACTGTCTGGTCGCAAGCCGCGACCTGTTGCTAACCGCTGATTGTAACTGCAGAGTACACATTGATCCCTGACCAAAGGCAACCAAGTTCCTGGCTTCTCAGTGTTGTCCGCACAATCTGCACAGCAGAAAACCGGTCAATTTCTCAAACCGCTTGGATACAAAAACCTATCTGCAGCAATCTCCCGAGCTCACTTACTGTTCATTCAGTTGTACTGTTGATGTGACAGGGGATCCTATTTATAAGCATAGAAAGGAGTGTGATTACCTCCCTAGCCAATAAGAACACCGCCCATCTCGTGGCAAGCACAAGATGTATCGATATAGTGCTGACACGAACTAATCTGTCCTAGTCGCTGCGACTAGGCTATACAGCCAGTCCGTCAAGGTCGCATAACCTAGGCCGGATAGAAACCTATCTGCCTTATCTCCACAAAGCTAGGTCAAAACTTGTCTGCCATATCTATAGTCACTGCGGATACCATACCAGTCCACACATCATGTAGACATAGCTCCAGTCCGCAAACCCCGAGACCAAAACTAGAACACCAGACTGACAGTTGCCGAACTTGGTGGATAGAGAAAATAGCCCGCGCTAACTCCGTGAACTCCCGGACTGAGCAAACTTGGACTTAGTACAGATCCAGACCAAGTCCACACCTCCAACCATCCCTGGTGTGAACACAGCACCAGCGGATACAAAAGACTATCCGCTCAAACTGACAGACTCAAACTTCAGTCCGCACTAACCGACGAACTCTACGGTTTCTATTAAACTGTACCACCGGAGAAAGACCAAGGCACAAGTCATGCCAATCTCCCGAGCACCAAACAAGACCGCAACCTGGACACAACAAAATTTAGATGAGACTGCAACATGTCGGACTCAGCGAACTCTGCGGATTACAAACCTATCTGCCTTATTACCTCCTGGGAACAAGCTTCCTACAGAACAGTGGCTGACCTGGCTAGCCGCCACCCCTATCCGCACAGTCCACATGGACAGTCCGCCCAGGCTACCTAGGCCGCAACTTTCACTTCAAAAAATTCAACACTCTCTCTTGAAGTGGGAAGTGGAAATCAGCCCCAGCAGTCCCCGTAACTGTCCAAATGGCCCCTTCTACAATGACTTTGGGAAGATGACCGCGATGTTGTCCTCGCTCTGGACATGCTCGAACATAAGAGATCTATCATGCACCTTCTTCTAAATGAAGTGATGCTCGATCTCAATATGTTTGGTCCTCGTATGACAAACTGGATTGTTAACTAGTTTAAGGGTACTTTCTTTATCACCACGCAGCAGAGTGGAACCCCGAATTTCTTCATGGATGTGCTCTACTAGCTTCCTAAGCTAAATGGCTTCCCAAACTTCCAAGGCCGAAGAATTGTACTCCACTTTCGTAGTAAAGATGGACACCGAGTCATGCTTTTTGCTGCACCATGATATGCTTGTTGATCCACATGTGAAAACATAGCCAACCGTCAACTTCTGATCATCTGAGTCTCCCCTATAATCAGCATCTGTGTAACCGTGTAGGTAGAATCTCGTATCACTCCCATAAAGGAGTCCCATATCAGAAGTAGACTTCACATACTTCAGAGTATTCTTTGACGCCACCAGATGAGGCTTTTAAGGCTCCACCATATAACGACTTACTCGACCAACAACATAAGCAATGTTTGACATTGTAATCTTCAAGTAAATGAGGCTCCCAACCAGAGCCCGAAACACCAGAGGATATAGAAGAACCTTCTCCTCATCATGTAGAAGCTTAAGGACAACATCCAGTGGAGTAGAGAAAATCTTCGCCTCCCGCATGACGAATTGCTGAATGATCCATTCTGCATAGCCTTTTGGTGAAATGAGTATAACACTCTTTCCTCTCTCCACCTCAAGTCCAAAGAAGTGGTGGAGCTCAGCCAAATCCTTCATCTCGAAATGAATAACTAGCTCTTCCCTGAGCCTAGCTACCTCCTCCACAGATTTCCTCGTGATGATCATGTCGTCAATGTATAGCAATACCAAGACATGAAGCTCCCCCTTCTTCTTTACGAACAGGCTCGAGTCAGAATCTGAAGCAAAATAACCGTAGAATTGGAGGTATTCAACGATCTTCCAATACCATGCCTGAGGCACCTGCTTCGAACTGTAAAGGGCCTTTCAGGGCTTGCAGACGTATCCTGGATGATATTCAGATACGTACCTCGGTGGCTGAATCATGAAGATGCCCTTATAAATTTCCCCATAAAGAAAAGCATTCTTTACGTCAAGCTGCTACATCCTCCATCCTTCACAAACCGCCAAGGAAATCACCATCCGTACTGAAGTCATTTTTGTAATGGTACTAAACGACTCCTCATAGCTTCTCTGTACTGCTATGAGAACAAACGAGCTACAAGCCGAACTTTGTATCACTCGATGCTTTCATCCTCCCTCTTCTTCAGCTTGTATAACCACTTGCATGTCACAAGAGTAATGTCATTGACCTTGTGCACAAGATCCCAAGTCTTATACTTTTTGAGGGCATCCATCTCCTCATCCATAGCATCATCCCACTCATTAACTCCAGTGGCATCTTCAATGCTAGAAGGATCTCTCTTGTCCAGAGGGCCTGCGAATAAACACGAGACAAAGCTCACCATGTTCCCTTCGTTATACCAAGTAGATGGTTTGATGGTCCTCTTCGACCTCCGAAGAACCTGAGCATGACTCTCCAACTCTGTTGATTCCTCTGAATCAACTCTATTCCCGAGCATACTAGGAGCATCGCTCCCACTGCTTCATGAACCAAAAGTCTCTGCCCCAGAGCTAGAAACACCTCGAGCTCCTGGTGATATGGGTAGCAACACCAGAAGATCTTTAGCAGCTTCCTCCTGCTCGCCGTCGGACCTACTTTCCTATAGCTCCACAGATGATCCACCTCCATATGATGTCAATTCGTCGAAGACCACGTCTCTGGAGATGACGAACTTCTTCGTCATAGGGTCCATACACTGCATTCCCTTCTTCCTCTCGTCATAGCCCATGATGGCAGGCTTCCTCACTTTCGCATCCAGCTTAGTCCTGAGAATGTCGGGAATGTGAACATAGTTGGTCGACCCGAACACCCGAAGGTGTCCAACGCTGGGCTTCTCCTTAAACATCATCTCATGAGGAGACTTCAAGTTGATTGGACTCATAGGCATTCGATTGAAGACATAAGTTGTGCATGTCATCCCTTCTGCCCATAAGGCCCTATGAATGTCTTTGGCATGAATCCAACACTTGCAGGTCTTCGTCAGATGATGGATCCTCCACTCTGCTACTCCATTTTGTTGTGGAGTATGAACCCAAGTGAGATCTATCTAGATTATTTGCTTCCTGCAGAAGTTAAAGAACTAATTTGAAATGAACTCACCTTCATTGTCCGTTCTCAACTTCTTCATCGGCAAGCCAAGCCGGCCCTCCACCAGCTCATTGAACTCCACAAACAATTGGAACATGTCTGAGTTATCATTCATAAAGTACACACATGTGTACCTCATGTAGTCATCAATCAACATCAGCATAAATCTGCTGCCTCCAAGACCTGCGGTGACAGTCTGACCCATCAGATCACCAGGGATACACTCCAATGGTGCTTTACTCCTAGGCTGTGACATGTTAAATGGAAGGTGATGAGCCTTACCATATTGACATCATGTACATACATGACCATCGTCGAAGGATGACAATTTAAGAAAGCCTTTCACAAGGATCTTCACCAGCATAACTTTCAACTTGTCCATCCCGACATGTCCCAGCCTCTCGTGCCATATTGCAGTACTAATGTTGGCTCTCATCCGATCAACATAGAAGCTTTTTGATAACACAAATACGTCCTTTACCCTTCTACCTACATGAGCAACGTCAGCCTTAACCGATGACATGTTGCGGAGAAACTTCACTTTTATCGAGCCGAACAGAATGTGATAGCTTGCGTCCACCGCATTGGTTACTAATAAGAGGTTCTTCTTCATGCCAGGTACGTGGTAAACACTCCTCAAGGTGAGTGGACTCTTATCACTACCTAAATAAATGACACCCTTCTTCTTGACTACATGCACCGTATCATCAGCAGCAATAATAGCTTTGTTACCTGAGTACGCTTGCAGAGAGGAGAACTTTGAATCGTCTCCAGTGAGGTGGTGACCATACCCCGAGTCCACTATCTATTCATCTTGGTAGTTTATGGTGGATAAAGCACGGACACACATGCCCATCATGAATTCAATCCCCATCCTGCTTCCTCAACACTAGAACTATCTCCTTCATTATCTGCAGCGTGCCCTGGCTGCAGCTTAACTTTGTAGTCCTTCTTGAAGTGACCCAGTTGGTTGCATCTATAGCACCTTAGTCCTTCCTTCTTCCAATCTCGCTTATGATGAACACTCCTCTCTTGCTGATAAGAAGTTGAAGGGTCATCGCCAGCAGAAGGCTTCTTCTTCTTGTCCCATCTCTTCTTCTTCCCCAAGAAGAGCGCCTCACTACCTCCTTTATAGATAGTGACTCCAGCCTTCTGCCTTGCTAGGATCTCCTGTGAAGCTAGCAGGTTCTCTAGCTCCAGCAAGAAGAGGGCAAATCAGCAGAGTATTCACTATGTGGAGACCTCGTTCATTTCTAACGCCATGTTTACATACCTGAAGGAGATGGGATCTGGGGAGACATACTCGGGGAGGCACACTATACATTATATTTACTGTACCCCAGGATCACCAAGATGACGGCTGATCTGCGGAAGAGCATGTATATGCCCGGGATGAAGAGGGATATCGTTGATTTTGTAAAATACTACGAGGCATGCCAATGAGTGAAGGCCAAGTGCAAGAGCCCTGGAGGATTACTACAGCCACTGCTGGTGTCGTAGTGGAAGTTCGAGGATATTTCGATGGATTTTGTACATGGGTGGTCTTGCTCTCACTCCAGGCATGATTCTATATGGGTCATCGTAGATCGATTGACCAAGGTAGCCAGGTTCATCCCGTTATGGAAGGACGCTCCAGTTGGTGTAGGGAATGGAGTGCGGTGCAGGAGCACTTAGGTTCCCAACTCACATTTAGCACTACCTTTCATCCACAGACCGATGGACAGACGGAGAGGACCAACAGGACCATGGAGGATCTGTTACGGTTGCGTATACTTTATACGGGGAAGCTCTAGGAGACGTTGTTGTCATTGATTGAGTTCTCTTACAATAATAGCCATCAGGCCAGCATTGTCATTGTTGAAACCGGAATCCGGCCTCTTGTGGAGTTCGACCCTTGGGGAAGGGGTGGTCTCGCGCCTACTTTGCTCCTGCAAGAAAAATAACGAAGAAGACAAGAAGAAACAGACCCAAGGGTTCGGCAGGGAGGTCCCACCATAAACCCGGAAGATCTCTGAGCGCTTCCCCTCCTTAGCCAGAAGTCGAGCTAAGGTACCCTCAGAAAGCACTTGAAAACGGGAGTAGGGAGGCACTCAAAGCGTGCCTTCTGAGGTACCCCTTGGGTCTTATTTATAGTTTTTTTGGAAACTGAACTGTCAATAACCAGAAGAACTGACCTGAAAATACCAAAAAGCCCTGGGTTGGGTCTGCCAACAGCCAAACTCCGCTGTCCTGAGCAGCTATGCGCAGTCCAACCTGGTTTGCCAACAGCGTGGCTCCGCTGTTTGGGGGAGTTATTCGCACCCATGGGGAGTCAGCTCGCCTCCAATTCCCTTCCGCGGGAGGTGGGTGCGACCCAGCTCCAGCGGCCTGCCTATCCTTCCTGGGCGAACGCGAGCCGGGCCGCGGGGACCTGCCAGTCCTCTGCCGAGGCGGACCGGCGATCAGGTCGCGTGTAGGTGCGACTGGTAGCGATCGCGACCCTCTGATCGGCTCGCAAGTCGCAGGTCGCCGAGCCCCTCCGCGAGTACCGGTTCGACGATTGGCGCCCCCTGCTCTGGCCGACGATTCTCCGAGCGAGCGGGAGGGGTGGGGAGTCGTCTCGCCCGGCTCGCTCGCTCGAACTAGGCGGGAGCGGACCAACCCTTTGCTATATGCCTGCTTGTTGCATGGGTGCGGGCCGCGGATCTGGTTCGCTCGATCTTCCTGGTGGGACCCGCTCGGCAAACACGGGGTTGTACACAATCCCCGCTCTTTGTGAGCTTGATACAAGCTCAGAAAGAATCATCCAACCCGCGTGTTCGGCGAGTACTGTGCTGAGCTGGCAGGGAATCTTCTGGTGGGCCCCGACTATTCGGCTATAAATATACCATCGAGCCCAGGGGGTCTCCCCAGACCCTCTCATTTTTCTTGAACAGACTTTAGTTCCTTAATGCCGGGCAGCGAAGAAGTGCGAGCTCGCTTGGCGGCTGCGGGCCAGAAGACTCGGGAGGAGGCCCTCGAGGCTGCCCCTTGGTTAGCGCGCGGGTCTCCCGGCCCACTCTTCAGGCCGGTGAAGGGGAAGACGTGAGGCGGTCCCCGGCGAACAACTTCCCGGGTTCTAGCTCGGCGGCTGGCGATGAGGTCGCTCCTGAGCTACGCGACCTTCCTCCTTGGTTTGTTGCAACGTCTTTGACCCCCTCGTCTTGCAGGCACCGCCTCGTGAGGACGAGGAGGACCAGGGGGAGGATCGCCCCCCCACCCTTGTCGTCTGAGAGGGTTGCTAGCCCCCCAGGTCTGGACCGCCCACCTCCGAAAACCTCTCGTTCTCCGGCTCCCCACAGACTGGGAAAATCTCTTGAGACCCTCGAGGGAGAAGCCTTTCAGGGTCGGTCGGGCTCCTCTCGTCCTTCCATCGGCGTGGACGACGTGCCAACCCCTGGTAAGCTTGTACTCAGCATTTGCCTTGTTCTCGCTCGGTCCTTCTGAATCGCACTTTTGTAGGCTACAGCATGGTCTCCTCCGAAACCGAGATGAGCGAAGGGTATTCGCCTCCGCCCGACGTGGAGGGTGTTTTTGATTACCTGGGCAACCCGACCGATGCGGTGGGGATGAAGTGGCAGGTGACGCGGCTGATCCAGAAACACACGCTGCTGCTTCAGGAGCTCGTGAAGATGGTCGATCAAGACAAGGCCGACACCGAGGCTCGGCTCGCGGCCTTGGAGGGAGCCCCGCGTGCAGTAGAAGGTGGCGAGGTCACTTCGCCTGGCATGCACATTACGCGAGCCGAGGAGCGTCTTAGGAATGCCTCGGAACAAGTCGGTCTGGCTCAGCATGAGCTGGTGGCGGTGCGCGATTACCATTATCCTCGTGTGCCGCCGCGATTGGGAACGCAGCAGCGGGGCAGGTGGAAGTGGATCCAGTACTGATCCGACCTTTCTTCCCCCCGCTCGCGGGATATCGCGGAGTTTCTACTATTCCAAAGCCTCGTTTTGTATTCGCAACAATTTGTGACTCTCCTCGCCCGCCTATGGGCCTGATTTTTTGATCTCTGATGCACGCCAAAATTATCATGTTGCTGTTTTTATTTTCCTTGAGGCGGGCCCGAGGGTACTCGCGTCCGCCCCTCGTCCAATTCGTGGGGCGAGGGCAGGTCTGGGGACGACCTCTCTCAACCCGCCATTCCGATCGTAGCGGGAGCGAGCCGAGGAGCTTGCCAGCCGCGAGTCTCCCCGACTCGCCCGGGATCCTGGGCGGGCTCGGGCTGAGACTCGCCCGCTCATTCTTCGCGCGGATGCGGTCGAGCGAGACCTGCTGTTAAACGGTCCTGGCGCTGTGGCTGCGCGTTGGGGAGTCGAACCGTCAGGCTCGATTTTTGCTACTCGCACCTCTCCCGTTGGCGGGAAAATTCCCGCCCTTTCTTTCTCCCTATAAATTGGCGTGGCCGGTTCTTATCCCTCCATCGCTTCAAGGCACTCACCCGCCTCCTGCTCTCCGCAAAAGCACGATTCTCGCTCACCCATTGGGTCTGTCCCGCTTGAACGGCGGCAATTCGGCGGAATGGGCGGCGGCGAGGCGGACGGGCGAAGCAAATGCGCCTGGACCTTCTCGGAGCACGACTTTCCCTGCGCTATCATCTCAGAGCGCGAATACTTAGAGGCCCTAGGCGACCACATCCCGGCTGGGTTCTCGGCGAGACGGCCCGGGGAGGGGGAGAAGATCAACGATCTGTCCGGGAACGAGCTCACCATTCCCCTGGCCCACTTTGAGGTGGGTCTTCGCCTCCCCCTCTGGCCAGAGGTCCGTCAGGTGCTGAAGTACTTCGGGGTCGTCATAGGTCAGATGACCGCGAACTCTGTAGCTGTTATGGTTGGGTTCGCCTGCTTCCTGCGGGAGGTGCGGATCGAGTTTAATCTCGCGGTTTTCCGCAAACTATTTTCTTTCCGTGCGAACCGGGATGGCACCGCCTACTTCTCTAGCACCCACCTCAAGGTGCGGGAGACCGTCAACAAGAGTCACAACTGGCTCAAGAAATTTATGTTCGTCAAGGGGGATTTTGGCAACGTTCCCTACTCGCCGGTGCAGCTCAGCGAGGCGAGTTACCGCCCGCCAAGCCTGGGAGGCCATGAAGCCGACTTGTGCGGGTTCTTCTCCGGGAAGAACTTCGAGGTCGCGTACCTGCGCTGCAACCTCGACGACCTTGCTGCCGTCCCGCCTGGGGGAGGTTTGCCACTCGCCACTACTCTTGTCTCGCTCTTTGCTTCCTAGGTCTTACTTTCCTTTTTCGGTAGGCGAGCGAGACGTGCCCCTCCATCCCCCCTATGAGAGTGCCCGGGTCGCCTCCGGGGTCCTCGCTCGTGCTCAGGCCGCCGACACCGCTCAGCGCGAGGCCCCGTCGATCCCTGCCAAGAAGCGGCCGGGCCGCGAGCAGCCCGCTCCCCCGCCAAAGACGGCGAAGTCTACGGGTCAGCAACTAGCCGGGGGCCAGAGGAAAGGCAAGGCCCCGGCTGATCTACCGACTGAGGGCTCCCCCCCCCCCATTGTTGCTTCGACCAGCGACATCCCCGCCGGGGCGGCAGGTAGCTCCGGGCCGCCGGACGGGTCGCAAACCACCGCGAGGCCGGTGCCGAGAGGGCATCGCAATTTCGGCTACGGCGAGAAATACCTGGACGAGCTCGGCGTCCTGCTTCTGTCATGGGACAAGGAGTCTAATCGCGCGGTGGTCTCGACTATGTTGCCGAGTTGGCTGGAGCAGGACACCATCGGCGGGGAGGCGTACAATTTTTCGTTCGGCCTGTACTCGCGAGAGGACGCCGCCATCTATGACAAAGAGGCGACGCGAGTACTGGTTCACGAGAGCACGCGGGCCCAGCTGCGCGGCCTGGAGCTAGCCCACATGGTTGGGAGGCGCTGCACCCAGGTTGAGCGGAACGCCACCTCCCTCAAGAAGTTGGCGGACGAGAGGGAGGAGGCCCGAAAGCTTGCTCAGGAGGATGCGGATCTTCAGAGGAGACGGGCGGACGCGGCGGAGGAGACCCTCGCGCAGTACCTGGGCGGGGTGGTACGTGTTCACCTTCGATAACCGCCCCTTCTCGCGAGTTCACCTTATGACTTTCTCTCCTTTCCTCAGGACGCGGCGTCGGCGAGCCTGATGGGTGCCGAGATCGCCACCCTGGGTCAGGACAAATCGGCGCTGGAGGCGCGGGTGCGCGAGCTGGAGGCTGCCGCTGCTGCCCCTCCGCCTGACAACAGGGGCTGCCTGTTCGAGCATCATTCCGACCACGAGTTGGAAGTGTTGATGTAGAAGAACGCCGCCAGCGCCGCAAAGTATACGATGCAGATGTTGCGGCGTGCGGATCTCCTCAAGAGCGAGGCCGCGGATCTCTCGGCGAGCGACGTGGTGCCGGCACCAAAATGTTGAAACCGGAATTCGGCCTCTTGTGGAGTTCGACCCTTGGGGAAGGGGTGGTCTCGCGCCTACTTTGCTCCTGCAAGAAAAACAACGAAGAAGACAAGAAGAAACAGACCCAAGGGTTCGGCAGGGAGGTCCCACCACAAACCCGGAAGATCTCTGAGCGCTTCCCCTCCTTAGCCAGAAGCCGAGCTAAGGTACCCTCAGAAAGCACTTGAAAACGGGAGTAGGGAGGCACTCAAAGCGTGCCTTCTGACGTACCCCTTGAGTCTTATTTATAGTTTTTTTTGGAAACTGAACTGCCAATAACCAGAAGAACTGACCTGAAAATACCAAAAAGCCCTGGGTTGGGTCTGCCAACAGCCAAACTCCATTGTCCTGAGCAGCTATGCGCAGTCCAACCTGGTCTGCCAACAGCGTGGCTTCGCTGTTTGGGGGAGCTATTCGCACCCATGGGGAGTCAGCTCGCCTCCAATTCCCTTCCGTGGGAGGCGGGTGCGACCCGGCTCCAGCGGCCTGCCTATCCTTCCTGGGCGAACGCGAGCCGGGCCGCGGGGACCTGCCAGTCCTCTGCCGAGGCGGACCGGCGACCAGGTCGCGTGTAGTGGCGACTGGTAGCGATCGCGACCCTTCGATCGGCTCGCAGGTCGCAGGTCGCCGATCTCCTCCGCGAGTACCGGTTCGACGATTGGCGCCCCCTGCTCTGGCGACGATTCTCCGAGCGAGCGGGAGGGGTGGGGAGTCGTCTCGCCCGGCGCGCTCGCTCGAACTAGGCGGGAGCGGACCAACCCTTTGCCGTATGCCTGCTTGTTGCATGGGTGCGGGCCGCGGAGCCGGTTCGCTCGATCTTCCTGGTGGGACCCGCTCGGCAAACACGGGGTTCTACAGTCATGGCTCCCTATGAGGCTCTGTATGGGAGGAAATGTTGGACACCGCTATTTTGGGTTCAGGATGAGGATCCAAAGGTGCTTGGGTCACATTACGTTGAGGACACATACGTGCATTTCGGTTGATCAGAGACGGGATGTTAGAGGCTCAGAGTCGACAAGCAAAGTATTACTATGTGTGGCATCGTAAGGAAGAGTTCCAGATGGGGTACAAGGTGTTTTTGAAGATACGTCTGATGCACAGTGTTTCTCGGGTGTGTAGGCACAGGAAGCTCAGCCCTAGATATATGGGGCCATATAAGATCCTGGAGCTGATCGGCCCCTTGGCATACAGGCTGGAGATACTGCCGGAATTGGTAAACCTGTACGATATCTTTCATGTCTCCTCACTTTTTAATGCATTACTTTGGCAGGAGCAACATATTATTTCTACCTCGGGCCTGGTAGCATCTGATCGTTCAGTTCATTTGGAGCCAATCCGGATCGACGATACAACGTTCCACATTTTGCGGAAGAAGAGCATCCCTTTGGTCAAGGTGTTGTGCTCCAATACTGGGCAAGAGGAGCACACTTGGGAGCCCTTGGACATCATGTTGAAGAAAAACCCGGAGCACTTCACCTCAGGTACAAACTAAACTTCCTACGAGTTGATCTTTTCTTCACTTGTGAAACCCCGTAAACCCGAGCTTGAATTTCGAGGAAGAAATTTTTGTTTTGTTTATTGGAATTTATAACATCCCCCACACTTCTAGACCCCCTAAAGTTAGGGTTAGGGCTTGAGTGGTGCATGGAGGCCCTATTGTGACCCTAGCTCAGCTTGAACTTAGGGAAATTGCTATTTGCACCCCTAATGTGCACAAGTCAACCTAGGCCAATTCACCCTCACATGAACTTACCACCTCACGGTAAGCTCACTAACACTTCCCTAACCTTAAGAGAGAGGCAGCTGAGCGATGGACTCAAGGGTAGGTCAACCAAGTGGGCCAAATTGACTGAAGTCAACTTTATGTCAATATAGGTCAAACCTTCACCTCAGAGGTCCTATTGGCCCTAAAACCTAAAACTGACCTTTCCCCCAGTTTTGTGACATCAACGGAGAATCAGGTGACCCAAAAACCCCATCATGGGGTCAACAAGTTGACCAATTTGATAAAAGTCAAACTTGTCCCTATTTAGGTCAAATCACATTATTTGACAAAATTGGCCCGATTGGGGCATCACCATGATCCAATCAACATTGGGTGGTGTCAAGGGACTCAAGTCACACCCCTTGGACCAGTCAACCCATCAAGTTGACCAAAGTCAACACCAAGGTCAACCATTGTCAAATTAACCCCTAATGACTAAATTGGAGCCCAAGCCAATTCAAGTGGGCTAAGGCCTTGCCCAAGGCCCATCCTACAGCCCATGAGATTTTTCAGATTAAATAATCTGAATTAGATGAGTTTAATGGTGATTTAATTGGGATAATTAGTGGTGAAGTTTCATTTGGAGGGGGAATAATTGAGGGAGGTCAAGTGGCACTCCCTTCTTCTTCCCCAACCCCTCTTTCATCTCCCCTGATGAAGAGGAGGAGTTTTCATAAAGTTACAGGTCGGCCACCATCAAGGAGGTCCATTAATGGTCATGGCCTACCACTTCCTTTTAAGTTAAATATTTAAACACCACTATTTAGCTCAATCTAACCCTTTCATCATCTTTAGAAGGCCTCAAGCAGTTGAAATCGACTCTTAGATCAAAGCTTTCGGTGGAGAATCGAGATCGGTAGAGGTTCGCCGAAAAATGACAAAATCCTTGGCGACCCACTGGAGTAGCCGCCTCCAAGCCCAAAATTAGGCATGCTTCTCCGACTCTCCCCTTGTTCTAGCATCTTAGACATTAGGGATTGAAATCATGCTCAAAGGAGCTGGTTTCCATTTTAAAATTGCATGGAAAAAGCCATTTTGGCTCCTCTCGGGTTCGTCGGAAACCGCCACCTCCGGCGGCCAAACCACCATCGGGCAATAGCCACCACCTCAACGGAGGTGGTGGTGGTAGTCTCCGGCCGGGGAAGTTGTCAGGTGGCCGACAAACAGCTCTGGAAAGAGCTACAGTGAAAGAAATTGTACCTAATCACCTAGAGGGGGGTGAATAGGTGACCTAAATCTTTTTAAAATTTACTGGCAGAATAAATCACAGCATTCACAGAACTTTACACAGCAATCACAGCAATATTCACACACAGAGAACACAGAGATTTATAGTGGTTCCCCAAGGTCTGGGTACATCCACTTTCCCCTTTCGCCTATCTAGTAGTGTACTAGAATCGGCCCAACTTCTCCACTATTCCTCAGATCCTCAGATCTTACACTCAGAACCCCAACCAGGTTCCTACAACTCAGGCTCAAAGCCCTACCACTCAGTCTTCACCAAGACCTACACTCATCCTTCAACAAGGCCTACACTCAGCCCTCGACAAGGCCTACACTCAGAGAAAAGTATCTCCAACACTCAGGCACACAGGCCCTACCACTCAGCCTTTATAATTTCAGGCTTACAACTCAGATCCCTTAGGATCCTACAAGAAATTAAAATTACAAAGTGTAAACCTACAACTCAGAATGAGAGAGAAGAGTTGTCTGGTTTCTTGAAGAGTTCTTGGAAGAACTTTGCTGAGATCAACCTCCCTTGGCTTCCTTCAAAGCTTCTTGAATTTAGAACACAGTAGGGTTGAGTCTCTATGCACATGATCTTCAATCAGTGCTGACTTAATAATCAGATCTCAAACTGAAACTTTCTTCACAGCCTGGTTCCACAGTTGTCTTCTTAGAAGGAGCTCTCTCTCTCTAACTTCTTAGATCTTCTGATCACTTCAATTGATTCTTCAATGAATTGCTTGATCAATCTCTTTGATGTGTTAATCATCTTCTTCTGTTGACAGAATAAGCCTTTATATAGGCTTTCTTCATGGTGACCGGCTGATCCGGTTTCTAACAGACTTCTGACAGTTCTGACAGTTGCAGTAGACCGGCTGGAATGGCAGCTGTCAAGTCATCCAGTCACTTCTTGAATTTTCTGTAACTGTCTGAAAATGTCGAGACAGTCGGTCTTTAAGTGTCGACACTGATAGACTAAGTGTCGACATAAGTAGACTAAGTGTTGACACTAGCCTTCATGGTGTCGACACAACTCCTTGTGTTGTAGAAATTACTTCTCGACACTGCTTCTTCAGAATGTGTCGACACTGATATTGTGTGTCGACACAACTTCTTGTTCTTCAGTACTTAGTTGAATTCTGCTAAGTGTCGACACAACTCATTTGTGTCGACACATCTTCTTGTGTTGAACTTGTTAAGTGTCGAAACATCTTCTTGGTATTGAACTTGTTAAGTGTCGACACATCTTCTTGGTGTCGACACATGCCTTCTGTGTTGATACTTTTGCTGTGTTTCGACACATCTCCTTTGTGTCGACACTTGTACTTAGACTTCATAGAAATTTTCTGAGTGTCGACACAGCCTCCTAGTGTCGACACTTTCTTCATGTGTTGAGACATTTGCTGCGTGTTGACACATTCTTCATTATGTCGACACTTGTACTTAAACTCTGTTGAAGTTTGTTGAGTGTCGACATAGCCTCCTAGTGTCGACACTTTGTGATGTCGACAAAGTTTCTCTGGGTGTCGACACTACTTTTAAGTGTTGACACAGCTTCTTTGGACATTTCTTCATTGAGTGTCGACACAGCATGTATGTGTCAACACTGTTCCTCTGGTGTCGACTCTGCATTCCCGGTGTCGACACAATCACTCCAAGTGTCAACACTGCTTCTCTTGTCTCGACACAAGTCTTCTTAAGTGTCGACACTTTTCTTCTGGGTGTCGACACATGGACTTAGAAACTTTTCAGCTTTCCCTGCAATTACTTAACCTGCACAAGGTAACTCAAAATACATCAAATACACCATGATGTATATCAATGAGTAGGGTGAGGCTTCTTCAAATCAGGTATATTTATTCCAATGTACCCAGCAATCTCCCCCTATTTGGAGAAGTCATAACCCTTAGTCAATGATATACACTATACATAACAAATTCATAGTATGATGTAAAACAATATTAAATGACAGGGTAAGTACTTAAACATGCATTAACAAAACATGTATATACACATAACTCAGAACAATTAATGTAATAGATGAACATATAACATTGTTCTTTCAAAATCCAACATTTACATTAATCAACTGTTTACATTGAGTTTACTACAAGTGATTACAACTTGTAAACTTAAGTAAATGTCTATCCTATTGCTGCTCTGGTTCTTTGATTACAATCCCCTTTCCAGATTCTATCTTTGCTTGTACTGGGGCTTCATTATCTTCAGCAGCAGCAGGCTTCTTCCCTTTAAGATCTTTCTTTTTCAATTCTTTAGCCTTGATCATTTGCCTTTCAAAGTAATGATAAGGCTTTGGGAAGTACTTGCTAGGCTCCTGTGCATTAGGAGGTAGCTTTCCCATCTTTGCCTTTCATCTATACTACACAATGGCCTCTTGCCTTGTCTCATGCTTCCTCCACTCCAGTTCAGAATACCACTTGTTTCTATCCTGGATATTGTCCTTGGCAGCCTTCCATGCAGTTAAAATGATATTCCTGGAGGTGGGGCTCCATTGTTCAAAATCAGGCCTATGTTCAGCTTGCTCTCTGAACCTTTTCTTAGACAATTGAGTCTCTTATTCTTTTAGCAAAGCCTCTTGTTCTTTTAGAATTTCCTCTGGCACTGGCTGAACTACTTTCTCAATGATGACATTCTGATTTCCTTCAAGAGGACTATACATTGACTGTATATCTTGATGTATCATATCAAAGTCTGGTGGAGGGTATATTACTTGAGCCACTTCAGCTTGCTCCCCTCCAAGATATGCAGGATTAATACCAGACTCTGTCACATTATCATCATCACATAATGGAGGATATCCAAGGGTGGCTCTAATGGAATTTGAAATCCATTTGTCATGATCAGAGCTGGCTTTGACTAACACCCTCTCCCCCTTTATGACTTCTCTTTCAATGTGATCTCTAAGATCATCTTTCTGGAATCTTATCTGTGCATTCAGATAATTTACTCCATCTTTGTAGAAAGGTTTCAACCTTTGGAGCTTTTCAGTTATTAACTTCTGAGAATCCTGAAATGCAGAAGTAACAGCAGTTAGGCTCTCTTGCAATGCTTTGTCAAATTCTTCCTTGGCTGTAGTCATAGCTGCAGTATGGGCAGAAGCTATATTCTTCATTTCTGTTACTATTGCATTATGAGAAGCTGTTAAATTATCATTCATTCTTAGCTGATTCTCCAGGACATAGCCTTGCTTCACTTCAAGCTCTTTAAGTTTTGTCTTCAGTTTTTCTTGATGTGTGGCCAGATAGACTACTGCATTTTCTCCCATATAAAAGTAGTCAGTCATTTCTTTCTTATTTAGATTCATTTCAAATCTAATTGATTTGATGTCTTGGGCCAGATCAAACTGCAGTGACTTATGCCCTTCATCCATATAAGATTGCAAAGCCTGTCTTTGCTTATCCAGCTTTATCTGCAATGCTACAATCAAAGAACTATAGTCAGTAGATGAGGCAGGCTGTGGTGCAATTGTTTGCAGTGCCTTTTTATATGTCTGGCTCCTCCTCTTGAAGACTTGAAATTTCCTCTTCTTGGCTCTCACAGCCTCTTCATCTTCAGATGCAGATGTGCTAGCTATATCAACCCTGTCCTTAGGGCTTGAAGGTAAATCCTTGTCAGTCCTAGGAACCTGCTCAGCATTCTTTGGCACTTCAGTTTCTTTGATTGCAGTTTCTTCTTCAATCTCCACTTGCTCCCCCTCAATAATTACTTTCTCCCCCTCAGCAGCAGCTTTCTCCACTTCAATGTCAGTTTGAAGAAGGTCAGGGAAAAGTTCTTCTAAAGTAAACTCCTGTTGAGGATGGGGTGGAGAATCTCTTATATCATCAACAACTTGATCAGCAACAGATGTGTCCTCCATGACAACATCCTGAGGTTGGCTATGTGTCTGTGTTTGCTGATTAACATTAGGTAATGAATTAGACAAAACATCATCCTCAATAGGGAAATCTAATTTATTAATTTCAGTTATTACCTCAAGTATAGTCTGGGTAGCCTGTTCACTTTCTAGTGGAGTTGGCTCTTCCACAAGTAGAGGCTCCCCCTGGATTGAATCCAGGTGAATTGGGCTAGCTTGTGGTAGCTCCCCCTGCCTTTGTACTTCTTCTTGTCTTGCTGGAGATTGTCCAGCATTTACAGTTTCTTCTTCATCAGGAGTGAACACTACTTGCTCTTCAGAACTGCTTGAGGATTCCTGAGCCACAGGGGCTGTCTTCTTCTTCTTTTTCTGGGGTGTTTTCTTCATAGGAGATGGCAGTTCTTTGGTCAATACTCTGTCTCACCTAGAGAAGATTCTCATATCCATCTTCCACATGTGGTTAATCTTTGAACCTGCAGCTTGGTTCATTACCTCAGGTATACTGCCAGCTAGGTAAAGACTTAGTATTCTACCCAGATTTTGCTTTTTCATACTTTCTTTAATTTTATCAAACATAACTGTAGCCCAATCAGTATTTAGTTTGAATATTATCCTTGTCATGAGGCTAAACATGTGAGCTGAGATTCTGTCATGGCCTCCAGGCTTGCTTAGGATGACTTTGCCCACAATCTCAGATAGAAACTTGCCTTGCATATTCATTCCCTTTCTGTTGAAAACAGATCTAATTTTCATTTTGGAGTCCAGTCCACACCATGTTAATGCTTCTCTAGTCTTAGAAGCAGAAACATCTTCTTCTTCCTTAGTCCTTGGTAGTTGTAGTACCTTTCTCAGACTCTTAGGAGAGACCTTCACCTTTGCCCCATGAACTCTTGACTTAATTTTGAGTCCTGATTCATCTAGTTTTGCTGCATTCAGAAACTCAAGGAATTCCTTCTTCCAGATCTTAATTAGTTCTGAAACAAGAAATTCTAACCCAGTCTCTGCTATTAGGGTTATCACGCCTTTGATCTCGGGTTCTGCGTCCTCAAATACGTGTCGCACGAGTTCGTATCCTTCATTGACATTCTCTTCTAGCTTGGGCGCCATTAGGGTTTGAAGAAATTTGAATTAGAGAAGAGAGATGTCGACACACAAGTTTGGTCTCGAAACTTTGGTGAGCGTGTCGACAGACAATGGCAAAAACCTATTTATACCTTTCTAGAAATGAAGATGAAAGGGCGCGTCAAAATACTTAAATTGTGTCGACACTGTTGATAAGTGTCGACACTTACTTATAATGTCTCGACAACTATGTGTCGACACAAGTATAGTCGACAGAATATATGTGTCGACACTTGTTTATGTGTCGACAACACTTAGCTCGACACTTAGTCGAGACTTTACTAGACTAATTCTAAGTAAAGCCTAAGTGTCGACACCACCTTGGATGTGTCGACATCTACACTGCATGTGTCGACACTACTTCTCTGAAGTAACGACACTTACTTCCTAGATGTGTCGACACCATTTTTCTGAAATGTCGACACCACTTTTCTGTGTCGATACAGACAACTCTATGTGTCGACACCTTTTTACTTAGCCAATTTTGAAAACTTATTCTAAGTTTATCATACCTAATTCAATTTTAAATTTATTGAATTTGGTTTCATCTAAGGGCTTAGTATACATGTCAGCTAGCTGATTATCTGTATTAATATACTCTAGTGAAATATCTCCTTTTTCCACATGTTCTCTTAGAAAATGGTATTTTATTTCTATGTGCTTAGTCCTACTATGGGAGACAGGATTGTTAGCAATAGAAATAACACTAGTAGAATCACAAAATAGAGGTGTTCTACTTACTTGAATACCATAGTCTTCTAGCTGATGTTGAATCCATAGAAGTTGAGCACAGCAACTTCCTGCAGCAACATACTCTGATTCTGATGTGGAGATAGCCACACTTGCTTGCTTCTTGCTACTCCATGATATCAGTCTTCCACCTACGAATTGACAGGTACCTGTTGTACTTTTCCTATCTTCCTTGCAGCCTGCAAAATCTGCATCTGAATAACCTGTCAGTTCAAAATCTCCATTCCTAGGGTACCAAAGGCCTAGATAAGGAGCGCCCTTAAGATATCTCAGAATTCTTTTGACTGCTGTCAAATGAGATTCTTTAGGGCAAGCTTGGTACCTAGCATAAACACATGTAGCATACATGATATCTGGTCTACTTGCAGTCAAATATAATAGGGAGCCAACTATCCCTCTATACAAAGTCTCATCTACAGGTTTCCCTGCATCATCTTTGCTAAGAGACATACTTGACCCCATAGGAGTTTTCATGGTACTGGATGATTCCATACCATACTTCCTTATCAATTCTAGGGTGAACTTAGACTGGCATATGGATAAACCATCCTCAGTCTGTCTAACTTGGAGACCCAAGAAGAACTTAAGCTCCCCCATACTGCTCATTTCAAATTGTCCTTGCATAAGTTTTGCAAACTTTCTGCAAAGACCACTTTCAGTAGCCCCAAATATAATGTCATCTGCATATATTTGGACTAGAATGATCTTGCCTCTGGATTCCCTAAGGAATAGAGTCTTGTCTATTTTCCCCCTTGTGAATTTATTCTCAATGAGGAAACTAGACAGGGTTTCATACCAAGCCCTAGGGGCTTGTTTTAACCCATACAAAGCCTTCCTAAGTCTATCGACATAATTAGGTTTGATAGAATCAACAAAACCTGATGGCTGTTCCACATAGACTTATTCCTTCAGATTTCCATTCAGAAAGGCTGACTTAACATCCATTTGGTATACTTTAAACCCTTGATAGGTTGCATAGGCCAAGAACATCATTATTGCCTCCAGTCTGGCTACTGGAGCAAAGGTTTGATCAAAGTCAATACCTTCTTCCTGCCTATATCCCTTAGCAACCAGTCTTGCTTTGTTCTTTATAATCACTCCATGTTCATCCAACTTGTTCCTAAAGATCCACTTGGTTCCAATTATGTTGTGATCTTTTGGTTTAGGAACAAGCTCCCAGACATTGCATCTTTTGAACTGGTTCAGCTCCTCTTTCATAGCCTCAATCCAATGAGGGTCTAGGATGGCTTCTTCAAACTTCTTTGGCTCTACCTGGGATAGAAAACTGGAGTAGAGTACTGAACTTAGATTTCTGCTCCTTGTTTGTACCCCTTGTCTGAGATCACCAATAATTTGATTGGCTGTATGATCTTTTAGATGTCTATTTGCTGGAGGTAGCCTGTCTTCAGGTTGTACACCTTCAGCTTCTTCAACTTGCTGCACTCCTTGGTCTTCTTCAGCAACAGGAGTATCTAGTTCTCCCCCTGGACAACAGCCACCTTCTTCTACTAGCTGACTTGCAGTAGGTCCTTCTTCTATAGTGAGCTTGTCCATCTTCTCAGTCAAACCTGTAGAGCTGCAAACACTTCTAGACAATTCATTGTTAATTAGTCTAGCTTCATCAAACACTACATGTAATGACTCTTCTACAACTTGAGTAGTCAAGTTGTAGACCATATAAGCCTTACTGTTGTTGTTGTACCCAACAAAGATCCCCTCTTGGGATTTGGCAGCAAACTTGGTTAAGTAAGACTTACCATTGTTAAGTATATAGCATTTACAACAAAAGATCCTGAAATATGATAGATTTGGTTTTCTGCCTTTCACAACCTCATAGGGGGTCTTATTGTGACTCTTGGTGATAGTAGTCCTATTAATCACATGACATGCAGTATTAACTGCCTCAGCCCAGAAATATTCAGGGAGAGATGTGTCACTTAATAGGGTTCTACCAACCTCTATCAAGGTTCTATTTTTCCTTTCAGCAATGTCATTTTGCTGAGGTGTTCTTGGTGAAGAAAATTTCTGAAATATCCCAAACTCTTCACATATCTTTGTCATACTATCAGACTGGAATTCAGTACCATGGTCACTTCTTATTTTGACCACTGTACTGTCTAACTCATTCTGAATTTGTTTGACAAAACTATAAAAGATATTAGGTGTTTCAGATTTTTGTCTAAGGAAGAACACCCAGGAAAACCTTGAGTAGTCATCTACAACCACAAAAGTGTAGACCTTCCTACCTAGGCTGTGAACTGGCATAGGACCAAATAGATTCATATGCAAGAGGTATAAACACCTCACATCATCTTTGTTCTCAATGCTATTAAAGGTGGATTTGGTCTGCTTGCCCTTTTGACAAGCTGAGCATATCCCAACTTTTTTACACTTAACTTGAGGACCATTCCTCACTAACTCTTTACTATAGAGTTGACCAATTATCTTATAGTTAAGATGTGCTAGCCTCTTGTGCCATTTGACACAATGAGAGACTTTCTCATCAATTACAAGACACATAGGAGAAACATTATTCTCACACATAATGTCTAAACAATAGACATTTCTCTTCCTATAACCTGTCAGAATGATCTTTTGATCATTTGACCTCCTGATATGACAACCATCTTTAACAAATGAGATGTCATATCCTAGATCACTCAGCTGACTTATACTAATGAGGTTGTGTTTCAAACCTTTAACATAAGCCACTTGAGTAATTGTAATAAGATTGCTAGAAATGTTACCAAAGCCTTTGATGATTCCTTTTTCAGAATCACCAAAGGTGACTTTAGGACCATCCTTGACTGGTGTATAGTCCTTTAGCAATCCTCTAGTTCCAGTCATGTGCCTTGAACATCCACTGTCCAAGTACCATATTGGGGCACGGTCACTTGGACTCACCTACAAAACAGATTAGTTAACCTTAGAACCCAAAGAATTCTTGGGTCCTTGGTGCTGGTTAGTTTGCCTCTTAACAAAACTACCTGTAGCTTTTCTAGCAGGCAGATTGCTACTCACTTTGGCACTAGAATTGTGCCAACAGTCTATGGCAAAGTGGTCTATCTTGCCACAGCACCAGCACTCAAATCTGTTCTACCTTTGTTTAGGTACAACCCTGGCTGTTTTGTCTACAACAGGTTTCTTGTTGAGTACTGGGGCTTTGCCCTTACACTTGGATTGTACAGTCCTGGCAGGTTTAGTAAACCCCAATCCAGTTTTACCCTTTTGAGAAATGAACTCATCTATTAAAGGTAGAACGGACTTTGGTTTAGAAAACCTTGCTACTATATCTCTCTCTTTCTGAAGACTAATCTCCAGATTTCTGATTTGATCATTCTTGAATGTAATAGTCCCCATCTGAATAACAGTAATGTTCTTCAGCCTAGCTATTTTCTTTAGTTTCTGATCAAGTAACTTATCAAAATCTGTTGCAGCCACTTTAAGATTAGCAATCTCCTTAGCCTGACTCTTGACCAAGGATTTGCTTTTCTTCAAAGCTTGCAACACTACTATATATTCATCAATTAATTGATGAATGTCTCCTTCAGATTCAAATCCACTCTCATCACTTGATGTTAATGAATCTAATTCTGATCCAGCACTAGAAATTGAACTATCAGAACAATTTTGTACCTGACTAGGTCCAGGCTGATCCTGGATTCTGTCTCCTTCTGATAAGGCCATCAGTCCCTGGCACTGATTGATCTCTTGCTCATATATAAAGTTCATTAACTGGATGAACTCCTCTTCCTCTTCTTCAGCAAAAGTCCAATATAAGCTTCAGCTTCTAAATCAGTTTCTAAAGATGACATATCATACAGACTTTTGTCCTTCTTAGCAACAAAGGACCTTTCCTTTTTGCCCTTGATTTGAGTCTTCTTCTTATCAGTTGACTCTTTCCTCTTCTCTGGACAGTCAGCAACAACATGTCTCTGTCTGTTACAACAATAACACACTATCTTTGAAGATGTAGTTTTACTTGACTTGGCCTTTCTCCTATCATTCTTTGATGACTTCTATGAAGTGGATGGCTTAGACCTCCACTGTTTCTTCTTTAGAAACTTCTGAAAATGTCTAGTGAAAGCTGCAAAGTACTCATCACTCTCACTGCTTTTAGAATTCTTGCTTACTGACTCATCTGTCTCAGTCTCAGTAACTTTTGGAGGTGGAGATGGAGACTTACTTTTATATTTTCTAGTGGCTTCTGTCTTGAAAGCCACATCTCTTTCTTTATGCTCAATTCTTGTAGTCTTCTCCTCCTCCTTCCTTACCATTAACTGCATCTCATATGATAACAGTTTTCCAAACAATGTTGGAGGAGGAATGTCTGCTAATTTGGCCATTTCCCTTGTGGCACAAATCTTAGTATCCCAGTCTTTAGTTAGGGATCTCAAGAACTTATCATTCAGCTCATAATTGCTGAATTCTCTTCCATATGACATTAACTCATTAACTATCCTATAGAATTTCTTGTAGCACTCAGTTATGCTATCAGACCTTCCTTGTCTGAAGCTCTCATACTCTTGGTTTAACAAAGACTTTCTGTCCTGTCTAACTTCTTCAGAGCCCTCCATATAGACTATCAGTGTATCCCACATTTCCTTTGATGTTTTACAGTGTATCAAATTCTGGAATGTGGCATCATCTATTGCACTTACAATTATATTCTGGGCCCTCTTATCCATTGTGGCCAGAATAATCTCATCCTTGGTCATTTTAGAATAGTCTTTTGGAGTTCTTTGATTAGCATCCAACACTGACACTTTCATTGGCACATATGGCCCTTCTTTGACTGTGATATAGATTCTAGGGTCAGAGGCTTCCATAAATAGTCTAACCCTTTCTTTCCAAATGCCAAAAATCTCCTTTCTGCAGATTGGCAACTTCATGGATCCTGGTTCTTTGTGATTTTCTATTGAACCCATTTTCTTGATTTTCCTGATTATACTGAATCTACCAATAGGATCTTTACTCAGACTGTTATGTCCTTTTTGAGTAACCTCCCTCTGATACCACTTGAAAGAAACTGTACCTAATCACCTAGAGGGGGGTGAATAGGTGACCTAAATCTTTTTAAAATTTTCTGGCAGAATAAATCACAGCATTCACAGAACTTTACACAGCAATCACAGCAATATTCACACACAGAGAACACAGAGATCTATAGTGGTTCCCCAAGGTCTGGGTACATCCACTTTCCCCCTTCGCCTATCTAGTAGTGTACTAGATTCGGCCCAACTTCTCCACTATTCCTCAGATCCTCAGATCTTACACTCAGAACCCCAACCAGGTTCCTACAACTCAGGCTCAAAGCCCTACCACTCAGTCTTTACCAAGAACTACACTCAGCCTTCAATAAGGCCTACACTCAGCCCTCAACAAGGCCTACACTCAGAGAACACTCAAACACACAGGCCCTACCACTCAGCCTTTATAATTTCAGGCTTACAACTCAGATCCATTAGGATCTTACAAGAAATTAAAATTACAAAGTGTAAACCTACAACTCAGAATGAGAGAGAAGAGTTGTCTGGTTTCTTGAAGAGTTCTTGGAAGAACTTTGTTGAGATCAACCTCCCTTGGCTTCCTTCAAAGCTTCTTGAATTTAGAACACAGTAGGGTTGAGTCTCTATGCAGATGATCTTCAATCACTGCTGACTTAAGAATCAGATCTCAAACTGAAACTTTCTTCACAGCCTGGTTCCACAGCTGTCTTCTTAGAAGGAGCTCTCTATCTCCAACTTCTTAGATCTTCTGATCACTTCAATTGATTCTTCAATGAATTGCTTGATAAATCTCTTTGATGTGTTAATCATCTTCTTCTGTTGACAGAATAAGCCTTTTTATAGGCTTTCTTCATGGTGACCGGCTGATCCGGTTTCTAACAGACTTCTGACAGTTCTGACAGTTATAGTAGACCGGCTGGAATGGTAGCTGTCAAGTCATCCAGTCACTTCTTGAATTTTCTGTAACTGTCTGAAAATGTCGAGACAGTCAGTCTTTAAGTGTCGACACTGATAGACTAAGTGTCGACACAAGTAGACTAAGTGTTGACACTATCCTTCATGGTGTCGACACAACTCCTTGTGTTGTAGAAATTACTTCTCGACACTGTTTCTTCAGAATGTGTCGACACTGATATTGTGTGTCGACACAACTCCTTGTTCTTCAGTACTTAGTTGAATTTTGCTAAGTGTCGACACAACTCCTTTGTGTCGACACATCTTCTTGTGTTGAACTTGTTAAGTGTCGACACATCTTCTTGGTGTTGAACTTGTTAAGTGTCGACACATCTTCTTGGTGTCGACAAATGCCTTCTGTGTTGATACTTTTGCTGTGTGTCGACACATCTCCTTTGTGTCGACACTTGTACTTAGACTTCATAGAAATTTGCTGAGTGTCGACACAGCCTCCTAGTGTCGACACTTTCTTCATGTGTTGAGACCTTTGCTGTGTGTCGACACATTCTTCAGTATGTCGACACTTGTACTTAAACTCTGTTGAAGTTTGCTGAGTGTCGACACAGTCTCCTAGTGTCGACACTTTGTGATGTCTACAAAGTTCCTCTGGGTGTCGACAATGCTTTTAAGTGTCGACACAGCTTCTTTGGACATTTCTTCATGGAGTGTCGACACAGCCTGTATGTGTCGACACTGTTCCTCTGGTGTCGACTCTGCATTCCTGGTGTCGACACAATCACTCCAAGTGTCGACACTGCTTCTCTTGGTGTCGGCACAAGTCTTCTTAAGTGTCGACACTTTTCTTCTGGGTGTCGACACATGGACTTTGTTGTGTACATTGGTTTAAATGTACCTGATTTGAAGAAGTCTCACCCAACTCAATGATATACATCAAAATATATTTGATGTGTTTTGAGTTTACATGTGCAGGTTAAGTATTTATAGGAAAGAAGAAAAGTCTCTAAGTCCATGTGTCGACACTCAGAGGGAAAGTGTCGACACTTAAGAAGACTTGTGTCGACACCCAGGCAAGCAGTGTCGACACTTGGAGTCATTGTGTCGACACTAGGGATGCAGAGTCGACACCAGACAGAAAGTGTCGACACAAGGAGCTGTGTCGACACTCAATGAAGAAAAGTGCAGTGAAGCTGTGTTGACACTTAACAGTTGTGTTGACACCCAGAAAAACTGTGTCTACATCAGAAAGTGTCGACACTTAGAGGCTGTGTCGACACTCAGCAAAAGTCAGCAGAGACTAAGTATAAGTGTCGACACCCAGAGCAATGTGTCGACACACAGCAGAAGAGTCAACACTTGAAGAAAGTGTCGACACAAGAAAGAATGTGTCGACACTCAGCTGAAGACTCAACACTTGAAGAAAGTGTCGACACAAGGAGCTGTGTCGACACTTAGCAAAGTTTAGAAAAATTCTAAGTACAAGTGTCGACACAAAGAAGATGTGTCGACACTCAGCAAAAGTTTCAACAGAAGAAGAATGTGTCGACACAAGGAGCAGTGTCAACACTCAGCAAGAATCAACACTGAGGACATGCGTCGACACCAAGAAGAAGTGTCGACACTTAAAAAGTTCAACACATGAAGATGTGCCGACACAAAGGTGTTGTGTCGACACTTAGAAGAATTCAGCAATATACTGAAGTACAAGTACTTGTGTCGACACACATTATCAGTGTCGACACATGAAGAAGAAGCAGTGTCGAGATATAAAATCTACAACATAAGGAGTTGTGTCGACACCTTGTAGGCTAGTGTCGACACTTAGACAACTTGTGTCGACACTTGGTCTATAAGTGTCGACACTTAAAGACAGACAGTCTCGACACTTTTAGACAGTTATAGAATTTTCAAGAACTGACTGGATGACTTGACAGCTGCCATTCCAGCCGGTCTACAGCAACTGTCAGAGTTGTCAGAAATCAGTTATGAACCGGACCCGCCGGTTTCCATGAAGAAGGCCTATAAATAGGCTTATACTGTCTACAGAAAATGTTGTTCAAAAGATCAAGTTGTTCAAGTAATTAAAATAGAAGAAGATTTAGCTATTCCTTGAAGAATCTAGTGAAGATCTAAGAAGTTGGAGAGAGAGAGCTTCATCCAAGAAGTCAGCCATTGGAACCAGGCTGAGAAGAAGGGTTCAGATTTATTCTGAATCTTAAGTAGCAGAGATCAAGGATCAACTACAGAGGAATCAGTCTTATTGTGTTCTACATTCAAGAAGCTTTGAAGAAAGCCAAGTCAGATTGATTTCAGCTGAGTTCTTCCAAGAACTCATCAAGAAACTCACATCTCATCTCTCTATTCTCTGAGTTATTGAGTATACATTTTTGTATTCATTATATCTTGTAGGATCCTTAGGGATCTGAGTCTTTGTATGCCTGTAATTATAAAGGCTGAGTGTAGGGCTTGAGTGCCTGAGTGTAAGAGATTTGGATCTCTGAGTGTAGGCCTTTTGTGGCTGAGTGTAGGCCTTGGTGGCTGAGTGTAGGCCTTGGTGGCTGAGTGTAAGCTTTGTGAAGAAGCTGAGTTGTAGGGCCTTGGGCCTGAGCTGTAGGAACCTGTTTGGGGTTCTGAGATAGTGAAGGAGTTTGGCTGAATCTAATACACTGCTAGATAGGCGAAGGGGGAAAGTGGATGTACCCAAACCTTGGGGAACCACTATAAAAATAGTGTGTCTATTGTGTGCTGTGAAATTCTGTGATTGTTGAATGTGTGCTGTGATAAAGTAGATAGAATTCTGTGATATTATCTGATTGCTGCCTAAAAAGTTAAAACGATTCAAGTCACCTATTCACCCCCCCCCCCCTCTAGGTGTTTAGGTACAATATCTTTCAAGTGGTATTAGAGGGAGGTTACTCAAAAGAGGACATAACTGTCTGAGTAGATCCTGTTGGCAGATTCAGTCTAAGTCAAATTACAGAATCAAGAAAATCAAGAACCATGGGTTCCACTGAGAATCACAAGGAATTGGGATCCGTGAAGTTACCCATATGTAGAAAAGAGATCTTTGGTATCTGGAAGGAAAGGGTGAGACTGTTTATGGAAGCCTCAGACCCTAGGATTTATATCACAGTGAAAGAAGGGCCTTATGTGCCCATGAAGGTGTCAGTCTTAGATGCAAATCAGAGAATACCTAAGGATTTCTCTGAAATGACAAAGGATGAAATTGTTCTAGCCACTATGGATAAGAGGGCTCAAAACATCATAGTGAGTGTCATAGATGATGCAACTTTTCAGAATTTGATACACTGTAAGACAGCTAAAGAGATGTGGGATACTCTTATTGTGTATATGGAGGGTTCTGAAGAAGTTAGGCAAGACAGAAAATCCTTGCTAAACCAAGAATATGAAAGTTTTAGACAAGGAAAAGCTGATAGCATAACTGAATACTATAAGAAGTTCTACAGGATTGTGAATGAACTCATGTCCTATGGCAGAGAGTTCAGTAATTATGAACTCAATGATAAGTTTCTAAGGTCCCTTACAAAAGATTGGGACACCAAGATCTGTGTCATTAGGGAAATGGCAAAGTTGGCTGAAATTCCTCCACCAACACTGTTTGGCAAACTGCTGTCCTATGAAATGCAGTTGATGGTGAGGAAAGAAGAGGAGAAATCAACAAGAAGTGAACATAAAGAAAGAATAGTGGCCTTCAAAACAGAAGCCCCCAGAAAGTATAGAAGTAAGTCACCAACTCCACCTCCAAAAGTACCTGAAACTGAGTCAGATGAGTCAGCAAGTAGAAAGTCTGAAAACAGTGAAAGTGATGAGGACTTTGCTGCCTTCACAAGACATTTCCAGAAGTTCTTAAAGAATAAACAGTGGAGGACAAGGCCTTCTACTTCACATGGTAAAGAAGACTATTATCAGAATAAAAAGTCTTCAAAGAAAGACAGGAAAAAGACTAAGTCTAGCAAAGCAACTCTTTCAAAAATAGTATGCTATTGCTGTAATAGACAAGGACATGTTGTTGCAGACTGTCCAGAGAAAAGAAAGGATTATAATGACAAGAAAAAGACTCAATACAAGGGCAAGAAGGAAAAGTCTTTTGTTGCCAAAAAGGACAAGACCCTGTCAGAAATTTCTTCATCAGAAACTGAGTCAGATGTTGAGGCATATATAGGGCTGTTTGCTGAGGAAGAAGAAGAAGAGTTCATTCAGATTATGAATTCTATATTTGAACAAGAGGACAGTTAGTGCCAAGGGCTAATGGCATTGACAGAAAGTGACAAAATCCTGGAGCAGCCAGGACCTAGTAAGGTACAACATTGTTCTTTTAGTTCAATTTCTTGTGCCAGTACAGAATCAGATTCATCATCATCAAATGATGAGAGTGCATCTGAGTCTGAAGAGGATATTCATCAGTTGATAGATGAATATAAAGTTCTGTTGCAAGCTTATAATAAGAGCAAGTCCCTAGCCAAAAGTCAGGCAAAGGAAATTGCTAATCTCAAAGCTGTTGCAACTGATTTTGAGAAATTGTTTGATCAAAAGCTTAATGAGATAGCCAGACTGAAGCACATAACAGTGATTCAGATGGGAACTATATCATTTAAGAATGATCAAATCAAAAGTCTGGAGATTAATCTTCAGAAGGAGAAAGACTTAGTTGCTAGGTTTTCTAAACCAAAGTCTGTTCTACCCATAATTGATGAATTTGTTCATCACAAAGGTAAAGCTGGACTGGGGTTTACTAAACCAGCTAGGACTGTTCAGTCCAAGTCCAAGTCCAAGGGCAAAGCCCCAACTCTTAACAAGTCAGTTGTAGATAAAACATCAAAGACAGTACCTAAGCAAAGGTACAATAAGTTTGAGTGTTGGTGTTGTGGCAAGGTAGGCCACTTTGCAATGGACTGTTGGCAAAATGATAGTGCCAAAGTGAGTAGCAAACTGCCTGTTGGAAAACCTGCAGGTAGCTTTGTTAGGATGCAAACTAACCTGTACCAAGGACCCAAGAATTCTTTGGGTTCTAAGGTTCACTAATCTGTTTTGCAGGTGAGTCCAAATGGCCATGCCCCAATATGGTACTTGGATAGTGGATGTTCCAGACATATGACTGGAACAAGGAGTTTACTAAAGGACTACACACCTATCAAGGATGGTCCAAAAGACACCTTTGGTGGTTCTGAAAAAGGGATCATCAAGGGTTTTGGTAACATATCTAACTCCTTTATTACAATTACTCAAGTGGCCTATGTTAAAAGTTTGAAACATAACCTTATTAGTATAAGTCAATTGAGTGATGTGGGATATGACATCTCATTTGTGAAAGATGGTTGTCATATCAGGAGGTCAAATGATCAAGAGATCATTTTGACTAGCTATAGAAAAAGAAATGTCTATTGCTTAGACATTATGGTTGAGAACATTGGTTCTCCAGTGTGTCTAGTAGCTGATGAGACAGTCTCTCATTGTGTCAAATGGCATAAGAGGCTAGCCCATCTAAACTACAAGACAATTGGCAAACTCTTTAGTAAAGAGTTAGTGAGGAATGGTCCTCAAGTTAAGTGTATTAAAGATGGTATTTGCTCAGCTTGTCAAAAGGGCAAGCAGACTAGATCCACCTTTAGAAGCATTGAAAACAAAGATGCTGTGAGGTGTTTATACCTCTTGCATATGGATCTCTTTGGTCCAATGCCAGTTCACAGCCTAGGTAGGAAGGTCTATACCTTTGTAGTTGTAGATGACTACTCAAGGTTTTCCTGGGTGTTCTTTCTAAGACAGAAATCTGAAACACCTAGTGTCTTCTATAGTTTTGTCAAGCAAATTCAGAATGAACTAGACAGTACAGTGGTCAAGATTAGAAGTGACCATGGTACTGAATTTCAGTCTGATAGCATGACAAAACTATGCGAAGAATTTGGGATATTTCAAGAGTTTTCTTCACCAAGAACACCTCAGCAAAATGACATTGCTGAGATGAAGAATAGAACCTTGATTGAGGCTGGTAGGACCCTATTAAGTGATACATCACTACCAGAATATTTCTGGGCAGAAGCAGTAAATACTGCATGCCATGTTATTAATAGGGCTACCATTACTAAAAGCCACAACAAGACCCCCTATGAAGTTGTGAAAGGCAGGAAACAAAACCTATCCTACTTCAGGATCTTTGGTTGTAAGTGCTTTATACTTAACAATGGAAAGTCTTACTTGACTAAGTTTGCTGCCAAGTCCCAAGAGGGAATTTTTGTTGGGTACAGCAACAACAGTAAGTCTTATAGAGTCTACAACTTGTCTACACAAGTTGTAGAAAAGTCTGTACATGTAGTATTTGATGAAACTAGACTTATTAACAATGAGATGTCTAGTAGTCTTTGCAGCCCCACAGGTATAACAAAGAAGATGGACAAGCTCACTATAGAAGAAGAACCTACTACAAGACAGCAGGTAGAAGACAGTGGCTTTTGTCCAGGGGGAGTACTATATGTACCTAATGCAGAAGGAGTACAAGGAGTACAGCAAGATGATGAAGTTGAAGAAGTTCAACCTGAAGTAAGGATGCCTCCAGCCAATAGACATCTTAGAGATCATACAGCAGAACAAATCATTGGTGATCCAAGACAAGGGGTACAAACAAGGAGCAGAAATCTGAATGCAGCAATCTACTCCAGTTTTCTGTCCCAAGTTGAACCAAAGAAGTTTGAAGAAGCCATCCAAGACCCTCTTTGGATTGAGGCAATGCAAGAAGAGCTGAATCAGTTCAAGAGGTGCAAGGTCTAGGAGCTTGTTCCTAAACCTAAAGACCACAATATAATTGGAACCAAGTGGATCTATAGGAACAAGATGGATGAACAAGGAGTCATCATTAAGAACAAAGCAAGATTGGTTGCTAAAGGATATAGGTAGGAAGAAGGTATTGACTTTGATCAAACCTTTGCTCCAGTAGCCAGACTGGAAGCCATAAGAATGTTCCTGGCCTATGCAACCTTTCAAGGATTTAAAGTTTACCAAATGGATGTCAAGTCAGCATTTCTAAATGGTAATCTTAAAGAGGAAGTCTATGTGGAACAGCCATCAGATTTTGTTGATTCAACTCCACCTAATCATGTCTATAGACTTAGGAAAGCTTTATATGGGTTAAAGCAAGCCCCTAGGGCTTGGTATGAAACCCTGTCTAGTTTCCTCATTGAGAATAAGTTCACAAGGGGGAAAATAGACAAGACTCTATTCCTTAGGGAATCCAGAGGAAAAGTAATACTAGTCCAAATATATGTAGATGACATAATATTTGGGTCTACTGAAAGTAGCCTTTGCAAAAAGTTTGCAAAACTAATGCAAGGTCAATTTGAGATGAGTAGTATGGGAGAGCTAAAGTTCTTCTTGGGTCTCCAAGTAAGACAGACTGAGAATGGATTATCCATATGCCAGTCCAAGTTCACCTTAGAACTCATAAGGAAGTATGGTATGGCTTCATCCAGTACCATGAAGACTCCTATGAGGTCAAGTATGTCTCTTAGCAAGGATGATGCAGGGAAACCTATAGATGAGTCTTTGTATAGAGGGATAGTTGGCTCCCTATTATATTTGACTGCAAGTGGACCAGATATCATGTATGCTACATGTGTCTGTGCAAGGTATCAAGCATGCCCTAAAGAGTCTCATTTGACAGCAGTCAAGAGAATATTGAGATATCTAAAGGGCACTCCTTATCTAGGCCTCTGGTACCATAGGAATGGGGATTTTGAACTAACAGGTTATTCAGATGCAGACTTTGCAGGATGCAAAGAAGACAGAAAAAGCACAACTGGAACCTGTCAATTCCTAGGTGGAAGATTGATTTCTTGGAGTAGCAAAAAGCAAACAAGTGTGGCTATCTCCACTGCAGAATCAGAATATGTGGCTGCAGGAAGTTGTTGTGCTCAACTTCTATGGATACAACATCAGCTTGAGGACTATGGATTTCAGGTAAGTAGAACACCATTCTTTTGTGATTCTACTAGTGTTATATCAATTGCACATAATCCTGTTTCCCATAGTAGAACTAAACATATTGAAATAAAATATCATTTTCTTAGGGAGCATGTAGAAAAAGAAGATATTTTACTGGAATATGTTAGAACAGATAATCAATTAGCTGATATGTATACTAAGCCCTTAGAAGAAACTAAGTTCAATAGGTTTAAAACTGAACTAGGTATGATAAACTTAGAATAAGTTTATAGGAATGGCTAAGTCAAAAGGTGTTGACACAGAGAGATATCTGTGTCGACACAGAAAGTTGGTGTCGATACTTCAGTGAAAAGGTGTCGACACATCTAAGAAGTTGGTGTCGACACTTCAGAAAATTAGTGTCGACACATGACCAGTAGGTGTCGACATAACCAAGGTGGTGTCGACACTTAGTGTTTACTCAGAATTATCTAAGTAAAGTCTCGACTATGTGTCGAGATCAGTGGTGTCGACACATAAACAAGTGTCGACACATATTATCTGTTGACTAAACTTGTGTCGACACGTAAGTGTCGAGACATTATAAGTCTGTGTCGACACTTATCGACAGTGTCGACACAATTTAAGTTAGCTGACCCGCCTTTTCATCTTCAAACCTAGAAAGGTATAAATAGGATTTTGCCTTAGTCTGTCGACACGCTTTCAAAAGTTTCGAGACCAAACTTGTGTGTCGACACCTCTCTTCTCTCCAGTCAAATTCTTCAAATCCTAATGGCGCCAAAGCTTGAGGAGAACGTCAATGAAGGCTATGAACTAGTGCGCGACGCGTTTGGTGATGCAGACCAAGAAATCAAGAACGTGATAACCCTAGTTGCAGACTCAGGGTTGGAATTTCTTGTTTCTGAACCCAAAAAGATCTGGAAGAAGGAAGTACTGGAATTCCTTAATGGAGCAACCCTAGACGACACTGAATTCAAGATCAAGTCCAGGGTCCATGGTGAAAAGGTGAAGGTGTCACCTAAAAGTTTGAGGAAAGTACTACAGTTACCAAGAACTAAAGAAGAAGATGAAGTTACTACTTCAAAGACCAGAGAAGCTCTAACTTGGTGTGGACTAGATTCTAAAATGAAAATTGAATCTGTTTTCAATAGAAAAGGCATGAACAGCCAAGGGAAATTCATGTCAGAAATTGTTGGCAAAGTGATTTTAAGCAAACCTGGAGGGCATGATAGGGTATCTGCCCATATGTTCAGCATTATGACTAGTATAATCTTTAATCTGAAAACTGGCTGGTCTGTAGTGATCTTTGAGAAGATCAAGGAAAGTCTGAAGAAGCCCAACTTGGGCAGGATCTTAAGTCTATACCTTGCTGGAAGTATTCCAGAGGTAATGAGTCAAGCTGCTGGAACAAAAATAAATCATATGAGAAGAATGGACATGAGGATCTTCTCCAGATGGGACATGGTGTTGTCTAAGGAGATGTCAACCCCTGAGAAGATAATTCCTGAGAAAGTATCACCTCAAAAGAAGAAGAGGAAAACTGCTCAAGTGGCTCAGGTTTCCACTAGCAGCTCTGGTAGTGAAGAGCAAGTGGTCTTCACACCTGATGAGAATGAAGAAGGAACTGCTGTAAAGTCTCCAGCTCCTCAAGATGTTGCTGAAATCCAGGGGGAGCCACTAGTAGTGGAAGAGTCCACTCCACTGGAAAGTGAGCAAGCTACAACCACAATTCTAGAGGTAATCACTGAGCTTAATGCTTTAGTTTTTCCTATAGAGGATACTGATTTGTCTGATGTTTATCAGCAACCACAGACTGATAGTCAAGTCCCAGATGTTGTAATGAAAGACACATCTGTTGTAGTTCAAGAAGTATCTGATCTAGTTGTTGATGAGCCAAGAATTTCTCCAGCTCATTCTCTACAAGAGTATACCATGGAAGATCTTTACTTAAATCTGGATCAAGAAGACTTTGGAAAAGAAAGTATAGCTGCTGAAGGAGAGAATGCTTCAGTTGAGAGGGAGCAACTACAAATTCATGAAGAACCTACAAGGCAAGAACCAGAGAAGCCCCAAGCTGTTGAGGAGATACCTAAAGAGAGGGTAGAAATTACAAGCACCTCAGCTTCTGAAGATGAGGAAGCTGCAAGGGCAAAGAAAAAGAAATTTCAAGTATTCAAAAGAAGGAGCCAAACTTATAAGAGGGCATTGCAAACTATTGCTCCACAACCTATATCTCAACCAGCCCCATCAGTTTATTATAGTGCTCTAATGGTTGCAATGCAGATTAAGCTTGATGAGCACAGAAAAGCAATTGAAACTTATGTGGATGAGGGGCACAAGTCTCTACAATTTGATCTAGCCCAAGAAATAAAGTCTATAAGATTTGAGATGAATCTTAATAAAAAGGAGATGACTGACTGCTTCCACAAAGGAGGGAATGCAGTAGTCTATTTAGCAACTCATCAAGAAAAGATCAAGGAACAAGTAGATGACATTGCACTGAAGCAGGGCTATGTTCTAGAGAATCAGATCAGAATGAATGACAACTTAACTGAATCTCACAATGTTATAGTAACTGAAATAAAGAATATAGCCTCTGCCCAGTCTGCTGAAAGTGCCAAAGCAAAAGAAACATTTGACAAAGCATTCCAACAGGAAATCACTGCTGTTAAGACTGCCATACAAGACTCTCAGAAGATCATAACTGACAAACTCCAAAGGTTAAAACCTTACTTTAAAGATGGAGTCAACTATTTGGATGCCCAAATCAGATTTCAAAAGGATGATCTGAGGGATCACATGGTTAGAGAAGTCCTAAAGGGGGAGAGAGTGTTAGTCAAAGCCAGCTCTGATCATGCTAAATGGATTTCTAATTCTATCAGAGCTACTCTTGGATATCCTCCTCTTTGTGATGATGATAATGTGGCTGAATCTGGAATTAACCCTGCATATCTTGGAGGTGAGCAACCTGAAGTAGCTCAAGTTATCTATCCTCCTCCAAATTTTGAAATGGTACATGCTGATATCCAGACCATATATAGTCCACCTGATGGTACTCAGAAGGTTATTCTAGAAAAGGTTGTTCAGCCTATATCTGAAGCTATGCAAGAAGCTATGCAAAAAGAAGAAGAAGCCAGGCTATCTAAAAAGAGGTTCAGGGAACAAGCTGAATAAAGACCTAACTTTGAGCAGTGGAGCCCCACTTCTAGAACTATTATTTTGACTGTATGGAAAGCTGCAAAAGATAACATTCAAGACAGAAATAAATGGTTTTCTGAATTGGAATGGAGGAAACATGAGTCAAGGCAACAAGCAATAGTCCAATATAGAAGAAAGGCCAAGATGGGAAAGCTACCTCCTACTGCTCAGGAGCCTAGCAAGTACTTTCCCAAGCATTATCATTATTTTGAAAGGCAAAAGATTAAAGCTGAGGAGCTTAAGAAGAAGGAGCTGAAAGGGAAGAAACCTGTTGATGCTGAAGCTGCTGAAGTCCCTATACAAGCCAAAGTACAAGCTGGAAAAGGGATAGTGTCAAGGAGGCTGAACAAAAATAGCATAGAAATTTTCTTAAGTTTACTATGTAATCTTTTGATATTAACATTCTGTAAACTTTTGAAATATGAATATTACAAAGTTGTGAGAACAATATGATGTGTTTTTTTAAATCTATTTCATAATTGTTCTGAGATGTTTTATGTATATGCATGTTTGTTTAATACATGTAATGTTCTTTCCTGATTACATAATCCAGTTTTACATCATACTTGATTTTATTCTGTATGGTGTATATCATTAACTAAGGGTTATGACTTCTCCAAATAGGGGGAGATTGTTGGGTACATTGATTTAAATGTACCTGATTTGAAAAGCCTCACCCAACTCAATGATATACATCAAAATGTATTTGATGTGTTTTGAGTTTACATGTGCAGGTTAAGTATTTACAGGAAAGAAGAAAAAGTCTCTAAGTCCATGTGTCGACACTCAGAGGGAAAATGTCGACACTTAAGAAGACTTGTGTCGACACCCAGGCAAGCAGTGTCGACACTTGGAGTCATTGCGTCGACACCAGGGATGTAGAGTCGACACCAGACAGAAAGTGTCGACACAAGGAGCTGTATCGACACTCAATGAAGAAAAGTGCAGTGAAGCTGTGTCGACACTTAACAGTTGTGTCTACACCCAGAAAAACTGTGTCTACATCAGAAAGTGTCGACACTTGGAGGCTGTGTCGACACTCAGCAAAAGTCAGCAGAGACTAAGTATAAGTGTCGACACCCAGAGTAATGTGTCGACACACAGCAGAAGAGTCAACACTTGAAGAAAGTGTCGACACAAGAAAGAATGTGTCGACACTCAGCTGAAGACTCAACACTTGAAGAAAGTGTCGACACAAGGAGCTGTGTCGACACTTAGCAAAGTTCAGAAAAATTCTAAGTATAAGTGTCGACACAAAGAAGATGTGTCGACACTCAGCAAAAGTTTCAACAGAAGAAGAATGTGTCGACACAAGGAGCAGTGTCGACACTCAGCAAGAATCAACACTGAGGACATGTGTCAACACCAAGAAGAAGTGTCGACACTTAACAAGTTCAACACATGAAGATGTGTCGACACAAAGGTGTTGTGTCGACACTTAGAAGAATTCAGCAATATACTGAAGTACAAGTACTTGTGTCGACACACATTATCAGTGTCGACACATGAAGAAGAAGCAGTGTCGAGATATAAAATCTACAACACAAGGAGTTGTGTCGACACCTTGTAGGCTCGTGTCGACACTTAGATAACTTGTGTCGACACTTGGTCTATAAGTGTCGACACTTAAAGACAGACAGTCTCGACACTTTTAGACAGTTACAGAATTTTCAAGAACTGACTGGATGACTTGACAGCTGCCATTCCAGCCGGTCTACAGCACCTGTCAGAGTTGTCAGAAATCAGTTATGAACCGGACCAGCCGGTTACCATGAAGAAGGCCTATAAATAGGCTTATATTGTCTACAGAAAATGTTGTTCAAAAGATCAAGTTGTTCAAGTAATTGAAATAGAAGAAGATCTAGTTATTCCTTGAAGAATCTAGTGAAGATCTAAGAAGTTGGAGAGAGAGAGCTCCATCTAAGAGGTCAGCCATTGGAACCAGGCTGAGAAGAAGGGTTCAGATTTATTCTGAATCTTAAGTAGCAGAGATCAAGGATCAACTGCAGAGGAATCAGTCTTATTGTGTTCTACATTCAAGAAGCTTTGAAGAAAGCCAAGTCAGATTGATTTCAGCTGAGTTCTTCCAAGAACTCATCAAGAAACTCACATCTCATCTCTCTATTCTCTGAGTTGTTGAGTATACATTTTTGTATTCATTATATCTTGTAGGATCCTTAGGGATCTGAGTGTTTGTAAGCCTGTAATTATAAAGGCTGAGTGTAGGGCTTGAGTGCCTGAGTGTAGGAGATTTGGATCTCTGAGTGTAGGCCTTTTGTGGCTGAGTGTAGGCCTTGGTGGCTGAGTGTAGGCCTTGGTGGCTGAGTGTATGCTTTGTGAAGAAGCTGAGTTGTAGGGCCTTGGGCCTGAGCTGTAGGAACCTGTTTGGGGTTCTGAGATAGTGAAGGAGTTTGGTCGAATCTAGTACACTGCTAGATAGGCGAAGGGGGAAAGTGGATGTACACAAACCTTGGGGAACCACTATAAAAACTGTGTGTCTACTGTGTGCTTTGAAATTCTGTGATTGTTGAATGTGTGCTGTAATAAAGTAGATAGAATTCTGTGATATTATCTGATTGCTGCCTAAAAAGTTAAAACTATTCAAGTCACCTATTCACCCCCCCCCCCCCTCTAGGTGTTTAGGTACAATATCTTTCAGACTTAGAAACTTTTCAGCTTTCCCTGCAATTACTTAACCTGCACAAGGTAACTCAAAATACATCAAATACACCATGATGTATATCAATGAGTAGGGTGAGGCTTCTTCAAATCAGGTACATTTATTCCAATGTACCCAACATACAGGTCGGGTAGATCTCGGCCTTAGGCTAGAGGAGGAGGATGAAATCACCAACGTTGACTTGGATTTATATTAATTATTATATATATTACCCCTTTAATATGCACTTTTGATGCTGAAAAATGAGGCCCTTAGGGGCTGAATCATAAAAAGTGTCCAACATAAAAGAGGTAGCCATGTGATTCTACTTTAATTAGAAATTGAAATAGGTCATTTTGGATAATGTAGCTCCCTGTAGGGCAATTCTTGTGAGATTAGTCCTTAGGGTAGGTCAGTCACTATTCCCTTAATAACTTTTAATTGGCTAAGGGGATTTACTTGAAATATGGGGCATGTAAGCATATACCATAGATACACCTCCCATTTTTGGACAACATTTTCCTATGGTTTTGGGAAAAATATGATTTTTTATAAAAGTGAAATATTTTGGTGAAAAATAATTTTATGGACCCCAAATTTTGGTGGGAATCTCAATAGGGCAATATAAAGCCCTGGTAAAAATTTAAAGTCCTTTGGAGCTATGCATGTGGGTATAATTCCAATGCATGAGGCTATGACTTGTGATATGTGGTGTACATTTAGCCAAAAGGTGTATCTTGTGAATTTAGCAAGATTGGCTTGGTCAAATCCAGTGAAATTTTATACATGCACTTATTTAGTGAAAGTACACTCATCATGATGTTTTAAAACATTTGGAGTTGATTTGCATTGCAAATGAATTAATTAGTATTTTTGTTATGCATATGTATTAATGTAATTAGGGTGACTAAAATAGTTGCAAAAATTATGAAACATTGCCAATAACAATGTTTTAGTATGATACACACTGGATAAAATAATTGCAATTTTTTAAAATCGAATCTTAGGGTTGCAGTTATAATTATCATTTTACCCTTCTATATTATTGATATAATTGTGCTCAATTGAGTTATAAAATTATACATTTCTGGAATAAATAATTATTTACCATTTTTAACCTCTGGTAATTTTTTTGGAATTACTTGATGAGTATTTATAGTACTTCATGTGTAACATGACCTAGTAGATTGGATTTTTATAATTGGAAATTAAATATCAAATATTATTGTAATGATGTGAAATTTGGTCCCGACCTTTTTTTATCATTGTGACCTTGTGAATATTATTTGGTACTGTTTGGACCCTTGGAAGTGATACTTCATGTTCAAATCTACTAGTGACTTATATTTTAGGAAAATTCAATTATGGTCAATTTAATTTAGAAAATTGCGAAACTTTGGAACTTCATCATAACTGAGTATTCAAACCTCTGTAATTAATCGTATGTCAGTTGGATAAAATATTTGGCATTTTTAACCCTTACACTCGTATCGATCATTTGGGTTGCATTTAGTAAAGTCAAGGGGGTGATGGTTAGATGTGATACAAATTGGTTCTAGTCAAGTTGGGGTCTTTTTAGGTCCTTGATGTGATGTTGGTTGGAGTTCTAAGGGATTTACCCAGAGGTGGTGTGAGTTAGTATACATAGACCCTAAGGGGTGTAGTTAAGTTTGGGATCAACGAAAGATCATCGTTCCCCTATATGAAGCATAAATCATCATAAACTTTCTAAGATTTACTATATGAGAGGGTTTGATTAAGGGTAGCATAACATTACTAAGTGCCTTGAAAAAGAGAATGATGGGGTTCAGCTCATCAAAGTTCCTAGTACCACTGCGAGCCCTTCAATGGGTAGACCTCGGGAAATCCAAGGTTAACCATAAATCACTATGTAATCTGGAAGTTATACAAGAGTAGTCTTATATGATTAAAGTATATTATTGCGATCTCACCCTTGTATGGGTTGGGGATATATAGGACTTGTTAGTCTTGCGAGCTGGTGGCTCGGGAGGGTATTGTTATACTTGATTTTTTTATGTGGTGGGTCACTCTTTACTAGTCCAGTCGACACCCTGATGGAAGTGCGATGACACTGGTGCAGTATGTAGACCTTTGGGGAGACCGATAGGATGTTTATACCGAGGTTTGGAGGACTATGTCTCCTAAGAGCACACCCGACCATAGAAGAATGGTAGTTGCCAGCAAGAGTATGTAGGGGCTCCGCTGTTGTGTTCTTAGCGTTGAGGAATATGAGTAGTCTAGGCCTGGTAGTGTGCCTGCCCGTCTAGCAGTGGAGTCATCCACTCCATTACCACCGTAAGCCACGATAGTTGGTACCGTGAGGTTGGCCACCTCCAAAAAGTGGAGAAGCATGAAAGGTCTGTGCATAGAGTCGTGTGGTGAGCTACATAATAAATATTGCATTACATAACATTGCATAGCATACGCACTTGCATATCCTCATCATATAAATTAGTATAGGCTCTTTATATGATGAGTTATGATTTCAGAAATCTTAACTTATAATTTTGTATGTGCATTCATATAAGTAAATGTACGCTTCTGTGATTGTAGTGTAGCTGTTTTACTTTACTAGTTTTACTTATCTCCTCTTACTGTACGTTTATACTGTGCTAGTTATTGCTCTTCTTTATTTTTAATATTGCTCATACTGATAAAAACTGCTTGAGAATTATATATATACCATTGTCACCTACTTGTACATTCTGCTATTATTGGTCCTCCGCTTTCTTCCACCCACACGGTGCCTAGGAGTCGTGAGGGTGAGGCGAGGACAAGCAGTTGAGTCTAGTTTGACTGACGGTCGTTGCACCACATCATTTTAGGGACACGTGGAGACGCAGCGACAGTTCAACCAGGCACAGCCAGAGATTGAGACACCAGGATCTGAGTAGTCGGAGCCGCGCACTACTACTACCCGTCGTCAGGTTGATGATTATATGGTTTAGCTTCAGCGTTTTTAGTTGAGAGAGTGTGTTATTTATGATGCCTGTGTACTGGGTATAAGCCATATTTCTTGTACTCTTTCATTTATCTCATGTGGACCTTTTGTTTCGATATTTTTCTATCTATGCTGTGATGTGTGGACTTGTTTACTTCTTTTCTCGTTGGCTATGTGAATGATCGTGCTTGCCGGCAGGGTCGTTGTCTTGTGGTGGAAACTAAGCCGTAGTTGGTGTCATTGTAAGGTGACGGTCCTCGGCGGAAATCTCTCCTCGGTCATGCCCAATTCCGGGGGGGGGGGGAGATTTTACACGAGCAACTACTAAAGACCCCAGAGCACAACGAGCACAACACTCCCCAACGTACAGGTAGAAAATAATTTGATCTACGAGTGGTGGCCTATCACCCTCGAAGCCTCTCTCTCCTTCTCTCTCTCCATTTCTCTTTATGCATCTCTTGTTACAAGCAAAAAGATATAGTGGAAGTTTGGTCGGCACAATCTCGACCATGTGAATTTTTACGTCTTTTCGAGATTTTCCATGTTAAAAAATTCTCTTGCCAGTAGTCTCACTTTTTCATTGATTGTTTGCCCGCTTGACCGCTCTCGTGCTAAGATGTTTCGATTTTAGACCGATTTACTAGAGCATCGAGTTGACCCGCAACACAAATAGTATGGATTTAATTAAATATACATTACAACTGTAATGATGCATTACAATTATAATTAAAGATAAATTATGTTTGTGACGACAATTTTGCGATCGTATTATAACATTGTGATTGTAAGAATTTAATTATGAGCGTAAATAATGTTGCTACAAGATAAACTATGATGTTTTTATGATGGATGTATACTATTAAAGTTGTTCACTTACATTGTCTGGTTTACTGGAAGCTTTCTCGACATTGCCCATGTTATTTGAAGGTATTTTGCTGTCAAGGTGTAATGTGAACATTAAGAGTGTATTTAAATTTTTATCATCATAATATAACATTATGACTGTCAGTATATAATTACAAGTGTAAATGATGATCGATCTTCAATTTAAAGAATTAAATGAAAATTTTATATGATGGAAGTATATAGGGAGAGTTGTTCGCTTACATTATCTGCCTTACAGGAAGTTTTATCGTCATATGCCATATTAGAATATAATTTTTTTGTCTCCTGAAAATTATGAAACATTACTTCTAGGAATGAGTTCCCCGGCTAGTCTCAAAAACAATATGTGATCGACGCAGCAAAAAGCGTTGGAGGGACTGGTACCAACAAATCCGACGATCTAGCAACCGGAAGGAGATAGGCGGTCGCTGTGCAAGGAAGCGGAAGTTTTTTGCTTTCAAAAACCTAGTAGTCGGGTAGGAGCGGAAGGAGGAAAGACACCCGCTGCGGCCGCCCCCTCCCGCAAAACCTTCTCCTGCAGGACCTTCGCAACTCGACAAGGCCTCCTCATCTGCGGTCCTGCTCCATCTTGCAGCTGCAAAAATTGGCCTGGTACTGTCTTGGGGAAGGGCAAAGCCTCCTGCGGCTGCTCAGCGCACAGTTACGGAGGAATCCGACTATGGGCCATATTTGATCGCCCGGTGGCGGCGACAGCCTAAGAACAAAATTGACCCGAAAACTGTGCCTCCTATGGTGGACCAAGTACTGATGGCGTTTCCGCCTCGCCCCAATTCCCCTACGCTGCCGCAAAACTGCTTTGGCACCAGCCCTCCCGCAGGTGGCGTTTTCCGCGCAGGTGAATGTGCAAACCCACCTCCGTCTGATGTGGACTTGTTGATGAATGAATCTGCGAGTGATGACCCGGGGTCATCTCAAATGGTGAAGCGCATACCCAAAAAGGCGATGTCCTTGCGGGTGACAAAGGCATCCTCCAAGTCTGATGGCCTCTGGAATATTCCATTCCCGACCCATCCTTTTGGCAGAAGCGGCGCAAGGCTTAGACCGATATTTCCCTATCCGACGGCGGGGGCGTGTCCCCTTTAGTTGAAAAATGTCGGGCCTCCTTATGTGGAATTGTCGGGGGCCAACAAGAAGGCGGCGGGGACGTACTTACGGGAGATTGTGATGCAACATAACCTGGGTCCCATTGGCCTCTTTGAGAGAAAGACCGACAACCTTACTCGTCGGGATGTTGATCGGCATGTTGGCCGCGATTGGGATTTTTTTCACCACCCGGCGGTTGGTACGGCGGGTGGGATTGTGGCTTATGGAGGACTGGTGTGGTTGACTTCGTGGTTCTTGAGGATGATTCCCAATGGATTGTGGGCAGTGCCAGGCTTTCGGGCCTGCCTGACTGGATGGTGGCCTTCGTCTACACTGATACGGACCAGCATGTTCGGCGCAGGATTTGGGAGATGCTAGCTCGGTGGGTTGCTTTGGACTCTCCCACTATTGTTGGCGGCGACTTTAACTGTACGATGTGCCCAGAAGATAAGAAAGGAGGTCTACCGTTCTCCTACTCGCTTGGTGTTAAGGAAATGGAGTACGTTGGCTTGCCAACGAACTCCAGGAGCTCCCTTTTGTTGGCGCTAACCACACGTGGTGCAACAATCAAACTGGGGCTGCTCGGGTCTTGGTTCGCCTTGATCGCATGTTCCTGAATTTGGTCGGCTTTGCTCTTGTGTCCATAGCCTCTATCTGCCACCTCACCCGGCTTGGTTCGAATCACTGTCCTATTCTCCTTCAGCTTGGCTCGCCCAACTTTGATCGTCGGTCTCGATGGTTCAGATTTGAAGATGTGTGGCTCAGTTATCCTTTGTGTTTGAAGATTGTGCAGCGAAATTGGAATCGGGCTGACCTCGGATCGGCCGCAGAGGTGCTCAGATGGAAGTGGTCCCGTACTCTCTGGGCGCTTTTCTTTTGGAGCAAAAATAAATTGAAAGATTTGGGGGCCCTCAAATCTTAGCTTGAGGCTTAGGTGGCCGATCTCCAAGTGCAATAGGTCTCAGCTGCGGGCATTTCAGAGGATGAAAACCGCACCCTCATCTCGAAGTCTAAGGAGCTGGCGGCCACCCTGGGGCGAATGGAGTCTTGGTGGAAGCAGCGAGCGAAAGCTTAGTGGATCAAGGAGGGTGACGCTAACACGGCGTACTTCCACTCTATGGCCTCCAATCATCATCGTGCTATTCGGATTGTCCAGCTAACCTATGGGGAGGAGGAGCCGGTTGAAGACCCTGCTCAAATCGAGCGGGCCTTTATGGACTTCTTCGCTAACAAATGGACAGGTGCAGCTCCGGCATTATCTGGATGGCCTGTGCTCCCCCAATCCCAATTGGTGCCACCGGCGGCGGCCTCCCTTCTTGCTGCGGATATCTCGGATGAGGAAATTTGGGCCGCCATCCGTGACCTGAAGCCAAACCGATCTCCCGACCGCGACGGTATGGCTGCTTCTTTTCTCCATTCTTTTTGGTTAACTATCAAGAAGGATGTGTGCAGCGCCCTGCAGGAGTTCTTCCAAACGGGCCTAATGCCTCCCGAGTGGAAGGAGACGCTTATCGTGCTTATCCCAAAAGTCCCTAATGCTGCTCAATCGGATAAATTCCGGCCGATTAGCTTGTGCCAAACAATCTACAAGGTTGTTGCCATGGTTCTGATCCGCCGCCTACATCTGCTCCTCTCATCCTTGGTTTCTCCGAAACAAGGTGATTTTATCCCAGACGGCTCCATCTCGCATCATTGCTTCCTTTACCAGGAAATCATGCACAAGTTCAAGGTGTCCACTGCTCGGTCGGGTTTTATGGCTATCAAGATCGACATGGCTCAGGCCTACGATAAAATGGCTTGGGGCACCTTGCAACAAGACCTCCAGCTGTTTGGGCTACCTGCCCGGTTCATTAGCTAGGTTCTTTAATGTGTTATGCATCCGCAATTTGCACTCCTCCCCAACAACAAGCAGATTTCGTGGATCGAGGCCACCTACGGGTTCTGACAAGGTTGTCCCCTCTCATCGTATGCCTTTATTCTCTGCTCTGAGCTCCTGTCCCGTGCCCTCCAGCTCCAGGGACACTCCATCGGCAACTCCTTGTCCCCGACTGGCCCCCGTATTTCCCACCTATTATACGCCGATGATATCCTCCCCGTTGGTGCCGCTTCATCGACTGCTCTTGGGTCCATCCGGTCCACCCTTGAAGATTATTGTAAATGTACGGGCCAGTGCATCAACTCGAGCAAGTCCATGGTGGTTTTCAGCAAGGCCATGCCATCTTGGAAGGCCGACTGGAATGCTCGCTCGCTTGGCTTTCAGCGTGTCACAGAGATGCTTTACTTGGGGGTTAAGCTCGCCATGCGGAAGCTACGGGCGGAGGACTTCTCCGACCTCTTGATCCGTATTCGGTTTAAGGTTCGGGCTTGGGGTAATCGCCACTTGTCTCCTGCCGGCCGAGAAACCTTGATTGCCTCCGCTTTGTTGCCTTCAAGACAGTTCCAGCTGATCCATACGGATGTCCCTTGCTCCGTCACTCTCTCCATTGACAAGATTGCCCGTTTTTCTCTTTGGCAAACGGACCGCAGTACCCATGGGATGCATTATGTTGATTGGCCTACCGTGTGCTTGCAGACCTCTCATGGTGAACTTGGTCTACACAGCCTTGATAAATGGCGAGGCCCTCTCCGCTGTCGACACGCTTAGGACCTTCTTCAACCGTCGGCCAGCATGTTTCACTCTATCGCTTGGCATCAGTACGGTGACTGCCTTATTAGGGGCACACCTCGGCGCGGGGACTCGCCTGTTCTCTGCTTCCTTCATGAGGGTATGGTGCACTTGGATCCGCTTCTCCACTGGCAAATTGCGGATGGGGCTTCTATCTCGGTGCTCGGGCAGACCTGGCTCTTGGATTTGGAATTTCTCGGTGGCCCACTTCCATGACTGTTATGGGCTGGAGGGCCTTATGGTGGAGGACCTCCTTGACGATCATGGTGTTTGGAGTTTGGACCGCCTCCGCCAGTTTTTTGGGGACAAGCTGATCACTCTGATCCTACAGGTCACTGTTGACCCGGATCTGCATCAAGATACTCCTACCTTACTTCCGCGCTTCTCGGGGTGGACTGTGACTGGGCTCGCTTACGCGGCCCTCTTCCCACCTCCGTCGCAGGATGCGGGCTGGCTTAAGAAACTCCGGATGCGCCCCCACGAGCGTTATTTCTGGTGGCGTCTCTCCTTGGATGTTATTCCTACTCGGACTTGGTTGGCCCACCGCGGGCTGGCGATTGAGACTTGCTGCCCTTGGGGCTGCATCACTCCAGAGTCGCGGGACCATCTCCTCGGCAAGTGCAGTTGCCTCCAGGCTGTTGGGACGGCGCTACAGCGGTGGGGGCTGAACCTTCCCCGTGTCTCTTCTTGGACTGCCCTCATGGATGGCCTCTCCAACTCAGCCAACTTCTCCAGCACGTTTACTCTTCTTGGTTTTGCAGTTTATCAGTGTTGGCAGGCGCGCAATGCCAGGATCGACCTCCAAGAGTATGCCACTCCCACCATTATTGTGACGCGAGTGTTGGAGTCCGCTTCTCGAACGATGACCTTCCCCACCCAGGCGAATTGGGATACCACTCGGCCCTCCCGGCCGTCTTCTACCCTGTGGTGTTCCCCACCCCTGGGCTGGCTCAAGATCAACATCGACGGAGCTCTCCTACCTTCTCGTCATGTCGGGGTGGGGATTGTGGCTCGTGACTCCTCTGGTACAGTACTCTTTGCGATCGGCCGGTCGCTTATGCAATGGGATCCGGGCCAAACAGAGATGGCGGCCCTGGAGGCCAATTCGGGACTACCTCACGGTTAATTGCTTTGATGCTTCAGGGGTGATCCATTGAGGGGGACTATCTCATATTGATCAAGTATTGTCAACGCTTCTTTGACTAGCGTCTTTGGGATGCCCACTTCCCGGACGCTGATGTGTTGGGCTTCCGTTTCGAGCTTCCTCGTGTCCTGTTCCGATATGCTTCGCGGGAGGCCAATCAGGCTGCGAATTTTTATTCTCGCTATGTTATTTCCCGTACTTATCTTTGGACCTGTTTTGAGGAGTTCCCGTCGGTTCTCTCTGAGGTTGTTCGGAGTGACCGAGAGAACATCCTTGTTTTTTGACCCGTTTTTGTGGTCATTTTTCCTCTTTTCGTTCTATTGCGAATGCATGCTTCAAAAAATGGAGGAAAGACAAAAGTAAGGTGAACCCGCGGTCAATTTCAGCATATTTATTGGCGCACACAATTCTGTGTGCGTTGGACGCACACAAAAAATTTTCCTTCTGGAGGAAGGGCATCAGGGTTTTTCTTTGGGTGACCAGATTTTCTTCGGGAGGCAAGGTACCTAGGAATTTTGTCAATTGTATGTTATTTTGCTCATTTTACCTTTATAAAGTTGGATAAAATTTGCATGCATTTTTATTTAAATATACAATTATTACAGGAATTTGGCCATTATGTCCAACTCATGATATACTATATTATTTATATTTTATTATTTATTTAGAATTAAAATAATATATAAATGGGCGGATCCACGTGGTGACACACCGGGGCACTTGCCCGGGTGTAAACTTTGGGGGAAAATAGTTATAGGCTTGCCCCTAGTCCTGTTATGTAATGGACAAATAAAGGTTTCCTACTATATGGCATATCTATCCTAAAAAGCTATTGAAAGCATTAAAAGAAGTTCAATGCAATCTTCACAGTCTACAACCTCTCCTAACATTCCTTTTCTACTCTAAAAATTTGTACGAAGCTATTCATTTTTATATGAAACTATTCTTTTCTTTTTTTTATTTATTCCTACCATTCTTAATTACTTGCATTTGAGGTCTCCTAAAGAGCAACTTTCTTAGGCTATGTTTGGCACGGCTTATTTGCTCTGATGAGGTTGAACAAAAACGTCATTGTCATTCTAAAATCTTATGCACCAAACTAGTTTCTTTTTTTGATAACGGTAGTCACATTTTGTCCAACCTCACCGGACAAATAAGTTACAATAAGCAGCGCCAAACGCTGCTTTAGTTTTTAAACATTTAAATAGAATGATTTTAACAAAATTAAATGATAAAAATAGAAAAATCTTCTTGATATCCGGCTTTTTGGGGAGCATAAAGTATTATGTATATATAGGTAGAATCGGGTACAAATTTGTTTTAAAATTGTCAAATAAAAGCAATTTTTAATATAAATTTTATATTCAAATTTTCTTTAAAAGTCTCTGATAAAAATTTGTTCAATTTATATTTTTATATTTTAAATTAATTATTTAAATTTAGTTTATTATGTGTGCCAATTTCTAGTTCGGTCACTGAATATATTTGTTTTCAACTATATTATTATATATTTATATACTTTTTTTTTCATAATATTATTATTTTAATAAAAGCTACAAACATAATTACGCCTTTCTCGGTGCAATCAATTTAAGTTTGAGAAACAAACATGAAACACATTTTAGTGTTGATAGAGTTTAAGGCTCCATTTGGTGCGGCGATGACGGTCGTGAGCGCGGTAGTTATGAACCATCGTTGTTCATGAACGTTTGACCTAGACCTCCTAAGAAACTGCATTCACTTTCATGTTTAAAACTATTAATCTTTTCTTGGTGGAGGCCATGGTTGTTGTCATGCCAAACATGCATTCTATGACAGTGAAATTTGTTGAGATTATGACACCTCCGCGATTCATGTGCCCGGATTGTCGGGATCGTGACACGTCATCGATCCGTGGGAGGCCTCGATTCCTAATCCGGGCTAAATTTATTTAGGAATATTATTTTAGGAAGATCATTAATAGAAGAATATATATTGTTAATATTGTTCCACCTCAGCGATCCGTGTGCCTTGTGATTCCTAATTTGGGGAAGTCTCATAATTTGAAATATCTTCATGTGGAGAAGTATGTCAATCTCCTAAATTAGAGATCTTCTTCCTAATTGTTTTTGGATCTTGATCATATATATATATGGGCAGTTTTTTAGCCGGATGAATCAAGCAATCAGAGAGTGAAATCCGTGAGAGCCATTAGAGGAAGCAGTGAGAGCTTCAGGCGGCTTCTTGTGCTGTCCAGCGGTGGCAGACAACTCCAGGCGGAGGCGACGGTTTCAGGCTCCGGCGGCAACAGAGTGGCGATGGCGTTCGGGCGATCCAGACGGATCGACATCTAGCCGGGCCCATTCCGGCGGCCGGCTGTGCAGTGGTGGATCCAGGCGGCGACAACAGTTGCAAGAGGCGTCGGATCCAGGAGGAAGAAGACAGGGCGATATCGCTAGACGATATCGGCGGCGACAGCAGCAGCGGCAGCGCTCTTCTTCAGTTTTTTTTGCTTTTCTCTTATTGCTCGACCGTGTTAACGATCTCTGTTTGTAACTTGTAACCTCATTGATTATAGTGGATTTCTCCGGTGCGTTCTACCCGTGGATGTAGGACTCCATCTCTGAACAACGTAAAAATTTTGTTGTCTGATTGTGCTTGTTTGGATTTAATTTTACTTGTCATTTTATAGCTCAAATAATCTTTCGTTGCAAGATCCGTGACGAAGCACCATAGTTGCAGATCTGGTCCCAATTTCATAACAATTGGTTCCAGAGCCATGTTCTGATCCTTCGGACCCCGATGAGCAATAATGTCAAAAAAATTTGAAGTCCCTAAGTACGATGACAAAATTGACTTTGATATGTGGCAGAAACGGGCCAAAGCGGTACTCGTCCAACAAGGACTCCATAAGGCTCTCCTGGGCCAGGAGAAATCTGGGAAAAAGGACGGGGATTGAGATGAGCTGGATCTGAAGGTCATCAGCACAATTCAGTTGTGCTTGGACGATGAGGTTATGTATAACATAGTCGACGCTGTGACTACGGCTGATCTGTCGACAAAATTGGAAGAGTTATACATGTCCAAGTCACTCACGAACAAGCTGTACGTGAAGAAGCAACTTTACAGGCTTACGATGTCCGAAAGCACTCAGCTGCTTGATCACATGAATGTGTTTAATAAACTTATCTCTCAGTTGCATAGTATGGATATTAAGGTCGAGGAGGATTACCAGACTCTTCTCTTGTTGTCTTCATTGTCGAAGTCCTTCGATCATCTGGTCACCACGATTCTGTATGGGAAGGACGCCCTGAGTATGAAAGAAGTGATGACGACGCTACTTTCGCACGAAACGAGAAGCAAGTCGAGCCCTGGAGTCGATGAGGGCTTATTCGTGAAGTGCAATGACCCAGCCTAGGGTAAATCAAGAGGAAAAGGCAAGGAGCAAGACCGACCTGTGTTTAAGTCCAGAGGCAGGAATACTAAGTGCTACTATTGCAAGGAGGAGGGGCACTAGAAGAATAATTGCATGAAGAGAAAGTTTAAGGAGCAGACGCATGAGACACATCAGGCTGCGGTGGCATCTGAGGATGAGAATGACGCCGACGTTCTTCATGTTTCACCCAGCCTTGAGATCACAGGTTCCTGGATAATGGATACAGGATGCTCGTACCACATGTGCCCGAACATAGAATGGTTATCCAGCTTTAGGCAGTATGAATGTACAACCCCGTATTCGCAGAGTGGGGGTCCTCCCGGCATGCGCAGCACCAGCTATGAGTTTTTAAGCTTTTGGAGAAGTTTTGCACACTTGGTGGCCAATTTAGGCTTAGCCCTTGTAATATACTATTAGGGGGAGGAAAAATCTGCCTCCCCTAGTGGCCCCCTTTTGGGGGCTGGTACGACAAGTTGGCTGACACCCGCCCCGGCCTGATAGGTGCAAGGTGGGAACAGCAGGACCGGCTGGAGGCCAAAACCCCGCCCCCTGCACTCTCGCCCCGGGCGGTCTGGTCGCGGGGCGGAGAGCGGCCTGCGGCCAGGCTCTCGCCCCGGGCGGTCAGCTCGTGGGGGCAATAGAGGCCTGCGGACAGGCCCTCGCCCCGGGCGGTCAGCTCGCGGGGGAGAGAGCGGCCTGCTTCCAGGCTCTCACCCCGGGCGGTCAGCTCGCGGGGGCGAGAGCGGCCTGCGGCCAGGCTCTCGCCCCGGGCGGTCAGCTCGTGGGGGAGAGAGCGGCCTGCGACCAGGTTCTCGCCCCGGGCGGCTAGCACGCGGGGGCGAGAGCTGCCTGCGGCCAGGAACTCGCCTCGGGTGGTCAGCTCGCGGTGGCAAGAGTGGCCTGCAGCCAGGCACTCGCCCCAGGCGGTCAGCTCGCGGGGGCGAGAGCGGCCTGCGGCCAAGCTCTCCCCCCGGTCAGTCAGCTCGCGGGGGCGAGAGTAGCCTTCGGCCAGGCTATCGCCCCGAACGTCTAGCTCGCGGGGGCGAGAGCGGCCTGCGGACAGGCTCTCGCCCCGGACGGCTAGCTCGCGGGAGCGAGAGTGGCCTACGGCCACGCTCCCGCCCCTGGAGGATAGCTCCTTGACGGGGGTCATCTGCTCGTCTCGGGTGCCCTGGGAGGTAGGGGGTATGGCTCCTCCCGACCTTAGACCTCTTTTGGCCACGCTTTTACCGTTATACCCTCGGGGTGGAATTACCTCTTTACCCCCGATGAGGATGTTTTTTATTGGCCTAGAGCCTTTTTGTCCTAGGGGTATTTGTGACATTTTGGTCCCTAGACTTGCAAAAACTATAAATAGACCACCTTGGGTACCTTTGGGGAGAGGGTTTTTTGGGCTTCCTCCTCCTTAGGCTTCAGCTTGGTTGAGTAAGAGAGCTCTCCAAGGTACCCAGCTCAGCCTTTGGTGAGGGAGGGGAAGTGCTCTTGTGACCTTCTGGGTGTGTGGTGGGACCTCCACGATAGAGCTGAGGGTCTGTTCCTAGTTTCCCAAGTCTTTTGTCTGTGACGTTCCCCCGAGTGTTGTTGAAAGTTGTGAAGTGGAAGTGGTTGATGGGCAGGTCAGGCGGCCTGAGCGGACAGAGTCGGCGGACTGGGCGGACTTGGTGGACTGCTGTTATTCGGCCTGGTGATAGGCCTAGTTGAAACTGGCTGTTATTCTGAGCGGCCTGTGCGGACTAAGTCCGCGGCCTGGGCAGTCTATTGTCTGCAAATAGGGCGTTGGATGTCTTACTGGCTTGACTGAGTAAGGAGCGGCATGAGCGGATAAAGGTTCGCAGACAGTAGACAGTACTTTGCTCAGTGGCCGTGTTGCAAGCTATTGTTACCCGGCGGATTGGGTCCTGTCCGCGGGAGGCTTGCGGACTGGCGTGTCCGCGGTATCCGCTGTGGCGGATTGACTAGAGTTTGGTTGTGGCCCTTGCCAAACTCTGGTGGTACAGCAGGTGCTAACTGCTGGGGAGGACTGCGCAGACTGATATCGAAGTCCGGCAGTTGGCCGCTTGTTTGGACAGTTGTGCGAGGTTCTTGCGGACTCTGCCTTAACTCAGGAGCAGTGTGGAGACCTGCTTGGATGGTTAGCGGATGGGGTTTTGTTCGCCGTATTCGTGTTAGGCCCTTTGGTGCTTTACTGGACTTGGTCACATTCTGTGACAAGTCCAATGTGTCCGCTGTATCCGCCAAGTCCGTTGTTGACCGAGCGTACTGTTGCTAACCCTGTCTTTGGTCGTGGACTTGTGGCGGATGGAGGCTTTGGTCTTGTACTATACGGACTGCCTTTGGTATGTGCGGACAGTCACTAAAGGGGGATGCTGTCCTGCGGTGTTGCAGGCTCTACGGGCTGGTGCCTTGTCAGCTTAGCTTGGGCGAACTGATGAGTGTTCGCCTAAAGGTGCATCACTATTGCTCCTGGCGGTTTATTCCTTGGAATCCGTCTAAGTCCTTGCGGACTCAGCGGACGGAGGTTTTGCTAGCGCGCGGGCTGGGGGCGGTGTCTCTATCCACTAGGGCGGTGACCACACTCCTCACCTCGCCTATAAATAGGACCCCCCGGCACGTCTACAGTAACTGAGTGAACAGTAAGTGGGGCTTGGGAAAATTGCTGCGGTCTGCGTTTTTCCATCTACAGTAAGATAGGAAGTGACGGCTGCTTTCGGAACTGCTGAGCAGGTTAGGCTCTGGAGAAAAACAAATGCTAAGGTAGAGTTTGTTCTCAAGAAATCCGTTTCACCAGAACTGTTTGATCACATCATCGGATGTGAGTCGGCTGCTGATATTTGGACAACCATTGATGAGTTGTTCAATAGGAAGAATGTGTCTCGACTTCAGTTTCTGGAGAATGAGTTGGCCAGGACAACTCAAGGAGACTTGTCCATCTCTAAATACTTCTTGAATATGAAGTGTATGTGTGCAGAGATTTCAGCTCTTGATCCTGATGAGCCTATCTCAGAGGTTAAGTTGAAAAGGCACGTAATCCGCGGCTTGCGGAAGGAATATGTTGCCTTTGTGACATCAGTTCAAGGCTGGGCTACTCAATCATCTTTGCTGGAGCTTGAGAATCTGCTTGCTTCACAAGAAAGCTTGACAAGGCAGATGGCTGGAGTTACTGTCTCTGAGGAGAGCAGTGAAGCACTCTTCACGGGTAAGAAGAAGAAGAGATGGGAAGGGAAGAAGAAGCAGGTCGCTGGTGAGAATGAGCATTCATCTTCTTATGAGGTAGAGAGGAGCACTGCTCCCAAGAAAGACTGGAAGAAGAACTTGAAGTGCTACAGGTGTCATCAGCGAGGGCACTTCAAGCGGGACTGCAAGGTCAAGCTGCAGCCTGGGTATGCTGTAGGAAAGGAGGAAGCTTGCTCTAAGAGTGAGGAAGCAGAATGGGGTGGAGCCTTTATGATAGGCACTTGTGTATGTGCCTTGTCTGCTGAGGACTTCAACGACGAATGGATCGTGGACTCTGGGTGTGGTCATCACCTCACCGGAGACAAATCGAAGTTCTCTTCCTTGCAAGCATACTCAGGTAACGAAGCTATTATCACTGCTGATAATACTGTTTATGCAGTAGAGAAAGAGGGGGTTGTGTCTTTGGGTAGTGATCAGAGGCCACTCACATTAAGGAGTGTGTATCACATACCGGGCATGAAGAAGAACCTCTTCTCTGTGACCAATGTGGTAGATGTTGGTTATCACATTCTGTTTGGGCAAACAGACGTGAAGTTCCTTCGCACCGTATCTACGGTTAAGGCTGATGTTGATCATGTAGGAAGGAGGGTTAAGAACTTGTTTGTTCTTGCAACCAATAGAAGTTTGGTGAGCGGTTTGCCTAAGTTGTCCTCCTTTGGTGATGGGCATGTTTGCGTGGGATGTCAATACGGTAAGGCACATCACCTTCCGTTTGATAAATCACAAATAAGGAGCAAGCAACCATTGGAGTGCATTCATGGCGACTTGATGGGACCAACGGTCACTGCCAGCCTTGGTGGAAGCAGATATATGCTTGTCCTGATTGATGACAACTCAAGGTATACTTGGGTTTACTTCTTGAAGGAGAAGTCAGAATCCTTCCGTTTGTTTGTGGAGTTCAAGGAGTTGGTGGAAGGCCGGCTTGGCTTGCGGATCAAGAAGCTTAGAACAGACAATGGTACGTGGTGAGTTTATCTCCTCCGAATTTTCTAACTTCTGCAGGAAGCACGGGATCCAATGAGAGCTCACTTGTGCTCCCACTCCACAACAAAATGGAGTAGCGGAGTGGAAAATCCGTCATCTGACAGAGACTTGCAAATGCTGGCTTCATGCGAAAGACATTCCAAGGTCCTTTTGGGCGGAGGGGATGTCTTGTGCTTCTTATGTCATCAACAGGATGCCGCTTAGCCCGATCAACATGAAGACTCCTTTTGAGTTGTTGCTGAAGGATAAGCCGAGTGTGGGACACCTTAGGGTGTTCGGTTCAACTTGCTATGTGCATGTCCCGGATGCTTCACAGACTAAGCTAGATGCAAAGGCAAGGAAGCTTGTCTTTGTTGGCTACGATGAGCGGAAGAAGGGATGGAAATGCATGGACCCAGCGACGAAGAAGTTTGTTGTATCAAGAGATGTTGTCTTTGACGAACTGACGTCGTATGGTGGAGGCTCGGTTGAGCTAACCAGAAGCAAGGTTGATGAAGAATCGATGGTGGCTGCTGAAAGCTTGGAAGAGGAGCTTGCTGTTTCACCAGCAACTCCTGTTGCTTCAAACTCTGAGGCTGAGCCTTATGGCTCAGGAAGCAGGGGGAGCACTGCTCAAAGCTTTCCCCAAGTAGGAGTTGGGCCTGAAGAAGCAACGGAGGTAGTAAGCAAGGAGACGACCCTTCGGAGATCGAAGAGGGTTATTAAGCCACTGGCTCGGTACTGTGATGGGAATGCAGTGAGCTTTGTCTCCTGCTTCTTTGCAGGTCCTCTAGATGAGCGAGAGCCTGCAAACTTCAATGAGGCCACTGGATTTAAGGAGTTGGAAGATTCCATGAAGGAAGAGATTGCTGCTCTCAAGAAGAATGGAACCTGAGATCTTGTGCCCAAGGTTGATGGCATTACTCCGGTGACTTGCAAGTGGGTATATAAGTTGAAGAAGAAGCCTGATGGGAGCATTGATATGTTCAAAGCTCGCCTGGTTGCTCGAGGATTCTCACAATAGTATGGAGAAGACTATGAGGAGACATTTAGTCCGGTTGCAAAGATGACTTCAGTTAGAGTGGTGATCGCCTTGGCTGCTAGCAAGGGATGGAGGATGTGGCAACTTGACGTGAAGAATGATTTTCTTTACGGAGAGATTGACAATGACATCTTCATGGATCAGCCACTTGGTTTTGTTTATGAAGATCATCCGAACTATGTCTGCAAGCTCAGGAAGGCTCTCTACGGGTTGAAGCAAGCTCCTAGAGCTTGGTATGGGAAGATAGCAGAGTATTTGTAATTCTGCGGGTATCTTGCCTTTAACTCGGATTCTAGCTTATTCGTTAAGAAGAAGGGGGAGCTGCAAGTGTTGGTCCTACTGTATGTGGATGACATGATCATCACAGGGAATTCGGAGGAGGAAGTAGCAAGGATCAGGGCTGAGCTTGCTATACGCTTCAAGATGAAAGACTTGGGAGAGCTTCATCACTTTCTCGGTCTTGAAGTGGAGAGGAAGAAGAGCGGTATACTCATTTGTCAAAGAGGTTATGCAGATTGCATTGTGAAGCGGTTCGGAATGGGAGAAGGAAAGAGTTGCTCTACTCCACTGGAACATGGGCTGAAGCTTCGACGAGATGAGGGGATGATTCTTCCTGATCTCTTGGTGTTCAGGGCTCTTGTTGGGAGCTTGATCTACCTGACGATTACAAGGCCAGACATTGCTTACGCTGTTGGCCGAGTAAGTCGGTTTATGGCTGAACCAAAGAAGTCTTGTCTAGTGGTGGAAAAGAACATTCTGAAGTATGTCAAGTCAACTTCTGACATGGGACTTCTCTATAGAAGGGACTCGGATTTTGTCTTGCTTGGGTACACGGATGCTGACTATGGCGGTGATTTGGATGATCGGAGGTCAACTTCAGGTTATGTATTCACTTGCGGTTCAACTAGCATTTCGTGATGTAGCAAGAAGCAGGACTCGGTGTCAGTCTCAACTACGGAGGCAGAGTATAAGGCTTCGGCCTTGGCTGCTCGGGAAGCCATCTGGTTGAGGATGCTTATAGAGGATGTTCATGAAGAAGTGCAAGGGCCAACTTTACTCCGGGGTGACAATGAGAGTGCTCTTAAGCTGGTAAACAATCCAGTGTGTCACGCTAGGACCAAGCATATTGAGATCGATCACCAGTTCATAAGGGAGAAGGTGTTGGAGGGATCTCTTCTGGTCGGGAATGTTCGGAGTGAAGATAATCTTGCTGACATCTTCACGAAGCCACTGTCGAAGGGGCCTTTTGAGCGGTTGCGCAGCTTGCTGGGCTTGATCACCACTTCTCACTTCAAGGGGGAGTGTTGAAAGTTGTGAAGTGGAAGTGGTTATGGGCAGGCCGGGCGGCCTGAGCGGGCAGAGTCGGCGGACTGGGCGGACTATTTTTATGCAGCCTGGTGATAGGCCTAGTTGAAACTGGATGTTATTCTGAGCAGCCTATGCGGACTAAGTCCGCGGCCTGGGCGGTCTGTTGTCTGCAGATAGGGCGTTGGCTATCTTACTGGCTTGACTGAGTAAGGAGCGGCCTGAGCGAATAAAGGTTCGCAGACTGTAGGCAGTACTTTGCTCAGTAGCTGTATTGCAAGCTAGTGTTACCCCGCGGATTGGGTCCTGTCCGCGGGAGGCTTGCGAACTGGCGTGTCCGCGGTATCCGCTGTGGTGGATTGACTAGGGTTTGGCTGTGGGCCTTGCCGAACTCTGGTGGTACAGCAGGTGCTAACTGCTGGGGAGGACTGCACGGACTGATATCAAAGTCTGTCAGTTGGCCGCTTGTTCGGACAGCTGTGCGAGGTTCTTGCGGAGTCTGCCTTAACTCAGGAGGAGTGTGGCGACCTAATTGGATGGTTGGCGGACGGGGTTTTGTCCGCCATATTCGCGTTAGGCCCTTTTGTGCTTTACTGGACTTGGTCACATTCTGTGACAAGTCCAGTGTGTCCGCTGTATCCGCCAAGTACGCTGTTGACCGGGCGGACTGTTGCTAACCCTGCCTTTGGTCATGGACTTGTGGCAGATGGAGGCTTTGGTCTTGTACTATGCGGACTGCCTTTGGTATGTGCGGACAGTCACTGAAGGGGGATGCTGTCCTGCGGTGTTGCGGGCTCTGCGGGCTGGTGCCTTGTCCATTTAGCTTGGGCGGACTAATGAGTGTTCGCCTAAAGGTGCATCACTATTGCTCCTGGCGGTTTGTTCCTTGTAGTCCGGCTAAGTCTTTGCGGACTTAGCGGACGGAGGTTTTTCTAGTGCGCGGGCTGGGGGCGGTGTCTCTATCCACTAGGGCGGTGACCACACTCCTCACCTCGCCTATAAATAGGACCCCCAGCACGTCTACAGTAACTGAGTGAACAGTAAGTGGGGCTTGGGCAAATTGCTGTGGTCTGCAGTTTTCTGTCCGCGCGGGTTGAGGAGAGCTTACAGTTTGCTGTGTGCAGGTCGTGCGGTTAGCTTCAAGGAGCCAGGAGTTTGGCTTTGACTTCAGTCAAGTACTTGGAAGTGTGTGGTCTCTGCGGTCTCAGAAGGTCGTTCTGCGTCTTGTCAGTTCTCTGCTTCAACATTTGCAAGTTCCAATAACCTGTCCGCCAGGCGCAGGCGGGTAGGCGGTCTGTGCATCAGTTCATCAGCAGTAGACGAATAATGGTGTGTCCGCGCGGCCTTGCGGCCTCAGCGGACTCCGTGTCTATTCGGCGTGTTGCAGCTTCAGCTCGGGCGGCTTCGGCGGACTTGGCGACTTGGCGGTCTCGGCGGTTTCTTGTGCTGTCAGCCCGACTTGGTTTTGTGCTTTCTGTTGTAGCTTGTGTACTAGAAAAATCATGTCTCTCTACATATACCTTGCCTGGTAAAGAAGTGTAATGAATAAAAGATCTGCTTGTGCTTCCATTGCTTGTTGGTGTTAACCTTGTTCCTTGGTTTTCCGCTTGATCAAAGTGTGAACTGGGTAGTGCCGAGAATATTAATTTGGGGCTTGGGCTATCTTGCTGACCACTTTGAGAAAATTCATCAAGTGTAGTAGGTATGAGGTCACCCCTCTCTTGGGACCCCGAACTCCACAGAGGTCAATTTAGGCTTCAACACTTTTGGTGTGGTGAGCGTGGAGAGTGACCAGCATAAAAAATCTCGGGAGAGTGTCATGGCTGGAGGTCAGGGAGGTAGTGATGATCTCGGCGAGCTCCCCAGCCCAGGACCCTTTGTGGGGAGGCAAGAGTTCATGTCCTCCATCCCGGGCATCATGGAGATGCTGCGAAGCATTGCTCCTCAGGGTGGCAGCTCCACCCCGACCCACCAGGAGCTAGCGCCCCCTCTCGACGAGATGACCCCAGCAGGATAGAAGGAAGTGCACCAGGGAGACGGCAAGGGAAGGAGAGGATGGGAGACGGGGTTGAGCGAGACCTCACCGGCCGGTAGTTATTCCCCAGCCCGGCGAGTGCTAGCTCTCCAAGCGAGCAGGTTGCACGAGTAGAGGTTGCGAGACCACGCCTAAGGGGGTCACCCTTCAGCGAGTTGATCATCTCAGCTCCCGTTCCGAAGGGTCTGCTCCGATGACGGTCTCGCTGTCAGGCTTTCAGTAGCTGACAGGGCAGGCATACCTCTCGTGGAAGCCCAAGTACCTTTGCTCCGATGACGGTCCCGCTGTCAGGCTCTTACTGGCTGACAGGGCAGGTGTACCTCTCGTGGAAGCCCAAGTACCTTTGCTCTGATGACGGTCCCGCTGTCAGTCTCTCATTAGCTGACAGGGCAGGCGTACCTCTCGTGGAAGCCCAAGTACCTTTGCTCCGATGATGGTCCTGCTGTTAGTCCCTCACTAGTTGTCAGGGTAGGAGTACCTCTCGTGGAAGCCCAAGTACCTTTGCTCCGATGACGGTCCCGCTGTCAAGCTCTCACTAGCTGACAGGGCAGGCGTACCACTCGTGGAAGACCAAGTACCTTTGCTCCGATGACGGTCCCGTTGTCAGGCTCTCACTAGCTGACAGGGCAGGCGTACCTCTCGTGGAAGCCCACGTACCTTTGCTCCGATGACGGTCCCGTTGTCAGGCTCTCACTAGCTGACAGGGCAGGTGTACCTCTCATGGAAGCTCAAGTACCTTTGCTCCGATGACGGTCCCGCTGTCAGGCTCTCACTTGCTGATAGGGCAGATGTACCTCTCGTGGAAGCCCCAATATCTTTGCTCCAATGACGGTCCTGCTGTCAGGCTCTCACTAGCTGACAGGGCAGGCGTACCTCTCGTGGAAGACCAAGTACCTTTGCTTCGATGACGGTCCCACTATCAGACTATCACTATCTGAGAGGGCAGGTGTGCCTCTCATGGATGCCCAAGTACCTTTGCTCCGATGACGGTCCCGCTGTCAGACTCTCACTAGCTGACAGGGCAGGCGTGCCTCTCGTGGAAGCCCAAGTGTCTTTGCTCCGATGACGGTCCCGCTGTCAGGCCCTTACTAGCTGACAGGGCAGGCGTACCTCTCGTGGATGCCCAAGTACCTTTGCTCCGATAACGGTTCTACTGTCAGGATCTCACTAGCTGACAGGGCAGGCGAACCTCTCGTGGATGCCCAGTTCTTTTTACCCGGAGGGGGTCTCACCACCCAAGCTCCGATCAACTGGCATGGCAGGTTGACCCCTCCGGGAGGTTAAGTGTTTTTTACCCGGAGGGGGTCTCGCCACCCAGTCTCCCATCAGCTGGCATGGCAGGTTGACCGCTCCGGGAGGTTAAGTGTTTTTTACCTGGAAGGGGCTCGCCACCTAGGCTCTCATCAGCTGGCATGTCGGGTTGACCCCTCTGGGAGGTTAAGTGTTTTTTACACGGAATGGGTCTCGCCACCCAGGCTCCCATCAGTTGGCATGGCAGGTTGACCCCTCCGGGAGGTTAAGTGTTTTTTACCTAGAAGGCGTCTCGCCACCCAGGGTCCCATCAGCTATCATGACAGGTTGACCCCTCCGGGAGGTTATGTGTTTTTTACCCGGACGGGGTCTCGCCACCCATGCTCCCATTAGCTGGCATGACAGGTTGATCCCTCCGGGAGGTTAAGTGTTTTTTACCCGGAAGGGGTCTCGCCAGCCAGACTCCCATCAGCTGGCATGGCAGGTTGACCCCTCTGGGAGGTTAAGGGTTTTTTACCTGGAAGGGGTCTCGCCACTCGGGCTCCCATCAGCTGGCATGGCAGGTTAACTCCCCGGGAGGTTAAGTATTTTTTACCCGGAGGGAGTCTCGCAACCCAGGCTCCCATTAGCCGGCATGACAGGTTGACTTCCCTGAGAGGCTAAGTATCTTTTTGACCGCGCAAGAAAATTACACTCAACGAAAATGTTGGGTTGGATGTTTCTTTCCGATCTTGTGCCAACCTCGAAAAGAGCGGGGATTGTGTACAACCTCGTATTCGCATAGTGGGTGTCCTCCCGGCAGGCGCAGGACCGGCTATGAGTTTTTAAGCATTTGGAGAAGTTTTGCACTCTTGGTTTCCAATTTAGGCCTAGCCCTTGTAATATACTAGTAGTGGAGGAAAAATCTGCCTCCCCTAGTGGCCCCTTTTTGGGGCGCGGGTGAGACAAGTTGGCTGACACCCGCCCCGGCTTGATAGGTGCAAGGTGGGAACAGCAGGACTGACTGGAGGCCAGAACCCCGCCCCCTGCACTCTCGCCCCGGGCGGTCAGCTGGCGGGGGCGAGAGCGGCCTGCGGCCAGGCTCTCCCCCCGGGCGGTCAGCTCGCAGGGGAGAGAGCGGTCTGCGGTCAGGATCTCGCCCCGGGCGGTTAGCTCGCGGGGGCGAGAGCGGCCTGCGGCCAGGCTCTCGCCCCGGGCGGTCAGCTCGCGGGGGCGAGAGCGGCCTGCAGCCAGGCTCTCCCCCTGGGCGGTCAGCTCGCGGGGGCGAGAGAGTCCTGCAGCCAGGCTCTCGCCCTGGACGGCTAGCTTGCGGGGGCGGGAGCGACCTGCGGCCAGGCTCCTGCCCCTGGCAGGTAGCTCCTCGGCGGGGGTCATCTTCTCGTCTCGGGTGCTCAGGGAGGTAGGGGGTATGGCTCCTCCCGCCCTTGGACCTCTTTTGGCCATGCTTTTACTGTTATACCCTCGGGGTGGAATTACCTCTTTACCCCCCCCCCCCCCCAATGATGATGTTTTCTATTGGCCTCGGGCCTTTTTGTCCTAGGGGTATTTGTGACATTTTGGTTCCTAGACTTGGAAAAACTATAAATAGACCCCCTTGGGTACGTTTGGGTAGAGGGTTTTTCGGGCTTCCTTCTCATTAGGCTTCAGCTTGGTTGAGTGAGAGAGCTCTACAAGGTACCCAGCTCAGCCTTTGGTGAGGGAGGGGAAGTGCTCTTGTGACCTTCCGGATGTGTGGTGGGACCTCCACGCTAGAGCCGAGGGTCTGTTCCTAGTTTCCCAAATCTTTGGTCCGTGACGTTCGCCCGAGTGTAGTAGGTGTGAGGTCACCCCTCTTTGTGACCCCGAACTCCACAGAGGTCAATTTTGGCTTCAACGGTGAAGGTGGTCGTGTTTTTATGGGGAACGACTCAGAGTGCAAGTTGTTGGGAGTTGGTAACATTAGGATTAAGATGTTCGACGGAGTGGTCAGGATACACACCAACGTTCGGTATGTGCCCAATTCAATAAAGTGCTTGATTTCTCTAGGCACTCTGGAGGCCGCCGTGTATTCTTATATAGGCAACGACATATATTTGAAGGTCAAGAGAGGCGCGCAGGTAGTCCTGAAAGGAGAGCATTCTGGTACTCTCTACAGACTGATTGGTACCACGATTGCGAGTGGAAGGGCGAGGAGAGAGGTCATACTGCCTCTCAGGCTACAGGATACGGTAGCATATGCCTTTCAGGCAATTTCCTCAGATCCTGGTTCCTATGAAAAAGCTATAGAGAGCAGAGAATGCTCAAGAGGAAAACTAGGATGGACCAGTGGAGGAACAAGGTAAGTTTCGTGGCGAAGGAGTTCGCGTAAAGGAAGGGCCTTGGTGAAGATAAAATCTTCGTTGTCGTGGAGAAGAAGGGCAGAGTGTCATCACATAAGTGCCCAGACACCGCAGGGGGAGCCATCTGGCTCAAAAGTCCCACCAAAGAACTCATGATTACTCAAAAGGCGGTGGAGCTGCATAGTGGAAGTCCAAGTGCAAGTTGTCTTGCAAAAGACCCGGTCTATCGTGCAAGGACAAAGCACATCGGTGTGCGCTACCAGGAGTCGATGGAGTTCGCTGGAGGTGGAGGCATGAAGTTGCAGAAGATCTCTATGGAGGATAACGGTGCAAACATGCAGACAAAATCAGTGACAGGAGTCAAGTTCAAGAACCGTTTTGACTTGGCTCATATTGATGCATGTTGACCGCAAAGAGAACCCGGGGAGAGGGGGCTCGTAGTCTCCGGTAGGGGAGATCCAGGCTGGAGGTAGAGTTACGTTCGTTAGGCGTCGAGGTGGAGTTCATCGCGTGAGGCGTCAAGGTGGAGATTGTTGAGATTATGACACCTCCGCAATCCATGTGCCCGGATTGTCGGGATCGCGACACGTCATCGATCTGTGTGAGGCCTCGATTCCTAATCTGGGCTAAATCTATTTAGGAATATTATTTTAAGAAGATCATTAATAGAAGAATATATATTGTTAAGATTATTCCACCTCAGCGATCCGTGTGTCTTGTGATTCCTAATTTGGGGTAGTCTCATAATTTGAAATATCTTCATGAGGAGAAATATGTCAATCTCCTAAATTAGAGATCATCTTCCTAATTATTTTTGGATCTTGATCCTATATAAAGTGGCAGTTTTTTAGCCTAATGAATCAAGCAATCAGAGAGTGAAATCTGTGAGAGCCATTAGAGGGAGCAGTGAGAGCTTCAAGCGGCTTCTTGTTCTGTCCAGCGGCGGCAGACAACTCCAGGCGGAGGCGGTGGTTTCAGGCTCTGGCGGCAATAGAGAGGCAACGACGTTCGGGCGTTCCAGACGGATCGACATCTGTCCAGGACCATCCCGGCGGCCGGCTATGCAGTGGTGGATCCAGGCGGCGACAACAGTTGCAGGAGGCGGCGAATCTAGGAGGAAGAAGACAGGGCATATTGCCAGGCGATATCGGCGGAGACAGCAGCATCGACAACGTTCTTCTTCAGTTTTTTTCCTTTTCTCTTGTTGCTCGACCGTGTTAACGGTCTCTGTTTGTAACTTGTAACCTCATTGATTATAGTAGATTTCTCCGGCGCGCTCTCCTCGTGGATGTAGGAGCCCGTCTTGTAAGTAAGATGGCCGGGCTCATCCCAGCGGCCGGCTGTGCAGTGGTGGATCCAGGCGGCTACAATAGTTGCAGGAGGCGGCGGATCCAGGAGGAAGAAGACAGGACGATATCGCCAGGCGATATCGGCGGCGACAGCAGCAGCGACAATGTTGTTCTTCAGTTTTTTTGTTTTTCTCTTGTTGCTCGACCGTGTTAACGGTCTCTGTTTGTAACTTGTTACCACATTGATTATAGTGGATTTCTACGGCGCGCTCTCCCCGCGGATGTAGGAGCCCATCTTCGAACGGCGTAAAAATTTTGTCGTCTGGTTGTGCTTTTTGGATTTAATTTTGCTCGTCATTTTATTGCTCATATAATCTTCCGTTGCAAGATCCGCGGCGAACCACCGTAGTCGCGGATCCGGTCTCAATTTCATAACAGAAATATTTTTCCAAACTCTAAGATTAGCGTATTATGAAACTTAAATTAGCGATATTAGAACTCTTCCATCTTAATTGCAGCTTTTAAATCTGTACATATTTCTAATTCCTTATACCCTAATATAGAATACCAATTACTAGGACAAAATTTCATCGAGCTTTATTTAAAATCTTCACACTCTTGAAAAAGTGCTCCGTAGATCATTGGTTGAGAGATTTGTAGTAGTATTTTGATGATGATTGAATGTTGATATTTTTAAGTTTTTATATGATGATGCATGCATAACAACATAAAATTTAGTGCAAAAAAACGATATAATAGAAAAGAACTCCATATGATTAATATAAGCATACATGATCATTATCATCATGAATATTATTACAAGAAAGAGTGAAGTTGGAGGAGAGCACAAGTAGTAACATATAGAAGCACTGTGTTGACAAACAAGCAGTAGAATTGATGCTCTTTTTATTCAGGCTTCCACATATATTAAAGATCATCACCAAAACGCCCCTTGCCATGTGTATAATGGGCAAGATGTGTTGAGCACGTGGCTGTGGGTGCCCTGGGGGGTTGCCGAAAAGGGCAAAACACACAGTGGCATCTGGTAAAACCCGCGATGCAATTGTGAGATTTCAACTGGCAAATGATGCTACTATATCTTATGTTGAAGCGTTGAGCTATGCAATAAAGGCCGCAATTTTCAGGCGTACAATGCGGTTCGCTCTGCATATATAGTACATGAAGGCACCCATCTTTATCAATAAATTCATCACGTTCATGAGAATGCACAGTCCCTTCAAACAATCAAATCAGCAAATAATTATTATTATTGTTAGGAACACTCCTATTTCTAAATATAGGAGCCTAGTATTTCTATTTGGGCGTTTATATTGGCAGCACGACATTGGATATTGGTAGCCCATTGGTTATTGGCAGCCCATAAAATCGATAATGACTGCTCATTGGCGATTGACAGCCCAGTTTTATATAATCGAAAAAGTGTAAAAGTGCGGAACCCAAAATTAGCTAAATATGAGTTTCACGAGCCTTTTGAAAATAGACCTACTATATTGTGAATCGCATAGTTCCACCCGTGTTCCACCTGAGTTCCGTCTCTTTTGAAAATAGGCTAAAGTTTCTTATAGATCAGAAAGACTTGAACATGTGACATCGGAGGTTGATGGAGTTCTTATAGTACTAAACCTTCAAGAATCTCTATACCCTCAGCAAGGGTAATGTTGTTGCGGATGTGTATAGTTGTAGGACTTCTACGCAGGAAAACTATATTCTGAGGCATGATAAGCGTCTTATCAGTGACTTAGAAGCCTTGGAAATCTCGTGCGTCGAGAGGAATACAATGACAAATACATGCTTGAACTAGACAGAGGTGCAGTGCAACCTTGCAAACAGGATTTGATAAGCGTTGGAGCTTGGTGAAAGAATGAAGCTCAATGTAGCGGAGACCATTGATGGGTCCAATGCTGAGTTTTCTTTCAAAGATGATATTTTGCAAAAAGTTGACCGTTTGTGCATCCCAAAGATTGGCACGTTACGAGAGGAATTATTGTACGGGGCTCATTTTACCAAGTACACAATCCACCCGGGGCGCACAAAGATGTATAAAGATTTGAAAAGGTTGTTTTGGTGGCCGGGTTTGAAAAAGGACATAGCTCACTACATGGAAAAGTGTCACACTTGCGCACTAGTGAAGGCTGAATGTCAGAAGCCTGGCGGATTTTTAAAGTTTTTGCCGATTCCGAAATGGAAGTTCTATGAGATATCTAGGGATTTCGTGCTTGGGTTGCCAAGATCGCAGTATGGGAATGATGCCGTCTGGGTAGTCGTAGACCGTCTGACAAATCTATCGCACTTTTTTCCGAACCGGAAGGACAGTTTTGTGGAAAAGCTAACGAAGCTCTATGTGGATAATATAGTACGATTGCATGTTGTGCCCCGTAACATCGTAAGTGATCATGATGGGTGTTTCACTTCGAATGATTTGAGATTAATCTACTGTTTGTTGGGTATAAGACAGAAGTTTAGCACGACATTTCATCCTCAAACAGATGGTCAGGCCGAAAGGACCAACAGGATGATGGGGGATATGCTCCTTATGTATGCCATGGATTTCATAAAAAGAAGGAAAGACCATCTCTACATGATTGAGTTTGCCTACAACAACAGCTATAAAGCGAGTATTCGAATGATGCCCTTCGAGGACTTTTATGGTAGGAAGTGTCGTACGCCTTTAGCTTCGACGGAGACGTACGGAACTAAATTTTATAAACATAAAGAAGTCGAAGATGCAAATTCGATGATACGTTTAATTCGGGAGTGACTATTGGTTGCTCGGGATATGCAGGCTAAGTATTACAATGACAAGCACCGAAACATTGAGTTTGTAGTTGGCGATTGGGTGTATCTTAAAATCAAGTCATTCAAAGGTTTATCCAGGATTCAACGTTTGAAAAAACTTAGTCTGAGATACCTTGGACCGTTTGAAATTGTTGAATGGGTCGGGGATTTTGCCTATCGACTAGTACTTTCAACCGAGCTAAGTAGTTTGCATGATGTGTTCCATATATCATTACTAAGGAAGGCTATTCGAAAGTTTACACAAGTCATTACTGTGGATCAAGTGTCGGTTGATAGTGGGCTAAGGATGAAAGTCAAGCCTGTTCGTATCGAAGACACAAAGATCAAGTAGTTGCTACACAAGGTGATCAGGATGGTTTAGATTCATTGGGACTACTATGGCCTCGAGGAACTTACATGGGAGCGCAAGTTAACCAGCTTGAGGAGTTCCCTAAACGTTTTCGCAGTGGTACAATTTTTTTGTATATTTTGTACTTCTTTGTTTTTTCCTATATGGTTAATTTCGGGACAAAATTACTTAAAAGAGGAGAGATTTGTAGCACCCTGGGTCTTCTAGCTGAAAACGATCAAGTCAAATTCGTCGAGTGACCAAGTGAATTCGTCGAATGATTTAGGTGAATTCGTCCAGTGTCCAAGATGAATTCATCAAGTGGTCAAGATGAATTCATCGAGTGGTCTGAACTAATTTGTCAAATAGTCTCAAGTGACCAAGGAGTTCGTCAAATTGTCACAAGTGACCAAGTGAATTCGTCGAGTGATCTAGGTGAATTTGTTGAGTTTTCAAGATGAATTTGTCGAGTGGCCAAGTTGAATTCGTCGAGTGGTTTTAACTAATTAGTCGAGTGGTCTGAACAGATTCGTCGAGTGTTCTGAATGGATTCGTCGATTGTTCTGAACAAATTCGTCGAGTTGTCACGATAATTTGTTGAGTGGTCTGAACGAATACATCGAGTGGTCTACATGAACGCATCTCCTAGCCCTTAAGCGACTAAGTTACAGTGCACCTTACCTTTAAATTAAGTGATAGGGTTGATCTTCGCCGTTGAAAGGATTTGTTTCAAGACTACCTAAATCACCTAGAGGGGGGTGAATAGGTAAAATTCCTTTTTAGACTTTAAGGCAGATTCCTATTTTTGTTTTTACTGTCTTTATTACTATTAGCAACTACCGCATACACAGAAAAACAATAATCACAGAGCACACAGTGGTTTATAGTGGTTCCCCAAATATTGGGTACATCCACTTTCCCCCTTCACCTATCTAGTAGTGTACTAGATTCTGCCTTACTCCCTTCCTTTTCCTCAGATCCTCAGATCTTACAACTCAGGCTAAAACAGCCCTACCTCAGCCTTTAGTCACTTCTTGAAAATACTGTCTCTGTCTGAAAGTGACTTCTAGCAGCTTTGACAGTTGTGGTAGACCGATTGAAATGGCAGCTATCAAGTCATTCAGTCACTTCTTGAAAATACTGTCTCTGTCTGAAAGTGTCGAGACTGATCTTCAATATGTGTCGACACAAATAGACTAAGTGTCGACACAAGTGGACTAAGTGTTGACACATGTCTTGGTGGTGTCGACACAACTCCTTCTGTTGTTGTAACAGCTTCTCGACACTGCTTCTGTTGAATGTGTTGACACAGACTGAGTGTGTCGACACAAGTACTTCTTCTTTAAAACTTAGTTGAATTCTGCTGTGTGTCGACACATCTCCTTTGTGTCGACACAAGTACTTCTTTACTTTAACTGTGTTGAAACTTGTTGTGTGTCGACACATCTACTTTGTGTCGACACAGTTGATGTTGACAAATACTTCTGTGTGTCGACACTGCCTTTAAGTGTCAACACATTTGATGTCGACTAAACTTCTCTGGGTGTCGATACTGCCTCTAAGTGTCAACATGATTTATGTCAACTATTCTTCACAGTGTGTCGACACTACCTGTATGTGTCGACACATTTCTTCTGGTGTCGACTCAGCCTTTCCTGGTGTCGACACAATTTACTCCAAGTGTCGACACAAGCCTTCATAAGTGTCGACACTGCTTCTCTAGGTTTCAACACATGAACTTAGAAATTTTCTGCATTTCCTGCAATTACTTAACCTGCACATATAAACTCAAAACACATCAAATACGCCTTGATGTATATCATTGAGTAGGGTGAGACTTCTTCAAATCTGGTACACATTTTCCAATGTACCCAACAACCGTCCATTCCATTTAGGTTAGATCGTGCGGCTAGGAATCCATATCATCTAGGTTTAAAACAAGGCTCGGTGAGAAGAAGGTGGAAGAAGTAGCGGATGTCTGTACAAAGCTTTCTGGCGAGATCAAAGCCAAGAACGGACTGTAGAGATTCTCTATGTACCCTCCGGTGAGTACGAAACTGAGGAAGCGCGGTGTCACAACCCGTATTTTCTCAACGATAAAATCGTATCAGAGCAAGAGAAAACACGTGCCGTGATGCCACGTCGTGCAGGGGATAACTGCACACGTTCAGGCAAAACTCCAGACTTTATATTTTTAAGGAAAACCATAGACTAATATGAAATAAAACCAGTTATGTTGAATGGTCGTATCCCTCGGCAGGGTGGATCAGCTAGTCCACAATTAAAAGTATATTTATACGCAGCAGAAAATACTTTGGTTCAATTAAGCTGACACCCTAAATGAGCATAAGTGTCCCCGAGGGACGACTCATGGTATGCACGACTCTAAAGTGAATATAGTATATATGAAAGATAGTCTTTTACGCTAAGGAAAAATAGTGTCTTGGTTTTATAAATATGATATGCATGAGATACATATAGTAATGCCTTTAGGGTTTAAAATATCTAACATGCAACCTAGCATAAATCCTTCCCAGAAGCAAGTAAACAACCACAAATAGGCAAAAAATAGCAGTTTAAGTTCATACCCAGCATCGCAAGAAGCCACCAGTGGGTGTCAACAACCTGACATGAACCCATTGGTGAGTATGTATGTCTATACAGAAAGGTAAAGAACTACCTCACAAAAAAATCGGGGATCAGTTATCTCAGCTACCCAAGAGGCCACCAACAAGCCCCTCCAAAAGAACTAGCCGCTGAACTGGCTACAACCTGGACCTGAGACATTCAAGAAAAGAACACCTCAGCAAGAAAATAATCAAAAACGTAAATAGAGCATTAGATTTATGAGCAAATAAGAAGGGTTTACCAACCCGGCAAGAACTGCTATGAGCAAAAGAAAGGGGATGACAGTAAGAAAAGAGCACTGTCTAAAGCACAACAAAGCACACCAAATGCGAGCAATAAAAGCAATATGCCCTACCAAAAGAGCCTGCAAAAGCATCAAGACATATACATATATGCCAAAAGAAGAAGCCATAGAATAGGAAAGGTACTAACTGTCCTAACACGTGGGTTAATGGCAGTAATCAAAACATGGATCTGAATACATAACCAAAACCAGATCCAAAAAGGGCTAAGGGGTCAAACAGTGGCAGCACTAGGGTCCCACACACGCCAACCTAAACTGGGGCAAAAGGCGGTGGCCACAGCTCTCCACATAAAACCACCCCTCCAGAGGCCACCAAAACTCCACCACCTGCCACAACCCAAGAGTCGGCATGCAAAAATTTGTCGAACACCCAATACCCCCCTAGGGAAAAGTCACACTAACAATCCTAAAGAAACACACGAACCCAAGGCAAAAACGTCGGGTTCAACCGACGCGGCCTTGCACGCCTAATCCGAACTAACTCCGAGTCTTACCTGACCCAAAACTGGCACAGCAACTGGTGTCGACACAATGTGTCGACACCACAACAGGCCGGTGTCGACACAAGGTGTCGACACCACAACAGGCCGGTGTCAACATAATGTGTCGACACCACAACAGGCCGGTGTCGACAGCCGGTGTCGACACCACAACAGCCGGTGTCAACACAATATGTCGACACCACAACAGGCCGGTGTCGACACAAGGTGTCAACACCACAACAGCCGGTGTCAACACAAGGTGTCGACACTACTGCGGCCGGTGTCGACACAAGGTGTCGACACCCCGACTAGCCGGTGTCGACACAAAGTGTCGACACCCTGACTGGCTAGTGTCGACACAAAGTGTCGACACCCTGACTGACTGGTGTCGACACAAAGTGTCGACACCCTGATGAAAGTCCACCTAGTGTCAACTATGTTCACCTATGGGGGGGGGGAATAGGTGACGTGCGGCGATTTTGAGGAATTTAAATTGTACCTGCACACGAAAATAAAACAACACAGCACAACAGAGTACACAAGCTATTTATAGTGGTTCCCCGACTTGGGTACATCCACTTTCTCCCTTCGACCTATCTCCCAACCAGGGACGACTCGGTCTCTTCACCAACAGGATTGAAATCCAATCCTTGCACTATCGGAAGGAACCCTTCCACACGTAGTAGTCAATACTCCCACAACACGGGTTGCACCCAACCCTTACAACACGGAACAACCGTTCCTTTTCAACAAAAGAAATACTAGAATGTACAAGAGATACAAAATACGTATGGAGACTAAGGTGTCCCTCTTCGTTGACGACGTGTCCTTGAAGTCCACGAAGAGTCCACAACCCTAGATCTCTCTTGGAGAGGATCTCCCCGGAACCTGCGGCGGCACGATGGGCGGCGGCTAGGTTCACGGGATCAGCGGCGACGACGATGTGCGGCTGCTGTACTTGGAGATCCAAACTTCGTAGCAAAGCTATCTAGGTCTACCAACAGTCACTCTAGGATCGATCGTCTCGATCGATTCGGACGGGGAAGTTTTTCCCGATCAACAAATCGAGAGACAAGGGATCTCTGGATAGACACGCGAGACTCTAAGCTTGGCTAAGCTTCTGTCACCGGAAGATCACGAAGAAATCTCGATCAACGGCGGCGACCAACTAGCTCGAGCGCGACGGCGGCGGCGGAGTGGAGATCGCGATTTTAGGTCAAGCTTTTTGCTCGGCTTCTTTCTGTGTATTTCTACTGTTCAAAATACCCGTATATATATACTGTAGACAACTTTAATAAGACCGTTGTGGGACCCACAAGAAGAATCCCTAAATCCCGGTCCAGAACATTGACAGCGGCAGAATCCGATTCAGGAAGTTCCAGAAAATCGCCCAAGTCAAAATCGGTGAGAATCGAAAGTGAATCTCGCCGAGTCGCCGAGAATCAAAGGTGATTCTCGACGATTCGGCGAGAATCAAAGATGATTCTCGTCGAATTTTACTTGGGTGCACGCACTGATTTAGCCGGGTCGAGACGACGAGAATCAGCCAGTGATTCTCGGCGATTCGGCGAGAATCACTAGTGATTCTCGCCGAATCGGCGAGAATCACTTGGTGATTCTCGTCGATTCTTACTTAGAATCAGAGTTGCTTGCAAAGAAGTAGTAGAATCGAGTCGGCGGGAATCAGCCACTGATTCTCGTCGATTCGGCGAGAATCACTAGTGATTCTCGCCGATTTACACTTAGACGAATTTTCGTCTTTCTACCCAAGAGCTGCTCCTTGACCCATCCTTGCTCCCTGTCTGCTCTTGTATAAACACGGCCCTGTACTTGAAAGTAAGTGCACTCCAATAGAGAGAGTACACGTAGGCCAACACACTGATCTGCTCAACGAGGGATTACGTTGTGCAGACCCGTGTATATTGACCTACTGCACCCTGACATTGGTGTGCACTTAGCGTGGAATAACTGCAAGCACAACTTAAAATATTCTGTCAAATACATTGTCTATTTACCTTATCTTGTCCAGGGGCTTCTTCAAATCAGGTACGTTGTGGATACAATACCCAACAATCTCCCCCTATTTGAAGAAGCCTAAACCCTACAAGCTAAGGTGAATAGAGCATATGGGAATGAAAATCCTAAATTTGAAATTGAGTTGAGTGAGGTATTCATTACCGATACCAATTTTGTGCGAGCAAACTTTGGAGCCACCTTAGCCTTAGCCGAGAGGGTAATCTCCCCCTTTTCGGCTTCTACAAATCTGGGTCTGTAGCATTTGACCCCTTGCTCCCCCTCAGTTCTTGCATCTGTGATCACACTTGAGTTCCTTGCTCCCCCTCAGTTCTTGCACGAGCCTGGAGCTTCTGTAGTGTTCATTCCTCATAATTTACCATCCCCAATTCAGTCTTGAAAAGACTGAACTTGGCCTCGTCTAAGGGCTTTGTGAATATATCAGCAATCTGCTTGTCCGTGGGGATATAACAGAGAGAGATGTCCTTGTTCTCCACGTGCTCCCGAATGAAGTGGTAGCGCACTTCAATATGCTTCGTTCTGCTGTGCGATACCGGATTGTTGGCAATCGCAATTGCACTGGAGGAGTTGCAGTACATCGGCACTTCCTTGAACTGAAGGTCGTAGTCGGCTAACTGGTTTCTGATCCATAGGAGTTGTGCGCAACAGCTGCCTGCCGAGATGTACTCAGACTCTGCTGTGGAGGTTGCAACACAATTATGTTTCTTGCTGTTCCATGAGATAAACCTCCTGCCGAGGAATTGACACGTCCCGGAGGTGCTTTTCCTGTCATCCCTACTCCCTGCAAAATCAGCATCTGAAAAGCTTATTAGCTCGACATCATTGTTTCTCGGGTACCACAAGCCAAGATTGGGAGTACCTTTAAGGTATCTTAGAATTCGCTTTGCAGCGACATAGTGAGATTCCTTAGTGTTCACCTGATACCGGGCACAGACACATGTGGAGAACATAATATCCGGTCTACTGGCAGTAATGTAGAGCAGGGATCCAATGATGCTTCTGTATTTGGTTTTATCGAAAGGTTTACCTTTCTCATCCTTATCCAGAGACATAGTGGATCCCATTGGAGTCCTCATAGAGGTTGCATTCTCCATGCCGAATTTCTTAAGGAGTTCATTTGTGAACTTCGTCTGAGAGATGAAGATTCCATCCTCAGACTGTTTCACTTGAAGTCCCAAGAAATACTTGAGCTCTCCCATACTGCTCATTTCAAACTTTCCTTGCATAAGTTTAGAAAACTTTTTGCAAAGATTGTTGTCCGTTGAGCCGAATATAATGTCATCGACATAGATTTGCACCAGCAAAATCTTGCCTTTGACTTCCCTGAGAAACAATGCCTTATCTATTTTACCTCTAGAGAACTTGTTCTCAAGAAGAAAACTAGATAAAGTCTCATACCAAGTTCACGGAGCTTGTTTTAAACCATAAAAAGCATTATTGAGAAAATAAACATGATTGGGATAAGTAGGATTGACAAAACCTGGGGGTTGAGCAACGTATACTTCCTCTTTCAGGTCTCCATTCAAGAATGTTGATTTCACATCCATTTGATAGACTGTGAATCCTTTGTGCGAAGCATACGCCAGGAACAATCTGATTGCCTCGAGCCTTGCTACCGGTGCAAAGGTCTGGTCGAAGTAAATCCCCTCCTCCTGTCTGTAACCTTGCGCCACCAGCCTGACCTTGTTCTTTATGATGACACCATGTTCATCCAGTTTGTTTCTGAAGATCCACTTGGTGCCAATCACATTCTGCTTGTGTGGTCTGGGAACCAGCGTCCAAACGTTGCATCGTTCGAATTGATGTAATTCATCTTGCATGGCCAAAATCCATGCCGCGTCTTTGTTCGCTTCGTCGAACTTCTTTGGCTCAACCTGTGACAGGAAGCTAAGATGCAAAACTTCGTTAATAGTACCTATTCGAGTTCTGACACCGACACGAGGATCTCTGATGATCTAATCTCTAGGATGATCCCTCACGTGCCGGAGCTCTAGAAGTCTGGCGTCTGGAGCTTCGACTACTTCTTGGGCTTCTCCTTCTTCTAAGGGATTTGTTCCATTTTGATCTTCAACATTCCCAGATGACGTGGAGGTGGAAACTTTGACGTACTTAGGAGTTTCATCTTTAGCGGTCTCATTGAGATCCAGCTGTTCAAGTCGTGCACCTGCATCTTCAAGAATTCCATTGGAAGAATTGCTGTTTAGCAAACTTCCTTCATCAAATACAACATTAATGGATTCTTCTACCACTAGGGTTTTCTTATTGAAGACCCTATAGGCCCGACTGCAGGAACTATAGCCCATGAATATGCCTTCGAAGCATTTTTCACCAAATTTAGTACGCGGGTACTTCCCATTATTCAGTACATAGCATCTGCAACCAAAGATCCTCAAGTAGGACATGGTTGGTTTCCTGCCTTTCAGTAGCTCGTAAGGCGTCTTACGATGATGCTTGTTGATCAGTGCTCGGTTTTGTACATGACAAGCTGTGTTGACAGCCTCTTCCCAGAAGTATTCTGGGAGAGAGGCGTCTTTCAACATTGTCGTGCAGGCTTCAATGAGAGTTCTGTTTCTCCTCTCCGCAACCCCATTTTGCTGAGGAGTGCGCGGGGAGGAAAACTCATGAAAGATACCTTGTTCTTCACAGAACTCTGTCATAGCACCAGATTCGAATTCTGTTCCATGGTCACTTCTGATTTTGACCACTGGGCAGTTAAATTCGTTCTGAACTTGCTTGACAAAACTAGTGAAGATGTCAAATGTATCCGACTTTCGTTTTAAGAATAACACCCATGTAAACCGAGAATGATCATCAACTATCACTAGCGTATAGGACTTGCCTCCCAAGCTATGAACTTGCATTGGACCAAACAAGTCCATATGTAGAAGGTAAAGACATCGGGAAGAGTCTTTGTCTGCAATGCTCTTAAAGGTAGCCCGAGTCTGTTTGCCCATCTAGCATGCAGGACAGGGGCTATCTTTAATGCACTTGATAATGAGAGCATCCCTTACTAAGTTCTTAGAAAACAACATACTAATTGTATTGAAATTAATATGTGCCAATCTCTGGTGCCATTGTTCACAAAGAGATGCACTGCCTGTTGCCACAAGGCATACGGGGGTAGATGAATCTAAACTGAGAAAATCTAAGCAGAAGATATTTCTGCTCCTAATGCCTGATAATACCGTCTCAGAAGAGGTACGTGAAATTATCAGACATTTATCCTTGCAGAACTTAACGTCATAACCTTTGTCACATAACTCACTTACACTGATCAGGTTATGGTTTAACCCTTCAACATAAGCCACATCGGTGATAGAGATTATACCGTTGGAAATCATACCATAACCTCTGGTGACTCCTCGATCTGATCCTCCAAAGATGACTTTGGGTCCATTCTAGACTGGAGAGTAATCACGCAGCAGGCTTCTTGTCCCGGTCATGTGTCGGGAGCATCCACTGTCCAAGTACCAGATTGGCGTTTTGGTGGCCTTTGGACATTCCTGCAAAACAAAATTAATTTCCCTTAGGAACCCAATCGAACTTGGGTCCTAGATTCCTGGTTAGCATACTCCCCCTCGGTTGGTTAACCCTACGAGTGGTCGACCTCGCATTGCTAACATAGGGAGTCTCGTGATACCTTGGATTAAACCAACAATCCACGACAAAGTGACCGACTTTGCCACAGCACCAACAGTCAAATCTGTTGTACTTCTTCCTAGGCTCCTGCCTTACCCTGGGAACGGTGGGTATAGCCGGGGCTTTGGATCTGGAGGTGGGGGCCTCATAGTGATTGCAGTCACAAGACTTCTTCACCTTCTGTATAACAGGCTTGGCTTTTGGTGCCTGCTTTCCATTATGGCCGCTAGAGAATTGACCATAATTTCCCATGTGGATTTCCTCATAAGGTGCCTTGAAGGCACTCTCACCGAAGTTCCGGGGAAAGATCCAACCGTCATATCGGCTCTTTGGCTTTGCAACCGAGGGCCGGAAATGATGGCCAAATGTTGATTCAAAGTCATGTTGGTTGCAAGGAAAGCCAGGCTTTCTGAACGCAACAGGACTAAGCGGAGCCTTTCCCTTTTCATCAGCAGAGGCCTTCTTGGCGGCCTTATTCTTCCTCTGGTTCCTGTTTCTCCTAGATGAGGAACCAGATACCCCTACATTCCCCAAGCCAGCTCCTTTGGCCTGAGCAGAGAAGGTATCAACTACTGGAAGAACAGTTCTTGGCATAGAGAAGCTCTTGACGATCTTCCTTTCTGCCGCAAGTTGTTCTTCCAACTTGTCGACTTCCTCCTGCTTAAGATCAAGGAGCTTCAGAGACTCTGAGTGCTTAGAAGTCAGGTCAAGGTGCTCCTGTCGGAGAGAAATCAAACTGGTGACCTCTTCCCTTAGGGAAACGCACTCACCCTTAAGGAATTTTACTTCCTTTTTCTCAGCCTTCAATCTCTTACGGCATTCCTCGAAAGTGTTGAGCAGAAGCTCATACTTCTCGAGGAGCTCAGCTTCACGGGCCGAAAGGCTATCCTCAGGTTCATCATCCTGAGACTCAGGATCAGAGTCTGAGTCGGAGAGAGGGGTGTGAGCTTTTACCTTCCCAGTAAATGGGGGACATTCTCCTTCAGAGTCGGAGCGACCCACCAGCCCGAAGTAGGCTTCCTCATCATCACTGGAGTCTGAGGAATCAGACTCACTCAGTGTCTTTGGCCTTTTGGCGATGTAACTCCGCTCTTTCTTCTAATCTCTAGAGGATTTGAGCTCCTCTCCTTTCCCTTTTTCTCTCTTGCCTTGATAGCAGACGGCCACGGCGTGTCCTGCCTTATTGCATCCAAAGCAAATGATGTCAGAAGAGCGATGTTTGTTCGGTTTTGAAGCATACCTGTCAGAAGAATAATTTTTCTTCTGATGCCTGGAGGAGGAGCCGTCTTTCTTTCTTTGATTCCTCATCTTGACGAACTTCTTGAACTCTCGGGTGATGAGGGAGAAATCCTCCTCCGACAGCTCTGAGCTGGAGGAGCATGGCTCGGAGTCCTCCTCCTCATCCTTATTCCTGGCACGGTATGAAACCGCACCCTTGCCTTTTCTGGAGTGACTGGCTTTTAGAGCCACAGTCTTTTCTTTGGCTGCAGCCTTCTCTGCTTCTTCTTCTGCTTTCCTGGTGTTCAGTTGAAGCTCATAGGACATCAGCTTCCCAAACAGAATTTGCGGGTCTGTTTCAGCTAGTCTGCCAAACTCTCGGATGGCGCAGATCTTTGTGTCTCATTCCTTAGTAAGGGACCTAAGGAATTTATCATTGAGTTCATCATTAGTGAACACTCTTCTGTATCCTTTGAGGGCGTTGACAATCTTGAGGAAGTTCTCGTAGGTGACTCCGATCTCTTTCTTAGGCCCTTGTCTGAAGGCCTCATATTTCTGGTTCAGGAGGGATCTCCGATCATCCCTCACTTCATCAGTGCCCTCCATTAGGATGATCAGGCAATGCCAGATCTCCTGTGCTGTCCTGCAGTTGTAGAAGTTCTACATCATTGAGTCATCAACTGCGCTGACCAGAATGTTCCGCGTCTTCTTGTCAAGTCCCACTAGCACCATCTCGTCCTTGTCCATTTCAGAAAGTGTCTTTGGCACTTTCTTGGTAGGATCAATGGTGGAGGCCTTAGTGGGGACATAAGGTCCCTCCTCCACGATCATGAAGAGTCGAGGATCAACTGCTTCCATGTAGAACCTGATCCTTTCCTTCCAGATAGGAAAGTTGAGCCTGGTGCACACTGGGATCTTGTCTGAGAACTTAAGCCCGTCCATGGTAGATGTTTGCCTCCTTCTTGACACTAGCGGCAGGATTCAACTCAAGGTGTTAACCTTTTTGATGAGTAACCTCGCTCTGATACCACTTGAAAGTCCACCTAGTGTCAACTATGTTCACCTATGGGGGGGGGGGGAATAGGTGACGTGCGGCGATTTTGAGGAATTTAAATTGTACCTGCACACGAAAATAAAACAACACAGCACAACAGAGTACACAAGCTATTTATAGTGGTTCCCCGACTTGGGTACATCCACTTTCCCCCTTCGACCTATCTCCCAACCAGGGACGACTCGGTCTCTTCACCAACAGGATTGAAATCCAATCCTTGCACTATCGGAAGGAACCCTTCCACTCGTAGGAGTCAATACTCCCACAAAACGGGTTGCACCCAACCCTTACAACACGGAACAACCGTTCCTTTTCAACAAAAGAAATACTAGAATGTACAAGAGATACAAACTACGTATGGAGACTAAGGTGTCCCTCTTCGTTGACGACGTGTCCTTGAAGTCCACGAAGAGTCCACAACCCTAGATCTCTCTTGGATAGGATCTCGCCGGAACCGGCGGCGGCACGATGGGCGGAGGCTAGGTTCACAAGATCGGCGGCGACGACGATGTGAGGCTGCTGTACTTGGAGATCCAAACTTTGTAGCAAAGCTAGCTAGGTCTACTAACGGTCACTTTAGGATCGATCGTCTCGATCGATTCGAACGGGGAAGTTTTTCCCGATCAACAAATCGAGAGACAAGGGATCTCTGGATAGACACGCGAGACTCTAAGCTTGGCTAAGCTTCTGTCGCCGGAAGATCACGAAGAAATCTCGATCAACGGCGGCTACCAACTAGCTCGAGCGCGACGGCGGCGGCGGAGTGGAGATCGCAATTTTAGGTCAAGCTTTTTGCTCGGCTTCTTTCTGTGTCTTTCTACTGTTCAAAATACCCGTATATATATACTGTAGACAACTTTAATAAGACTGTTGTGGGACCCACAAGAAGAATCCCTAAATCCCGGTCCAGAACATTGACAGCGGCAGAATCCGGTTCAGGAAGTTCCAGAAAATTGCCCAAGTCAAAATCGGTGAGAATCGAAAGTGAATCTCGCCGAGTCGCCGAGAATCAAAGGTGATTCTCGATGATTCGGCGAGAATCAAAGATGATTCTCGTCGAATTTTACTTGGGTGCACACACTGATTTAGCCGGGTCGAGACGACGAGAATCAGCCAGTAATTCTCGGCGATTCGGCAAGAATCACTAGTGATTCTCGCCGAATCGGCGAGAATCACTTGGTGATTCTCGTCGATTCTTACTTAGAATCAGAGTTGCTTGCAAAGAAGTAGTAGAATCGAGTCGGCGGGAATCAGCCACTGATTCTCGTCGATTCGGCGAGAATCACTAGTGATTCTCGCCGATTTACACTTAGACGAATTTTCGTCTTTCTACCCAAGAGCTGCTCCTTGACCCATCCTTGCTCCCTGTCTGCTCTTGTATAAACACGGCCCTGTACTTGAAAGTAAGTGCACTCCAATAGAGAGAGTACACGTAGGCCAACACACTGATCTGCTCAACGAGGGATTATGTCGTGCAGACCCGTGTATATTGACCTACTGCACCCTGACATTGGTGTGCACTTAGAGTGGAATAACTGCAAGCACAACTTAAAATATTCTGTCAAATACATTGTCTATTTACCTTAGCTTGTCCAGGGGCTTCTTCAAATCAGGTACGTTGTGGATACAATACCCAACAATCTCCCACTATTTGAAGAAGTCTAAACCCTACAAGCTAAGGTGAATAGAGCATATGGGAATGAAAATCCTAAATTTGAAATTGAGTTGAGTGAGGTATTCATTACCGATACCAATTTCGTGCGAGCAAACTTTGGAGCCACCTTAGCCTTAGCCGAGAGGGTAATCTCCCCCTTTTCGGCTTCTGCAAATCTGGGTCTGTAGCATTTGACCCCTTGCTCTCCCTCAGTTCTTGCATCTGTGCTCACACTTGAGTTCCTTGCTCCCCCTCAGTTCTTGCACGAGCCTGGAGCTTCTGTAGTCTTCATTCCTCATAATTTAGCATCCCCAATTCAGTCTTGAAAAGACTGAATTTGGCCTCGTCTAAGGGCTTTGTGAATATATCAGCAATCTGCTTGTCCGTGGGGACATAACAGAGAGAGATGTCCTTGTTCTTCACGTGCTCCCGAATGAAGTGGTAGCGCACTTCAATATGCTTCGTTCTGCTGTGCGATACCGGATAGTTGGCAATCGCAATTGCACTGGAGGAGTCGCAGTACATCGGCACTTCCTTGAACTGAAGGTCGTAGTCGGCTAACTGGTTTCTGATCCATAGGAGTTGTGCGCAACAGCTGCCTGCCGAGATGTACTCAGACTCTGCTGTGGAGGTTGCAACACAATTCTGTTTCTTGCTGTTCCATGAGATAAGCCTCCTGCCGAGGAATTGACACGTCCCAGAGGTGCTTTTCCTGTCATCCCTACTACTTGCAAAATCAGCATCTGAAAAGCCTATTAGCTCGACATCATTGTTTCTCGGGTACCACAAACCAAGATTGGGAGTACCTTTAAGGTATCTTAGAATTCGCTTTGCAGCGACATAGTGAGATTCCTTAGTGTTCACCTGTTACCGGGCACAGACACATGTGGAGAACATAATATCCGGTCTACTGGCAGTAAGGTAGAGCAGGGATCCAATGATGCTTCTGTATTTGGTTTCATCGAAAGGTTTACCTTTCTCATCCTTATCCAGAGACATAGTGGATCCCATTGGAGTCCTCATAGAGGTTGCATTCTCCATGCCGAATTTCTTAAGGAGTTCATTTGTGAACTTCGTCTGAGAGATGAAGATTCCATCCTCAGACTGTTTCACTTGAAGCCCCAAGAAATACTTGAGCTCTCTCATACTGCTCATTTCAAACTTTCCTTGCATAAGTTTAGAAAACGTTTTGCAAAGATTGTTGTCCGTTGAGCCGAATATAATGTCATCGACATAGATTTGCACCAGCAAAATCTTGCCTTTGACTTCCCTGAGAAACAATGCCTTATCTATTTTACCTCTAGAGAACTTGTTCTCAAGAAGAAAAATAGATAAAGTCTTATACCAAGCTCGCGGAGCTTGTTTTAAACCATATAAAGCATTATTGAGAAAATAAACATGATTGGGATAAGTAGGATTGACAAAACCTGGGGGTTGAGCAACGTATACTTCCTCTTTCAGGTCTCCATTCAAGAATGTTGATTTCACATCCATTTGATAGAATGTGAATCCTTTGTGCGAAGCATACGCCAGGAATAATCTGATTGCCTCGAGCCTTGCTACCGGTGCAAAGGTCTGGTCGAAGTCAATCCCCTCCTCCTGTCTGTAACCTTGAGCCACCAGCCTGGCCTTGTTCTTTATGATGACACCATGTTCATCCAGTGTGTTTCTGAAGATCCACTTGGGGCCAATCACATTCTGCTTGTGTGGTCTGGGAACCAACGTCCAAACGTTGCATCGTTAGAATTGATGTAGTTCATCTTGCATGGCCAAAATCCATGCCGCGTCTTTGTTCGCTTCGTCGAACTTCTTTGGCTCAACCTGTGACAGGAAGCTAAGATGCAAAACTTCGTTAATAGTACCTCTTCGAGTTCTGACACCGACACGAGGATCTCTGATGATCTGATCTCTAGGATGATCCCTCACGTGCCGGAGCTCTAGAAGTCTAGCGTCTGGAGCTTCGACTAGTTCTTGGGCTTCTCCTTCTTCTAAGGGATTTGTTCCATTTTGATCTTCAACATTCCCAGATGATGTGGAGGTGGAAACTTTGATGTACTTAGGAGTTTCATCTTTAGCGGTCTCATTAAGATCCAGCTGTTCAAGTCGTGCACCTGCATCTTCAAGAATTCCACTGGAAGAATTGTTGTTAAGCAAACTTCCTTCATCAAATACAACATTAATGGATTCTTCTACCACTAGGGTTTTCTTATTGAAGACCCTATAGGCCCGACTGCGGGAACTATAGCCCATGAATATGCCTTTGAAGCATTTTTCACCAAATTTAGTACGCAGGTACTTCACATTATTCAGTACATAGCATCTGCAACCAAAGATCCTCAAGTAGGACATGGTTGGTTTCCTGCCTTTCAGTAGCTCGTAAGGCGTCTTACGATGATGCTTGTTGATCAGTGCTCGGTTTTGTACATGACAAGCTGTGTTGACAGCCTCTGCCCAGAAGTATTCTGGGAGAGAGGCGTTTTTCAACATTGTCGTGCAGGCTTCAATGAGAGTTCTATTTCTCCTCTCCGCAACCCCATTTTGCTGAGGAGTGCGCGGGGAGGAAAACTCATGAAAGATACCTTGTTCTTCACAGAACTCTGTCATAGCACCAGATTCGAATTCTGTTCCATGGTCACTTCTGATTTTGACCACTGGGCAGTTAAATTCGTTCTGAACTTGCTTGACAAAACTAGTGAAGATGTCAAATGTATCCGACTTTCGTTTTAAGAAGAACACCCATGTAAACCGAGAATGATCATCAACTATCACTAGCGTATAGGACTTGCCTCCCAAGCTATGAACTTGCATTGGACCAAACAAGGTCATATGTAGAAGGTAAAGACATCGGGAAGAGTCTTTGTCTGCAATGCTCTTAAAGGTAGCCTGAGTCTGTTTGCCCATCTGGCATGCAGGACAGGGGCTATCTTTAATGCACTTGATAATGGGAGCATCCCTTACTAAGTTCTTAGAAAACAGCATACTAATTGTCTTGAAATTAATATGTGCCAATCTCTTGTGCCATTGTTCACAAAGAGATGCACTGCCTATTGCCACAAGGCATACGGGGGTAGATGAATCTAAACTGAGAAAATCTAAGCAGAAGATATTTCTGCTCCTAATGCCTGATAATACCGTCTCAGAAGAGGTACGTGAAATTATCAGACATTTATCCTTGCAGAACTTAACGTCATAACCTTTGTCATATAACTGACTTACACTGATCAGGTTATGGTTTAACCCTTCAACATAAGCCACATCGGTGATAGAGATTATACCGTTGGAAATCATACCATAACCTTTGGTGACTCCTTGATCTGATCCTCCAAAGATGACTTTGGGTCCATTCTCGACTGGAGAGTAATCACGCAGCAGGCTTCTTGTCCCGGTCATGTGTCGGGAGCATCCACTGTCCAAGTACCAGATTGGCGTTTTGGTGGCCTTTGGACATTCCTGCAAAACAAAATTAATTTCCCTTAGGAACCCAATCGAACTTGGGTCCTAGATTCCTGGTTAGCATACTCCCCCTCGGTTGGTTAACCCTACGAGTGGTCGGCCTCGCATTGCTAACATAGGGAGTCTCGTGATACCTTGGATTAAACCAACAATCCACGACAAAGTGACCGACTTTGCCACAGCACCAACAGTCAAATCTGTTGTACTTCTTCCTAGGCTCCTGCCTTACCCTGGGAACGGTGGGTACAGCCGGGGCTTTGGATCTGGAGGTGGGGGCCTCACAGTAATTGCAGTCACAAGACTTCTTCACCTTCTGTATAACAGGCTTGGCTTTTGGTGCCTGCTTTCCATTATGGCCGCTAGAGAATTGACCATAATTTCCCATGTGGATTTCCTCATAAGGTGCCTTGAAGGCACTCTCACCGAAGTTCCGGGGAAAGGTCCAACCGTCATATCGGCTCTTTGGCTTTGCAACCGAGGGCCGGAAATGATGGCCAAATGTTGATTCAAAGTCATGTTGGTTGCAAGGAAAGCCAGGCTTTCTGAACGCAACAGGACTAAGCGGAGCCTTTCCCTTTTCATCAGCAGAGGCCTTCTTGGCGGCCTTATTCTTCCTCTGGTTCCTGTTTCTCCTAGATGAGGAACCAGATACCCCTACATGCCCCAAGCCAGCTCCTTTGGCCTGAGCAGAGAAGGTATCAACTACTGGAAGAACAGTTCTTGGCATAGATAAGCTCTTGATGATCTTCCTTTCTGCCGCAAGTTGTTCTTCCAACTTGTCGACTTCCTCCTGCTTAAGATCAAGGAGCTTCAGAGACTCTGAGTGCTTAGAAGTCAGGTCAAGGTGCTCCTGTCGGAGAGAAATCAAACTGGTGACCTCTTCCCTTAGGGAAACACACTCACCCTTAAGGAATTTTACTTCCTTTTTCTCAGCCTTCAATCTCTTACGACATTCCTCGAAAGTGTTGAGCAGAAGCTCATACTTCTCGAGGAGCTCAGCTTCACGGGCCGAAAGGCTATCCTCAGGTTCATCATCCTGAGACTCAGGATCAGAGTCTGAGTCGGAGAGAGGGGTGTGAGCTTTTACCTTCCCAGTAAATGGGGGACATTCTCCTTCAGAGTCGGAGCGACCCACCAGCCCGAAGTAGGCTTCCTCATCATCACTGGAGTCTGAGGAATCAGACTCACTCAGTGTCTTTGGACTTTTAGCGATGTAGCTCCGCTCTTTCTTCTTATCTCTAGAGGATTTGAGCTCCTCTCCTTTCCCTTTTTCTCTCTTGCCTTGATAGCAGTCGGCCACGACGTGTCCTGGCTTATTGCATCCAAAGCAAATGATGTCAGAAGAGCGATGTTTGTTCGGTTTAGAAGCATACCTGTCAGAAGAATAATTTTTCTTCTGATGCCTGGAGGAGGAGCCGTCTTTCTTTCTTTGATTCCTCATCTTGAGGAACTTCTTGAACTCTTGGGTGATGAGGGAGAAATCCTCCTCCGACAGCTCTGAGCTGGAGGAGCATGGCTCAGAGTCCTCCTCCTCATCCTTATTCCTGGCACGGTATGAAACCGCACCCTTGCCTTTTCTGGAGTGACTGGCTTTTAGAGCCACAGTCTTTTCTTTGGCTGCAGCCTTCTCTGCTTCTTCTTCTGCTTTCCTGGTGTTCAGTTGAAGCTCATAGGACATCAGCTTCCCAAACAGAATTTGCGGGTCTGTTTCAGCTAGTCTGCCAAACTCTCGGATGGCGCAGATCTTTGTGTCTCATTCCTTAGTAAGGGACCTAAGGAATTTATCATTGAGTTCACCATTAGTGAACACTCTTCCGTATCCTTTGAGGGCGTTGACAATCTTGAGGAAGTTTGTTGGGTACATTGGTCAAATGTACCTGATTTGAAGAAGCCTCACCTAACTCAATGATATACATCATAATGTATTTGATGTATGTTGAGTTTACTTGTGCAGGTTAAGTAATCACTGGACTGAAGCAAAAAGTTTCTAAGTCCATGTGTCGACACCCAGAGGGAATGTGTCGATACTTAAGAAGACTTGTGTCGACACCCAGACAAGCAGTGTCGACACTTGGAGTCATTGTGTCGACACCTGGGATGTAGAGTCGACACCAGATAGAAAGTGTCGACACTTGGAGCTGTGTCGACACTCAGTGAAAAAAAGTGCAGACAGAAAGTGTCGACACAAGGAGCTGTGTCGACACCCAGTGAAGCTGTGTCTACACCAGAAAGTGTCGACACTTGGAGCTGTGTCGACACTCAGCAAAAGTCAGCAGAGACTAAGTTAAAGTGTCGACACCAAGAACAATGTGTCGACACACAACAAGAAGAGTCAGCACTTGAAGAAAGTGTCGACACCAAGAACACAGTGTCGACACTCATCAGAAGAGTCAACATTTGAAGTAAGTGTCGACACCCAGAGCAATGTGTCGACACTCAGCTAAAGATTCTACACTTGAAGAAAGTGTCGACACATGGAGCTGTGTCGACACTTAGCAAAGAACAGAAAGATCAACAAATTATTCTAAGTACAAGTGTCGACACTAAGGGAATGTGTCGACACTCAGCTGAAGTCTCAACAGAAGAATCAAGTGTCGACACAAGGAGCTGTGTCGACACTCAGCAAGTATCAACATTGAAGATATGTGTCGACACCAAGAAGCAGTGTCGACACTTAACAGATTCAACACAAGAAGTTGTGTCGACACAAAGGATATGTGTCGACACTTAGAAGAATTCAACAAAAGCTAGAAGATCAAGTACTTGTGTCGACACTCAATTTCAGTGTCGACACATGCAGAAGAAATTGTGTTGAGACATACAAGAAGTTGTGTCGACACTTTATAGACTTGTGTCGACACTTACACAACTGGTGTCGACACTTGGTCTATAAGTGTCGACACTTAAAGACAGAAAGTCTCGACACTATCAGACAGTTAGAGATTTTCAAGAACTGACTGGATGACATGACAGCTGTCGTTCCAGCCGGTCTACAGCACCTGTAAGAGATGTCAGAAGACAGTTATGAACCGGACCAGCCGGTTACCATGAAGAAGGCCTATAAATAGGCTCATACAGTTTACAGAAACTGTTGTTGAAATAGTAGTTCAGATTATTGTTGAAGTAATCATTAAAGTGGTACACAGAGTATCAACACAAGAAGATCTAGCAGTTCAAGTGCAGATCTAAGAAGTTGGAGAGAGAGGGCTCCATCCAAGAAATCAGCCGTTGGAACTAGGCTGAGAAGAAGGGTTCAGATTTATTCTGAATTCTAAGTGGCAGAGGTCAAGGATCAACTGCAGAAGGAGACAATCTTATTCAGTTCTACTCAAGAAGCTTTGAAGAAAGCTAAGTCAGATTTAATCCAGCTGAGTTCTTCCAAGAACTCATCAAGAAACTCTCAACTCCCCTCTTTTATTTCTGAGTTGTTGAGTTAATATTTGTAATACATTTTTAACTTGTAGGATCCTTTGGATCTGAGTGAATTGTAAGCCTGTAATTATAAAGGCTGAGGGTAGGGCTTGAGAGCCTGAGTGTAGGAGATTGAAATCTCTGAGTGTAGGCCTTGATTGGCTGAGTGTAGGCCTTTGTGGCTGAGTGTAAGCTTTGGGAAAAGCTGAGTTGTTAGCCTTGGGCCTGAGGTGTAGGAACCAATTTGGGTTCTGAGACAGTGGAGGAGTTTGGCCGAATCTAGTACACTGCTAGATAGGCGAAGGGGGAAAGTGGATGTACCCATATCTTGGGGAACCACTATAAACCACTGTGTCTGCTGTGCTGTGCTGTGATTGTTGCTGTGTATGCTGTGTGTTTGCTGTGATAGAATAGTTAGAAATCTGTGATATTAACTGTTGGCTGCCATTAAAGTTTAAAACGGATTAGGTCACCTATTCACCCCCCCCCCTCTAGGTGTTTAGGTACCATATCTTTCAAGTGGTATCAGAGGGAGGTTGCTCAAAAAGGACTAATAGTCTTAGGAGATCCTGTTTGGCAGATTCAGTGTAAGTCAAAATACAGATTCAAGAAAATCAAGAAACATGGGTTCCTCTGAGAATCTCAAGGAATTGGGTTCCATGAAATTACCCATATGCAGGAAAGAGATCTTTGGGATCTAGAAGGAAAGGGTAAGGCTGTTTATGGAGGCCTCGGACCCTACAATCTACATCACAGTAAAGGAAGGGCCTTATGTGCCCATGAAGATTTCAGTTTTAGATACAAATCAAAGAACTCCAAAGGATTTCTCTGAGATGACTAAGGATGAGATTGTCCTAGCCACTATGGACAAGAGGGCACAAAACATTATAGTGAGTGCCATAGATGATGCAACTTTTCAGAATCTTATACACTGTAAGACAGCCAAAGAGATGTGGGACACTCTTATAGTGTATATGGAAGGATCTGAAGAAGTTAGACAAGATAGAAAATCCTTGCTAAATCAGGAGTATGAGAGTTTTAGACAAGGTAAGGGTGATAGCATAACTGAGTGCTATAAGAAGTTCTACAGAATAGTGAATGAACTCATGTCTTATGGAAGAGAGTTCAGTAACTATGAACTAAATGACAAGTTCCTAAGGTCCCTAACCAAAGATTGGGACACCAAGATTTGTGCCATAAGAGAAATGGCTAAGTTGGGGGAAATTCCTCCTCCTACACTGTTTGACAAGTTATTGTCATATGAGATGCAGTTGACAGTGAGAAAAAAGGAGGAGAAATCAACAAGAATTGAACACAAGGAAAGAACAGTAGCCTTCAAGACAGAAGCCTCCAGGAAGTGCAGGAATAAGTCACCAACTCCACCTCCAAAGGTAGTTGAATCAGAGACAGATGAGTCAGTCAGCACCAAGTCTGAAAGCAGTGAAAGTGATGAAGACTTTGCTGCCTTCACTAGACACTTTCAGAAATTCTTGAAGAAGAAACAGTGGAGGTCAAGACCTTCTACTTCAAAGGGAAAGGAAGTCTTGTATCAGGAGAAAAAGCCTTCAAAGAGAGACAGGAAGAGGACAAAGTCAAGCAAGGCAACTAGTTCAAAGATAGTGTGCTATTGCTGCAATAGACAGGGCCATGTTATTGCAGATTGTCCAGAGAAGAGAAAGGAATCTGGTGACAGGAAAAAGCCTCACTTCAAAGGCAAGAAAGAGAAGTCTTTTGTTGTCAAGAAGGAGAAGACTCTGTCAGATATCTCTTCTTCAGAAACTGAGTCTGAGGCTGAGGCCTACATAGGGCTGTTTGCTGAAGAAGAAGAAGAAGAATTCATGCAGATCATGGAGTCTATTTATGAACAAGAAGACAGTCATTGTCAAGGGCTAATGGCTTTGACAGAGAGTGCCAAAATCCTGGAGCAGCAAGGACCTAGTAAGGTACAAGGTTCAAGTTCAAGTTCAGTTTCTTGTTCTAGTTCAGATTCAGATTCTTCTTCATCAAGTGATGAGAATGTATCTGAGTCTGAGGATGATATTCATCAGCTTATAGATGAATATAAAGTGCTGTTGCAAGCTTACAAGAAAAGCAAGTCCCTTGCCAAAAGTCAGGCAAAGGAAATTGCTGATCTTAAAGCTGCTGCAACAGATTCTGAGAAGCAATTTGATCAAAAGCTTAATGAGATAGCCAGGCTGAAACACATAACAGTGATTCAGATGGGCACTATCACCTTTAAGAATGATCAAATCAAGAGTCTGGAGATAAATCTTCAGAAAGAGAGAGAGCTTGTTGCTAGGTTTTCTAAACCTAAGTCAGTGCTACCTTTAATTGATGAATTTGTTCATCATAAAGGCAAGGCTGGACTGGGCTTTATTAGACCTGCAGGGACTGAGCAGTCCAAGTCTAAGTCCAAGGGCAAAGCCCCAACATTCAACAAGTCTGCTGTAAATAAGACAGCAAAGACTGTACCTAAGCAAAGGTACAACAAGTTTGAATGTTGGTGCTGTGGCAAAGTTGGCCACTTTGCAGTGGACTGTTGGCACAATGTGAGTGCCAAAGTGAGTTCCAAACTACCTATTAGAAAGCCAGTAGGTAGCTTTGTCAGATTGCAAACTAACAAGTACCAAGGACCCAAGAATACTTTGGGTTCTAAGGTTCATTAATTTGTTTTGCAGGTGAGTCCAAGTGGCCATACCCCAACATGGTACTTGGACAGTGGATGTTCCAGACATATGACTGGAACTAGAGGACTACTAAAGGACTACATTCCAATAAAAGATGGTCCAAAAGTCACCTTTGGTGGTTCTGAAAAAGGAATCATCAAAGGATTTGGTAACATTTCTACAAACTTAGTTACCATTACTCAAGTGGCTTATATTAAAGGGTTGAAACACAACCTAATAAGTATAAGTCAATTAAGTGATGTAGGGTATGACATCTCATTTGTTAAAAATGGTTGTCATATCAATAGGTCAAGTGATCAAGAGATCATTTTGACAGGATATAGGAAAAGAAATGTCTACTGCCTAGACATTATGGTTGAGAACAATGGTTCTTCAGTTTGTCTTGTAGCTGATGAGACAGTCTCTCATTGTGTCAAATGGCACAAGAGGCTTGCCCATCTTAACTACAAGACTATTAGAAAACTCTTTAGCAAAGAGATGGTGAGGAATGGTCCTCAAGTTAAGTGTGTTAAAGATGGTATTTGCTCAGCTTGTCAAAAGGGCAAGCAGACTAAATCCACCTTTAGAAGCATAGAGAACAAAGATGCTGTGAGGTGTTTATACCTCTTGCATATGGATCTCTTTGGTCCAATGCCAGTTCACAGCTTAGGTAGGAAGGTCTATACCTTTGTAGTTGTTGATGACTACTCAAGGTTTTCCTGGGTGTTCTTCTTAAGACGGAAATCTGAAACACCTAGTGTCTTCCTTAGCTTTGTCAAGCAAATTCAGAATGAACTAAACTGTACAGTGGTCAAAATTAGAAGTGACCATGGTACTGAGTTTCAGTCTGATAGCATGACAAAACTATGTGAAGACTTTGGGATATTTCAAGAGTTTTCTTCACCTAGAACACCTCAGCAAAATGACATTGCTGAGAGGAAGAATAGGACCTTGATAGAGGCTGGTAGGACCCTACTAAGTGATACATCACTGCCAGAGTATTTCTGGGCTGAAGCAGTTAACACTGCATGCCATATTGTAAATAGGGCTACCATCACTAAAAGGCTTAACAAGACCCCCTATGAAGTTGTGAAAGGCAGGAAACTAAACCTATCCTACTTTAGGATCTTTGGTTGCAAATGCTTCATACTTAACAATGGGAAGTCTTACTTGACCAAGTTTGCTGCCAAGTCCCAAGAGGGAATTTTTGTTTGGTACAGCAATAACAGTAAGGCTTATAGAGTCTACAACTTGTCTACTCAAGTTGTAGAAGAATCTGTGCATGTAGTTTTTGATGACACTAAACTTATTAATAATGAGTTATCTAGTAGTGTGTGCAACCCCACAGGTTTAACACAGAAGATGGACAAGCTTGCTATAGAAGAAGACAGTGGCTATTGTCCAGGGGGAGAACTACATGTACCAGTTGCTGATGAAGTTCAAGGAATACAGCATGATGGAGATGCTGAAGAGGTTCAACCAGAAGTAAGGATGCCTCCAGCCAATAGGCATCTGAGAGATCATCCAATAGAGCAGATTATTGGAGATCCAAGACAAGGAGTACAAACAAGGAGTAGAAACCAGGATGCTGCTATATTCTCCAGTTTTCTATCTCAAGTTGAACCTAAGAAGTTTGAAGAAGCAATATAAGATCCACAATGGACTGAAGCAATGCAAGAAGAGCTTAATCAGTTCAAGAGGTGCAAGGTTTGGGAACTTGTTCCTAAACCTAAAGACCACAATGTAATAGGAACTAAGTGGATCTACAGGAATAAGATGGATGAACAAGGGGTCATCATTAAGAATAAAGCAAGGTTGGTTGCAAAAGGATATAGGCAAGAAGAAGGTATTGATTTTGATCAAACCTTTGCTCCAGTAGCCAGACTGGAAGCCATAAGAATGTTCTTGGCCTATGCAACCTATCAAGGATTCGAGGTTTACCAAATGGATGTCAAGTCAGCATTCCTGAATGGTAATCTTAAGGAATAAGTCTATGTGGAACAGCCTTCAGGTTTTGTTGATCCAACTCTACCTCATCATGTCTATAGACTTAGGAAAGCTTTATATGGGTTAAAGCAAGCTCCTAGAGCTTGGTATGAAACCCTATCTAGTTTCCTCATTGAGAACAAGTTTTCAAGGGGGAAGATAGATAAGACTCTATTCCTTAGGGAATCTAGAGGCAAAGTTATACTAGTCCAAATATATGTAGATGACATTATATTTGGGTCTACTGAAAGCAGCCTTTGTAAAAAGTTTGCAAAACTTATGCAAGGTCAGTTTGAGATGAGTAGTATGAGAGAGCTGAAGTTTTTCTTGGGTCTCCAAGTTAAACAGACTGAAAGTGGTTTATCCATATGTCAGTCCAAGTTCACCCTACAACTCATAAGGAAATATGGTATGGATTCATCCAGCACCATGAAGACTCCTATGGGGTCAAGTATGTCTCTTAGCAAGGATGATGCAGGGAAACCTGTAGATGAAACCTTGTATAGAGGGATAGTTGGCTCCCTACTATACTTGACTGCTAGTAGACCAGACATCATGTATGCTACATGTGTTTGTGCAAGGTATCAAGCCTGCCCTAAAGAGTCTCATTTGACTGCAGTCAAAAGAATATTGAGATATCTAAAGGGCACTCCCTATCTAGGCCTCTGGTATCCTAGGAATGGAGATTTTGATCTAACAGGTTATACAGATGCAGACTTTGCAGGATGCAAAGAGGATAGAAAGAGCACTACTTAAACCTGTCAATTCCTAGGTGGGAGAATAATTTCATGGAGTAGCAAAAAGCAAACCAGTGTGGCTATCTCCACAGCTGAGTCAGAGTATGTGGCTGCAGGAAGTTGCTGTGCTCAACTTCTGTGGATACAACATCAGCTAGAGGACTATGGATTTCAGGTAAGTAGAACTCCACTTTTCTGTGATTCTACAAGTGCTATTTCAATAGCTAATAACCCTGTATCTCATAGTAGAACAAAACATATTGAAATTAAATATCATTTTCTTAGGGAGCATGTAGAAAGAGAAGATATTTCACTTGAATATGTTAATACTGATAATCAAGTAGCTGATATGTTTAATAAGCCCCTAGAAGAAGCTAAGTTCAATAGATTCAAAATTGAACTAGGAATGATAAACTTAGAGTAAGTTTACAGAATTAAAATTGGTTAAATAAAAAGGTGTCGACACATAGACAAGTCTATGTCGACACAGAATAGTGGTGTCGACACTTCAGGAAAAAGGTGTCGACACATCGAGGATGTTGGTGTCGACACTTCAGAATATTAGTGTCGACACATGTCAAGTAGGTGTCGACACATCCAAAGTGGTGTCGACACTTATGTTTTACTCAGAATTTTCTAAGTAAAGTCTCGACTATGTGTCGAGTTATGTTGTGTCGACACATAACCAAGTGTCGACACATAAAATCTGTTGACTAAACTTGTGTCGACACATATGTGTCGAGACATTATAAGTCAGTGTCGACACTTATTGCCAGTGTCGACACATTTTAAGTTGGCTGTCCCGCCTGTTCATCTTGAAAATCAGAAAGGTATAAATAGGGTTCTGTCTTTGTTTGTCGACACGCTTTCAAAGTTTCGAGACTAAAACTTCTGTGTCGACACCTCTCTTTTCTAAAGACAAATTCTACAAACCCTAATGACGCCTAAGCTAGAGGAGAACGTTAACGAAGGATATGAGCTAGTGCGCGGCGCGTTTGAAGAAGCAGATCAAGAAATCCAGGCAGTAGTAACCCTAGTCTCCGATTCTAGATTAGAATACTTAGTTTCTGAACCTACAAAGATATGGAAGAAGGAGGTGCTTGAATTCCTTAATGGAGCTCAGGTAGATGAATCTGGATACAGAATCAAATCCAGAGTTCATGGAACTAAGGTCAAGGTATCACCGAAGAGCTTGAGGAAGGTGCTCCAGCTACCAAAAACTCAAGATGAAGAAGAAATTACTGCATCCAGGACCAGGGAAGCTCTTACCTGGTGTGGACTTGATCCTAAGATGAAGATAGGTTCTGTTTTCAACAGGAAAGGCATGAATAATCAAGGAAAGTTCATGTCTGAGATTGTGGGAAAGGTCTTACTCAGTAAGCCAGGAGGGCATGACAGAGTGTCTGCCTCCATGTTCAATATAATGACAAGAATTATCTTCACTATAAGAACTGATTGGTCAATAATAGTATTTGACAAGATCAAGGAAAGTCTGAAGAAGCCCAACCTAGGCAGAATCTTAAGCCTCTACCTAGCTGGTACCATACCAGAGGTAATGAATACTGCTGCTGGAAGCAAGATAAATCACATGAGGAAGATGGATCAAAGGATCTTTTCAAGATGGGACAGGGTGTTGTCCAAGGAAATGCCAACCCCAGAGAAGACAGTTACTGAGAAAGACACTCCTCCCAAAAAGAAAAGGAAGAAAGTTCCTGTGGCACAAGAGTCCTCCAGCAGTTCTGAAAGTGAAGAACAAGTTGTCTTCATACCTGATGAGCAAGAGGAAGAGCCTGCTAAAAAGACTCCTGCTCCTCCAGCTGATGCAGAGATCCAGGGGGAGCTACCACAAGCTAGCCCCATCCACAAGGATCAAAGCCAGGGGGAGCCTCCAGTTGTAGAAGAACCCTCTACACTGGACAGTGAGCAAGCCACCAACACCATACTAGAGGTACTCACTGACCTAAATACTTTAGAATTTCTTATAGAAGATGCTGATTTGTCTGATGTACATCAGACTCAGCTGGATAGTCAAGAACCAGATGTTGTTAAAGAAGCCACATCTGATGTTGTTCTAGAAGTGATTCCTGATCCAGTGGTTGAAGAGCAAAGAATGTCTCCAGCTCCTTCACCACAAGAATACACCATGGAGGATTTATTCCTAAATCTAGACCAACAAGATTTTGACATGGACAAGGATGCTGCTGAAAAAGATAATGCTGCTGCTGAGGGGGAGCAAATGCCAGTTCTGGAAGAGCCAATAAGGCAACAACCTGAGAAGCCTCAAAGCCCTAAGGATAGGGTTGACATAGCCAGCTCCTCAGAGTCTGAAGATGAGGAGGCAGCAAGGGCTAAACAAAAGAAACTCTATATATTCAAGAGGAGAAGCCAGAGTTATAAAAAGGCTTTACAATCTATTGCCCCACAGCCTATAGTTCAACAAGCTCCAACTGTTGATTATAGTGCTTTACTGATTGCACTGCAGATTAAAATGGATGAACAGAGAAAAGCCATAGAGGCTTATGTGGATGACGGGCAGAAGTCATTACAATTTGATCTGGCCCAAGATATAAAGTCTATAAGGTTTGAGATGAACCTTAACAAGAAAGAGATGATAGACTGCTTCCACAAGGGTGGAAATGCAGTGGTGTACTTGGCAACACACCAGGAGAAGATCAAAGCCCAAGTGGATGATATAGCATTGAAACAAGGATATGTTCTTGAAAATCAGTTAAGAATGAATGACAATTTGACTGCTTCACATAATGCTATAGTCACTGAGTTGAAGAACAAGGCTGCTGAACCTTCTACTTCTACTGCTGTTATTAAAGCTGACTTTGACAAGGCATTTCAAGAAGAAATCAAAGCTGTTAAGACTGCAATTCAAGACACCTAGAAGGCCATATCTGAACAACTTACAAAGCTCAAACCTTACTTTAAAGATGGCATCAGATACTTGGATAGTCAAATAAGGTTTCAGAAGGATGATGTCAGAGATCATATGGCTAGAGAAGTCATAAAGGGGGAGAGAGTTTTAGTCAAAGCTAGCTCTGATCATGCCAAATGGATATCTAATTCCATCAGAGCTACACTAGGCTATCCTCCACTTTGTGATGATGACAATGTGGCAGAATCTGGAATTCAAACTACATATCTTGGAGGTGAGCAACCAGAGGTAGCTCAAGTGATCTATCCTCCACCAGATTATGACATGGTGCAAGCTGATATTCTTCACATGTATAGCCCAACTGAAGGGAAGTCTAATGTTATTCTGGATAAAGTGGTTCAGCCTATTACTGAAGCCATGCAAGAGGCATTGCTGATGGAGGAAGAGACAAGACTGTCCAAGAAGAGGTTTAGGGAACAAGCAGAACAAAGGCCAGAATTTGAACAGTGGAGCCCTACCTCTAGAAATATCATATTAACTGCCTGGAAAGCTGCCAAGGATAACACTCATGACAGGAACAAATGGTTCTCTGAAGCTGAATGGAGAAAGCATGAATCAAGACAAGAGGCCATTGTTCAATTCAGAAGGAAGACAAAGATGGGAAAGCTACCTCCTACAGCCCTGGAGCCTAGCAAGTACTTTCCTAAGCCATATCACTATTTTGAGAGGCAGAAGATCAAAGCTGAAGAGCTCAAAAAGAAAGATCTAAAAGGCATGAAGCCTGCTGATGCTGAAACTGTTGATGCCCCTGTCAAAGCTCAAGTTCAAGCTGGCAAGGGAATAGTTATCAAGGAACCAGAACAGAAATAGATTAAGAATTTACTTGAAGATTATTTTGTAATCTTTTGAATGTAAAACATTTTTGTGAACTACTGAGAATGTATAAGACAAATGTTAGAACAATATATGATCAATATATTTCATGTTTGTTCTGTAAATATGTCTATTTCTTATTTGTTCTGTGTTGATGTATGTGTATACATGTGTGAATTAATACATGTTTATGTTTACACTACTGAATATAATCCTGCTTTACATCATTTTGTAATTTTTAATTATGAATGGTGTATATCATTGACTAAGGGTTATGACTTCTCCAAATAGGGGGAGATCGTTGGGTACATTGGTCAAATGTACCTGATTTGAAGAAGCCTCACCTAACTCAATGATATACATCATAATGTATTTGATGTATGTTGAGTTTACTTGTGCAGGTTAAGTAATCACTGGACTGAAGCAAAAAGTTTCTAAGTCCATGTGTCGACACCTAGAGGGAATGTGTCGACACTTAAGACTTGTGTCGACACCCAGACAAGCAGTGTCGACACTTGGAGTTATTGTGTCGACACCTGGGATGCAGAGTCGACACCAGATAGAAAGTGTCGACACTTGGAGCTGTGTCGACACTCAGTGAAGAAAAGTGCAGACAGAAAGTGTCGACACAAGGAGCTGTGTCGACACCCAGTGAAGCTGTGTCTACACCAGAAAGTGTCGACACTTGGAGCTGTGTCGACACTCAGCAAAAGTCAGCAGAGACTAAGTTAAAGTGTCGACACCAAGAACAATGTGTCGACACACAACAAGAAGAGTCAGCACTTGAAGAAAGTGTCGACACCAAGAACATAGTGTCGACACTCATCAGAAGAGTCAACATTTGAAGTAAGTGTCGACACCCAGAGCAATGTGTCGACACTCAGCTAAAGATTCGACACTTGAAGAAAGTGTCGACACATGGAGCTGTGTCAACACTTAGCAAAGAACAGAAAGATCAACAAATTATTCTAAGTACAAGTGTCGACACTAAGGGAATGTGTCGACACTCAGCTGAAGTCTCAACAGAAGAATCAAGTGTCGACACAAGGAGCTGTGTCGACACTCAGCAAGTATCAACATTGAAGACATGTGTCGACACCAAGAAGCAGTGTCGACACTTAACAGATTCAACACAAGAAGTTGTGTCGACACAAAGGAGATGTGTCGACACTTAGAAGAATTCAGCAAAAGCTAGAAGATCAAGTACTTGTGTCGACACTCAATTTCAGTGTCGACACATGTAGAAGAAATTGTGTCGAGACATACAAGAAGTTGTGTCGACACTTTGTAGACTTGTGTCGACACTTACACAACTGGTGTCGACACTTGGTCTATAAGTGTCGACACTTAAAGACAGAAAGTCTCGACACTATCAGACAGTTAGAGATTTTCAAGAACTGACTGGATGACATGATAGCTGCCATTCCAGCCGGTCTACAGCACCTGTCAGAGATGTCAGAAGACAGTTATGAACCGGACCAGCCGGTTACCATGAAGAAGGCCTATAAATAGGCTCGTACAGTTTACAGAAACTGTTGTTGAAATAGTAGTTCAGATTATTGTTGAAGTAATCATTAAAGTGGTACACAGAGTATCAACACAAGAAGATCTAGCAGTTCAAGTGCAGATCTAAGAAGTTGGAGAGAGAGGGCTCCATCCAAGAAATCAGCCGTTGAAACTAGGCTGAGAAGAAGGGTTCAGATTTATTCTGAATTCTAAGTGGCAGAGGTCAAGGATCAACTGCAGAAGGAGACAATCTTATTCAGTTCTACTCAAGAAGCTTTGAAGAAAGCTAAGTCAGATTGAATCCAGCTGAGTTCTTCCAAGAACTCATCAAGAAACTCTCAACTCCCCTCTTTTATTTCTGAGTTGTTGAGTTAATATTTGTAATACATTTTTAACTTGTAGGATCCTTTGGATCTGAGTGAATTGCAAGCCTGTAATTATAAAGGCTGAGGGTAGGGCTTGAGAGCCTGAGTGTAGGAGATTGAAATCTCTGAGTGTAGGCCTTGATTGGCTGAGTGTAGGCCTTTATGGCTGAGTGTAAGCTTTGGGAAAAGCTGAGTTGTAGGGCCTTGGGCCTGAGGTGTAGGAACCAATTTGGGTTCTGAGATAGTGGAGGAGTTTGGCCGAATCTAGTACACTGCTAGATAGGCGAAGGGGGAAAGTGGATGTACCCATATCTTGGGGAACCACTATAAACCATTGTGTCTGTTGTGCTGTGCTGTGATTGTTGCTGTGTATGCTGTGTGTTTGCTGTGATAGAATAGTTAGAAATCTGTGATATTAACTGTTGGCTGCCATTAAAGTTTAAAACGGATTAGGTCACCTATTCACCCCCCCCCTTTAGGTGTTTAGGTACCATATCTTTCAAAGTTCTCGTAGGTGACTCCGATCTCTTCCTTAGGCCCTTGTCTGAAGGCCTCATATTTCTGGTTCAGGAGGGATCTCCGATCATCCCTCACTTCATCAGTGCCCTCCATTAGGATGATCAGGCAATGCCAGATCTCCTGTGCTGTCCTGCAGTTGCAGAAGTTCTGCATCATTGAGTCATCAACTGCGCTGACCAGAATGTTCCGCGCCTTCTTGTCAAGTCCCACTAGCACCATCTCGTCCTTGTCCATTTCAGAAAGTGTCTTCGGCACTTTCTTGGTAGGATCAATGGTGGAGGCCTTAGTGGGGACATAAGGTCCCTCCTCCACGATCATGAAGAGTCGAGGATCAACTGCTTCCATGTAGAACCTGATCCTTTCCTTCCAGATAGGAAAGTTGAGCCTGGTGCACACTGGGATCTTGCCTGAGAACTTGAGACCGTCCATGGTAGATGTTTGCCTCCTTCTTGACACTAGCGGCAGGATTCAACTCAAGGTGTTAACCTTTTTGATGAGTAACCTCGCTCTGATACCACTTGAAAGTCCACCTAGTGTCAACTATGTTCACCTATGGGGGGGGGGAATAGGTGACGTGCAGCGATTTTGAGGAATTTAAATTGTACCTGCACACGAAAATAAAACAACACAGCACAACAGAGAACACAAGCTATTTATAGTGGTTCCCCGACTTGGGTACATCCACTTTCCCCCTTCGACCTATCTCCCAACCAGGGACGACTCGGTCTCTTCACCAACAGGATTGAAATCCAATCCTTGCACTATCGGAAGGAACTCTTCCACACGTAGGAGTCAATACTCCCACAACACGGGTTGCACCCAACCCTTACAACACGGAACAACCGTTCCTTTTCAACAAAAGAAATACTAGAATGTACAAGTGATACAAACTACGTATGGAGACTAAGGTGTCCCTATTCGTTGACGACGTGTCCTTGAAGTCCACGAAGAGTCCACAACCCTAGATCTCTCTTGGAGAGGATCTCCCCGGAACCGGCGGCGGCACAATGGGCAGCGGCTAGGTTCACGGGATCGGCGGCGACGACGATGTGCGGCTGCTGTACTTGGAGATCCAAACTTCGTAGCAAAGCTAGCTAGGTCTACCAACGGTCACTCTAGGATCGATCGTCTCGATCGATTCGGACGGGGAAGTTTTTCCCGATCAACAAATCGAGAGACAAGGGATCTCTGGATAGACACGCGAGACTCTAAGCTTGGCTAAGCTTCTGTCGCCGGAAGATCACGAAGAAATCTCGATCAACGGCGGCGACCAACTTGTTCGAGCGCGACGGCGGCGGCGGAGTGGAGATCGCGATTTTAGGTCAAGCTTTTTGCTCGGCTTCTTTCTGTGTCTTTCTACTGTTCAAAATTCCCGTATATATATACTGTAGACAACTTTAATAAGACCGTTGTGGGACCCACAAGAAGAATCCCTAAATCCCGGTCCAGAACATTGACAGCGGCAGAATCCGGTTCAGGAAGTTCTAGAAAATCGCCCAAGTCAAAATCGGTGAGAATCGAAAGTGAATCTCGCCGAGTCGCCGAGAATCAAAGGTGATTCTCGACGATTCGGCGAGAATCAAAGATGATTCTCGTCGAATTTTACTTGGGTGCACGCACTGATTTAGCCGGGTCGAGACGACGAGAATCAGTCAGTGATTCTCGGCGATTCAGCGAGAATCACTAGCGAGAATCACTAGTGATTCTCGCCGAATCGGCGAGAATCACTTGGTGATTCTCGTCGATTCTTACTTAGAATCAGAGTTGCTTGCAAAGAAGTAGTAGAATCGAGTCGGAGGGAATCAGCCACTGATTCTCGTCGATTCGGCGAGAATCACTAGTGATTCTCGCCGATTTACACTTAGACGAATTTTCGTCTTTCTACCCAAGAGCTGCTCCTTGACCCATCCTTGCTCCCTGTCTGCTCTTGTATAAACACGGCCCTGTACTTGAAAGTAAGTGCACTCCAATAGAGAGAGTACACGTAGGCCAACACACTGATCTGCTCAACGAGGGATTACGTCGTGCAGACCCGTGTATATTGACCTACTGCACCCTGACATTGGTGTGCACTTAGCGTGGAATAACTGCAAGCACAACTTAAAATATTCTGTCAAATACATTGTCTATTTACCTTAGCTTGTCCAGGGGCTTCTTCAAATCAGGTACGTTGTGGATACAATACCCAACACCTGACTGGCCGGTGTCGAGTCCCACTCGACACTAGCGCCAGACCCAGCAACCAACCAAAACAAGAACAAAACGCCTCTCTAAAATTTCATCATCTATCGGCAATTGCTAACTACTCAACCCGAACCGTACCAAATCCGTCCCTATTAGACACATTCTCTCTGGAAAAACTGAGATTTAACTAGAACTTCTCTACACTAACAACAGTATAATCGGGGACGAATCCTAGAGTACACCTAGGATCTAAGCAGGAGAGATATAGAATTTAACCAAGAAGAAAACAAGGATCAGCCTTGGCAAGGATGAGGGAGCATCACTTGCCTCAATACCATCAAAGCTTGGTCGGCCACCTCCCTCACTCTCGAATCTAGCCGCAGAGCACCAAGCCGAGGAACTGAAGGAATGCAGATCCAAGCGAGAGCAATCCAGATCCACTATCGAAATCGAATTTCGACCGCTAAATCTCCAGGAATCGGCGTCCGAAGGCTAGGGTAGTCCGGCGGTTCTCTTCCTCTCATACAGGCGGCGACTTATTCCAAAAAGAGACAATGAAAAGAGACAATGAACCGAGCCCTAATTTCTAACCTAAGGCTATTTATAAGCATTAGTTTTAATAATCAATACATATTAATTACTTGCAATATCAAAATGACGCGAGAACCGAAACATCTCGGAAATTGATGAAATTCATATCGCAGCTAAAAACCCACGCTACGAACGCAACTGCGAAGTCAAAATTAGCATTCGATGAACAAAACTCGGGATATCACCACCCGAATCCAAAACACAAGCATTCCCTAAGAGGCCCAACCAAGTCACTAAACAGACTCCGGCTAGCTGGAGAATCTTGCTAACATGCTACAACCAGGCTACACAAGGAACCCTAAGAGCTAAGACCACGCTCTACTATGGCAAAAAAGCCGGAAATACTTCATCGTAATGCCAGCCAAAGATCAAACAAAACACAGAAAAACCGGGGGCGTTACAGCCACTCCCCCTAAAAGAAAGTTTCGCCTCGAAACTTTGCTCACGACACTCCTATAAAGAAGGAGAGAGAAAGAGCCAGAAAAGGGCTATATATATAAATAAAACAGAACATACTAGGCACAAGATCAGGGAAACAGATGAGGGTGAGCCTCCCTCATAGCCAACTCCAATTCCCAAGTCGGGCTTTCCACATCCTGATTCCTCCATAAAACTTTAACCATAGGAATAGTCTTCTTCCGCAACGCACGAACTTGAGAATCCAAAATGAGGACATGCACCTCCACATAAGAAAGATTCAGCTCCAACTGAGGCATAGAATCCAAAACCTGCCTGCCATTTATCACACATTTCCGCAGCTGACTGACGTGGAAGACATCATGCACGCCAGGGAAATTTGAGGGAAAAGCCAGCCTATAAGCTGATAACCCAATCCTCTCAACAATCAGAAACGGCCCCACGTACCTCGGGTCCAACTTCCTATTCTTGCCAAACCGCTTGACTCTGATCAACGGGGAGACCTTTAAGAACACCGAGTCCCCCACAACAAATTCCAAGTTCGATCTACGTCGGTTGGCGTTCTTCTCATATCTATCCTGGGCTAACCGAAGCTTTTCCCAAATAAGCTTCACAGCGGTTTCCATCTCCTCGAGCGCTTCTGGACCCAACAAAGGTCTCTCGCCAAGCTCAGCCCAAAATAAGGGAGTCCTGCAGCGCCTCCCATACAAAGCTTCAAAAGGAGCCATTTGCAAGCTTTCTTGATAACTGTTGTTATACGCGAATTCCATAAGCCGCAAGCGCTCGTCCCACGCTCCTCCGTGGTCCAGAATATAGCATCAGATCATATCTTCCACAATTTGATTTACTCGCTCCGTCTGACCGTTGGTCTGCGGATGATAAGTTGTGGAATATCTCAAATCTGTACCCAACCCCTCTTGGAGGATCTTCCAAAAACGTGACGTGAACCTGGAATCTCGATCTGATATGATACTTACGGGTACACCATGCAATCTGACAACCTCTTCCAGATACAGCTCGGCTATCTTCCTCATCGGATAATCGATCTTAAATGGTACGAAATGAGCACACTTCGTCAATCTGTCTACGATTACCCAAACTGAATCATGCCCCTTAGGAGATCTCGGTAAGCCTGTAATGAAATCCATCGAGATACTCTCCCACTTCCACGTCAGAATCTCCAAGGGAGTCAGCTTGCCACCAGGCCTCCCATGATCGGCTTTCACACGCCTGCAAGTGTGACACTCAGAAACAAATCTGGCTATACCTCTCTTCATCCCATACCACCAGACAATCTGCTTTAAATCATGATACATCTTGGTAGACCCTGGATGGTAGGCAACACTAGATCCGTGGGCTTCTCTGCACACTATATCCCGAATATCTCCAACGGCAGGGATACAAAACCTGCCACGATACTTCAAGGTACCCGCATCATCTATAGATAAATCTGGTAATTCACCTTTTTCAGCTCGAAGATACAAATGCAGAAGATCGGGATCATCCTTCTGATGCAATCTCGTAAGCGCAATCCACGAAGGTTCTGCCACTGCCAAACTACTCTACGAATCGCAGCTTCCCACAGAAATGTCCATCAAAAGGAACTCTTCCACTAGACGCTCGGCGGAGGGATTGAAAATCTTCCCTGACTTTCGACTCAGGGCGTCGACCACCACATTAGCCTTGTCAGGATGGTACTAGATTTCAACATCATAGTCGGCCACATACTCCAACCATCGCCGCTGGCGCAGATTCAATTCTTTCTGGGTGAAGACATACTTTAAACGCTTATGATCCGTGAAAATCTTGCACTGCGTGCCATATAGCAAATGCCTCCACAATTTCAGTGCATAGATCACAGCTGTAAACTCCAGGTCATGCGTAGGGTAATTCCTCTCGTGAGTCTTTAGCTGCCTCGACCCGTAAGCAATCACCTTCTAGCCCTGCATCAATACACAGCCCAGTCTGACATGCGACGCATCCACATATATATCATACTCACTACCCTCCGCAGGCAAAGACAAAATTGGAGCCGAACATAACCTTCTTTTTAGTTCCTCAAAAGCCTCCTCACACTTGCCATCCCATATGAAGGGTACATTCTTCTGCGTCAACTTGGTCAACGGCGCGGACAAGGTAGAGAATCCCTATACAAATCTTCTATAATAGTCAGCCAAACCCAAGAAGCTTCTGATCTCTTTTGGAGTAACAGGCCTCGCCCATTCCATAACAGCAGCGATCTTTTCTGGGTCCACCGATATTCCCTCCTTATTAACCACGTGGCCTAGAAAAGAAACTTGAGGCAACCAAAATTCGCATTTGCTCATCTTGGCGTATAGCTTATGGTCTCTCAGAGTCGCCAAGACCAGTCACAAATATCGATCATGCTCCTCCGCATCTTTAGAATACACCAAAATATCGTCTATAAAGACAATCACAAACTTATCTAGAAAGTCCTTGAAAACTCTGTTCATAAAATCCATAAAAGCTGAGGGCGCATTAGTCAAACCAAATGACATAACCAAAAACTCAACATGCCTATGACGAGAGCGGAATGCCGTCCGCGGAACATCTGACTCCCGAATCCTCAACTGGTGATAGCTCGATCGAAGATCAATCTTGGAAAACACAGCACTACCACGCAGTTGGTCAAACAAATCGTCGATTCGCGGCAAGGGGTACCTGTTCTTAACAGTAACCTTGTTCAGCTCTCTATAGTCAATGCATAACCTCATCGACCCATCTTTCTTTTTAACGAACAGCACTGGTGCACCCCAAGGCGAAGAACTCGGCCTTATGAAACCTTTTGCCAACATCTCATCCAGCTGAATTCGCAACTCTTCCAGCTCTCGCGGGGCCATCCGGTACAGCGACTTTACAATAGGACGCGTGCCTGGCTCCAAATCTATAACAAACTCGACATCTCGATCGGGTGGAGGATCGGGAAGATCGTCCGGAAACACATCAGAAAAGTCACACACTACAGGAATCTCTTCCAAACGCGGCACACTAACAACCGTCCCTACCAGAGAGACCACACAGGAAAAACAGCCAGAATCAAGCAACTTCCGAGTACGCACCGCAGAAATGACTGGAGACTCCTGGAGAGAATACCCATAAACGCTCCCTGGCTGACCGTTGTCCTTGACGAATTCCAAGCGCTTACCCTTGCAGTGGATAACTGCATCGTACCTTGACAACCAGTCCATGCCCAAAATAACGTCGAAATCCTCCAGGTCAATCACCTTCAGATCTGCCTTTGCTAGAAAATCCCCCAACAAAATCGGACAATCAAGGACACCCAGGTCCGTAACCACAGAGTCACCGAAGTGGAACTTAACGCAGAAGGCACCACCAATACGATCTAGGCCCAAACTGAACCGCTCCACGAAAGCTCTAGCCACAAACGAGTGGGTAGCGCATAAATCGAAGAGAACGCGCACCCAGCGTTCTTTACCTTAAATCGTCCTACAAATAGAGCACGCATATAAGGCAACAAACGCCAAAACAAAAACTACAACCAAAAGGGAACATAACGAAACGACTGGGGAGGCGTCGAACCTGAGATAACCTGGGTCGAGGTCTGCGCTTCGTCTTTCCTTTATCCATTTGCTGAGGCGGTGGTAAAGCCTGGAGGGGAACTGGCTGCAGAATATGCTGTAGCCGTGGGCACCTTGTCTTGAGATGACCCTTCTGCCCACACTGAAAACAGACTTTATCTTTTAACCAGCATCGGGCAACATCATGCCCCTTCCTCCCACACAAGGCACACACCAAGTCTCCTCTGGAAGCACCCTGAATCGCGTGCACCTGTTCCTTCTTCTGCGCTCCCAACGTTTTGAAACACTTCTCAAAGGGGTGGCCTGGCCGGCCACAAAAACTACAAACCTCTTTGATCTTCTTTCTCGAGACAGCATCAGGTTCCTGAGGGCTCTTCCCTCCACCGGACTTCCGCTTATCCTTACTCAACTGCTGGCCTCTATTTTTGGCATTCTCAATGGCCTCAACCCTCAAGGCAGCTTCAACCACGCTGGCATAACTGACTGCTCCGTAGGCATTCGCTAACTGCTGAATGTCGCTTCTTAGTCCACCCAGAAATCGCTTAACTCGGTCTGCCTCAACACTCACCAGACCAGGAGCAAACCGACTCAACTTACTAAACTCAATCTCATACTCACTAACCGTGAGTTTCTTCTGCTTTAAATTAAGAAAGTCATTCATTAGCCGGTCCCGCTCGACTGAAGGCAAAAACTTACTTAACAACATCACCTTAAATGACTCCCAAGTACATCCTGCCACCAAGCTCTCTTTCTCCCTCAGCCACCAACTCTTTGCTAAGCCCTTGAGCTGATAAGCAGCGAGCATCACTCTCTGATCGTCCGCAATCCCAGAGTAAGAGAACATCTCTTCAATGGAAATCAGCCAGTCATCCAAAATCATAAAATCTGCTTGCCCATCATAAGTAGGGGGCCTAAGCCGCTGAAACTGGGATATGAACGTCATCTCCGGGGGCACCACAACCAAAGGCACGGGAGGAGCAGGAGGAGCAGGAGGAGCAGGAGGGGCAGGAACAGCTACCCCCTCAGCGGGGTCCTGAACTCTCGGAGTCTGTCCCGCCACCACTGCTACAAGAGACTGAATCTGAGCCTGCATAGCCACTACCTGCCTCGATAAGGCCTCGTTACTCTGCCGCAGGTTTTCTACCAAAGCCTCGCTCTGTGCTCCTGACGTCTCACCCTCGGATTGGGAGGTCGATCTCGTCGCAGGACGTCTTGCCATCCTATAATCACACAAGCTTTAGACAAACCTAGCCCAACAGCTAGAACAAAACTACCCGGTACAGACAAACACACTTAAATATGAACTTCAACTGCAAAACTTGCTCTGGGAGTTGTTTTTACCATGATGATGTTATGCTTAATCTAAGATGGTTCACCACCATCATGCTAACTCATGTGCCTAAACCATGAATGCATGTATTTGTATTCTGCTTGACTCAAAACCATGCGTGTACATATGTCATCATGCAAATCTTTAGCATGGCACGTTGTGCTTATGAAATGTTATGCTATGCATGATGTGCTATGCATTCTAAAAAGGCCTTAATGCATGTCATGGGTGGCGTACACATGAGAATGTTATTCATCCCATACTACATAACATTCCCATGCAACGAAAAAAGAAAACGTGCTAGCCTCATTCATGTGGTGAGGTTATGCATCCCATACTACATAACCCTCACATGTTGCCTCCTATGGTGGATACATATGCAAACACATATTATGCATCTCATACTACATAATATGCCTCGTATACTTCTTCATGCTCATGAGTGTAGTGTTCGTGCTTCGGCCAAGACGTGCTGATGACATATCGGTGTATGTATGGTATAACGCTAACCACTAATGCAAACAGGGGAAAGGTTGCCCGACCATTTGTCAAGCAACCTCCCTCTGATACCAACTACCACAACCCACATTTTCTCAACGATAAAATCGTATCAGAGCAAGAGAAAACACGTGCCGTGATGCCACGTCGTGCAGGGGATAACTGCACACGTTCAGGCAAAACTCCAGACTTTAGATTTATAAGGAAAACCATAGACTAATATGAAAGAAAACCAGTTATGTTGAATGGTTGTATCCCTCGGCACGGTGGATCAGCTAGTCCACAATTAAAAGTATATTTATACGCAGCAGAAAATACTTTGGTTCAATTAAGCTGACACCCTAAATGAGCATAAGTGTCCCCGAGGCACGACTCATGGTATGCACGACTCTAAAGTGAATATAGTATATATGAAAGATAGTCTTTTACGCTAAGGAAAAATAGTGTCTTGGTTTTATAAATATGTTATGCATGAGATACATATAGTAATGCCTTTAGAGTTTAAAATATCTAACATGCAACCTAGCATAAATCCTTCCCAGTAGCAAGTAAACAACCACAAATAGGCAAAAAATAGCAGTTTAAGTTCATACCCAGCATCGCAAGAAGCCACCAGTGGGCGTCAACAACCTGACACGAACCCACTGGTGAGTATGTATGTCTATACAGAAAGGTAAAGAACTATCTCACACAGAAAATCGGGGATCAACTGTCTCAGCTACCCAAGAGGCCACCAACAAGCCCCTCCAAAAGAACTAGCCGCTGAACTGGCTACAACCTGGACCTGAGACATTCAAGAAAAGAACACCTCAGTAAGAAAATAATCAAAAAGGTAAATAGAACATTAGATTTATGAGCAAATAAGAAGGGTTTACCAACCCGACAACAACTGTTATAAGAAAAAGAAAGGGGATGACATTAAGAAAAGAGCACTGTCTAAAGCACAGCAAAGCACACCAAATGCGAGCAATAAAAGCAATATGCCCTACCAAAAGAGCCTACAACAGCATCAAGACATATACATATATGCCAAAAGAAGAAGCCATAGAATAGGAAAGGTACTAACAGTCCTAACACGTGAGTTAATGGCAGTGATCAAAACATGGATCTGAATACATAACCAAAACCAGATCCAAAAAGGGCTAAGGGGTCAAACAGTGGCAGCACTAGGGTCCCACACACGCCAACCTAAACCGGGGCAAAAGGTGGTGGCCACAGCTCTCCACATAAAACCACCCCTCCAGAGGCCACCAAAACTCCACCACCTGCCACAACCCAAGAGTCGGCATGCAAAAATTAGCCGAACATCCAATACCCCCCCTAGGGAAAAGTCACACTAACAATCCTAAAGAAACACATGAACCCAAGGCAAAAATGTCGGGTTCAACTGACGCGGCCTTGCACGCCTAACCCGAACTAACTCTGAGCCTTACCTGACCCAAATTTGGCACAGCAACCGGTGTTGACACAATGTGTCGACACCACAACAGGCCGGTGTCGACACAAGGTGTCGACACCACAACAGCCGGTGTCGACACCACAACAGGCCAGTATCGACACAATGTGTCGACACCACAATAGGCCGGTGTCGACACAAGGTGTCGACACCACAACAGTCGGTGTCGACACATGTCTCGACACCACAACAGCCGGTGTCGACACAAGGTGTCAACACTACTGCGGCCGGTGTCGACACAAGGTGTCGACACCCTGACTGGCCAGTGTCGACACCCTGACTGGCCGGTGTCGACACAAAGTGTCGACACCCAGACTGGTCGGTGTCGACACAAAGTGTCGACACCCTGACTGGTCGGTGTCGACACAAAGTGTCGACACCCTGACTGGCCGGTGTCGACACAAAGTGTCGACACCCTGACTGGCCGGTGTCGAGTCCCACTCGACACTAGCGCCAGACCCAGCAACCAACCAAAACAAGAACAAAACGCCTTTATAAAATTTCATCATCTATCGGCAATTGCTAACTACTCAACCCGAACCGTACCAAATCCATCCCTATTAGACACATTCTCTTAGGAAAAACTGAGATTTAACTGGAACTTCTCTACATTAACAACAGTATAATCGGGGACGAATCCTAGAGTACACCTAGGATCTAAGCAGGAGAGATATAGAATTTAATCAAGAAGAAAACAAGGATCAGCCTTGGCAAGGACGAGGGAGCATCACTTACCTCAATACAAGCAAAGCTTGGTCGGCCACTTCCCTCACTCTCGGATCTAGCCGCAGAGCACCAAGCTGAGGAACTGAAGGAATGCAGATCCAAGCGGGAGCAATCCAGATCCACTCTCGAAATCAAATTTCGACCGCTAAATCTCCAGGAATCGGCGTCCGAAGGCTAGGGTATTCCGGCGGTTCTCTTCCTCTTGTACAGGCGGCAGCTTCTTCCAAAAAGAGACAATGAAAAGAGGCAATGAACCGAGCCCTAATTTCTAACATAAGGCTATTTATAAGCATCAGTTTTAATAATCAATACATATTAATTACTTGCAATTTCAAAACGACGCGAGAACCGAAACATCTCGGAAATTGATGAAATTCACATCGCAGCTAAAATACCACGCTACGAACACAACTGCGAATTCGAAATTAGCATTCGACGAACAAAACTCGGGATATCACCACCCGAATCCAAAACACAAGCATTCCCTAAGAGGCACAACCTAGTCACCAAACAGACTCCGGCTAGCTGGGAAATCTTGCTAACAGGCTACAACCAGGCTACATAAGGAACCCTAAGAGCTAAGACCACGCTCTACTACGACAAAAAAGCCGGAAATACATCATCGTAACGCCATCCAAAGATCAAACAAAACACAGAAAAACCGGGGGTGTTACACGCGGGACTGTAGTCAGCTGGGTTCTAGATGGAGCGGCTTCAGGGAAGAAGGACGAACACTTCTTCTTCCTTCTCTCTAACTCAAGCAGCCCCTAAAACTCAGTTTGGCCAAAAACTACTCAAGTTGTTTGGTTGAGTTTTGCCAAGGAGTGGTCATCGGATCCGTAGGGTCGAGCCTAGTTTTGCGAGAAGGAAAACAAGATCCTTGTTCATGGCTCCGCAAAAACAAACTACGAGGGTAAAAATTCTCCTCTTGGACAAGTGAAGTCCTCTTTTAGCATGTTTGTATGTAAGACCTCACTGATTGGTGGAGAAAAAGTGCTTTCCATCAGGTCGATGTGTTTATTCCCCAGTATGTTTTTCATATAGCTTCCAAAAGGATGAGTACGAATTAGGAATTCTATGTGAAGCTCATCTGTACAAGTTGGTCTAGATTGGTGATGTTTTGTTTTGCTTGCCGGAGAAGACTCTATAAAAATTATGTGGTTTCAGAGTTTTGTTCGCAATGGCTCTAAGTGAGATTTTGTTGGATTTCGAAGCTTGTGTCATGGGGACACAATGGCTGACTTGTTGAGATGCGTGCCTGGAGTGCCCAGCCTCATTGGTCGTGAGTGCCAGTCATAGAATAAATCCTTAGTATTGTGAACTATGGGAAAGGGGAGGCTGATCCACACCACTACCGTTAATTGGCATGACAATCTAAGCATACCTAAAGTACATGTCAGTTTGTCTAAATAGACCTAAAGTACATGGCAGTAGTCGTTGGCATGGGAGAGAGTCATGGTTGTATGCTAGGCTAGTAATGCTCAGGTGAGACTGTCCAGTCTGGGACTGAGGAAGGTGGTGGGACTCGTCCCATTGAGTGCTAATGCACCAGTGATTTCTCGTGATGACAAAAGGTGGGATCTTGGGTTATTTGTGAAAGTATTGGTTTCAAGATGTCCTAAACACCTAGAGAGGGAGGTGAACAGGTGCAATTCTTTTTCTTACTTAGGCAGATAAATCTAATTACCTAAGCAATCTATTCAGCAGTTATATCAGCAAACATTCATATATAAACAACATTCACAGATTATACACCAGATTTATAGTGGTTCCCCAAATGATGGGTACATCCACTTTCCCCCTTCGCCTTTCTAGCAGTGTACTAGATTCGGCCTAACTTCCTTCCTTCTTCTCAGATCTGCAGATCTTACAGCTCAGAACCCAAGAATGGTTCCTACAACTCAGAGTGAATCCACACTCCTACAGCTCGGGCACAAGCCCTACCACAGCCTCTATCACAGGCCTACAACTCAGAGTGAAACCCCACTCCTACAACTCAGGCAAAAGCCCTACCTCAGCCTTTTTCACAGGCCTACAACTCAGAGTGAAACCCCACTCCTACAACTCAGGCAAAAGCCCTACCTCAGCCTCTGTCACAGTCCTACAACTCAGGGAAAAGATTCCCTTACCTCAGGCACTCAGCCCTACCTCAGCCTTTATAATTTAGGCTTACAACTTCAGAGAATTAAATCTCCTACTCTCAGATCTATTACAGATCCTACAGAATTAATAATGAGAAGTGATAATTTCTTCAACCAGATGGAGAGAGGATTTGTTGAAGGCTTCTTGATCAGTTCTTGATAGAACTGATTACTTAGTAATCAACCCTTCTTAGCTTCTTCAAAGCTTCTTGAATCTGAACACAGTAGGGTTGATCTTCTTGATGTTGGAGTTGATCTTCAATCAGCTTCCTTTAGAATTTAATCTGAATTCTTCTTCAGAACTGATCTGAATTCTTCTGGCAGATTGTTCAGGATCTGCCTTCTCTGGATGAAGACTTCTCTCCTTTTTGTTTTTCTCTCTCTACAATCTGTTGACTATTTCTTCTTTCTCTTCTTCTGGATCTGCGATCCTTCAGAAGATTACCGGCTGTTCCGGTTCCAAACGATCTTTTGACAGTTCTGACAGAGGTGTCAGACCGGTTGTAATACTTCAACCTTCATTGGACTTTAACTCAGCAGAGAATGTCGAATGAATATTTCACATGTGTCGACACACATAGTCCATGTGTCGACACAAGTCTTTATGATGTCGACACAGCTTCACTTTCACTTCTTGACACAGCTTCTGTGAAATATGTTGACACAAGTCCTGTGTGTCGACATAGTCACTCTTTGTCTGGACAAAGTTGGTGTCGACAGAATTCTGGTGTGTGTCGACACAAGTCCTGTGTGTCGACACAGTCATTATCGACAGAATTCTGGAGTGTGTCGACAGCTTCTCTATGTGTCGACACAAATTCTGGATGTCGACACAATCTGGCCCTTGGTGTCGACACAGCCGTTGTCGACAGATTCTCTGTGTGTAGACACAAATCCTGTGTGTCGACATAACCTGGCTTCTGGTGTCGACACAGCTTTTCCCAAGTATCGACACAGTTGTTGTCGACAGTTTTTCTGTGTGTCGACACAAGTCCTGTGTGTCGACACAAATTGGCTTCTGGTGTCGACACAACTTTTCCCAAGTGTCGACATATGTACTTAGAAAAATTCTTCTTGCCATTTCTTAACCTGCACAAAGTAACTCAAAACCACATCAAATACATCTTGATGCATATCATTTAGTTAGGTGAGACTTCTTCAAATCTGGTACATATTTTTCAATGTACCCAACAATCTCCCCCTATTTGGAGAAGTCATAACTCATAGTCAATGATATACATCACTTACAATAAAATAAACAATATGATGTATAAAAACATTTCATGACAGGATAACATATAAACAAAACATGTATATCATCACAGAATATGATACAAACATAGTAAGCATGAATCAATATTTTGTTTAAACTATACAAAGTTTGTCAACAATAGATTACATAGATTTTAAAACTAAGGATTACATTGTTCTAAAATCTAGTAAATCTATCCTAATGCTGATTAGGCTCCTTGATGACTATTCCTTTGCCAGACTGAACTCTTGCTTGCACTGGAGCTTCAGTGTTTTCAGCTGGCTTCTTCCCTTTGAGATCTCTCTTCTTAAGTTCATCATCCTTCACCTTTTGCCTTTCAAAATAATGATAAGGCTTTGGAAAGTACTTGCTTGGCTCTACTGCTGTAGTAGGTAACTTGCCAGCCTTTTGATCTCTTCTGAACTGATGAATGACATCTAGTATCTGTTGATACTTGCTCCATTCTAGCTCAGAATACCACTTTCCTCTTTCATGTGTTTTATCTTTAACAACTTGCCAGGCTGTGAGTATTATGTTCCTAGATGTAGGACTCTATCTTTCAAAATCTGGCTTCAACCCAGCCTGTTCTCTAAACCTTTTCTTGGATAGTTGTGCTTCCTTCTGAGCTTCCTTGACAGCCACTAACATCTCCACTTTTTCAAGAATAATATTGTTAACCTCCTGTGGAGGGCTGTATATTGGCTGAACCTCTTGGTGAACCATGTCAAAATCAGCTGGAGGGTAAATGACCTGAGCAATTTCAAGTTGATCTCTTTCAATATAGGCAGGTTGCACACCAGACTCAGCAACATTGTCATCATCACACAGGGGTGGATATCCAAGAGTGGCTCTGATGTTACTTGATATCCATTTAGCATGATCTGAGCTGGCTTTGACTAACACACTCTCCCCCTTTATGAATTCTCTTGCTACATGATCCCTGAGATCATCTTTTTGAAATCGAACTTGATCAGCCAAGTAGTTTGTGCCCTATTTATAATAAGTCTTGAACTTTTGCAACTGATCAGAAATTAATGTCTGTGATGTATTCAGAGTAGTCTGGAATATGGCTAAGTCTTCCTGAAGTTTCTTATCAAATTCCAATTTCTCTTTAGCCATGGCCTCATGTAATGCCGTGGCAGTATTCTTCAACTCAGTGACTATCATATTATATGATTCAGACAGATTATCATTCATTCTGATCTGATTTTCTAGAATATTGCCTTGCTTGACCACAAGATCATTTATTTGTGTTCTTGCTTCTTGTTGCTGCTTTGACAGAAACACTACAACATTGCCTCCTTTATGGAAGCAATCTGTCATTTCCTTTTTATGTTGATTCACTTCAAATCTTATGGATTTTATATCTTGAGCTAGATCAAACTGAAGTGTTTTATGGCTCTCATCCACATACTTTTCAAGAGCAGTTGTTTGTTCATCCAGTTTAACCTGCAGAGCCACCAGCAGTGAGTTATAATCAACTCCTGGAGCTTATTGTGGAGTAGCAGATTGCAAGGCCTTCTTATAGCTTAAGCTTCTCCTTTTGAAAACCAACAGTTTCCTCTTCTTAGCTCTGGTAGCGTCTTTATCCTCAGATTCTGAAGAGATTTCAATAGCAACTGTCTCTTTAGGACTAGAGGGCAGCTCCTTCTTAGTCCTAGGCAGCTCCCCCTCAGTTCTTGCATCCTGAAGATTAGGAAACAACTCTTCCAGAGTGAATTCCTGTTGAGGTTGTACAGGTTGTACATCTGCAGCAGTTTCTGGGGCAATGGATGGAGCATCAACAAGGGCAGATGTGTCTTCCATTGTTAGATCCTGTGCAGGGATGTTATCTAGGTTTCTCTTTTCAACATCAGGTAAAGGCAGAGTTAGATTTTCGGACTCAGTACTGATTGCTACTTTATTAAGATCATATATTACCTCAAGAATTGTTGCAGTAGACATTTCACCCTCCAGTGGAGTTGGCTCTTGCACAAGATGAGGCTCCCCCTGAACTGGATCCAAGAGGAGGGTGCTCTCAGGTAGTGACTCCCCCTACACCTGATCATCATCTCTACTAACTGGAGCAGGAGATTTCCTGGCAGTTTCTGTATGTTCTTTATCTGAACCGAAGTGTACTTGTTCCTCTAAATCACCATAGGATTCAGCTTCCCATGGGGTTGGCTTCTTCTTTTATTGTGGCAGTTTCTGTGGTGTTGAACCATCCTTTGTCAGAACTCTTTCCCACCTGGATAGTATTTTCATATCCATCCTTCTCATGTGGTTTATCTTAGAGCCTGCTGTTTGGTTCATCACTTCTGGAATTGTCATTGCCAGATACAGACTCAGTATTCTTCCCAGATTGGGTTTCTTTACACTTTCCTTGATCTTTTCAAAGATCACAGCAGACCAGTTAGTTTTGACTTGGAAAATGACTCTAGTCAATAAGTTGAACATATAGGCTGAGATCCTATCATGTCCTCCTGGTTTGTAGAGAATTACCTTTCCCATAATCTCTGAAAGAAATTTTCCTTGGGAGTTCATTCCCTTTCTATTCATAGAAGATTCAATCTTGGTGGTGGGATCCAATCCACACCATTGAAGAACTTCTTTGGTCATAGAAGATGTGACTTCATCATCTTCTTGAATCCTGGGCAATTGTAGAGTCTTTCTCAGACTTTTCAAGGTAAGTTTTACTTTGGTCCCTTGAATGGAGGACTTGATCTTCAACCCAGTTGAATCTATGGTTGCTGCTGAGTAAAATTCAAGAACCTCCTTCTTCCAGATCTTGGTAGGTTCTGAAACTAAGTATTCCAACCCATTTTCCTTGATTAGGGTTATCACGTCCTGGATTTTCATCGCAGCACTCTCAAAAGCATTGCGAACTAATTCATAGCCTTCGTTGATGTTGTTCTCCATTTTTGGTGTCATTGGTGATGAGAAATTTGAAGAGAAAAGAGATGAAGATTTGTCGACTCAAGGTTTTGGTCTCGAAAATGTTGAGAGTGTAGTCGACAAAGTTGTTCTGTGACCTATTTATATGTTTGTCAACACAGAAGGTCAAAAGGCGGGGTAATAATTACTTAATCTGTCGACACTGTTGAGATTGTGTCGACACAAACTTCTAATGTCTCGACTGAGTCATTGACTACTGTGTCAATTCTGCGCTCGACGATATGTGTGTCGATTCTGCACTCGACAATCTGTCGATTCTGCGTTCGACGATATCTATATCGATTCTGCGCTCGACGATATCTGTCGATTTTGCGCTCGACGATATCTGTGTGTCGACATTAATATTTAAGTGACAGAACTTCCATGTGTCGACACCAAACTCATTGAGTGTCGACACAACTTCTATGTGTCTACACAACTTCTATGTGTCGACACAAAATACCACTTGTGTCGACACCTACTACTGAGTGTTGACTAAGAATTACTTAGACTAATTTGTCATCTTATTCTATGTTCAGCATACCTAATTCAATTTTGAAATTATTGAATTTAGTTTTATCTAGAGGTTTAGTGAACATATCAGCAATTTGTAAATTTGTATTAACAAATTCCAAACATATATCTTCTTTTCTACATGATCTCTAAGGAAATGATATCTTATTTCTATATGCTTAGTTCTGCTATGTAAAACAGGATTTTTAGCAATTGAAATAACACTAGTAGAATCATAAAACAATGGGGTTTTACTTATCTGGATTCCATAATCTTCTAGCTGATGTTGAATCCATAATAGCTGAGCACAGCAGCTGCCTGCAGCAACATATTATGACTCAGCAGTGGAAATTGTCACACTAGTCTTCTTTTTACTGCTCCATGAGACCAATCTTCCACATAGAAACTGACATGTGCCAGTTGTACTTTTCCTGTCTACTTTGCATCCTGCAAAATCTGCATCTGAATAACCAGTCAGTAAAAAGTCTCTATCCTTAGGGTACCAAAGGCCAAGATTAGGTGTCCCCTTAAGATATCTCAAAATTCTCTTAACTACAGTATAATGAGATTCTTTAGGGCTTGCTTGGTACCTAGCACAGACACATGTAGCTTACATTATATCTGGTCTACTAGTAGTTAAGTATAAAAGAGAACCAATTATCCCTCTATACAAAGATTCATCTACAGGTTTTCCTGCATCATCTTTGTCTATAGGGATACTTGACCCCATAGGAGTTCACATGGTGGTGGATGACTCCATACCATATTTCTTTATTAACTCCTTGGTGAACTTAGACTGTGATATGGACAAGCCATCATCAGTCTGTCTAACTTGGAGTCCCAAGAAGAATTTCAGTTCACCCATACTGCTCATCTCAAACTTCCCTTGCATAAGTTTTGCAAACTTCCTGCAATGGTTGTTTTCTATTGATCCAAAGATAATGTCATCAACATATATCTGGACTAAGATCATCTTGCCCTTTGACTCCCTAAGAAATAGAGTCTTGTCTATTTTCCCCCTTGAGAATTTATTCTCAATGAGGAAGGCATACAATGTTTCATACCAAGCCCTAGGGGCTTATTTCAGACCATATAAGGCTTTCTTAAGTTTATAAACATAATCAGGATAGAGTGGATCAACAAAACCTGAGGGCTATACAACATAGACTTCTTCTTTTAGATTATCATTTAGGAATGCTGACTTGACATCCATCTGGTATACTTTGAAACCTTGGAAAGCAGCGAAGGCAAGGAATAGCCTTATTGCTTCCAACCTTGCCACTGGGGCAAAAGTCTGATCAAAGTCTATACCCTCTTCCTGCCTATAGCCTTTGGCAACCAGTCTATCTTTATTCTTTACTATGATGCCATTTTCATCAAGTTTATTCCTGTAGATCCACTTTGTCTCAATCACATTGTGATTCTTTGGTTTTGGAACCAACTCTCATACTTTACATCTCCTGAATTGATTCTGCTCCTCTTGCATTGCATCAATCCAGTGTAAATCCTGTATGGCTTCTTCAAATCTCTTTGGCTCCAACTGTGACAGGAAGCTTGAGCAAAGGACTGTGTTAATGTTCCTGCTTCTGGTTTGAACTCCATTTCTTGGATCACCAATTATTTGGTGTGCTGGATGATCCTTTAGTTGTCTACTTGCTAGAGGAAATCTGTCCACAATTTGAACTTCTCCATTCTTCTCATCATGTTGTACTTCATTGTCTTCATCAGCATCTTGTGGGTCTTGTACTCCCCTGGACAGCAACCAACATTTTCTTCTTTCTGCCTTTCAGTTTGGTCTTCTCTAATAGTCAGCATGTCCACCTTATCTTTTATACCAAACCCTTTGATGACCCATTTTTCTGATCCACCAAAGATCACTTTGGGTCCATCCTGTATGAGAGTATAATCCTTTAACATTCTTCTTGTTCCAGTCATGTGCCTGGAATATCCACTGTCCAAGTACCATATTGGGTTATGGCAACTTGGACTCACCTGCAGCAAATACAATTACCTTACCTTAGAACCCAAATGTTTATTGCGTTCTAGGTTCAAGTTAGATTGAAACTTAATATTCTTGTCAGCAACCTTCATCACAGGTAAGCTGGTATTCTTCCTGATACTGGTATTCTTCCTGATACTGGTATTGTGCCAGCAATTTTTGGCATAATGCCTTATTTTACCATAGCACCAGCACTCAAATCTATTATACCTCCTTTTAGGTACAGTTTTAACAGCATTGTTATCAACTATTCTTAACATTGTAGGAACAGTGAATCTTTGTTTGAGTGCTGGAGCTATACCCTTGTCATTCAGAATATCAGACTTACTATGACCATGCATGATGTCATGATCATATTTATTGGTAGGCTGTTGCACTTTCCTGAAGGCAATGGGGGTTTGAAGGCAAGTGGCTTAACTGGGGCTTTGCTTTTTCCTTTGAAATTAAATGCCCTAGTATTTCCCTTAAAACTCAATCATGTCTTACCCTTTTGAGAAATGAACTCATCAATTAAAGGTAAGACTGACTTTGGCTTAGAGAATTTAGCCACAAGTTCCTTCTCTCTAAGCAGTCTGACTTCCAGACCCTTGATCTGATCATTTTTGAATGTTATTGTACCCAACTGAATAACAGTTATGTTTTTCAGCTTGGCAACTTCATTCATCTTCTGATCCAGCAATTTTTTTGAATCAGATACAGCCAGCTTAAGAACAGCAATTTCCTTAGCCTAATTTTTAACAAGGTTTCTGCTTCTCTTAAGTGCTTGCAGCGAATCACCATATTCACCAATAAGTTGATGAACATCCCCATCAGATTCAGATTCATCCACATCCCTAGATGCAGATGCTTCTGATTCTGATCCAGTATAGTAATCTGAAACTGTTGAGGGATTATTTACCTTATTAGGACCAGGTTGATCCTAACATTGATCTTCTTCTGTCAAGGCCATCAGCCCTTTATAACATTTATCTTTAACTCCATTTACTGAGTCCAGCAATTGCAAGAACTCAGCCTCTTCTGGATCCTCTTCAGTTGCAAATAATCCTATGTATGCTTTAGCTTCAGCTTCAGCTTCAGAATCTGATGATAAAGAGTCTGTCCAGCCTTTTTGCTTCTAAGCAACAAAGTATTTCTCCTTCTTGCCCTTGTTCTTAAGTTTCTTCTTATCATTGGATTCTATTCTATTACTTTTCTCCTCCTCCTTTATGGTCATCAGCTGCATCTCATATGAAAGCAGTTTGCCAAATAAAGTAGGAGGTGAGATTTCTGCTAGTCTGGCCACTTACCCAATGACACATATCTTTGTGTCCCAGTCTTTAGTCAATGACCTCAGAAACTTATCATTTAACTCATATGTACTAAACACTCTTCCATATGACATTAATTTATTAACTATTCTGAAGAACTTCTTATAACATTCAGTTATGCTGTCTGTTTTAGATTGTCTAAAACTTTCATATTCCTGATTTAGCATAGACTTTCTGTCCTGCCTTACTTCTTCAGATCCCTCCATGTAGACAATCAAGGTGTCCCATATTTCGTTGGAGGTCTTGCAGTGAATCAAATTCTGGAATGTTGAGTCATCCATAACACTGACTATTATATTTTGTGCTCTCTTATCCATGGTAGCCAAGATGATCTCATCCTTTGTCATTTCAGAATACTCCTTTGGTGTCCTGAGATTTGCATCAAGAACTGAGACATTCATTGTGATGAATGGCCCTTCTTTGACTGTCATATAGATTCTTGGATCTGAAGCTTCCATAAACAGTGTAACTCTTTCTTTCCATATGCCAAAAAGTTCTTTCCTGCATATAGGTAAATTCATGGATCCAAACTCCTTGTGATTCTCAATGGAACCCATTTTGCCTAATAGATTTCTGCCGTGGAGATCTACTCAGACTGTTAAGTCTATTCTTTGAGTAACCTCCCTCTGATACCACTTGAAAGAATTGGTTTCAAGATGTCCTACACACCTAGAGGGGGGGTGAATAGGTGAAATTCTTTTTCTTACTTAGGCAGGTAAATCTAATTACTTAAGCAAATTATTCAGTAGTTATATCAACAAACATTCACATATACACAACATTCACAGATTGTACACCAGATTTATAGTGGTTCCCTAAATGATGGGTACATCCACTTTCCCCCTTCGCCTATCTAGCAGTGTACTAGATTCGGCCTAACTTCCTTCCTTATTCTCAGATCCGCAGATCTTACAACTCAGAGTCCAAGAATGGTTCCTACAACTCAGAGTGAATCCACACTCCTATAGCTCGGGCACAAGCCCTACCTCAGCCTTTATCACAGGCCTACAACTCAGAGTGAAACCTCACTCCTACAACTCAGGCAAAAGCCCTACCTCAGCCTCTTTCACAGGCCTATAACTCAGAGTGAAACCCCACTCCTACAACTCAGGCAAAAGGCCTACCTTAGCCTCTGTCACAGGCCTACAACTCAGGGAAAAGATTCCCCCACCTCAGGCACTCAGCCCTACCTCAGCCTTTATAATTTAGGCTTACAACTTCAGAGAATTAAATCTCCTACTCTCGGATCTATTACAGATCCTACAGAATTAATAATGAGAAGTGATAATTTCTTCAACCAGATGGAGAGAGGATTGGTTGAAGGCTTCTTAATCAGTTCTTGATAGAACTGATTACTTAGGGATCAACCCTTCTTAGCTTCTTCAAAGCTTATTGAATCTGAACACAGTAGGGTTGATCTTCTTGATGTTGGAGTTGATCTTCAATCAGTTTCCTTCAGAATTTAATCTGAATTCTTCTTCAGAACTAGTCTGAATTCTTCTGGCAGATTGTTCATTATCTGCCTTCTCTGGATGAAGACTTCTCTCTTTTTTGTTTTTCTCTCTCTACAATCTGTTGACTGTTTCTTCTTTCTCTTCTTCTAGATCCTCGATCCTTCAGAAGATAATTCTTCAATCTTGATTAATGTTGATTAATCAGCAAAAGCCTTAAGCCTTTCCTTCACACACCGAATTGTTGAGAGAGCATATCTATATATAGACTTCATCCTTGGTTACCGGCTGTTCCGGTTCCAAACGATCTTCTGACAGTTCTGACAGAGGTGTCAGACCGGTTGTAATACTTCAACCTTCATTGGACTTTGACTCAGCAGAGAATGTCGAATGAATATTTCACATGTGTCGACACACATAGTTCATGTGTCGACACAAGTCTTTATGATGTCGACACAACTTCACTTTCACTTCTTGATACAGCTTCTATGGAATGTGTCGACACAAGTCCTGTGTGTCAACACAGTCACTCTTTGTCTCGACAAAGTTGGTGTCGACAGAATTCTGGTGTGTGTCGACACAAGTCCTGTGTGTCGACACAGTCATTGTTGACAGAATTCTGGAGTGTGTCGACAGCTTCTCTATGTGTCGACATAAATTCTGGATGTCGACACAATCTGGCCCTTGATGTCGACACAACCGTTGTCGACAGATTCTCTGTGTGTCGACACAAATCCTGTGTGTCGACACAACCTGGCTTCTGGTGTAGACACAGCTTTTCCCAAGTGTCGACGCAGTTGTTGTCGACAGTTTTTTTGTGTGTCGACACAAGTCCTGTGTGTCGACACAAACTGGCTTCTGGTGTTGACACAGCTTTTTCCAAGTGTCGACACATGTACTTAGAAAAATTCTTCTTGCCATTTCTTGACCTGCACAAAGTAACTCAAAACCACATCAAATACATCTTGATGCATATCATTGAGTTAGGTGAGGCTTCTTCAAATCTGATACACATTTTCCAATGTACCCAGCAATCTGGTACACTGATAAGATGCCTTGAGTGCACGAGATGTTTGAACGGTCGTGCCATCGTCTGTGGTGATTGGTGATTAAGTTGCACATTCTTGATATTTATGAACATGTTATTTGCTTGCAGGGAAGGAGCACCGGCGCCACCCCGAGAAATGGGTGGGGTCGTTATAATTTGATCAGCTAATGCTGATCGTTACCTTGTTTGTCACTATTCGGTGGAAGGTTTTTGTGCAGGTGCTGCAGAGCCAAGCGGGAAGTAGCGGTTTGAAGCCCTTTCGCTGAGAGGGCCCTCGTAGACCCAAGTGTTTGTTTAGTATTTTCATATGTTGTCGGCCTGGGTGCCGATGTATGGAAATCACTTTCTTGTAAACATGAACATGGTGTACTCAGGCCTTAAGGCCAAAACTATTTGTGCAACTTTCATTCTTGTTGTATTTTAGTAGTGGACATTCCTGGATGAGTGATTATTAACTCTTTAAGCTTCCACTATAATGCAACTCTGTGATAGGGTGCGTTATAGGTTTAGAATGAATTGTGGTTTCATATCGTAACTCTTTCGTCAGTATGTTTAATATAACATGGGGCCCCGGCCGAACCTTCTGTTATATTACTCGTGATGGATGGGGGTGATATAGAAGAGAAGAGTGAAATCCTGAGCGAAGGATCAACCGAAGTCCACAATCCCGCCGAAAAACCTCAGAGCTCTCTCTTACCTCTAGAGTTGCTTGTCTTGAAATGAAGGCCTGAGGGCCCATTTATAGTTTTTTGGAGGTGTGTGTCAGTAATTGTGCTGCAGAGTGATTTGTGCTTGTGAATGGCTTCACTCCATTTCAGTCACATGGATCACCAAAATTAACTAAATAGATGAAGTGCCCCTTACCCCCGTGCAGTTATAGGCGGTCGGTGGTGAGCCGGGGCCGCGGGCCGCGAGCTCGGGTGCGCGGTCTGGCGGCTCGCTGCGCGAGTGCATGCCTCATGTGTGCTTCTTGCGAGATGCGTGGTCGTGCGCGCCTAGGCGAGGCCCAGCGCGCCCTCCCGGTCCTCTCGGGTGCTTCCGGTTCTCGGTGCGCCGTATGACTGGCCGGGCCCTTTTGTAATTGGGTCGGATCAGCTCGAAAATTTCACGAGAACCCTAACAAATCATGTATGATTTTACCATATCTCATTATTGTGGAGTTTAACAAATATAACAATCAGATATGGTGAGGTGCTTAAGAATGTAGCAATTTCTAGTAACCTATCAATCAGGCTTATATGACATAATATATCAATTTATAATTTTCACCAAAATCCTTTAGAAGTGCATGCTTCATTTTTGGGCACACGTTATTCCTGCCCTACCACAATATTTTTGTTTTGCACTAGATGTAGAAACAAGAATCTATTTCTTATTTTGTTTCATATATGTAACTGATATTGTTTTTGTTAACCACCTATAATGAAAAAGATGTCAAGAAAATCATTACAATGAAAAGTAGTTTATTGATCGGCAGGAATTTAAATTTTTCTTATTTTCTTTCATTTCTTTGTTACTTGCAATAACATTTTTTTTAATTAAAAAAATATCAAAAATTGAAATCCTTTACTTGGTGCCCTGGTCGGACGAAATACCTGGGTCTGCCATAGACGGCCGCAACAGTACACCGACCATGATTGTGTCCCAACACGACAATACTCCCAGCGCGCGTGGACTGCCAGAGAGCTTTAGAAAATTGAGCCGTTGTCGTAGTACTATGCTTAGTAGTCTGCAAGTAGTGAGAGTGTCATCATCTTGGGCACTGTCGTGACCAGGATACTGTCGTGGCCGCCTGGGGGAGTCTGATATGTGTTTTTGTGTGTGTGTGTTGAAGCCATAAAATCACTAAATTATCCTTGAGAGAAAGAGAGAGACTAATCACCTAAGCTTAGGAGAAATATTAAGAGTATCCCGACTGCAACCATTCGTCTTGAGAACTCCATGACTAATTGTAATCAATGTTTAAAGCTAGAGCCTGGAGACTGTATTATTGAAGAAGCACAAATAAGGATGTCCTCTCTTATCAATCTAACCTCATTTTTATATAGTGCGAATTCGAAAGCATGAAAAGACTTGTTCTTATTTTGTTTACCTCATTTATTTATTTTTAAAGCATGCTTCTTTAAAATTTGTCCTTAGCATTATTTTTTCTTATAGAATTATCACTTCTTTAATATTTGCCATTAGGAAAGAGTCAAATGCCAGTTAATGCAAGACTTGACCAAGCTTTATTTAAAGTATTCACATTCCTAAAAACTACTCATTAATTTTAAATTTGTCCATCTTTCCTAAATTCTCTAATTTATCTTCTCCTAATCTTATATATAGTTTATTTGATTTCTTGGAAAATAGTTACATCATTACTTCTTTTCTATCTACCAGCAACTACTAATTCTTATTCTTTTCCCCTTGCAATGTGTGAGTCAGTGGCGATGCCTACAAGATGTCATCGAATAAATACAACAACTTTTGTTAAGGGAAAAATAAAATCATGAGCACTAATCTGAATTTCAAAACATGTACAAATCTCTATATCGAAGCACGCATGCATGGTCTTCCAACTTGTATTTGGCCATGAAGGGCTAATTAAAATTCGAGTGCATCCCTTGGTCAACCTTTAGTCGAAAATAATCGAGACTTTTTAAAAAATGCATTTAATGTAAAAGTAGATGAATTATGGATGTTTGTATTAGTGCACGTATCCAAACAACTCCATTAAAAGTATGGATTATAGTGTAATCATAAGCCTGAATCATGGGAAATATTATCAAGTATTTAGAATCCTTTTTTCACTTTGTTTTCTGCATGCTTTTATCTTGTTTCCTATGTATCCTTTCTTAACAATTTAACATGAGGGCTAGACCTAAATGAAACTATCCGCATTCATAAAACTTATGTTGTGATTGGAGCAGCTTATCGTAGCTTATTTGCTCCACTGATGTTGGACAAAAACGTCATTGTCATAAAATGTATGTTTGATATCACAAATGTTGCAAAAAAGAAATTAATTTTAGACATAAGATTTTGGTATGACAATAATATTTTTGTCCAACCTCACCGGAGCAAATAGGTTGTGATAATCCGCGTCAAACACAACCTTAATCCAATACTTGCATAAAATCAATCATCATTGTCATTTTACAGACCGGAGTCAATCATCTCTGAATATCTTCTTTTACCTTATCTTTGTAATTTTAAATCACAGCAATGCAAAATTTGTTACCAAAAATACAACAATTAGCAAATTATTATTGGAGCACTTTTTTTAATTTTAGATAACAGAGGGATTAAAAAACCGAGTCAAAAGCGGTACGTTCTGCATTCTCTTTTTTCACAAATAAATTCATAAGCTAGTTATATGATGAGTCATGCCGGCTCTAGCGAGGAGAGCTTGACGATGAAGAGCTTAGAGGACATACTCTTTCTTTGGGATAATGACATTATCGTGACTACTGGTGTGCACCCTAGCTTTGGATTGTGTTTTTAGGTATTATCCACCCATGAGATTCAAAAAGATTCACGTCTCAAATTCTCATACTTACATACAATTGTTGTCATGACAGTTAGATGACTGGTTCAACAAGAGTACTAGCCACCTACTGTACATTAATGCATATGACTGTAGTGTGACACTTCCTAGAAAAGTGGAGATTACCAATCCACTTTAACTGTTTGTCCACTATCGTGAGGCTTGTTAGCTAACCACAAAAAATTGGTTGTATTTGTGTAGACATAACATGGATGATTTGATGTAAATAATACAATGTGCGGAATAGACCATAAATGATGTGTGTAGTTTAAAATATATGAAACTGTGGCTCTGTTACCTAAGTGCATAGTAAATTTTCTCTTGCATTTAGATATATTCATATAGTGTGGGCATTTTTTGAGGAGTGTACATCATTATGGTCAGAAAATTAGTATAATGCTTATACAAATGCATGAACTATATGATAGGGAACGGAGGACCGAAGATAACGACAACTCCCACCGATCAATAGAGTCAAAGCAATAAGAAGCAAAACAAAAACAACAACGCAAACGAACACTGAGATATACGTGGAAAACCTTCACCACTTGAAGGTCAAAAACCACGGGGCATGGTACAACGAAAATCCACTATAATAAATAAGGATTACAGAAATTTATCTAGGTTTGCCCAAACCTAGAAAGCCCTCCGGATTTGACACACAAATCCACTTCTCTCTACCACCAAGACAAACCACAACTTCTCTACAACAGGATAAAATCTTACTCTCTCTTCAAGCACAATAGCAAACGAAGACAAAAAAGGGTACACCTGAAACATAGACGAAGAAGCCCTTAAAATGGTAGAGAAAACTCCTTCCAACAACACAGAGGAAACACCTCCTTCAAGCAATGAACTCCCACCTACAGCAGCGGCAAAATCCCTTGCAACAGCGGGAATGGCGGCCGGCGGACGGCGCGGGGATGGCGGCCGGCGGACGGCGCGGGGATGGCGGCCGGCGGACGGCGCGGGCGCGGGGATGGCGGACAGCGGATCCGCGCGGGTTGGGGGGTGCTTCGGCTGCTCTCACTGATAACCCTAATAACTTTTTAATCGGGAGAAAAAGCAGGAGTTTTCAAAAGTCACACGAATTTAAAACTTCTTACAGTTTTAAATAAAAACTGCCCCCCCCCCCCCCCCCCCCTCCAACAAACAGTAAAAAGAATGTTGCAACATCAAAAAATCCAGGTTCCAACATATTGATTTCTGCACACAAAAAAAGCTTTAGGGGCTGAACCCCAACACTATATACATACTGCTTTACTAATTACATTCTTGTTATGGATAGTTTGGTCATACTGCTATATATTATAATGTTTTGACACTTATTGCAAATTCTCTTTTGACCTCACGCCTTCTTAGCATATAGGGGCTCATGGGAAGGGTAGGAGTCATTTAGCCTATTTTTAGATTAACCCCATTTTCCCACCACCACCGGGAGAGGCAATTGTAGACCCAGTTGTTGCAACATGATAGTCCATAGTAGCACTTGACAATGAGATTGTCCACGATGAAATTGTGAACTGTTGACTAAAATTCTCAAAGAATTCTCTAGAGGGGGGTGAATAAGGATTTAAAATTACCCTTAAATAATCTATTGAATTCTGCTAACACGTGATTTACACCGATAGATTGTTGGGTCCATTGCCCACAATGTTCCCTAGATTGGATTTGAAGAGGCATCACCATCAAGACTAAGAGCATAGTTATATTTGATGTTGTTCAAGCTCACCATGTGCTGGATGTTCCATGGAACAAGTCTAAACATGTTGTCTAAGTGATGTGACAGGTGGTCACAAAGTGAAGATGCTGGAAAGGTAGGAAGTAGCCTAAGTGTCCAAGTCAGGTAAACTCTTACCTATGATGTGCGCTGATAGAAATCTGTCTAACTCCACAGGCGTTGAGTGATGAAGACACACTCAACGCCATACAACAAAAGGCTGTGAGTATAACTCAGTTCAGAAATTCATCGAACTGAGTCCAGAGTTCGTCGAGCTGAGCTCACTATTCGTCGAGCTAAGTTCAGAGTTTTAGACTCTGAGTTCATCGAACTCAGTTCAGAAAATTTGTCGAACTGAGTTCAGAGTTCGTCGAGCTCAGTTCGTCATTCGTCGAACTCAGTTCAGTTGTCAAACTATATTGCTGGAAGCTTTTTTTAAGGTAAAAAACGTTGAGTGATGAAGACACACTCAACGCTCTCAATGCTAGAGGAGGAATATCTTGGCTAAGGAAAAAGCGCTGAGACAGCTGAGATAGCCGAGAAGTATGTCTCAGCATAACCGCTGAGATAAAGCAGCTGGAATTTTGCTAAGTCCAGAAGCGTTGAGTGAAGCAGGTTCACTCAACGCTTTTAATGAAGAAGGTAGCGCTGAGACGATTAAATTTCGTCGAGCCCTGCCCACAGATCGTCAAATACAGCTAAAGCCAGAAAATCTGTCTAAGGCAAAGCGTTGAGACCACTGGGAAGAAGATGTTGAGACCGCTGAGATAGTCTCAGCTGAGAAGAAGAAAGCATTGAGACAGCTGAGAAGAAACCACTGAGAAAGGAGTTGGTCTCAGCACAACCGCTGAGACAAGTGTTTGTCTCAGCTGAGTACAAGAAAGTGCTGAGACAGTTAAGAAGAAAAATTATTAAGGCAAAAAGCATTGAGTGGAGGTTGCTCACTCAACGTTGTCAACACCTAGTGAAGACAAAAAATCTGTCTAAGTGTTTTGGTGTTGAGTGATACTAACACACTCAACGCCAAGCAGCATATAACTGATAAAGCAAGTTGGCATTGAGTGAAGCTGATTCACTCAATGCCTAGAAATAGTTTTATACTCTAAGTAGTTTGACATTGAGTAAAGGTTACTCAACGTCATGAGACAGTTAATCTGTCTAAGTGTTTTGGCATTGAGTGATGCTTACTCACTCAATGCCTATGCTAATGTTGTTTGATTTTTGGCTAAGTCCACAGCTGATGATGTCAGCAAGTCAGCAAGTCAACATATTTCAAATTAGTGGAGGGATGGTTATAGTACGTGAAAAATGGTGTCGCAGACCTACTGTATGATAGTTGGAGTTAAAGTAAAGTTGCTGCTGAACATTAATCATGTGGGTTCCACTGCTCAAGAGCCATTGGGTCAACAATCAATAGAAGAAAAGAGGCGTACAGAGGAAAACATACTTCAGGGAAAATGAAATCAAGTTAGTTTTTCTTCTCCACCATTGTTGTGGAGCTGGAGAATAGGAAGCTCTAGTCTACAGACAGAGAGCAAGTTAGTTGTTGGATCAAGACCTTCAACAACAAGATTGCTGGTGACATTCTCACCTGCACCAGCAAGCTAGTTTAGAGTATTTTCTCTGAGGGAAAAGGTAGCAGCCAAGGTCCAAATCTTGCTGCAGGTTCTTCACAGTTCCAGCAACACAAGCACCTGAAGATCTTTATCTGGAAGCTGTAAAGAGAAGAAATCTTGAAGAACGTGAAGGAAGTCTCAGGGGACCTTTCCTCATGAGTCAAAGTTAGGGCTGAATCACCTCAGCCCAGGAAGGGAGCAAGAGGCAAAACTATTCCAGTCTGTAAAGTTAGAGCTGTGATTTTCTCAACTCTGATTGTAGTAGTTAGCTGCAGTAACTTCACTGACCAGATGGAAAATCCCTGGTGTTGTGAATAAGTAGTTAGGGTTGAGCTTAAGTCTCAGTTCAGTAAGTGGCAGAACATTGCTATGCTAGTAACTTTCAGCACAAGTAATTACTTGTTGTTGTGGAAGTAGATAGGACTAAGTATATCTTAGTTCGGTGAAGGTAGACTCAGGAAATAAATTCATGTAGTCATTGTTGGGCTGAGTCTATCTCAGTCAAGAAGCTTGACACAGATAAATATCTCTTGTGTCAAGAGTATCCATCAACCCTCCTTCATCCTGTAGGATACAGTTTACCTGAATCTGAGTTGTAGGTGACTTTTTAGTCACTGAGCTGTAGGTGCCCTGCTGGGGTATTGAGGTAGGATCCAAGTGTGGATCTAAACTATAGGGCTTAATTTCTTGAGGTAGGAGAGTGCTGCTCTCTGAGTGTAGGGCCTTTATGCCTGAGGTAGGTGATAAGTTTATCTCTAAGCTGTAGGTACTTATAGTGGTACTGAGTTGTAGGAGTGTTGCAGCACTCTGAGAGTAGGGCCTTGTGTCTGAAGTTGTAGGGCTAAAAAGCCTGAGTTGTAGGCCTTAGTTATAAGGCTGAGGTAGGTGGCTTGCATTTCACTGAGTGTAGGAGCACTACAGAGCTCTGAGGTAGGATCCTTTGGGATCTGAGGTAGGGCTTTCCTCCCAGCCTGAGTGTAGGGCTTAATAGCCTGAGGTAGGTGGTCTGCTGACCACTGAGTGTAGGACTTTGTGGCTGAGAAGTGAGTCTTAGAGGAGACTTGAAGATCCTACGGGATCTGAGGTGTAAGCTCTTAGGTGCAGTTTGGAGGAGTTTGTGTCTATTCCAACAAGTTAGTTGGATAGGTGGGAGGGAATGTGGATGTACCCAATTGGGAAACCACTATAAATCTCAGTATGTTTTTTTGTGGTTATTTTTCTTTTCTTATTTACAGGTGTTAAGGACAAGCTCTAGATCACACTAAATTGAAAGGTAAAAGAAAACAACAATATATTATACAGAAAGCAAAAGATGGTCTCAAAGAGACCAATTACCTATTCTCCCCCCCTCCCCTCTCTAAGTGATTTAGCTATCATTGAAACATACACTTTCAAGTGATATCAGAGGGAGGTTACTCAAAAAGGATATAACAAATTGAGTAGGCTTCAAAGGATAGCTAAAAGGTTAACATTGGTGGATTTAAAAGAGAACCATAAAGAGTGGAGCTCAATGGAGCTTCAAGTCTGCAGCAAGGAGAAATTTGGGACATGGAAAGAAAAGATCATGGAAGCTAGTAATCCTAGAGTCTTGCCTTTAGTTCAAGAAGGACCCTTCATTACCTTGAGGGTCTCTACATCAAATGCAAGCATCTAGACCCCCAAAAAGTTATGCAGAGATGTCTGAATATGAAATTAACTTGACATCTATGGATAAGAGGGCACAACACATCATGGTAAGTGTCATAGATGACTCCACCTTCCAGATGCTTGTCCACTACAAGACAGCCAAAGAGATGTGGGATTCTCTCACTGGCTACATGGAAGGGATAGTGGAATTCATTCTTTCTGACAATGGTTTAGAATCTGAAGAATAAAAAGAAGCCTTCATTGGGCTAGTGGCTGCTGTTACTAAAGATAAAGCTATTGTAGCAGGAGAAGTCATTCCTTCAGATGCTAGAATGGAGATCAGGGCCCCTCTATCACAATCAGAAAGTGATTCAGAGGTGGATGATAAAGAAGAAGATGAGTGTAGTTGTTATGGACTAATTTCCATGATAGAAGAAGAAGAATCCTGACAGGATCAGCCTGGTCCAGATCAAGTACAATCTTTGTCTGGTTCCTCTTATTGTTCAATTCATGACTCTTGCTCAGAATCTGATGCTTCCTCATCAAGTGATGATGAGGGTCCTTTGATAGATGATGATATCAAACTATTGATTGACAATCATTCTGTTCTTCTGAAAGCTTTCAAGGAAAGCGGGCTGCTTGTTAAGAAACAAGCAGAGGAAATTGCCTCCCTCCAGCTAGATGCTTCCCAGCAAGATGAGACTTCATCATTGCTATCTCAAAAAGAGAGGGAAGTTGCTCATCTGAAGATCATGGTAGATATCCATGTTGATTCTATCAAATATAAGGACTCTATGATCAAGTTTTTTGAAGATAAACTTGAAAGTGAGAAGAGGATAGAGGTCAATTTCTCTAAGATAGATGCTATCAAGAGAAAATTTGAATCTGAGTGGATTACAAAAGTTATCCAATCTCAGAGGAGAGGCCAAGCTCCTGTTGTGTCACAGTCAACCTTTCATAAGGTAATCCTCCCTTCTCATAGGAATGACTAGGACTGCATGTATGATCACTATAAGAATGAGAATTCTTCTTGTAAGAATACAAGTGTATCTTACAATGGGAGAAGAAAGGGTAGGGGATTGAGTGTCTTTAAGGCTCCCCATGAAAAATTACAAATGGCCCATGTCGGGCCATTTATATTTGGTGCCTCAGCCCCAATTCACAAGAGAATGGCAGTGGTTTTCACTTAAGACCATCCAGTAAGGACTCAGACTAAGGGTCAGTCTACCAGTAACTCTAACTTGGCTTGTTCTGATGATATAAACAACTTATCTTCTACAAATAAGAGAACTGTAAATATCATTCAGGGCAATCGAAGAAAGCCTGCTGGAAGAATGACCTTCAGTCAGATCCTTGCTGAAAGGAACCTGAAGAAAGTTGTTTCTCGTCTTCCTTCTGTTCAGTCAACAATTAACCACACTGCAAGACCTGCTCAAAAAAGAAGATATAATATCCATGAGTGTTTGTGTTGTGGCAAGGTAGGGTATTTTGTTCTAGATTGCTGGTACAATCCTTCAGTGTCTAGAGAAAGAGTTAGCCTACCTGCCAGAAATTCTGCAGGTAGGCAAGTCAGATTTCAGGCTAACAGGAACCTAGGACCCAATACCTATTGTGGTCCTAAGGTAAGGTAATTCTGTTTTGCAAGTTAGTCTAAGTGCCCATCCCACATGTGGCATTTGGATAGAAGATGTTCTAGAACTTTGACTGGAATGAGAAAGTCATCTTATGGTTCATACCCCAGTGAAGGAAAGACCTAAGATCAACAGTTGGTGATGGATTTTGACCATCTAGGTTATTCCTCTTGTTGCCCTAGAGGAAGAGAATATTGAGTGAAATCCTGAAGAAGGACAAGTGCACACTCAAGGTTAAAGGCCAACTGGATCCAGCCAGCAGGAATGTCTGATTGGACAAAGTCTTGCTGCCACACCAGCAAATCTGAGACGGAGCACATAATGCTCAGATGAAAAGACTTTCAAGTGGTATCAGAGCACAAGTAGCTCCTCTATGAGCACCAATGGTATCAGAGGCACACTGCTCAGCTGATAAAACTCACTTCACAGAAGGGACAAACAGTCAAATGGTATCATCAGCTGATATGTTGACTGATAGTCATAAGAACAGGATCTGTGCAAATGCTAATAGGAAGCATAATCAGTCAAGGTTACTGGACAAGATTGAATCTTACCCAAAGTTTCCCAGCATAGAATAGATCAGCATTACTGCTGAGGATCAGCTTGCCCCCATGGACATTGCAGAACCTGAGAGGGAAACTACCCAAGTGATGAGACCTGCTAGAAGAAGTATAAAGAAAGACTTGGTATCAGGATGAAAGGATGGCTCATGGAAAGATCATTCAAGATTCAAGTTGTCTTAAAGTCCAGCAGCTGCAGGAGAAAATTTGGCCTTAAGAGAAGAGAAAGTTGTAGTGCCCCCCCCCCCCCCCCAACCTTTTTGCCCGGGTCGGGCCGGAGGGGTACTACTGGCGCAAGACGTCCACCCAGTGTTCTTAGGGAGAAACGATTCACCCTATCTAAGCACTAGATGGCCGCCTTGCTTGCCTCGAATCATAACATTCACAACTCATCAAAGCGTTTATAAAATCCCATGGGCTATACATGTACTACGCATAACCCTCATACTCCCTCTCTCTATGCTGCATGGCAGTACTCACGTCTCTAAACTCCGGGGACAGCGGGGGTGCATCTACTTGAGTAGTCCTAGCCGCTGACGTAGTCTCCTGCGACAACGAGTCACGACGATGCTCCATTTCCTATGAATGGTTAATCAGATAACCGTTAGTCACAGAGCTAAGTGGAAACAAATCTCCTCCCCAGATCCATATCCTGGGGACGAGCACACACCCACCTAATATAAGTAAATAGCCGAAGCAAGAAAAGGGTTAGCACATCATTTCATATATGTATAGCTAGGAGCATCCATAAAAGAGTGCATGATAGTATAACTAGGAAACAACAGACATATGAATCAGTTATAACAAAGCTTTACTACCACATCAGGTTTTCACATCGTGAATTTTATCGCAGGCATTCATAGCCACGCACACACCGCAGGTATTCATAGCCGCGCACACAAACCCTATGTCGATATAGATTGGACTGCTTCTGTTCCAGAAGGGTAGCGAGCCCCGCGGGCCTCACCGATGTGGCCGTCGGTGATAGTGGCCAGTCTTGCCACTTCTGAGGGTGGTCGTACCATACAACCCCAGGCCCTAACGTACAAACTTATGTGCTCTTGGATGCGAGCGACATCCGGCGAATCGTTTTGGCCGACCAGCGGAGAAAAAACCCGACGGGGAATATAACGGACAGTCACCCGTGGTACTCATCTCCCTGTCGCCTTGAGTCGTCGACCTTCCTACACCAGTACGAACGGTCTGCGAGAGGGACTGACCCGCCACTACTTCACCGCAAGCAACTTACAAACAATCAAACAAAAGGGCAAACATAATATACATCAGATCTACGTCGGCCTACCCTACTAGGCTTTAGTCTTCGGGCGTCGACACTTAGCTCTACTTTCAACATGGAGCGTGGGAGCGTAATATTTGGGGCTAGACTTGGGGGAATACTTCAACTCCAGTTATCCCCAATTATGGCTCAACTTTAATGATAACTGCTCATCAGAGCAGGACCCGAGATTATAATAGTAAATTGCAATGAGGACAAGTGCGGTGATTAAGTTGCTTATTTAAAGTACTGGAATGAAACGTGACCAGTACGATACTGGAGTGGTACTGATATGAAAGTACTAAAAAAAGCTTGACCAGTACGTGACTAGAGATGTACTGAATTGAAAGCACTAAAGTAAGCTTGGCCATTACGAGACTGGAGTAGTACTGAATTGAAAGTACTAAAATAAGCTCGACCAGTGCGAGACTGGAGATGAACTGAATTGAAAGCACTAAAGTAAGCTTGACCAGCACAGGACTGGAGTAGTACTGAATTGAAAGTACTAAAATAAGCTCGACCAGTACGAGACTGGAGACGTACTGAAATACTAAAATAAGCTCGACCAGTACGAGACTGGAGACGTACTGAAATACTAAAATAAGCTCGACCAGTACGAGACTGGAGATGTACTGAAATACTAAAATAAGCTCGACCAATTCGCGACTGAAGATGTACTGAAATACTTATTTTATTATAAGAGGGGGGTCGCACGCTCTAATTTCCACCTTCGAGGGAAAATGTGCGGAAAAATGATCCGTGCGTGACCCTAAGCTTCCAACATTTTAGGAAAATATCAAGACTTATCCCCATGACTCTAAATTTTGACACAACCCTTAGGATGACCTAAAATGAGACTACTAATTTTTTTATAATTTTCTGAAGTAATTTGGACTTTTAATTTAGTCAAACAAATTTTATTTTATCTTTTAAAAATATTAAATCAACTCCAAAAATTCTCAAAAAATTTATCGAGGTAGCCCTCATCATGGGGAACATCTTAAATGTTGGTCACTTTTCTCCTAGAGGCCTATGTTTGGCCCCAAACAAATCCCAAAGTTTCTGCCTTGATTTGGTCTGCCTATATCAGATTAACCTGATTATGCAGCTAGAATTGAGCCGCATGACATGATTTGTCCTTCTGTCCCCATAGCGGATCGACATCAGATCCGATGTGGGGGGCGCTGATGTTGAGGCGGAGGCGGGGATTAAGAAGATCCCGGTCGTTCATCTCTTTTTATGAGATGAACAACGGTGATTTCTCCCCGCCGGAGAAGGAGGCGGTGGCTCACTGCCACCACCGGTCGGCCACTGCCGTACACCGCCGCCACCCCCGATCGACTCGCCGGGGGCTGGCGAATAATTGGGCGATGGTCCGGCGGCCTTGCTCCGCCGGTCGTCGCCGGAAAACTCAACTCGAGGGCCTGGGGTGGTGGTGGCTCTGCTCTCGGCGCCACCGCGTCACCCCCGCTCCTTGGGTGGTTGGCCGCCCACCACTCCACCCCCAGCCGCGCGTCGGGTGTTGGAATTCTCACCGGCGGCAGTCCGGCGGCCATCCGTCGTCGACCGCCGCCGCCATGTCTAAAAAGAGTTTTTCTCTGTTTTTGCAGGTGTCGCCGGAGCCGCAATTTCCGGCATCACTACCGCTCTCTGCTGATGGGGTCATCGCCACCAATGGTGTAGCACTCCCCCAGCACCACCACTAGTGCTGGGGGAGGAGCTTCCCTCCTTGGGCACCACCCGGCCTGGAACGAGGCTTGGGTGGCGCCGGTGGCGCTCCGGCCGCCGGGAGGCACATGCAACACGTATAGATCGTGGATGGGGGAGGGAGAAAGGTTCTTCCTGGGTCTGGTGGGCTCAATAGGGGCTGGCCTGGTCAGCCATGCCAAGTTGGCGGTGGTGGAGGGGGAGGGAGGCCTCGGCTTGCCTTTTTGGGCCACCTGGGCTCCGGCAAAGGTCGGGCATGGGGGGGAGACTTGCTCAGAGGCTTGAGTGGAAGAAGAGGGGGAGAGAACCTTTTATAAGCTTGAGGAGGGGGACGACTCTCCTCCCCTAGGCAAGGTGGGATGAATCCCTCCTCAGGTAGGGATTAATCTCCACCCTCAAGCTGTCCAAGGACAGCTGGAGGCCCCATCTTTCCCCCCATGTGGGGAAAAGAAGATGAAGCCCTTATGGGCTTGGGCATTTTGAATAAGAGAGGGGGAAAGAGAGGAGAGGAGGGGTAGGGTGGGCCTCCACTCCTAATGGTTGTTTGCTGGTTGGGGTACCAAAGAAGAGTGAGAAGGGCATGGACTATCCTCCCTTGGATAGGAGGTGGGCCCCTACCTGGAGAAAAATCCAAAAATGGGTTTTTATGGGGGTTTGACCAAGTCAACCCTAGGGTGGGTCCCCCTTGTTGGTCAAAGTCAAAGTGGATCCAAGTCATCGGGGTCGGGTCAAAGTTCGTGTGTCATGTCACAATTGGTGTGCGCACGCTTTTCGATGCACGACTGTGCTTGATTTGACCACGAGTTGACCAATTGTCATCGAAATTGATTGGGACGACTTCCGTTGACTTCGTATTGACCACACGAGTCCAACGCCACTGACTGGGGTTGAATCGGAGTACGTTTGGCGAAAGTCCAAAATTTGCGCGTCGTAGCGCGTTAAAAACGGTCAAAGTGTCTAAATCTGTCGTTAGATCTCGGATTGTGACGCGACGAGTTCTGATGCACTTGTCTAGGTTATATGAGATCACAGTAATCGACAGAACTCAATTCTGAGTTCTCTAGCTCGATATCCAAAATCTCGCTCTCCTTGCGTTTTACGAGAAATGGTTACATCCACTATATGACCTCGAGGTCCAACTGAGATAGTTCCGATGCACTCGTATTGACTATTCGAGGTCACAAGAACTAACAGAACTTAATTCAGAGTTCTCTAGCTCTATTTCCCGCCTAGGGTTATCTCCTACCGGGTCATGGGTAGGGTTTTGGCGACTTTTATTGGGCCCACTAGGGCTCTCGTGGCCCAATAAAAGTCGAGATGTTACAATCCAATAAAAATAAAAGGATTTTCGTCCCCAAAAATTTTCTTGAAGTAGGGGGGAAAAAGTAATATACATGGGGAAAGGGCTCTGGGTGCTTCTCTCGGAGGAGTGCTTTAGGTTCCCACATGAACTCCTCTCGTCCGCAGTTTCACCATAGTATCTTAACCATCGAGATGGTCTTGTTTCGTAGTGTCTTCACCTTGTAATCTACTACTTTGACGGGTTCGAGCTGGATGGATCTATCTGACTGTAGTTGCACTGGTGGGGTAGGAAGGTGTTGGTCTGGTTGTCGGAGGACTCGTCTCAAGGAAGAGACATGAAATACATCGTGAAGATGTAACACCCTAAATTCTAATTTAGGTTCAAGCTTGGGTGACACGGCCTGGGATACGGGCGTGTCCCAGGGCGTGTCCTGTTCGGATTGAGCAGTTAGTGCATGGTCGACGAAAATGGGTCGACGAAGTTTTGGAGGGAACACGTCGTGACACACGGGCGTGTACCATGTGATACGGGCGTGTCAGAGGGCGTGTCCCCCTCTGGTCGACGAACTATGCTCGACGATTGTCGAGCTGTAAGCAAAGGGAGTACACGGCCTGTGACACGGGCGTGTCATAGGGCGCGTCCTTTGCGGGTTTCAGCCAGGATTCGTGTGCCTGAGGACACGGGTGTGTCCTGGAGGACACGTCCTGGGACACGGGCGTGTCCAATGGCCGTGTCCCACTCGGGTGAGTTGGTGTTATGCTACTTGAAGTATACGGCTACTCGACACAGGTGTATCGGGCATGACACGGGCGTGTAAGGTGTGACACGGGCGTGTCACATGGCCGTGTACTGTTTGGATATGAGTCGGTTGTGTGCCGCTTAAGGGACACGGGCGTGTCAGGCCGTGTTCAGCCTATTTTTGGGCAAATCAGAGTCGTTCGTTTCCCTATACTGGATCCAAGGGTCCAGGCCCCTTCCCTGTGGATAAAAGGCCGAAAAATGAAGAATCATGCCTTCATTTAATTCTTCTCCTTCTTCTCATTCTCAAAGACAAAAAGAGAGAGAGGGCAAGGGAAGGAAAGGAGGAAGGAGAAAGCCAGTTGCTGGAAGAGCTGCGGAGTGCGAATTCAAGATCAGAGTTTGGATTCGTGAAGGCAAAGCTGAAGCGGTGATTTCCATCCGGCTGATTCATGGCTCCAAAGCGATCTACAAGGGTAACGATCTCCTTCTTGGACATCGAACTCCTTTCTATATGCATATGCATGGAATCCTCCACCAAGAGGTCGATATCGTAAGTGATTCCTTGATTGAGTCTGTATCTAGAGCTGGAATTGTGGAGTATGACATAGGCATGCTGTGTGAAGCCCATCTGGACGGTTAGTTTGGATTGGTTATGATTATGGATAAACCGGAGAAGACTCTGTGGATTTGATGAGATGCAAGATTCATGAGTGTATGTTATGTTATATGGATGTATGGATGTTGATTATGGGTGATTTGCGAAAGCCCCTGGTTGTTTTGAAAGGTCAATTAGTGGCATGCCTGGGGAGCGTGAGATAAACCCGTCCTGCTACACCACAAGGGTGGGTTGATCTGGATTATTGGGGGTCGATTGGTCGCAACGCCTGGGGAGTCGAGTAAAACCCGGCTTGCTACACCACAAGGGTGGGTCGATCGGGAATAGGTTGAGAGGTCGATTGGTGGTAATGTCTGGGGAGCATAGATAAACCCGGCTTGCTACACCACTAGGGTGGATCGATCTGCTTTGGTTATGTTTGTGGATGCTGTGAGGTTAGTACCTCTGAGTGGTATGGACGGAATGTCGCCAGCCCGCGGGATTGGTGGACTAGGATCGGACCGGCCAACCAACAAGTTAAAAACCTCTGATCGGTGGTGGATGACTGGAATATCTGGTACACCAATAAGGTGCCCTGAGTGCACGGAGCGTCTGGTGGATACCGGCATTTGTGATCTGGTTGTGATTGGTAGATTGATGGAGATTATGATGGCAATGCATACAGAGAAGGAACCACTGCCTCGGGTAAGGGGTAGGGTCGTTATAATTGTTCAGGTAATGCTGACCATTGCTTTGTTTACCGCTCTTGGGGTGGATATCTAATTGCAGGTGCTGATGCTTGTATTGAAATGAGCGGAATGAAGGATTGTTGTTAAAGGCCCTTGAAGGCCATGCAAAGCGTGTTTGGATTTCATGTGTGGCCAGCCTGCGTGCCGATGTATGAAACTATACATTTGTAAAGAGGAATCTGTAAGGCCTTAAGACCATGAGTATGTTTGTTGTATACATTCCTGGTTTGAGATATATAAATGCTGCTCTAGAATGTTATTAGTTAGGACACGACTAGATTTTGATTTCCACACGTAATTCCGCCGCTTGTCTGTAAAATATGGCGTGGGGCCCCGAACGGACCCACTGTTATATTCCATGTGACGAATGGGGGCGTTACAAAGTGGTATCAAAGCCAGGTTTGAGATTTATGGGAGGGATAACATAATTGAACTCACGAATGTCCACTAGGAATGTTATACATGCACGTAAGATGCGTGAGCATGTAGTCAATGTATAATTACCGGTATGACGTGAATGATTAATTGTGTTTTGTACATTGATAGGTGGCAAGGAGTGGTGCTGCGCAGTCTGAGCCCCAGCAGTCCGATGAGAGTGCAACACCTGTTGAAGCGCCTACTCCTCCCTCGGCGGAGACCATACGTGTGGTGACTGAGATGGTGCTTGCAGTGTTACAGGCACAACCTACTGGGCAGGCAAGGCCTGCAGGGACGCTAGTACGGCCTGGTGCAAGGCAAGAGCGCGTTGTAGTTATAGTGGACGAGCAAGCAATGGATGAGCAGTTGAAAAGGTTTATGGAGTTTCATCCACCTACGTTTGGTGGGGCGACTTCCCCAACGCAGGCAGAAGATTGACTTGCTAAAGTAAAGAGGATCCTGACTGCAATCAGAACTGCGGAGGAGCAAAAAGTGACCTTAGCCACTTTTCTGCTGGAATGAGATGCGAGACTTTGGTGGGATGACGTAGAAGTGCATCACTTGACAAGTCGAGGATTATAGGAGGTTTCACTTGATGAATTCTCCAGATTGTTTCTAGCCAAGTATTTGTCAGTGTCGCAGCGGATTGCGATGGAGAATGAGTTTCAACATCTGGTGCAGGGTGAGACTGATATTGATACGTACCTGCATGAGTTTACCAGACTGGGACGTTATGCGGGCACTACAAGAAAATAGACTTTTAGTGACGAAATTTTCGTGACGAAATATTGTTCGTCACTAAAAGTATACTTTTGTGAAGAAAATATAGGTTGGTCACTAAATGATGATTTCCAATTAATTAGTGATAAAAATAAATTTTTGGTCACAAAAAAGTATTTTTTTTAGTGACCAAAATAATATTACGTCACAAAAAAATAATTTTTAGCAACCAAATTAAATTCCGTCACTAATTAGGAATATTTAGTAACGAATTATAATGATCACAAAATAAAACACAAATTATAATTAATAATATCAAAATCTGCTACTTATTTTATGTTGAAGTTGCATGTTTTATTTGTGAAACATCTTTTTTACTTCGGAACCGCCTCTTTTATTTTGAATCACGTCTTTATTTTCATTTCTTTTATTTTGGATCCCACCCCTTCCCCACATCCTCTGTCGATCGCACCCTAAAACCCCTAACACACCCCTTACGGCCTCACACCTCTCATCGCAGTTCTAATCTCATTATTGTGCCTCTTTCGCACGTCGCAGATCTTCCACCCTCGACCTCCTTTGCACGTCGCGGCGGTCGTCGCAGGTCTTACGCAGACGCAGATCTACCGTCGTCGCACTTCGCCACTGCTGGGGACAACTACCGCAGCCACCAAGGGAGGACCTAATAAGGGGAGAGCGTGGGCGGCCGCTCACAGTGAGAAAAAATCGCCAAATAGGAATCCTTCGCGGGCGGGAGGGAGCCAGAGCAGGTGCCAAATTTCCTTCCTTTTTGCCGGATTTCCGTCAGAGTCGATCCTCTGCAAGTCCGCAAATCTTCTAGCTATCGCAACACCACATTGATCTGTTGCATATCTCTCGATCTTCCAAATATTGGGGACCGAGGAAAGATAGGACTAGATTTTTCCGGGAATATTTCACCGGTAAGCTTCATATCTGAAAATCTATAACCTTTTTTTTCATCTCTGAGTTAACATTTTCGGCTTGCCATTTCTCTACAAAAGCCAGTTGTATAGCTGGTTTTCCTTAGATCATGACACTTAGGATTAACTCATTTTCTGTTTCCTTGGCAACATCTTATGTCTCCTTATGCAACCCCCATGGCCTACTCGCTGATGTATGCTCATAGTGCAGTTTACGCCCACCCTCCATGACCAAGGTTACTGTGAATTGATAGGCAATTGGTATCATCTGAGAGAACTTTTGGGGGTTAATATATTTCTGTTTAATTTCCCAGGGCATGAGCTACCCTAATACTGAATTGGGTGAAGTCAAGTCCAAGGGATCTGTGCTGAAGCTTGGGGAAGGAGGAAAGGGGGCATCTGTCTCAGGGGATGATGAAAGTTCACACAGGTATGAGCAATTTTTTGGGGGAATTTGATCTTTTGAGGATCAATTCCTCTTTGGTTTTGAATTTTGATTTGTTGATTTGTGGAATTCTTGGTTGGTTTAATTTGGAATTGGAGTAGTGGAGACAGAGGAACAGATGGTTCTTCTGATACTGGGAATGAGAGTACTGAAGTGCGGATATTTTGATCATTTCTCTTTGGTATTTTATATATGATTAGCATCAGCTGCTGTCTTTAGTTTCTTATTGGATGTAAAGTTCTAATTTTTATAGACTTCTAGCTGATTTTTTCCTCCCTGTCAATAAAAAGGAAAAGCATGATCTATGTTATTCTATCATTTTAGGGTTTAGGTTATTAGCTCAATGTAGAAGACAAAGTTTTGATCTGTTTGAAATCAAATAAATCATTTGATATAGGCTTCTTGTAGTGGAGATGGTTTTAGAAGAATTTGGGTGGCAAAATAATACATTTTTGTCCAGGCAGAGCTTCCTTACCTATCTGTTTGATTGTTTTCTTACATATATTTTATATTCAGGAAAATTCGAAAAAGAGATCTCGTGGAGATGCTTTTCAAGAGTGCGAGTTTCCTCATAAATTTGCTTAACTGGTTTTGTTTTTCTTTATTTTTTCTTCGGTCTTACATTTTGTTTACATTAAGTGATTTTTTCTCTCGAAAATTTATTTGGACAATCGTCACATTCAGCAAGTCTCACTCAAAAGAAGCGAGCTCCGAAACTTCCAGTTTCTGCGCCTGGTAGAACAGCATTGCCTGACCGCGAGTTAAAGAGGGAGAGGAGGAAGCAATCTAACAGGGAGTTTCCACATTGGAATTTTTGTACATTCTTGTTCTTTGCTTTCTTCTATGTTGAATGCCAAATTGTTGGTATGTGGGGAAGGTGATGATCCACCAATCCTTCTATGGTTCTTTTTAGCTGCCTTTTACATTCATTAATTTGTCAGTTTAAGATTCTCATAGTTGATGTATATTAAATCATTAATATACTATTGTGTGTAGTAGCTAGTACTACTACACTATTGTGTACGTGTAGTAAGGCAAGGGTGATTTGATGGCCTGCCCGTGGTAATGGATATGCTTTTTGTAGTGAAGATTTTGTATTTCTAAAATCATTTTTGTTGAGTTCACTGATTCTTGTAAATTTTCTTATATACCGAGCAAAAAATTTCTTCATTTGTGTAAAATATAGAAGTGTTTAGAACTCTGAAGTATATGGTATTCTGTTTGTTTTCAAATTTCAAGGCTTTTATAAAGCCTGTGTAGTTTATAATAATCAATCATATTGTTTTCATGCTATCTTTTCGTAACCTCTGCTTGGTTTTCTTCCATCTCTACACTTCATATGTAGTTTGATTATATCTTTTATTCAATTTATCGTAATCTGGGCTGAAAGATATTGTTTTCTTGTCAATTATGTTGATTACACCTTTGACGACTTTGGTGGCCAACAAGTTTCATTTTATCTAGGTTTATCCACAGTGTGGGGAAGCTTGGCTCGGAGTAAGGTTATATGCATTTTGAACCCATTAACTGGTTATATTCTTTGTATTGATTGTTTGTGCCATTAATACTGCAATTGATTTCCATTAGATTTTTTTGCCGTGGAACTTTAGAAATGTTCTGTATGGTAGATTCAATATGCTAGTTAGTCTTTTTTTACTTGTACTTGTTAGAACATTAGATTGCCCATGTTTAAATGGCCCATTGTGCCCTCTCTCTTAGGCTTCTTTAGTCCCACATTACTACTTTCATTTGTGCTCCTTCTCCCTTGTTCTATATAAAGGAGCCCCTTGTAGATGTGTCCTAAATCAGCATTTTTTTTGTGAGCGAGCAAATATTTGCTAAAAATATATTCAGGACACAATAGAATTAGCGAATGTTGATAGCCCATGTTTAAATGGCCCATTGTGCCCTCTCTCTTAGGATTCTTTATAGGTTATAGAGTTATGCTTGTAAGTTGTATACACATTTATACTTATGAAAGTAGATATAACTAGCTTTAACCATGTGTTTTTGTGATTTTATTGAAGGAAACAAAGACGGACACTGAGCAGTTATCAGACACCCAGTTGTGGCATGCCCACTACAAGAAAAGGTGAAAGTTGGACTTGAGAAAGCTGAAAAAAAGAGGAGGTTTTGGCATACTGAACTTCTCTTTCTTGGACTGGCCGTGAAAGTTGAAAAAAAGGAAGAGACCAAAAATGAGGCGCCGAAGATGGAATAAGGCAAGAAGAACGAGCCTAAGAAGAAAGAAAATAATTCTCACGAGTAAATTGTTTATTATAGAGTTTTTGTCTTGTATTGGGTTTAGTAGATCTAAAGTGTTATGTTGATTTGTATTGAGGGGTTTGGGCTATCTCTCACCTTCCTTTTATGTACTATTAATAAAGATATATTTGCATTGAGATTCTTTTACGAAATAGATATTCTATTTATTATCATGTCTTATCTTGTAATTTATTTATTTCTATTTAATAGCAAATAATTAAATTTATTTAAAAATATACGTTTAGCAACGAAAAAAAGAAGTTTCCACTAAAAATGTACATTTAATAACGAAAATTAATGGTCACTAAAAAAATACTTTTAGTGAAGAAAAATAGTCGTCACAAAAAATGTACATTTAGCAACGAAAATTAATGGTCACTAAAAGTATACATTTAGTATAGGAAATTATTTGTCACTGAAAGTTGACATTTTGTGACGAAAATTGATTTGGTCACTAAATATATTTTGTGACGCCTATTTTGCAACCACCTTGTGACAGACCAAATTTGATTGTTAAATGCCTATAGTGACCAAACTGCAATATTTTGTGACCAAAAATTGTCACTAAATGTCAATTTTCTTGTAGTGGAGGTCTACCTTCGCCGAGGAAGCGCGAAAGATGAATCGCTTTTACGAGGGACTGCGGGATGAGTTGAGGTTAGTACTCCCGAGTTCGATGAACCAAGGCTTCCAAGTGTTGGTAGATACATCCCGTGCGCTGTAAAAGAATTTCAAGCGGGTACAAGAAATGAAGAGACTGGCAGTGGAGAAGCCAGAATTCAAAGTGCAGTTTAGAAGACGAGATAAGGAAAGGTTTAGGCCTGTTGAATCAGCTCCGTCGACTGTTTCTTCAGGGGCAACATATGGGCAAGGACGCGTAGATACACGTACATGTTTTAACTGCGGGAAGCAAGTACATATAGCCCGTTTTTGTTGGAATGCCCCTTCAGGGAGTGAGAAAAAGACAGGTGCGTCTTATGAAGAAAAGGGTAAAGCAATGGCCGAGTCATCTACATCCCGGACGCAGCCTCGATTGCATAATTTGGAAGTGCAAGAGCCGCAAAGTTCAATTGTTGAGATTCAGCCGCGAGTGTTTAATTTGAGGCAAGAACAGGCGGTTGAGCGGAAGTAAACATAGGAAAGTGACTCGTATCACTTTGATGATGTGAATATTGTTGTATATAAGGTATGAGATGGCGGTGTACATATATGTGATATGGCGTGTTGAACACTGAAATGCTGGTGCACACTTTGTGTTATGTAAGTGGAATATATATGATGTGTTTTGGCTATATATACGATTTGATGAACTTGTGGATAAATGTGCACATGTGAGAGATTTGTATGTGTGTATGTGTTGTATGTGTTGTTTGTTTTGTGCGATTCCTTGGGGTGAGACAAGTTGTGGCTTCTGAGCTCTCACCAGGCTCTCTTTATTCGAGTGATTGGTTGTTGATAGTGCAATGCAGAGTGGTTATATTGCTGGTTATAGTTGAGCCAAATTTCGGGACGAAATTTTTTTTAAAGGAGGGAAGGATTGTAACACCCCAAATTCTAATTTGGGTTCAGGCTTGGGTGACACAGCCTGGGACACGAGCGTGTCTGAGAGTGTGTCCTACTCGGGTTGAGCAGTGAGTGCGTGGTCGATGAAAATGGGTCGACGAAGTTTCGGAGGGAACACGCTGTGACACACGGGCGTGTACCATATGAAACGGGCATGTCAGAGGGCGTGTCCCCCTCTGGTCGACAAACTACGCTCGACGATTGTCGAGCGGTAAGAAAATGGAGTACACGACCTGTGACACAGGCATGTCACAGGGCGTGTCCTTTGCAGGTTTCAGCTAGGATTCGTGTGCCTGAGGACACGGGTGTGTCCTGGAGGACACAACCTGGGACACGAGCGTGTCCCATGGTCGTGTCCCGCTCGGGTGAGTTGGTGTTGTGTTGCTTGAAGTACACGGCTACTCGACACGGGTGTGTCGGGCATGACACAGGCGTGTCACACGGTCGTGTACTGTTTGGATATGAGTCGGGTGTGTGCTGCTTAAGGGACACAGCCTGTGACACGGGCGTATCACAGGGCGTGTCAAGCCGTGTTCAACCTATTTTTAGGCAAATTGGAGTCGTTCATTTCCCTATCCTGGATCCAAGGGTCCATGCCCCTTCCCTGTGGATAAAACGCCGAAAAATGAAGAATCATGCCTTCATTTCATTCTTCTCCTTCTTCTCATTCTCAAAGAGAGAAAGAGAGAGAGAGAGGGCAAGGGAAGGAAAGGCGAAAGCCTCTAGTTGTTTTGAGAGGTCAATTGGTGGCACGCCTGGGGAGCGCGAGATAAACCCGGCCTATTACACCACAAGGGTGGGTTTATTTGGATTAGTGGGGGTCGATTGGTGGCAACGCCTGGGGAGCCGAGTTAAACCTGGCTTGCTACACCACAAGGGTGGGTCGATCGGTAGTAGGTTGAGCCATATGCTGGAAGAGCTGCGGAGTGCGGATTCAAGATCCGAGTTTGGATTCGTGAAGGCAAAGCCGAAGCAGTGATTTCCATCTGGCTGATTCATGGCTCCAAAGCGATCTGCAAGGGTAACGATCTCCTTCTTGGATATCGAAGTTCTTTCTTTATGCATATGTGTGGAATCCTCCACCAAGAGGTGGATATCGTAAGTGATTCCTTGATTGAGTCTGCATCTAGAGCCAGAATTATGGAGTATGACATAGGCATGCTATGTGAATCCCATCTGGACGATTAGTCTGGATTGGTGATGATTATGGGTAAACCGGAGAAGACTCCGTATATTTGATGAGATGTAAGATTCATGAGTGTATGCTATGTTGTATGGATGTATGGATGTTGATTATGGGTGCTAGACCAACACAACAGAAACAAATAGCGATAATTCTTATTCTTCTTATCTAAGTCTGTTAGAACAATTTTAATTGAATTCTAAAGGTGGAGAGTAGGCAGATCGTGGATCAACTTTTCTTCACCAGTCAAGATTCAACCCTACCTTCTCCTTCAAGAAGTTTTGAAAAAGCTAAGAAGGGTTGAACCCTTCTTCTTTACAAACAAGATTAAGAGAGAAGAATTTACATTAAGATCTGATCAAGAAGAAGTCACCATTCTCTTTCTTCCTGGGTGACACTTTAAAACTCAAATTCTTTCTGTTTTAATAACTTTGTAAGATCTATTAGTAGATCTGAGGTGTAGGAGATTGATTTCTCTGAGTTGTAAGCCTAAATTATAAAGACTGAGGTAGGGTTGTGAGCCTAAGGTAGGAGAAGGGACTATTTCTCTGAGTTGTAGGAACTGGAAGGTTCTGAGGTTGCAGGGCAAGGGTTTGCCTGGTAATGCCTAGGGAGCATAGATAAACCCGGCTTGCTCCACCACTAGGGTGGGTCGATCTGCTCTGGTTATGTTTATGGATGTTGTGAGGTTAGTACCTCTGAGTGGTATGGACGAAATGTCGCCAGCCCGCAGGATTGGTGGACTATAATCGGACCGGCCAAGCAACAAGTTAAAAACCTCTAATCGGCGATGGACGACTGGAATATCCGGTACACCAATAAGGTGCCCTGAGTGCATGGAGCGTCTGGTGGATACCGGCGTTTGTGATATGGTTGTGATTGGTACATTGATAGAGATTGTGATGGCAATGCATACAGGGAAGGAACCACTGCCCCGGGTAAGGGGTAGGGTCGTTATAATTGGTCAGTTAATGCTGACAGTTGCTTTGTTTACCCCTCTTGGGGTGGATATCTAATTGCAAGTGCTGATGCTTGAATTGAAATGAGTGGAATGAAAGATTGCTGCTAAAGGCCCTTGAAGGCCGTGTGAAGCGTGTTTGGATTTCATGTGTAGCCGACATGCGTGCCGATGTATGAAACTGTACATTTGTAAAGAGGAATCTGTAAGGCCTTAAGGCCATGAGTGTGTGTTGTATACATTCATGGTTAAATGTGGAGTTTGTATATTAGTGAACATTCACTGTGCTGAGTTCATACAACATAAAGTGTTACGCTAGAATGTTATGAGTTAGGACACGAGTAGATTTCTATTTCCACACGTAATTTCGCCGCTTGTCTGTGAAATATGGCGCGGGGCCCCGGCCGGACCACACCGTTATATTCCATGTGACGAACGGGGCGTTACAGAAGATTCCCCAACTATGGGGGCAAGTCTAATCGATAGGCGATGGGGCCAACATGCTCTATCACCGGATAGGGGCCCAGGTAACGGGGATCTAACTTTTTCTGCTTTCTCAACCGGGATACACCATGCATGGGCTTAATTTTCAAAAATACCATCTCCCCCACGCTGAACTCCACCGGTCGGTGTCGCGCATTATAGTACTTGGCCTGTTGGCTCTGCGCTTCCCGCATTCGCTCCTGGATCAGCCGTATTGCTGTCGTAGTGTCATCAATATAAGCCATTCCCAAGGCTTCTGGTTACTCTTCCTAAGCCCAAGACAACGGGGTTCGGCAACGTCTTCCATATAATGGCTCGTATGGATCCATCTTAATGCTAGCCTAGTAGTTGTTATTGTATGAAAATTCTACTAACGGCATTAGTTGCTCCTACGGCTCATTATGTTCCACTATGCACAATCAAAGAAGATCCTCCATCGTTCGATTCATCCTCTTCGTCTGTCTGCGGGTGGAAGGCGGTGATAAAGGACAATTTGGTTCCTAAGTACGCATGTACCCGCCTCCACTCCTTAGATGTGAAACACTCGTCACGATCTGATATGATGGACTTTGCTACTCTGTGAAATCAGACCACTTGCTCTAGGAACATTCTGGCAAGGATATCCACTCTGTCACCCTGTCGATTTGGAATGAACCGCGCTACCTTGGTGAGTCAATCTACGACCACCCAAATTGAGTCATTCCCAGCGCGGGATCGAGGTAGGCCGTGAACGAAGTCCATGGAGATATCTTCGAACTTCCATTCTAGTATCGACAGGGGCTGTAATAGGCCTCCTGAACTGCGTCATTCAGCTTTAACCTTCTGACAAGTCTGACACCGTGCCACAAAGTTGGTGACATCTCTGTTGGGTACATTGGAATATGTGTACCTGATTTGAAGAAGCTTCACTTAGCTCAATGATATACATAAGGTGTATTTGATGTTATTTTGAGTTTACATGTGCAGGTTAAGAATATGTTGAAATGCAGGAAAAAGTTTCTAAGTCCATGTGTCGACACCAGGGAAGCTGTGTCGACACTTATGAAAGCTTGTGTCGACACTGGAGAAAAGCTGTGTCGACACCTGGAGTCAATTGTGTCGACACTTGGAAAGGCTGTGTAGACACCAGAAGCAACTGTGTCGACACACAGAGACAGAGTCGATAACAACTGTGTCGACACCCAGAGGCAGTGTCGAAACACAGAAGGCTTAGTCGACAACAACTGTGTCGACACCCATAGGCAGTGTCGACACACAGAAGGCTTAGTCGACAACAACTATGTCGACACCCAGAGGCTGTGTCGACACACAGAATTCTTTGTCTACATCAACTGTATCGACACACAGGACTTGTGTCAACACATAACAGAGTTTCAACAAAGTTGATTGCTGTAAAGTGAAGAAGTGACTGTGTCAACACAAAGACGCAGTGTCGACACATTCTACAGATGCAGTGTCGAGAAGTAGTGTCGACACCAAAGGAGCTGTGTCGACACCACCAAGACTTGTGTCGACACTTAATATACTTGTGTCGACACAAGATGAAGATCAATTTCGACACTTTGCTAACAAAGACAGAGTCTCAAGAAGTGACTGAAGACTTAATAGCTGTTATAACCAACAGGTCGACTGCAGCTGTCAGAACTCTAGAAGTTGGTTAGAAATCGGATCAGCCGGTTATCATGAAGGAAGTCTATAAATAGATAGTTACTTTCTATGAGAAGATAATCATCTTCATCAGAAGAGATTAAAAAAATCACAAAAAGTGAATAACAGAGAAAACTGTAAATCAGTATTCAAGAATCCAGTGCTTAAATCAGAAGAAGATCTGCATCAGAAGATCTAAGAAGACTTACTCTAGAGGTGTTCTACTCAGGGTTTGTCTACAGGATTCAAAGAAGAAAGCATAAGAATCTTCATAAATACTTGGAGAGAGAGAGCTCCATATATTGAAGATAAGAAGAAGACTTATATCAACAAGTCTTCTAAGTAGCAGATTCTGAATCAAGTCTGCCAAGAAGAATTCAGATCTATTTCTGAAATCTAAGAAGGAAGCTACCAGCCGGTCATCTTCAAAGAAGATCAACCCTACTGAGTTCAGATTCAAGAAGCTTTGAAGAAAGCTAAGAACAGTTTGATCTCAGCAATCAGTTTCATCAAGAACTGATCAAGAAACCTTTTATGCCTTCTCTCTCAACAAGGGTAAAAGTCAAACTATAAGATTTATCAAAATTCTGTAGGATCTTTTACAGGATCTGAGTTGTAAGCCTATTATATAAAGGCTGAGTGTAGGAGATATAGATCTCTGAGTGGTAAGGCTTTTGAGCCTGAGTGTAGGAGAAATCAATCTCTGAGTTGTAGGCCTTACTAAAGGTTGAGGTAGGGTTGTTAGCCTGAGTTGTAGGAGTGTGGATTCACTCTAAGACTGTAGGAACCTGCTTGAGGTTCTGAGCTGTAAGATCTGAGAAGAAGGAAGGAAGTTAGGCCGAATCTAGTACACTACTAGATAGGAGAAGGGGAAAAGTGGATGTACCCAATACTTGGGGAACCACTATAAATCCTGTGCACACTGTGATTGGCTATATTTCTGTGATGTGTTTGCCGTGTTAGTAGTATATCCTACAGAAAACTAGAGTTTATTATCTGCCTTAGAATAAAAAGGAATTGAACCTATTCACCCCCCCTCTAGGTGTATTAGGTTATCTCGAAACCAATTCTTTCAAGTGGTATCAGAGGGAGGTTACTCAAAAAAGAACTTAACAGTCTGAGTAAGATCCATAAGGCAGATTCAAGATCAAGAAAATGGGTTCAGGAGAAAATCATAAGGAAGTAGGTTCTATGAAATTACCCATATGCAGGAAGGAGATATTTGGAATATGGAAAGAAAGGGTCAGGCTGTTTGTGGAGGCTTCTGATCCAAGGATCTACATTACAGTAAAGGAAGGTCCTTATATTCCAATAAAGTTGTCAGTTCTAGATGCAAACCAAAGAATTCCGAAGGATTTTTCAGAGATGATTAAGGATGAGATCATCCTGGCAACTATGGATAAAAGAGCCCAGAATATCATAGTAAGTGTCATAGATGATTCAACCTTTCAAAATTTGATTCACTGCAAGACCTCCAAGGAAATGTGGGACACTTTGATAGTCTACATGGAGGGTTCTGAAGAAGTCAGACAAGATAGAAAGTCTATGCTGAACCAGGAATATGAGAGTTTCAGACAAGGAAAGTCTGATAGTGTAACTGAGTATTATAAAAAGTTCTATAGAATAGTAAATGAGCTGATGTCCTATGGAAGAATCTTCAGTACATATGAACTGAATGATAAATTCCTAAGATTCTTGACAAAGGATTGGGAGACTAAGATTTGCCATTAGGGAAGTGGCCAAACTTGCAGATATCTCTCCTCCAACTTTATTTGGAAAATTGCTATCATATGAGATGCAGCTGATGGCTAGGAAAGAGGAAGAGAAAAATGCAAAAGGGGAGCATAGAGAAAAGTCTGTGGCCTTCAAGGTTGAAGCCACTAGGAAAAATAGGAGGATGTCTCCATCACCTCCTAAGATAGTTGCTGAAATTGCTTAAGATAATTCAGACAACCAAAGTTCAGACAGCAGTGACTCAGATAAAGACTTTGCTGCCTTCACGAGGCAGTTTCAGAGATTCCTGAAGAAGAAGCAGTGGAAGTCTAGGCCCTCCACATCTCAGCCTGAGGATGACTATTATCAAAAGAGGAAGTCATCCAGGAAGGACAGGAGCAGGTCTAAGCCAAGCAAATATACAACATCAAAGATAGTTTGTTACTGCTGTAATAGGCATGTACATGTTGTGGCTGAGTGTCCAGAAAAAAAGAAAAGAGTCTGCTGATAAAAGGAAGACTCAACACAAGAGCAAGAAGGAGAAATCCTTTGTTGCTAAGAAGGAGAAGAGCTTGACAGACCAATCATCTTCAGATTCTGAATCTGAAGCTGAGGCATACATTGGTCTATATGCAGCAGATGAAGAAGATGAGTTTCTGCAAGTGCTGAACTCTATCTATGAACAAGAAGACCATCAGTGCAAGGGACTGATGACTGTGTCTGAAGAAGACCAATGCCAGAAGCAGCCTGGTCCCAGTAAGGTACAAGGTTTATCTGTAGAATCTGATTACTATACTGGATCAGAATCAGATGCATCTACATCAAGTGATGTGGATGGGTCTGATTCTAAAGGAGATATTCATCAGCTGATAGATGAATATGGGGATTTACTGCAGACATTTAAGAGATGCAAAAACCTGGCCAAAATTCAGGCCAAAGAAATTGCAGCTCTTAAGTTGGCTGCATCTGATTCAGAAAAGATGCTGGATCAGAAGTTGAATGAGATTGTCATGCTGAAAAATATAATATATATTCAGATGGGAACAATCTCACTCAAGAGTGATCAGATAAAAAGTCTGGAAGACAGACTTTTGAAGGAAAAAGAACTTGTGGCCAAGTTCTCCAAGCCAAAGTCTGTGCTACCCTTAATTGATGACTTTGTGTCTCAAAAGGGTAAAACAGGAATAGGCTTCAAGGGAAATACTAGGGCAACCAAATCCAAAAGAAAAAGGAAAGCCTCAGTCCAGTCACTGAACTTTAAAGTCCCTGTAGTTTTTAGAAAGGTATACGTGCCTTCTAACAAGTATGACCTTGAGAATACTCATGGTCATAGTAAGACTAAAGTTTTGAATGGCAAGGGTGATTATGTCAATAAGGCAGCCCATGTCTATAAACCCCATGTTCCTAAGAAAACAGTGGGTGTAGCTGCACCAGCCCCAACACAGTATAAGAGAACATCTGCCATCAGGACAGCTAAGTTTGTATCTAAAGGAAGATATAAAAAGTATGAGTGCTGGTGCTGTGGCAAGATAGGCCATTTTGACTTTGACTGTTGGCACAACACCAGTGTCATGAAGAATAGCAGTCTACCTGTTAGAAGAGCTGCAAGCAGATTTGTTAAGTATGAAGCTAACTTGAACCAAAGACCCAAGACTTATTTGGGTTCTAAGGTTAAGTAATTCTTTATTGCAGGTGAGTCCAAGTTGTCATGCCCCTATATGGTACTTGAACAGTGGATGTTACAGGCACATGACTGGAACAAGGGGGTTACTGAAGGACTACTCACCTATCATAAATGGGCCTAAAGTAACCTTTGGTGGTTCTGAAAAAGGAATCATCAAAGGATTTGGTAACATTTCTAATAACCAGATTACTATCACTCAAGTGGCCTATGTGAAGGGTTTGAAACACAACCTTATAAGCATAAGTCAGCTAAGTGATTTAGGATATGACATTTCATTTATTAAGAATGGATGTCATATCAAAAGGTCAAGTGATCAAAAGGTCATATTGATAGGATATAGAAAAAGAAATTTGTACTGTCTTAACTTTGAGTGTGAGAACAAAGATTCTCCTATTTGTCTTGTAGCTGATGAGAGAGCCTCTCATTATGTCAAATGGCATAAGAGGCTGGCCCATCTTAACTACAAGACTATTGGTCAACTCTTTAGCAAAGAGTTAGTGAGCAATGGTCCTCAAGTTAAGTGTATAAAGGATGAGATATGCTCAGCTTGTCAAAAAGGCAAGCAGACCAAATCCTCCTTTCATAGCCTTGAAAACAAGGATTCAGTGAGGTGTCTATACCTCTTGCATATGGATCTATTTGGTCCTATGCCAGTTCATAGTCTAGGTAGGAAGGTCTACACTTTGTGGTGGTAGATGACTATTCTAGATATTCATGGGTGTTCTTTCTGAGACAAAAATCTGAAACCGCAAGTGTTTTATATAGTTTTGTCAAACAAATTCAGAATGAACTTGACAGTACAGTGGTCAAAATCAGAAGTGACCATGACACTGAATTTCAATCTGAGAGTATGACCAGACTGTGTGAAGAATTTGGGATTTTTCAAGAATTCTCCTCACCTATAACACCACAGCAAAATGGTATTGCTGAAAGGAAGAATAGAACACTGATTGAGGCTGGTAGAACTCTATTGAGTGACACTTCTCTTCCAGAATATTTCTGGACTGAGGCAGTGAACACTATATGTCATGTGATCAATAGGGCTTCTATCACCAAAAGCCACAAAAAGACTCCCTATGAGATTATGAAGGGTCGAAAACCAAACTTATCCTATTTTATGATCTTTGGTTGCAAGTGTTATGTCCTTAACAATGACAAGTCTTATCTAACTAAGTTTGCTGCCAAATTCCAAGATGGGATATTTGTTGGGTACAACAACAATAGTAAGGCTTATAGGCTCTAAAACTTGATTACTCAAGTTATAGAAGAGTCTGTACATGTTGTCTTTGATGAAACAATACTGATTAACAGTGAGTTGCCTTGTAGTTCATACAGTTCTACAGGTATAAATGAGAGAATGGACAACCTTACCATTACAGAAGATTCAACTGCAAAGCAGGAAGTGGAAAATGGCGGCTGTTGTCCAGGGGGAGTACAAGACTCTCTAGATGCTGATGAAAACCAAGAGGTACAGCATAATGAAGAGACTGGAGGTGTTCAACCTGAAGATAGACTACCTACAGCTATTAGACACTTAAAGGATCATCCAGCAAATCAGATAATTGGTGATCCAAGATATGGAGTGCAAACCAGAAGCAGGAACTTGAACACAGTTCTTTGCTCAAGCTTTCTATCTCAACTGGAGCCAAAGAGATTTGAAGAAGCTATTCTAGACCCACATTGGATTGATGCCATGCAAGAGGAGCTGAATCAGTTCAGAAGGTGCAAGGTCTGGAAGTTAGTTCCTAAACCAAAAGACTACAACATCATTGGAACAAAGTGGATCTTTAGGAATAAACTGGATGAGAGTGGGATCATTGTGAAGAACAAAGCAAGACTTGTTGCAAAAGGATACAGGCAGGAAAAGGGTATTGACTTTGATCAAACCTTTGCCCCAGTAGCAAGACTGGAAGCAATTAGGATGTTCCTTGCCTATGCAGCATATCAAGGCTTCAAGGTATTCCAAATGGATATAAAATCAGCATTCCTAAATGGAAATCTAAAAGAAGAAGTCTATATAGAGCAGCCCTCAGATTTTGTTGATTCTCTCAAACCTGATTATGTTTATAGACTTAGGAAAGCTTTGTATGGGTTAAAGCAAGCCTCAAGGGCTTGGTATGAAACCCTATCTACTTTCCTTATAGAGAACAAATTCTCAAGGGGGAAAATAGACAAAACTCTATTCCTAAGGGAGTCCAAAGGAAAGATAATCCTAGTCCAGATTTATGTAGATGACATAATATTTGGGTCTACTGAAAACAACCTTTGCAGGAAGTTTGCTAAACTCATGCAAGGGAAGTTTGAGATGAGCAGCATGGGTGAACTTAAGTTCTTCTTGGGACTCCAAGTAAGACTGACTGATGATGGCTTGTCCATATCCCAGTCTAAGTTCACCAAGGAGTTAATTAAGAAGTATGGTATGGAATCATCCTCCACCATGAGAACTCCTATGGGAACAAGTATGCCTATATGCAAAGATGATGCAGGTAAGCCTGTAGATGAGTCTTTGTATAGAGGAATAATTGGCTCTCTTCTATATCTGACTGCTAGTAGACCAGATATTATGTATGCAACATGTGTCTGTGCTAGGTACCAATCATGCTCTAAAGAATCTCATTACACTGCAGTGAAAAGGATTTTGAGATATCTAAAGGGCACACCTAATCTAGGCCTTTGATACCCTAGGAATGGAGATTTTCTACTGATAGGCTATTCAGATGCAGACTTTGCAGGTTGCAAAGAAGATAGAAAAAGCACTACATGCACCTGTCAATTTCTAGGAGGAAGATTGGTGTCTTGGAGCAGTAAGAAGCAGACTAGTGTGGCAATTTCCACAGCTGAGTCTGAATATGTGGCAGCAGGAAGTTGTTGTGCACAACTGTTGTGGATTCAGCACCAGGTAGAAGACTATGGTATTCAGGTAAGTAGAACACCTTTGCTTTGTGATTCTACAAGTGCTATTTCTATTGCTAATAATCATGTTTCACATAGTAGGACTAAGCATATAGAAATTAGATATCATTTTCTTAGAGAACATGTAGAGAAAGAGGACATCTTACTAGAATTTGTCAAAACAGATTATCAAATTGCAGATGTGTTTACTAAGCCTCTAGATGAAACTAAATTCAATAAGTTTAAAATTGAATTAGGAATGTTGAACATAGATTAGTTTAACAAAAATTGGCTAAGTAAAATAGTGTCGACATATTCAGCAAAATGGTGTCGACACAGAGAAGTGATGTCGACACTTCAGGAAAGTGGTGTCGACACATCTAGAGAAGTGGTGTCGACACTTCAGGAAGATGTGTCGACACATCCAGGATTTGTGTCGACACTGGGAATAAGTGTCGACACATAAGTTCTGTCAACTATATTGGTGTCGACACATGCAGATGTCTGTGTCGACACTCAAATACTGAGTAGTCAGTTAAGGATATTTGTGTCGACACATCATAATTGGTGTCGACACATAGAAGTAAACACCGTTGTCGAGACCTAAGAAGTCTGTGTCGACACTTTTCAACAGTGTCAACACATTCAGTGATTGTTGACACGCCTTTTGACCTTCTTTGTTCAAAAAGATATAAATACGTCAACAACAAACTTTGTCGACAAACACTCAGGTTTTCGAGACCAAAACCATGTGTCGACAAACTCTCTCTTATCAATCCAAGATTTCTCTCAACAACCATGGCGCCAAAGATCGAGGACAATGTCAATGAAGGATACGAATTGGTTCGGAATGCATTTGATGGAGCGGAATCAGAAATTACAGAAGTAATAACCCTAATAACTGAAAATGGTCTGGAATTCTTAGTTTCTGAACCAACTAAGATTTGGAAGAAAGAAACACTAGAATTCTTTGGTGCTGCTACACTAGATCAAACTGGACTCAAAATTAGATCCACAGTCCATGGAGTAAAGGTGAAATTCACCCAGAAGAGTTTAAGGAAAGTTCTTCACCTGCCAAGAACATAAGAAGAAGAAGATGTACCCGCATCTAAGCTCAGGGAAGCATTTCAATGGTGTGGACTGGATCCCACCATGATGATTGGCTCTGCGTTGAACAGGAAAGGCATGAATATGCAAGGCAAATTTCTGTCTAAAGTGGTTGGCAAGGTGATTATATGCAAGCCAGGGGGACATGATAGGATTTCAGCCTACATGTTCAGCCTAATGACCAGGATTATCTTCAGACTAACCACAGAATGGTCTGTAGTAATCTTTGACAAGATTAAGGAAAGTATCAAAAAGCCAAATCTGGCTAGAATTATGAGTTTATACTTAGCTGGAGCAATTCTAGAACTAATGCAACAGGCTGCTGGATCCAAAATCAACCATATGAGAAGAATGGGCATCAGGATAATCTCTAGATAGGAAATGGTCCTAACAAAGGACATACCTGATGTAGAAAGGCCAGAGATTGCTGAGAAATCACTTGCACAGGACATTACTGCTGATGCACAGGTGCAGGGGGAGCCTCATCAAGTGGAATAGCCAACTCACTTGGAAAGTGACATGGCTTCACAAACAATTCTTGAGGTAATCCAAGATATTACTCAATCAATTTTACATATTGAGGATGAAGTTCTAACTGAGCCATTAATTGATGTTGACCAGACACCTCAAATAAACATTCCAACACAAGATGTTATTATGGAGGATACATCTGTTGTTGTTGAAGCTCCAGAGATAGAGGTACCACCAGTCCACACTCAACAAGAGTTTACTCTTGAAGAGTTATTTCCTGATATAGCAGGAACTGAGGGGGAGCCAACAAGGACTGAGGGGGAGCTGGCTGCCTTTGAGGGAGAGCACATTAGGACAGAAAAGGAGCTGCCTCCTAGTCCTAAGGAAAGAGTAGATATTGCCAGTACATCTGATTCTGAGGTTGAAGAAGTTGCAAGAGCTAAAAAGAGAAAGCTAATGGTCCTCAAAAGAAGAAGCCAAAGCTACAAGAAAGTCTTGCAAACTGCTGCTCCACAACAAACCCCAGCAGCTGATTACAGTACATTGTTGGCAGCATTACAAGTCAAAATGGATGAGCAAAGAATGGCTCTGGAAAGATATGTGGATGAGAGCCACAAGTCACTTCAATTTGATCTGGCTCAGGATATAAAATCCATCAGATTTGAAGTGAATCAAAATAAGAAGGAGATGACAGATTGCTTCCATAAAGGGGGCAATGTTGTAGTTTTTCTGGCTAAGCAACAAGAGGCAATAAAGACTCAAGTTGATGATATTGCTGTCAAACAAGGATATATGCTTGAGAATCAGATAATAATAAATGATAACTTAACTGAATCTCATAATGAGATAGTCACTGCCCTAAAAAATTCAATCCCAGCAATCACAGGAGAAAGGGCAAAAGAAAAGGAGGAATTTGATAAGAAACATCAGGAAGAATTAGCTGCTGTCCAAACAGCTATACAGAACTCTCAGAAAATCATCTCAGATCAGCTACTGAAGATCAAGTCATTCTATAAATATGGTGTAAATTATCTAGATGGCCAAATAAGATTTCAGAAAGATGATCTCAGGGATCATATTGAGAGAGAAGTCATAAAGGGGGAGAGGGTGTTAGTCAATGCCAGCTCTGAGCATGCTAAATGGATTACAAATGCTGTCAGAGCCACTCTAGGATACCCTCCTTTATGTGATGATGATAACACAACAGAGTCTGGCATCCAGGCTGCAGGTGATGAAGGGGCTCAGCAGGAGGTGGCTCAAATCATCTATCCACCTGCTGACTTTGAGGGCATCTAACACTTGGTCCAACAAATATATAGCCCTCCTATAGATATTCAGAATGTTATAATTGAGAAAGTAGAAATGCCAGAAGCTACCTTAAAAGCTCAGAAGGAAGCACAACTCTCAAAGAAAAGGTTCAGAGAACAGGTTGAGTTGAAGCCTGATTTTGAGCAGTGGAGTCCTACTTCTAGGAATATCATTTTGACTGCCTGGAAGGCTGTGAAAGACCAGACCCATGACAGGGGTAAATGGTATACTGAGCAAGAGTGGAATAAGTATGAAGCCAGGCAGGAGGCTATACTTCAATATAAAAGAAAGGCAAAAGTTGGGAAGCTACCTCCTAATGCTCAGGAGCCTAGCAAATATTTCCCAAAGCCTTTTCATTATTTTGAAAGGCAAAGAATAAAGGCTGAAGTTCAGAAGAAGAAAGATCTGAAGGGAAAGCAACCCATTGATGATACTGAGCCTTCTATGCAGGCTCAAATCAAGCCAGGAAAAGGAATAGTCATCAAGGAGCCTGTTCAGCCTTAGTATAGATTTACTAGATTTTACAATGTAATCTTTAATTTTTTTTTGAAAAAAAAATCTATGTAAACTATTGTAGAGAAACTTTTGAAAGTTAAAACAAAACAAAGTTTCATGCTCATTAAGTTTTCATCATTATTCTGTGATGTCATTTTACATGTTTTTGTTTATAAAGTTACCTTATCATGTAATGCTTGTATACATCATAATGTGTGTTTATTATGAATGGTGTATATCATTGACTAAAGGGTTATGAATTCTCCAAATAGGGGGAGATTGTTGGGTACATTGGAAAATGTGTACCTGATTTGAAGAAGCCTCACTTAGCTCAATCATATACATCAAGGTGTATTTGATGTTATTTTGAGTTTATATGTGCAGGTTAAGAATATGCTGAAATGCAGGAAAAAGTTTCTAAGTCCATGTGTCGACACCAGGGAAGCTGTGTCGATACTTATGAAGGCTTGTGTCGACACTGGAGAAAAGCTGTGTCGACACCTGGAGTCAATTATGTCGAGACTTGGAAAGGCTGTGTCGACACCAGAAGCAACTGTGTCGACACACAGAGACAGAGTCGACAACAACTGTGTCGACACCCAGAGGCAGTGTCGACACACAGAAGGTTTAGTCGACAACAACTGTGTCGACACCCAGAGGCAGTGTCGACATACAGAAGGCTTAGTCGACAACAACTGTGTCGACACCCAGAGGCTGTATCGACACACAGAATTCTTTGTCTACATCAACTGTGTCGACACACAGGACTTGTGTCGACACACAGCAGAGTTTCAACAAAGTTGATTGCTGTAAAGTGAAGAAGTGATTGTGTCAACACAAAGAAGCAGTGTCGACACATTCTACAGATGCTGTGTCGAGAAGCAGTGTCGACTCCAAAGGAGCTGTGTCGACACCACCAAGACTTGTGTCGACACTTAATCTACTTGTGTCGACACAAGATGAAGATCAATTTCGACACTTTGCTAACAAAGACAGAGTCTCAAGAAGTGACTGAAGACTTGATAGCTGTTATAACCAACAGGTCGACTGCAGCTGTCAGAACTGTCAGAAGTTGGTTAGAAACCGGATCAGCCGGTTATCATGAAGGAAGTTTATAAATAGATAGTTACTTTCTACGAGAAGATAATCATCTTCATTAGAAGAGATTAAAAAAAATCACGAAAAGTGAATAACAGAGAAAATTGTAAATCAGTATTCAAGAATCCAGTGCTTAAATCAGAAGAAGATCTTCATCAAAAGATCTAAGAAGACTTACTCCAGAGGTGTTCTACTCAGGGTTTGTCTACAGGATTCAAAGAAGAAAGCATAAGAATCTTCAGAAATACTTGGAGAGAGAGAGAGCTCCATCTGTTGAAGATAAGAAGAAGACTTATATCAACAAGTCTTCTAAGTAGCAGATTCTGAACCAAGTCTGCCACGAAGAATTTAGATCTATTTCTAAAATCTAAGAAGGAAGCTGCCAGCCGGTCAACTTCAAAGAAGATCAACCATACTGAGTTCAGATTCAAGAAGCTTTGAAGAAAGCTAAGAACATGTTGATCTCAACAATCAGTTTCATCAAGAACTGATCAAAAAACCTTTTATCCCTTCTCTCTCAATAAGGGTAAAAGTCAAACTATAAGATTTATCAAAATTCTGTAGGATCTTTTACAGGATCTGAGTTGTAAACCTATTATATAAAGGCTGAGTGTAGGAGATATAGATCTCTAAGTGGTAAGGCTTTTGAGCCTGAGTGTAGGAGAAATCAATCTCTGAGTTGTAGGCCTTATTGAAGGCTGAGGTAGGGCTGTTAGCCTGAGCTGTAGGAGTGTGGATTCACTCTGAGACTGTAGGAACCTGCTTGAGGTTCTGAGCTGTAAGATCTGAGGATCTGAGAAGAAGGAAGAAAGTTAGGCCGAATCTAGTACACTACTAGATAGGCGAAGGGGGGAAAGTGGATGTACCCAATACTTGGGGAACCACTATAAATCATGTGCACACTGTGATTGGCTATATTTCTGTGATGTGTTTGCTGTGTTAGTAGTATATCCTACAGAAAACTAGAGTTTATTATCTACCTTAGAATAAAAAAGAATTGAACCTATTCACCCCCTCCCCTCTAGGTGTATTAGGTTATCTTGAAACCAATTCTTTCAATCTCTTTTCATTCCAAGCCAATAAATGGTCATGCGCAGGTCCACATACATCTTAACTATACCAGGGTGAATCGAGTACCTGGACTGATGGGCCTCTTGCAGAATTTCTTCACGAATTCCTCCGGTAGCGGGAATGAATATGTGATGCTTGAATTATAGAATCACGGCATGCAAATTATAATCCGCCTGTGCCCCTCCTTGTAGAGATCGGATGATCGACATTACTTTTGGGTCGATCTTCTGGACTTCTCGTATCCGGTCTCGAATGTCGTATTGGATCTCTATCATATACAGCTGAGAATAGTACTCTTCCAGATCTCTTCGGGAAACCAGGGTAATCTCCAAGTCTATCAATGACTGGAATAGTTCCCTAGGAATCTGCTCCATCTAGCTCCTGGCTATCGCAGGCTGGCGTCTCAAGGCGTCAGCGACTCTGTTAGCTTTCCCGGGGTGATATTGGAGAGCGAAGTTGTAATCGTATAGGAATTCTAGCCATCAGCACTGTCGGAGATTCATCTCATTCTGCGTGAAGATATACTTGAAGCTCTTGTGGTCGGAGAAGATCTCACATCTTACTCCGTACAGATAATGCCTCCAGATTTTAAGGGCGAAGACGACGGCGCTCAACTCTAAATCGTGTGCTGTGTAATTTAATTTGTGCGGCTTTAACTGCCGAGATGCGTAGGCCACTACCCTGCCATGCTGCATTAGAATAGCTCCCAATCCCTTCAGGGAGGCATCAATGTAGATTTGGAATCCCTCGGTCCCTGAAAGAATCATAACGATTGGCGCAGAAGTCAGCCGCTTCATCAGTTCGAAGAACGCAGCCACGCACTCCGGCTTCCATCGGAATGCGACGTCTTTCTTGGTGAAAGTAGTTAGAGGTAGGGCAATCTTGGAAAAACCTTCAACGAACTTTCGGTAGTATCCAACAAGACCGAGAAAACTCTGGATATCCGCAACCATCCTGAGTGGCGGCCAATTTTGTACTGCCTGGATTTTGGTTTGGTCTACTGCCACTCCTTCCTTGTTTATTGTGTGGCCCAAGAATCCAAATTCTTTTAGCCAAAACTCACACTTAGTGAATTTGGCGAAGAGAGAGTGCTCCCAGAGTTTTAATAGCACCATCTACAGGTGCTGAGTATGGTACGTCTTGGTCTTTGAGTAGATTAAGATGTCGTCTATGAAGACGATGACCAAGTGATCCAAGAAGGGTTCGAAGACTTTATTCATCAGGGTCATGAAGGCGGAGGGCGCGTTGGTGAGCCCGAAGGGCATCACTAGGAACTCGTATAGACCGTATCGGGAGCTGAAGGCAGTCTTGGGAATATCTTCCTCTCAGATTCGAAGCTGATAATAGCCAGATCTCAGGTCCATCTTGGAGAACACGAATGCACCCTGCAACTGATCGAACAGTTCGTCGATCCTAGGGAGGGGGTATGTGTTGCGTATAGTAAGCTTATTTAGTTCTCTGTAGTCGATGCACAGTCGTAGTGTCTCGTCTTTCTTCTTGACAAAAAGCACCGGGGGCTCCCTAGGGCGAGGAACTAGGATGGATGAATCCAGCATCTATTAGTTCCTGTAGTTGGATTTTAAATTCAGTCAGCTCTTTTGGGGTCATCCGGTAGGGGGCTCGTGATACTAGTCGTGCTCCGGACACGAGCTCAATTTGAAAGTCGACAACTCGCTGGGGTGGCAATCCCGGGAGGGACTCAGGGAAAATATCTAGAAATTCGCGGACTACTGGGACTTTGGCGAGAACCTGGGTTTTGTCTTCCATCTCGAAATAGATAAGGTATACTTCGTCCTTCTATCGGACTGATTTCACAATCTACATAGAAGTTAGAATAATACGCGAGATAGAGGCCACACCTGTCAACGTGACGCTCTGTCCATTTGGGTTCTATAGCCGGACTTCTCGCGTGGAATAGTTTATCCGTGCTTGGTGCTCGGCCAGCCAGTCCATTCCCAGAATAATGTCAAATTCGATTATTGCTAGGATGGTCGCGTAGATCTCAAATTCTACTTCTCCCAACATAACCTGGAACAAGCACTTTTCCATAGATGTCATATCCGACCCGTCTGGTAGACGGATTCGTATAGATAATCCGGTTGAACGAATGACATTTTCTTTTGTTGCGATGAAATCATGGGAAACAAAAGAATGTGTTGCTCCTGTGACAAAAAGAGTCTTGGCAGGGTGTCCTTCTATCAACAAGATTCCTCACGACATGGGAAGTATATATAGATATATATCATCCAACTAATATATAAGATGTAAACACATATATATAAGTAATATAGAACATCAGTAGTAAGATCTGATATCTCCATATCGCCTAAAGTATATACTTATGACTATGTCAGGGGCCAGTCCATGCTATAGGTCCAATGCGTAGGCCTCCAGGGGCGCTGCTCGGCCCTGCTGGCCTCTCCTATCAGCTCTTCCTCTACGGTCTCTCTGACCCTGTCCCCGTGTCGGTTGTCCACCCTGAACTGCTCCTAATCCTGGTCTCCATGTCGCCTGTGGGCAGAAAGCTCCCATATGTCCCAGCTGCTAACATAAGAAGTAGTTCCCTGCGAAAAGGACATCTCATCGGGCCACTGGTGGGGGCTGTGGTGCTGGAGTTGGTCTGATGTCCGGCTGCGCAGTTGGGGGTGCTGGGGGTACTGGTGGGTGCCTATAGGGCTGTCTATGGCATCGCTGCCTGCGCTCTCTATCCTGTCTGTGGGGTGCGACTCCTCCGTCTCGCCTCTGGTCTCGAGGAATCTCTACCTGGCCTCTGCGCCACTGAGCCATTATCTGCTGGTCCAACTATAATGCTGCTGCATGGGTGGCTATGGTGTGAAAGGTGGCATGAGAGAGCATGATCGGGGCCTGCCTCAGGTCATCTCATAGTCCTCTGTAGAATCGAGAAGCTCTATCCATATCGGAGGCAGCCAGATTCCCGGCGAAGCATGCCAGGTGTATAAAGTATCTGCCGTACTCTGCCACTGTGTGGTTTCCCTGTCGAATGAGCAAGAACCTCTCCTGCAGTGCGGCTCGGTCTGCATCCGTGATGAAGAACTCTAGTAGAGCCACGGATAACACCTCCCAAATGATCGCGCTCAATGACCTATCTTGAAAAGTAGAGCGACTAGCAGCTCTCCACCAATCCCTCGCGTATCCCTCCAAAAGGGTCACCACTAAAGAGACTGCAGCCACAGCTGGGCGCATCATTCCCACTAATAGCTCCTCCACCCGCTCCACCCACTCCTCTACCTGGATGGCCGTCTATGTACTTCTTAAAGGGGGAGGCCTCAGTCCTCGAAAAGTCGTCAGCAGATCGGTAGGTGCGGTCATGTCTCGCAGTGGCTGTGTCAGTGCAGCCCGAAAAGTCGCTAGAATAGCCGTCAGTGTCTGCCCCATATCTATCACGACAAACGGTATGGCCGCGGGAGCGACCAGGTCTTGTGGTGGGGTAGATGGAACATATCTTCTGGACGAGGATCTCCCGTTACTATACTCCCGTATTTGGAGAAGTAACAGAAAGAGTGTCAGTATTTTTCAAAAGTAGGGGAAATTTGCAAAAAATGATAACCCAAGCGGAAAACAACGGTGTATAGGCGTACTACCGTACATTTAGAATCCCTAAGCCTCTACACTAGGGTCCACCAGGCTTCCGCTGTGAAGTTCATCCCGAACACAGAACAAAGCAGGGGACATAGGGATCCTGAGACTGCTCCACAAGGACGAATCGTGATGGCTCTGATCCATTTGTAGTGCCCCCCAACCTTTTTGCCCGGGTTGGGCCGGAGAGGTACTACTGGCGCAAGAAGTCCAACCAGTGTTATTAGGGGGAAACGATCCACCCTATCTAAGCACTATATGACCGCCTTGCTCGCCTCGAATCATAACATTCACAACCCATCAAAGTATAGCGGAAGCATTAATAGGGAACCACTGCAGATATATACATCACAACAAGTTAATACATAGGTTCTAGGGCCGAAGCATAAGCATTTATAAAAGCCCATGGGCTCTACATGTACTACGCATAACCCTCACAATCCCTCTCTCTATGTTGCACGACAGTACTCACATCTCTAAACTCCGTGGATGGCGGGGGTGCATCTACTCGAGTAGTCTTAGCCACTGGCGTAGTCTCCTACGACATCGAGTCACTACGATGCTCCATTTCCTGTGAATGGTTAATTAGATAACCGTTAGTCACAGAGCTAAGTGGAAACAAATCTCCTCCTCGGATCCATATCCTGAGGACGAGCACACACCCACCCAATAGAAGTAAATAGCCGAAGCAATGAGAGGGTTAGCACATCATTTCATATACGTATAACTAGGAGCATCTATAAAAGAGTGTAGGATAGTATAACTGGGAAACAGTAGGCATATGAATCAGTTATAACAAAGCTCTACTAGCACATCAGCACATCAGGTTTTCACATCCTGAATTCTATCGCAGACATTCATAGCCATGCACACACTACATACATTCATAGTCGCGTACACAAACCCTATGTCGACATAGTTTGGACCGATTTTGTTCCAGCAGGGTAGCGAGCCCCGCGGGCCTCACCGATGTGGCCGTCGGTGACAGTGGTCAGTCCTACCACTTCTGGGGGTGGTCATACCACACAACCCCAGGCCCTAACGTACAAACTTGTGTACTATTGGATGCGAGCGACATCTGGCGAATCATTTTGGCGGACTAGCGGAGGAAAATCCCGACGGGGAATATAACGGCCGATCACCCGTGGTACTCATCTTCCTGTCTCCTTGAGTCGTCGACCTTCACGCACCGGTATGAACGGTCTGTGAGAGAGACTGACCTGTCACTGCTTCACCGCAAGCAACTTACAAACAATAAAACAAAAGGGCAAACATGATATACACCGGGTCTACGTCGGCCTGCCCTACTAGGCTTTAGTCTTCGGGTGTCGGCAGTTAGCTCTACTTTCAACAAGGAGCGTGGGAGCGCAATATTTAGGGCTTGACCTGGGGGACTACTTCAACTCCAGTTATCCGCAATTATGGCTCAACTTTAATGGCAACTGCTCGTCAGAGCAGGACCCAGGATTATAATAGTAAATTACAATGAGGACAAGTGTGGTGATTAAGCTGCTTATTTAAAGTACTGGAATGAAACGTGACCAGTACGAGACTGGAGTGGTACTGACACGAAAGTACTAAAATAAGCTCGACCAGTGAGAGACTGGAGATGAACTGAATTGAAAGCACTAAACTAAACTTGACCAGTACGGGACTGGAGTAGTACTAAATTGAAAGTGCTAAAATAAGCTCGACCAGTACGAGACTGGAGACATACTGAAATACTAAAATAAGCTCGATCAGTATGAGACTGGAGATGTACTATAATATTAAAATAAGCTCGACCAGTACGAGACTGGAGATGTACTGAAATACTTATTTGATTATAAGAGGGGGGTCGCACGCTCCAATTTCCACCTTTGAGGGAAAATGGGCGAAAAAATGATCCGTGCGCGACCCTAGGCTTCCAACATTTTAGAAAAATATCAATACTTATTCCCACCCCAAATTTTGATACAACCCTTAGGATGACCTAAAATGAGCCTAGTAATTTTTTTATAATTTTTTGAAATATTTTGGACTTTTAATTTAGCCAAACAAATTTTATTTTGGCTTTTAAAAATAATTAATCAAATCCAAAAATTCTCAAAATTTTTGTGGAGGTAACCCTCATCATGGGGAACATCTTTCATGTTGGTTACTTTCCCCTAGAGGCATAAGTTTGGCCAAAACAAATCCCAAAGTTTATGTCTTGATTTGGTCTGCCTATAGCAGATTAACCTGATCCTGCGGCTGGAATTGAGCCGCAGGACATGATTTGTCCTTATGTCCCCACAGCGGATCGGCAGCGGATCCGCTGTGGGGGCGCTGATGTTGAGATGGAGGCGGGGATTAAGAAGATCCCGGCCGTTCATCTCTTTTTATGAGATGAACGGCGGTGATTTCTCCCCGTCGGAGAAGGAGGCGGTGGCTCACTGCTACCGCCGGCGGGCCACTGCCGGACGACGTAGCCACCCCCGATCGACTCGTCGGGGGCTGGCGAATAACTGGGCGGTGGTCCGGCGACCTGGTGCCTCCGGCCGTCTCCGAAAAACTCAAACCGAGGGCCTGGGGTGGCGGTGGCTCTGCTCCCGACGCCACCGCGCCACCCCCGCTAATCGGGTGGTTGGCTTCCCACCACTCCACCCCTGCCGACGCGCCGGGGGTCTGGCTTCTCGCCGGCGGTGGTCCTGCGGCCATGTGCCGTCGGCCGCCATCGCCAGCTCTAAACAGAGTTTTTCTTTGTTTTTGTGGGTGCCGCCGAAGCCGCAATTTCCGGCGGTACCGCCGCTCTCTGCCACTAGGGTCATCGCCCCCAGTGGTCTAGCACTCCCCCAGCACCACCACTGGCACTAGGGGAGGAGCTTCCATCCTTGGGCACCACCCGGCCTGAAACAAGGCTCATGTGGCGCTGACGGCGCTCCGACCGCCGAGAGGCACATGCAACACATCCAGATCGTGGATGGGGGAGGGAGAAGGGTTCCACCTGGGTCTGGTGGGCTCGGGAGGGGCCGGCCTGGTCAGCCATGCCAAGTTGGCAGTGGTGGAGGGGGAGGGAGGCCTTGGCTTGCCTTTTTCCGGCCACCTGGGCTCCGGCAAGGGTCGGGTAGGGGAGAAAGACTTGCTCAGAGGCTTGAGGGTAAGAAGATGGGGAGGGAGCCTTTTATAAGTTTTATGAGGGGGGATCTCCTCCCCTAGGCAAGGTGGGATTAATCCCTCCTTAGGGAGGGATTAATCTCCACCCTCCAGCTGTCCAAGGACAGCTGGAGGCCCCATCTTTTCCCCATGTAGGGAAAAGAAGATGAAGCCCTTATGGGCTTGGTCCTTTTGAATAAGAGAGGGGGAAAGAGAGGAGAGGAGGGGTAGGGTGGGCCTCCACTCCTAATGGTTGTTTGTTAGTTGGGGGCCCAAAGAAGAGTGAGGGTGGCATGGGCTATCCTCCCTTGGAGAGGAGGTGGGCCACTACTTGGAGAAAAATCCAAAAAATGGGTTTTTAGGGGGGTTTGACCAAGTGAACCCTAGGGTGGGTACCCCTTGCTGGTCAAAATCAAAGTGGGTTCAAGTCATCGGGGTCGGGTCAAAGTTTGGGTGTTGTGTCATAATTGGTGTGCGCATGCTTTTCGGTGCGCGACTATGCTTGATTTGACCACGAGTTCACCAGTTGTCGTCGAAATTGACTGGGATGACTTCTGTTGACTTCATATTGACCACACGAGTCCAACGCCACTTACTGGGGTTAAATCGGATTCTATTTGGCGAAAGTCCAAAATTTGCGCGTCGTAGCGCGTTAAAAACGGTCAAAGTTTCTAAATCTGTCGTTAGATCTCGAATTGTGACGCGATGGGTTCTGATGCACTTGTCTAGGTTTTTTGAGGTCACAGGAATCGACAGAACTCAATTCAGAGTTCTCTAGCTCGATATCCAAAATCTCACTCTCATTGCATTTTACGAGGAATGGTCACATCTACTATATGACCTCGGGGTCCAACTAAGCGAGTTCTAATGCACTCGTATTGACTATTCGAGGTCACAAGAACTGACAGAACTTAATTCGGAGTTCTCTAGCTCTATTTCCCGCCTAGAGTTATCTCCTATCGGGTCATGGATAGGGTTCTGGCCACTTTTATTGGCCCCACTAGGGCTCTGGTGGCCCAATAAAAGTCGGGATGTTACAAAAGCTAGCAGTTGCACCAATGGTATCATCTGCAATCAGATAGGGGGAGAAGAGAATTACAGCAGACCAGCTCTCCCCTGTCTATTCAGAAACCAAGAAGGGATTGATCAAGTGGTGATCAAGAGCGGAGATCAATGTAATGATCAGGATAGTACTGAGTGGGTTGAACACTCTTGTACTGCTAATCAGAAAGTTGAAGCCAAAGGAAAGTCAGATGCTAAAGAAGGGGAGAAGATCTGGCTCAACAAAAAGAAACTGTGAAAGGTACATAAGTCCTTGATGTGACATCAAGACTATAAAGACCATTGAGTGTTTTCAAGACTTAGATGGACTCAAGTGTCCAGCAGTAGGAATGATATGGATGATCCTGTTGAGGGGGAGCAAGCTCAGCACCTGCAGAAATGATGACAGGAAATGCTCCTATAAAGGGGCGGCATGTCCAGCACTTGTTGGAACAAGATCAACCTCCTGTTGAGAAGAAGCAAGCAACTGCTGCAATAGATCATCTGTCACAATAGCTAATCAGTTTGTCTTAAGGACAATACACAGACCAAGGGTTAGAATATGAGAAGAGGGACAGCTAGCAGCCAGCTCAAGAGGATCCATGGTTCACTCAAGCTGAACTATGTTCGCAGTTAGTTCAAATGATGCAGTGTTGTATTGTATTATTGTATCAACACTGAAGGTATGACTCATAAACTAGCAGACTGATCACTAGGATGATTTCCTTAGCAGTATCAACATAGGACTTTGTCTATGATCATGAGATAATATCTCCCAAGACATTTTCTACTCAATCAATAGATATACCTATTGAAGAAGACATAAAGTGGGAGATATATGTGGCAATACATATGGGGAAATGCTTCTAGTGGTGCTCCACTTAAGTTTTAAGTGATATAAAGGAGAGTTCATATTACTTGAGCAATTTCTCAAGTAGTATGAGGGTACATTGACTTAACTTATTAAGTTAATACAATTAATTTTGAGCACGATGTATTATACCTATTGAAGAAGACATATTGAAGAAGATAGAAAGGGGGAGATATGTATGGCAATACATAAGGGGTGATGCTTCTAGTGGATCTCCACTTAAGTTTTAAGTGGTATAAATGAGAGTTAATATTACTTGAGCAATTGCTCAAGTAGTATGAGGGTACATTGACTTAACTTATTAAGTCAATACAATTAATTTTGAGCACACTGTATTATTATATCATAAGCTTGTAGTTATAGCAGATTATAAACTACAGTTGCATGAATTTAGAAGCATATTATGTTAATGCCTCTTAGTGCTTGTTGGATGTTCTGCCTTCTTCAAATAGGGAGAGATTGTTAGGTCCATTGCCCACAATGTTTCCTACATTGGATTTGAAGAGGCATCACCATCAAGACTAAGAGCATAGTTGTATTTGATGTTGTTCAAGCTCATCATGTGCAGGATGTTCCATGGAACAAGTCTAGACAGGTTGTCTAAGTGATGTGACAGGTGGTCACAAAGTGAAGATGCTGGAAAGGCAGGAATTAGCCTGAGTGGCCAAGTCAGGTAAACTCTTACCTATGATATGGGCTGACAGAAATCTGTCTAAGTCCATAGGCGTTGAGTGATGAAGACACACTCAACTCCATGCAGCAAAAGGCTCTGAGTAGAACCCAGTTTAGAAATTCATCGAAATGAGTTCAGAGTTTGTCGAGCTGAGCTCACCATTCGTCGAGCTAAGTTCAGATTTGAGACTCTGAGTTCGTCGAACTGAGTTTAGAGTTTGTCGAGCTCAGTTCGCCTTTCGTCGAACTCAGTTCAGTTGTCGAACTAAATTGCAGAAAGTTTTTTCTAAGGCAAAAAATGTTGAGTGATGAAGACACACTCAACGCTCTCAACGCCAGAGAAGTAGGAATATCTTGGCTAAGGAAAAAGCATTGAGATAGCTAAGAGAGCTGAGAAGTATGTCTCAGCATAACTGCTGAGACAAAGCAGCTAGAATTTCTCTAAGTCCAGAAGCATTGAGTGAAGCAGGTTCACTCAACGCTTCTCATAAAGAAGGTAGCGCTGAGAAGATTAAAGTTCGTTGAGCTCTGCCCACAGATCGTCGAATGCAGGTAAAGCCAGAAAATCTAAGGCAAAAGTGTTGAGACATCTGAGAAGAAGGCGTTGAGACCGCTGAGACAGTCTCAGCTGAGAAGAAGAAAGCGTTGAGACCGCTGAGAAGAAACCGCTAAGATAGGAGTTAGTCTTAGCACAACCGCTGAGACAAGTGTTTGTCTTAGCTGAGTACAAGAAAGAGTTGAGACAGTTAAGCAGAAAAATGGTTAAGGCAAAAAGCGTTGAGTGGAGGTTGCTCACTCAACGCTGTCAATGCCTAGTGAAGATAGAAAATCTGTCTAAGTGTTTTGGCGATCAGTGATGCTCACACACTCAACGCCAAGCAGCACATAGCTGATAAAGCAAGTTGACGTTGAGTAAAGCTGATTCACTCAATGCCTAGAAACAGTTTTATACTCTAAGTAGTTTGGTGTTGAATGAAGGTTACTCACTCAACACCATGAGACAGTAAATATATCTAAGTGTTTTGGCGTTGAGTGATGCTTACTCACTCAACGTCTATGCTAATGTTGTTTGATTTTTGGCTAAGTCCACAGCTGATGACGTCAGCAAATCAACAAGTCAACATATTTCAAATTAGTGGCGTGATCACTATAATAAGCGACAAATGGTGTCGCAGACCTACTGTACGACAGTTGGCATTAAAGTAAAGTTATTGTTGGACATTAATTATGTGGGGCCTACTGGTCAAGAGTCGTTGGGTCAACAATCAATAAAAGAAAAGAGCCGTATAGAGGAAAACATACTTCTAGGAAAAAGAAATCAAGTTAGTTCTTCTTCTCCGCCATTGTTGTAGAGCTGAAGAACAGGAAACTATAATCTATAGAGAGAGAGAGAGAGAGAGCAATTTAGTTGTTGGATCAAGACCTTCAACAACAAGATTGCTGGTGTCATTCTCACATGCACCAGTAAGCTAGTTCAGAGTATTTTCTCTGAGGGAAAAGGTAGCAGCCAAGGGCTGACCCTTGCTGCAGGTTCTTCACAGTTCCAACAACACAAGCACCTGAAGATCTTTATCTGGAAGCTATGAAGAGAAGAAAGTTTGAAGAACCTGAAGGAAGTATCAAGGGACCTTTCCTCAGGAGTCAAAGTTAGGGCTGAATCACCTCAGCCTAGGAAAGGAGCAAGAGGCAGAACTACTCCAGTCTCCAAAGTTAGAGATGTGATTTTCTCTGCTCAGGTTGCAGCAGTTAGTTGTAGTAACTTCACTGACCAGAAGGAAAATCCCTAGTGTTGTGAAGAAGTAGTTAGGGCTGAGCTTCAGTCTCATTTCAGGAAGTGGCATAACATTGCTCTACAAGTAACTTCCAGCACAAGTAATTATTTATTATTGTGGAAGTAGTTAGGACTAAGTATATCTTAGTTCGGTGAAGGTAGACTCGGGAAATAAATTCTTGTAGTCATTGTTGGGTTGAGTCTATCTCAGTCAAGAAGCTTGACACAGAGAAATATCTCTTGTGTCAAGAATATCCATCAAACCACCTTCATCCTGTAAGATTCAGTTTACCTGAATCTGAGTTGTAGGTGACTTTTTAGTCACTAAGCTATAGATGTCCTACTGGGGTACTGAGGTAGGATCAAAGTGTGGATCTGAGTTGTAGGGCTAATTGCCTGAGGTAGGAGAGTGCTGCTCTCTGAGTATAGGGTCTTTGTGCCTGAGGTAGGTGATAAGTTTGTCACTAAGCTATAGGTACCTGGAGGGGTACTGAGTTGTAGGAGTGTTGCAGCACTCTGAGAGTAGGGTCTTGTGCCTGAAGTTGTAGGACTGAAAAGCCTGAGCTGTAGGCCTTAGTTATAAGGCTGAGGTAGGTGGCTTGCGGGGTCATTGAGTGTAGGAGCACTGCAGAGCTCTGTGGTAGGATCCTTTGCGTTCTGAGTTAGGGATTTCCGCCCAGCCTGAGTATAGGGCTTAACAGCCTGAGGTGGGTGGTCTGCTTACCACAGAGTGTAGTCCTTTGTGCAGTGAGCTAGAATGCTCCACTCGCCCCTTCTACACTCCCCCCTTCTCAGGCATGTAGGGCAGCCCCAAAAGTACTTGGCCCCCTCCTGACTTCCCATGAACTTGGAATGCGCCAAAATGACTTGTCTGACTCTTACTGACACCACTCTCCGGATACGGGGTTGTACATAGATCAAACCATTTTTGTTCATCTTCAAGCCTGCAACACAGAACAGCAAACTTTTTCAAGCTTGAAGAAGAAGCAGAGCTCTGCAGAAGTTCTCTACAGCACAAGCAGATTCAACTCTAAAGATATATTTTCTTATTGATGTGAGGAAGAAGGATTGTTTACAACACTGTCAAGGAAGAGGACATGGAGATTTTTCTCTGTAGTCATTTCACTCAAACCTTTATTCAAATCAGTAAGATCTCCCTAGAGATTTGAGTTGTTAGCCTAATTTATAAAAGTCGAGTTAGGAGTGGGCTTACTCTGAGCTATAGGGTCCTAGATTTGATCTGTGGTAGGAGATTAGCTGGATCTCTGAGTCGTAGGAGTTGGTGAACTCTAAGTTGTAGGGTCCTGTAGTGGATCAGAGGTAGGGTCTTGGAGTGGATCCGAGGTAGCGTCCTAGAGTGGATCTGAGGTAGGACTGGAAACAGTCTGAGCTGTAGGAGTGGTGTTCACTCTGAGTTGTAAGATTCTAAGGGATCTGAGATGTAAGCTCAAGGAGCTGAGTATAAAGGAGTTAGTCGAATCTAGCACACTGTTAAATAGGTGAAAGGGGAAAGTTGATGTACCCTAGATAGGGCAACCACTATAAATCTTATGTTTTTTTGTGATTTGAAAGCAAACATCTAACATAAACACACATCAAAATCTAACTTGAAAAGATCCTAAAGATTTAAAACAAACATATTCACCCCCTCCCCCCCCCCCCCCCCTCTAGGTGTTTAACTACCCTTAGAAAAGACTTTCACTTAGCTCCTGAGTGCTCGAGTGCACAAACAGTCATAGAGAGAAGATATAGTAGCCAAGAAGGTTTTTTTATGTGGAAACCCCCGAAAAAGGTTGAAAACCTACGCAGTTGGGTTAGTGCCGACCGAACTCACTATTTACTATTTTGTACAAAGTTCTTTGAGAACACGGGGAAGACAAGTCATACCAACACTTGCCTTGATTCTACCATGATAGAAATCTCAAGTCAACAATGACATATCAGATTCTACTAGACAATTCTAGAATGAAACGGTTGATCAACCTTTAGGAAGAATTTACAATCCTAAACAAACTCTAACACATCCTACACGAAAATTACGGATCAGTAATAAAGGTGGGATTTAATTACATCATCAAAACGTATAACCTTTACCCAAGCTAGACAACAAAAAGAAAATCAAGAATATGATGATTATAATTGCAATTGGTTAAGAGATCATATCGTCATGATACATCAATAAATTAATTCAATAATCATGAACGCATGCAGTAAGAAATTTTCTGCAAAAAGTTAGGGTAAAGAAGGGAAGTGAAAGAGGAAACCATCACTTGCCTTGGTTTTACTAGTGAAAGACGTCCAAAATCACTCCTTGACATAGACCGGGGCTAGAGAAAATGAGGGAAGCCGAAATCTAATAAAAACGGCCAAAATCAGAGTTAGGGCCGAAAACCCTAGCGAGAAAATCTCAAGAAAAGAGGAAGATATTACCATGATGATGAGGCTCTCGCTGAGAGCTTTCCGGATCTATGATCGGTTGAAGATTTCGAGCACCAGAGCACCATCGGCGGCCACCGGAAGAATTACGGAAGAAATTCTCTCTCTCTCTCTCTCTCTCTCTCTCTCTCTCTCTCTCTCTTTCATGCCGCTCTGGTTCAGAAGGTGAACAGGAATTCGATCCAAAGTGAAGGAGGAGAAAGAAGATAAGTATATATATACTAAGGGTATTATTAGGTTAATCAGCACTTAAGCAAATCAAACCGGGATCGCGTGAACCGGACATCCCGAGAAGAAAGAAGTCATACTCGAGAATACAGAAGTTGTTCTCGATAAGGAAATAGATACTCTCGAGAACACAGAAGTTGTCCTCGAGAAGAAGAAATCGTTCTTGAGAAGAAGAAGCCGCTCTCGAGAACACAGAAGATCACTTCTCGAGAACAAAAGGTAGTTCTCGAGAACAGAGAGATTACTTCTCGAAAACAAAAGGTAGTTCTCGAGAACAGGAAGATTACTTATCGAGAATAAAAGGTAGTTCTCGATAACAGGGAGATTACTTCTCGAGAACAAAAGGTAGTTCTCGAGAACAGGAAGATTACTTCTCGAGAAAAAAAAGGCAATTCTCGAGATCAGAAAGACACTTCTCTCTCGGGAAACAGAAAAATTTCTCGAATTCAAGGAGGAAGAACATCTTGAATTCGAACTCAGTTCGAATTTCATCGAATGCAAAGGCCATTCGACGAAATCAGTTCGAACATCGCCGAACGCAAAGGGAACAACTCCGTTGGATGAATTTAGTTCTAAATTCGTCGAACGCAAAGGGGAAACCATCTCGACGAAGTCATATCGAAATTCGTCGAACGAAATTCCCGATCAACGAATTCCGCTCGACGCTTCATCGAACTCAAAACAAAGGACCGCTCGATGCTTCGTCGAGCTCGGCTCGATGTTCGTCGAGCCCAAAACAGCGCACAAAAATTATGTTAAGTTCGACGAAAAAAATGACCCTACGGGGCTTTACGAGAAATAAGAGGGCTATCCAAAAATTAGAACAAGGCACACAACTTGTACAATATCCACATGAACAATCAGGTTCAAAGTGTTGAACAAGTGACTGGGAGTTCAAAACAAAGGCCCAAATGTGCCGAATTAAACGTGTTCAACGGTGACGACAATCCTAGAATCCGACGTACCATTCTTGAGACACTATCATCAAAGGCTTACACAAGCAAGGAAAATCCTCACAAGGATCCAAACACGTGCTGAGACTACAAATGCTCGGAACGCAACAAAATCGGACAAGTCCAAGTCCTCAAAACCTCAACCTTTAATACAGGGAAGACATTCCAACCCAACAAAATCCCAAAATCTGGAAAAGATAGGCCCAACGAACGCGAAAATACACAAACGGTGCAGCGCCATCAATAAAACAAAAGAGGTTAACGCCCTGACGTCAAAATTATGACGTCGACAGACTAAATAATGACATCAGAAAATCGAGGGAGTTACACTTTATCACTACTAAAGAAATGACACCCTCCTTCTCGACTACATGTACTGTATCATCAACAGTAATAATAGTCTCGTTACCTGAGTACGCTTGCAGAGAGGAGAACTTCGACTCATCTCCGGTGAGGTGGTGACAACACCTCGAGTCCACTATCCAGTCAACTTGGTAGTTGATGGTGGATAAAGCACGGTCGTATATGCCCGTCATGAATGCAATCCCCATCCTGCTTCCTCTTTATCTACAGCGTACCCCGGCTACAGCTTAACTTTGCAGTCCTTCTTGAAGTGACCCAGCTTGTTGCATCTATGACACCTTAGCCCTTCCTTCTTCTTCCAATCTCGCTTATGAGGATCACTCCTCTCTTGCTAATAAGTAGTTGAAGGGTCATCGCCAGTAGATGACTTCTTCTTCTTGTCCCATCTCTTCTTCTTCCCTGAGAAGAGCACCTCACTACCTCCTTCAGAGATAGTGGGTTCAGCCATCTGCCTTGCTAGGTTCTCCTATGAAGCTAACAGGATCTCTAACTTTAGAAACAAGAGGGCAAGTCAGCGGAGTATTCACTACGTGGCGACCTCATTCATTTTCGGGGCCGTGCTTACATACCCGTAAGAGATGGGATCTAGGGAGACATACTCAGGGAGGCACACTGCATACGGTATTCAGTGCACCCCGGGATCACCAAGATGACGGCGGATCTGAGGAAGAGCATGTATATTCTCGGGATCAAGAGAGATATAATTGATTTTGTAACACACTGCGAGGCATGCTAGCGAGTGAAGGCCGAGTATAAGAGCCCTGGAGGATTATTGTATCCATTACTAGTTCCAGAGTGGATGTTTGAGCATATTTTGATGGATTTTGTAGATGGTTTGCCTTTCTCTCACTCCGGGCATAATTCTATATGGGTCATCGTGGATCAATTGACCAAGGTATCCAAGTTTATCCCAGTCTGGAAGGACGCTCCAGTTGGTGTATTGGTGAGGTTGTTCGTGGAGCAGTTTGAGTACCATGGCATACTAAGACAATTATATCGGATCGAGAAGGTCGATTTACTTCTAGGGAATGGAGTGCGGTGCAGGAGTACTTAGGTTCCCAGCTCTCATTTAGCACTACCTTTCATCCACAGACCAATGGGCAGATGCAGCGGACCAACAGGACCATGGAGTATCTGCTGCGGTTGTGTATACTTTATACGGGGAAGCCCTGGGAGAGGTTGTTGTCATTATTTGAGTTCTCTTACAATAATATCCATCAAGCCAGCATTGGCATGGCACCCTATGAGGCTCAAAAAGAGAGGAAGTGTCAAACACCACTATGTTGGGTTCAGGATGTGGACCCAAAGGTTCTTGGGTCAGATTACGTCGAGGACACGGACGCGCACATTCGGCTGATCAAAGACAGGATAATAGAGGCTCAGAGTCGACATATAAAGTATTACAATGCGAGGCATCATAAGGTAGAGTTACAGATGGGAGCAAGGTGTTTTTGAAGATACATCTGATGCACGGTGTTTTGCGGGTGCGTATGCACAAGAAGCTCAGCCCTAGATATATGGGGCCTTATACGATCCTGGAGCGGATCGGCCCCTTGGCATACAGGCTGAAGCTACCGCCGGAGTTAGTAAACCTGTACGATGTAATTTATTTCTCCTCACTTTGGAAAGCATTACTTCGGCAGGAGCAGCATATTACTTCTACCTCGGGCCCGATCGCATCTGATCGGTCATTTCGTTTGGAGCCAATCTGGATCGACGATACAACGGTCCACATTTTGTGGAAGAAGAGCATCCCTTTGCTCAAGGTGATGTGGTCCAATCATGGGCAGGAGGAGCACACTTGGGAGCCCTTGGACCTCATGCAAAAGAAATACCTGAAGCTCTTCACCTCAGGTCCAAACTAAACTTCCTACAATTTGATCTTTTCTTCACTAATGAAACCTCGTAGACCCGAGCTTGAATTTCGAGGTCGAAATTTTTGTTTTGTTTATTGGAATTTGTAACATCCCCTACACTTTTAAACCCCCTAAAGTTAGGTTTAGGGCTTGGGTGGTGCATGGAGGCCCAAGTGTGACCCTAGCCCAGCATGAACTTAGGGAAATTGATATTTGCACCCCTAATGTGCACAAGTCAACCTAGGCCAATTCACCCTCACATGAACTCACCACCTCACGGTAAGCTCACTAATACTTCTCTAACCTTAAGAGAGAGGCAACTGAGTGATGGACTCAAGGCTAGGTCAATCAAGTGAGTCAAATTGACTAAAGTCATCTTTATATCAATATAGGTCAAAGCTTCACCTGAGATGTCCAATTGGCCATAAAACCTAAAACTGACCTTGCCCCTAGTCTTAGGACATCAAGGGAGAATCAAGTGATCTGAAAGTCCCATCAAGGTGTCGCCAAGTTGACCAATTAGATAAAAGTCAAACTTGGCCTTATTTAGGTCAAATCACACAATTTGACAAAATTGGCCCGATTGGGGCATCACCATGATCCAATCAACATTGGGTGGTATCAAGGGACTCAAGTCACACCCCTTGGCCCAGTCAACCCATAAAGTTGACCAAAGTTAACCCCAAGGTCAACCATGGTCAAATTAACCCCTAAAGGCTAAATTGGAGCTCAAGCCAATCCAAGTGGGCTAAGGCCTTGCCCAAGGCCAATCATTCAGCCCATGAGATTTTTCAGATTAAATAATCTGAATTATGTGAGTTTAATAGGGATTTAATGTGGGTAATTAGTGGTGAAGTTTCATTTGGACGGGGAATAATGGAGGGAGGCCAAGTGACACTCTCTTCTTCTTCCCCAACACCTCCTTTCATCTCCCTTGATGAAGACGAGTTTTCCTGCAGTTACAGATCGGCCACCATTAAGGAGGGCCATTAATGGTCATGGCCTAAAACTCCCTTTTATGGAAAATATTTAAACACCACTCTTTAGCCCAATTCAACCCTTTCATCACCTTCAGAAGCTCTAAAGCAGTCGAAATCGACTCTTGGATCAAAGCTTTCGGTGGAGATTCAAGATCGGTAGAGGTTCGTTGGAAAATGCCAAAATCCATGGCGACCTGCCAGAGTAGCCGCATCCAAGAGCAAAATCAAGCATGCTTCTCCCACTCTCCCCCTGTGCAAGCATCTTAGATCATTAGAGATTGAAATTGGGCTCAAAGGAGCCAGTTTCCATTTTGAAATTCCATGGAAAATGCCATTTTTGGCTCCTCTCGGGTTCGCCGGAAACCGCCACCTCGTGCGGCCAAACCACCGCCGGGCAATAGCCACCACCTCAACGGAGGTGGTGGTGGCGGTGGCTGGCTGGTGAAGTTGCCAGGTGACCAGCAAATAGCACTGGAAAGATGTCCAGGTCGGGAAGATCTCGGCCTTAGGCTAGAGGAGGAAGATGAAATCACCACCGTTGATTTGGATTTATATTAATTATTATATATTTTACCCCTTTAATATGCACTTTTTGATGCTAAAAAATGTGGCCCTTAGGGCCTGAACCATAAAAAGTGTCCAACATAAAAGGTAGTCTTGTGAGTCTACTTTAATTAGAAATTGAAATCATGTCATTTTGGGCACTATAGCTCCCTATAGGGCAATTCTTGTGGGACTAGTCCTTTGGGTAGGTCAGTCACTATTTCTTTAATAACTTTTAATTGATTAAGGGGATTGACTTGAAATATGGGGCATGTAAGCAGATACCATAGATACACCTCCCATTTTTGGACAACATTTTCCTATGGTTTTAGGAAAATTATGATTTTTCATAAAAGTGAAATATTTTGATGAAAAATAATTTTATGGACCCCAATTTTGGCGGGAGTCTCAATAGGGCAATATAAAGCCCTGGTAAATATTAAAGTCATTTGAAGCTCTGCATGTGGTTGCAATTCCAATGCATGAGGGCTTGTGATATGTGGTGTGCAATTAGTCAAAAGGTGTATCTTGTGAATTTAGCAAGATTGACTTGGTCAAATTGAGTGAAATTTTATACATGAACTTTTTTAGTGAAAGTACACCTACTCATGATGTTTTAAAACATTGTTAGTTGATTAGCGTAATAAATGAATTAATTAGTATTTTTATGCATATGTATTAATGAAATTAGGGTAACTAAAATAGTTACAAAAATTATGAAATATTGTCAATAACAATGTTTTAGTATGATACACACTGGATAAATTAATTGGAATTTTTTTAAATCAGAATCTTAGAATTGCAGTTATAATTATCATTTTTTCCCTTATATATTATTGATGTAATTGTTCTCAAATTGAGTTATAAAATTATACATTTCTGGAATAAATAATTATTTACCATTTTTAACCTCTAGTAATTTTTTTGGAATTACTTGATGAGTATTTATAGTACTTCATGTGTAACATGACCTAGTGGATTATATTTTTGTAATTGGAAATTAAATATCAAATATTATTGCAATGATGTGAAATTTGGTCTGAACCTTTTATTATCATTGTGACCTTGTGGAAATTTTTTGTTACTGTTTGGACCCTTGGAAGTGATAATTCATGTTCAAATCCACTAATGACTTATATTTTTGGAAAATTCAATTATGGTCAATTTAATTTAGAAAATTGTGAAACTTCGGAACTTCATCATAACTGAGTATTCATACCCTTGTAATTAATCGTATGTCATTTGGATAAAATATTTGGCTGTTACAACCCTTACACTCATATCGATCATTTGGACTGCATTTAGTAAAATAAAAGGGTGATTGTTAGATGCGATACAAATTGATTCTAGTCAGGTTGGGGTATTTTTAGGACCTTAATGTGATGTTGGTTGGAGTTCTAATGGGTTTACCCAGAGGTGGTGTGATTTTGTGTACATGGACCCTAAGGGGCGTAGTTAAGTTTGGGATCAACGAAAGATTGTCGTTCCCCTATATGAAGCATAAATCATCATAAATTTCTAAGAGTCACTATGTGAGAGGGTTTGATTAAGGGTAGCATAACATTACTAAGTGCCTTGAAAAAGAGAATGATGGGGTTCAACACATCATAGTTCCTAGTACCGATGTGAGCCCTTCATAGGGTGACCTCGGGAAATCCAATGTTAACCATAAATCACTATGTAATCCGGAAGTTAGACAAGAGTAGTTTGATAGGATTAAAGTATATTATAGCAATCTCACACTTGGTTGGGTTCGGGTGATATAGGACTTGTTAGTCTTACGAGCTGGTCGCTCAGGAGGGTATTGTTATACTTGATTTTTTTGTTTATGTGGTGGGTCACTTGGTACTAGTCCAGTCGGTACACCGACAGAAGTATGATGACTCTGGTGTAGTGTGTAGACCTTTGGGGAGCGAGACCGGTAGGATGTTTATATTGAGGTCTGGAGGACTATGTCCCCTAAGAGCACACCCGACCACAGAAGACTGGTAGTTGTCAGCAAGAGTACGCAGGGGCTCCGCTGTTGTGTTCTTAGCGTTGAGACGTACGAGAGCTCTAGGCCTGCTAGTGTGCATGCCCGCCTAGGAGTGGAGACACCCGCTCCACTACCACCATAAGCCACGACGGTTGGTACCTGATATGTTGGTCACCTCCAAAAAGTGGGGATGCACGAAAGGTATGTGCACAGAGTCGTGTGGTGAGCTACATAATAAACATTGCATTACATATCATGGCAAAGCATACGCACTTGCAGATTCTCATCATATAAATTAGTATAAGCTCTTTATATGATGAGTTATAATTTCGGAAATCTTAACTTATAAGTTTGTGTGGGCATTCATATAAGTTAAGGTACACTTCTGTGATGATAGTGTAGCTGTTTTACTTTACTAGTTTTACTTAGCTCCTTTTACTGTACTTTTATACTATGCTAGTTGTTTCTCTTCTTTAATTTTGATATTGCTCATACTGATATAAAACTGTTAGAGAATCATATATAAATCACTGTCACCTACATATCCATTCGGCTATTATTGGTCCTCCAGTTTCTTCCTCCCACGCGGTGCTTAGGAGTTGCGGGGGTGAGGCGAGGACGAAGCAGTTGAGTCTAGTTTGACTGACGGTCATTGGACCACATCATTTTAGGGACACATGAAGATGCCGCCGCAATTCGACCAGGCGCAGCAAGAGATTGAGACACCAAGATTTGAGGAGTCGGAGCCGCGTACTACTAATACCCGTAGTCAGGTTGATGATTATATGGTTTAGCTTCCGCATTGTTAGTTGAGAGAGTTTGTTATTTATGATGGCTATGTACTGGGCATAAGCCATATTTCAAATACTCTTTCATTTATCTCGTGTGGACCTTTTGGTTAGATATTTTTATATTTATTTTGTGATGTGTGGACTTGTTTACTTCTTTTCTCGTTGGTAATGTGAATGATCGTGCTTGTCGGCAGGGTCGTTGTCTTATGGTGGCAACTAACTCGTAGTGGGTTTCACTGTAAGGTGATGGTCTGAGACAGAAATCTCTTCTCGGTCGTACCCAATTCCGAGGGCGATTTTACACGAGCAACTACTGAAGACCCAGAGCACAACGAGCACAACACTCCCCATCTTACATGTAGAAAATACTTAGCTCTACGAGTGGTGGCCTATCACCCTCAGAGCCTCTCTCTCCTTCTCTCTCTCCATCTCTCTCTATGCATCTCTTGTTACAAGTAAAAAGATATAGTGGAAGTTTGGTCGGCATAACCCCGACTATGTGGATTTTTAAGCCTTTCTGAGATTTTCCACGTTAAAAAATTCTCTTGCCAACAATCTCATTTTTTCATTGATTGTTTGCGCGCTCGATCGCTCTCGAGATAAGATGGTTCTATTTTAGACTGATTTACAATAGCATCGAGTTGACGTGCAATACAAATAGTATGGATTTAATTAAATATATATTACAACTGTAAAGAAGCATTACAATTATAATTAAAGATAAATTACGTCTGTAATGACAATTTTACGATCCTAATATAACATTGTGAATGTAGGAATTTAATTACAAGCGTAAATAATATTGATAGAAGATAAATTGCAAAATTTTTAAGATGGAAGTAAACAATTAAAGTGGCTCACTTACATTGTCTGGTTTTCTGGAAGCTTTCTCGACATTGTCCATATTATTTGAAGGTATTTTGCTGTCAAGTTCTAATATGAACATTAAGGCTTTGTTTGGTAAGCCATTTTGGCTCCGGATCGTTTTGTCAAAATGCAAAGAGTGGTCAAAACATTTGTTTTTCCGTCATCTATTCCAAACGCCCGGTGTTTCTCCATGCTCAAAAAACTTCGGGTGGAAACCTGGCCCAGCGACTCCAATTGGCCGCATTTAGGGAGGAGGAACCGACTTCTTGGAGGGCCCCGACACCGTCATGAGCATGCAGCCCCCAAGAGGAACCAGCTTCTTGGAAAAATGGCCCCGCCACCGCCGTGAGCGTGCAGTTCCCGGGAGGAAACGACTTTTTGGAAACCTGGCCCCACCACCGTCGTGAGCAAGCAGCCCCCTTCCACGCCACGGCTTCCAGCCGGTTCGCCAGCAGTGGAGGCATGGCGAACCCGTTGGGGGAATCCTGGCGTTGCTCCGGCAGGCCGCCAGCGATGGAGCAAAGCGGAAGCAGGGCAGAGGAATGGCGGATGCGGGCGGAGCAACATTCATTGTGGTTGCGACATTTGTTATGAGAGCGACATTCAGCGTGAGAGCGACATTCAGCGTGAGAGCGACATTCAGCGTGGGTGCGACATAATGTCGCACCCTTGACATTTGTCGTGTGTGCGACATTTGTCGCGGGTGCGTGCGATATTTGTCGTGGGTGCGACATTTGTCGTGGGTGCGACATTTGTCGTGGGTGCGACATTTGCCGTGGGTGCGACATATGTCGTGGGACGACATATGTCGTGGGTGCGACCATTGTCGTGGGGGCGACTGTTGTCGGGGGTGCGACATTTGTCATGGGTGCGACAATTGTCGTGGTTGCGACACTTGTCGTGGTTGGGACATTTATCGCTGGGAGAAACATTTGTCATGAGGGGATACATATTTGTTGAGGACAACATTTGTCGTGGAGTAGAGATCTTCAAAAAAGCCAAAACTGGAAGTAAAACATGAACAAATACATTTGCTACTGTAGCACTCTCGCCTCCCCAAATTTTGGGACTCAAATCTAAGGCCAAGACCACCACAGATCAAAAAGTAATCAACATAAAAGTTGTTCGTCTCGCCAATATCTACAACTTTCATGTTGATCATTTTTCGATTTGAGACCATCTTGACCCACAAAATGTCATGTCCGTACGCCCGTACACAAGTTTGTGTTGAATTCTGTGAAGTGAAAGTGGGTGAATGGAAGGCTTGGGAAACCTATCCGCGCGGACTACGCGGACTGGGTTGGCGGACTGCTAGGTCGGCAGGGATGTTGCAGGCGGTTTGCTCTGTGGCGGCCTGGGCGGTCTGTTCGCGCGGACTACGCGGACAGCAGCGGCGGTCTGACAGGCCAGTGTATGCTCAGCAGACGGTTGACTCCCAGGAAGTAACCGGGCAGATAGGAATGTTATCCGCGGAGTCCGGCATGAAGCGGACTGAAGAACTGGAGCTCGGCAGACCGGTTTGGCAGTTGCCTTGGTCTTGCTCTAGTGAAGCGGCAAGTGGAAGCCGCGGAGACCGCCGGTCAGCGCGGACAGGAACTGGAGGTCGCCCGGTATGGCGGGCTAGATCCAGTGTCCGCCAGTAAGTGCGGACTGGCCCTTGCGGCCAGCAGACTGGACTTGGTGGGAATTGAACCAAGTCCAGGATGGCTCAGTCCGGGGAGATCGCGCAGTGGAGCGCGGGCTGGTTTCTCAGTCCGCCAAACATAGTAGAAGTGCAGTTGCCTTGTTTGCTAGCTTGGGGAAATGCGGACTGGAGAATTGCTTGTGCAGGAGCGTGCGGACTGGAGCCGGAGTCCGCTGAGTCCGGTTTAGCCTTGTGACGAGGTTATGGACTCAGGAGTTGCGGACTGGAGTCTGCTGTTAGCGGACTGGATCGACGTGTCCGCTAAGTCCGGAGGTGCCTTGGAGATGTGGTAATGGACTTGGGATATGCGGACAGAAGCCGGGTGTCCGCTGAGTCCGGCAGGTGCCTTGATGGCGAGGCTGCGGGCTCGGGTTTTGCGGGCTGATACCTTGTCCGCAGAATGGCGGACACGGCTGTTGTGGAGTCCGGCTGTGGTGGTCCTGGCTTGGTCTCTGGCGGCAAGGCGAGCTGGATATTGGAGTCCGGCCTTGGAGAAGCTGGGGCGGACTGGCTATCTGCACAGGAGCGGCGAACTGGAATGTGTGTCCGCGGGCTGGCGGACACACTTGTTCTAGCTGCGGGTTGTGGCGGTGATCCTATCGGCTAGGGCGGTGACCATACTCATCGTCGTGCCTATAAATAGGACCCATGTCACATCAGGAAGAAGGAACCGAGACCGAAGTAAGTGAACAGTAATTGAGCTCGCGTAAGTTGCTGCGGTCTGGACTTTGTGTCCGCGCGGATTGAGAGTTGACCCGGTTGTGCTGTGCAGGTTGTGCGGATAGCGCTGGAAAGCCAGGACTTGGCTCTGATTGCGGTCAGGGACAGTGTGGACTCTGCGGTTAAGCAACAGGCGGTAAACAGCAGGTCGCGGATAGCGACCAGGCGGTCTTCTCTTTGGCGACTTGGTTCGGGGTTCAGGAAGTCGCCTGCTTCAAGCGGACTGTTCCATTCGGTGACGCAGCTTGTGCGGTCTGGCAGCGTGCAGACCGGCGGTGAAGAGCTAAGCATTGGAATAAGGGTGAGTCCGCGCGGCTTGGGTTGCGGTCTGGCGACCTGGCGGACTGAGCGAACTCCACAGCAGTAGGTCGGCGGCTTGTTGATTGAGTCTGCGCGGCTTGTTTTTTGTTCTTGTCTTTGTAACTGTCTCTGCTCTCCCGGTGTTGGGTTTTGGTGAAGCATGTCTCGCCATGTATGTCTCGCCTTGTAAAGAAGTTTGCTCTTGATCAATAAAGAAGCTTGTGCTGCATGTGTTGCTGGTTGTTACTGCTTTGTTGAGATAACCCCTGCTAACTCCACGATCCGGGAAAACTTTCAGCATTATAAGTGGGCGTATTCTCCTTCGGTTTGTTGAGTTTTCAACAGGGTATCCAAGGGGGCGTCTGCGGTTTGTTGAATTTTAACATGGTATCAGAGGGAGGTTGTTGGAGTGGTCAAGCAGTGCTCAATGGAAGTAGTTGCTCGTCTGAAGAGGAAACCAGTGGTAGAACCATGGCAGTGGAGGATGCAAGTTGTCTTGGTATTGATCTTCTTACAGAGGCGAACTGTGAACGGTGGAAGTCCTGTATGAAGAGCTTTCTTCTTGGCGAGGACCTTTGGGAGGTTGTATGCGGAGCAGGAAGACAAGAGGATACTGCTGGCAATGCTCAGGCGATGAGAGCTTGGAAGGAGGCAAATGCGAAAGCGGAGTCTATTCTCAAGCAGGTGATCTCATCGGAGCTCTTGGACCACATCAGTGGATGTCGGTCAGCTGCGGAGGTTTGGACTTCCCTTGATGGGTTGTTCAGGAAGGAGGTGAAGGTTGCTGCTGAAGATGGTCCCTCTACTTCATATCAGGAAGAAAGGAGTGTTTCTCCTAGGCGTGATAGGAAGAGGAAGGAAGGACCAAGGTGTTATAAATGCAAGCAGCAAGGTCATCTTCGGAAGGAGTGCAAGGTTGTCTTGCTCTCGGCGAATGTTGCTCAGGTAGGGAGGAAGGAGAAGAACGTAGTTGGGATTTCAACTAGTTCTGGAGTTGATCGGAGGAATGCCAGTGATAGTGCTGCTATCTGGCATGAAAGACTGGGGCATGTAGGGATGGACAAGCTGAAAGCAATGGCGGAAAGAAGACTCGTAAGAGGCTTGCCTAGGTTGTCATCCTATGGCGATGGTCGGGGGTGTGCGGGATGTCAGGAAAGTGGAGCCTATCGCTTCATGGTTGACAAAGCACAATCCAGGAGTAATGCACCATTGGCGGTTGTCCATTGTGCTCTGGTGGGACCGACCGTCACGGCCAGTCTTTGAGGCAGCAGGTTCATGCTGATATTGGTTGATGACTATTCTGGGTATACTTGGGTATACTTTATGAAGAAGAAGTTCAACATGGTACGCTTGTTTGTGGAGTTCAAGAAGCTTGTGGAAGGCCAGCTTGGCCGGAGGATCAAGGTGCTGAGGACAAGTATCGGTGGTGAGTTTGGCTCAATCGAGTTCTCACGCTTTTGCAGGAATCAAGGGATCCGGATGGAGCTTTCTTGTGGACATACTTCACAACAGGGTAGTATTGCAGCTCGGATGATCCGTTGGTTAACGGAGACCTGCAAGTGTTGGATTCGGAGTAAAGGCGTTCCGAAGGCTCTTTGGGCGGAGGGAATAGCCTGTGCTGCTCATGTCATCAACCGGATGCCTCTTAGTCCGATCATAATGAAGACTCCTTATGAGCTGATGTTCGGAGTGAAGCCCTCAGTGAAGCACCTTCGAGTGTTTGGATCTACCTGCTATATACACTCTCCGGGTGCTCTCAAGACAAAGCTAGTCTTTGTTGGGTATGATGAGCAGAGAAGAAGATGGAGGTGTATGGATCCTGCGACGAAGAAACTCATAGTGTCAAGAGACATTGTTTTTGATGAGTTAACGCCGTATTGGGGTAGCTCTTATGTGGAGCTAGAGATAAGCAGGTCAGATGGTGGGCTGAAGGAGGCTGCTGCTAAGGAAGTGGAGTTGCCTGAGTCACCAGGTGCTCCAGGTTGTTCTAGCTCCGGGGCAAAGGCGTCAGAGTTAGGAAGAAGGGGGAGCGATGCTCCAGGACCTTCTGGCTCGAAGGCGGAGGCTTCCGGTTCAGGAAGCAAGGGGAGCGATGTTCCAGGCAGTTCTTGTTCAAGAGGGGAGTCTTCTGGTTCAGGTAGCAGGGGGAGCGTTGTTCCAGGTGCTCTTGGTTCCAGTAAGGAGGCGTCTTGTTCAGGGAGCATAGGGAGCATTGTTCCGGGTTTGCCCGGGAACGGAGCTGGTTCAAGAGCAGCGGAGGTGGTTAGCCATGATCAGGTTCTTCGGAGATCGAAGAGGATCAGTAAGCCACCAGCTCGATATAGCGAAGGAAACATGGCGGACTTGGTCCCATGTCTCTTTGCTAGCCCTCAGGTCGAGCAAGGTTCTTCTAGCTGTGATGACCCCACTAGAATCAAGGAGGTGGTTGACACCAAGTCTGAAGAGGTGACTTCTCTCAGAGGCAACGAGGCTTGGGCTTCTGGGTCCAAGGAAGTTGGTGATACTCCTGTGATGCATGAGTGGAGGTTGAAGCTGAAGAAGGCAGAGGGAAGCATGGCTCCTTTTGGGAGATGCTGGAGGGCTCCCTCATGGTCCATGATATGCGGGGCGAGGACTATGTCTTGGACATCTCTTCGTAGATGCTATCGGAAGGACCAGGTGCAAGGTTACGGGAGCTGCTGGAGTTATTCACCACTTCTCACTTCAAGGGGGAGTGTTGAATTCTGTGAAGTGAAAGTGGGTGAATGGAAGGCTTGGGAAACCTATCCGCGCGGACTACGCGGACTGGGTTGGCGGACTGCTAGGTCGGCAGGGATGTTGCAGGCGGTTTGCTCTGTGGCGGCCTGGGCGGTCTGTTCGCGCGGACTACGCGGACAGCAGCGGCGGTCTGACAGGCCAGTGTATGCTCAGCAGGCGGTTGACTCCCAGGAAGTAACCAGACAGATAGGAATGTTATCCGCGGAGTCCGGCATGAAGCGGACTGAAGAACTGGAGCTCGGCAGACCGGTTTGGCAGTTTCCTTGGTCTTGCTCTAGTGAAGCGGCAAGTGGAAGCCGCGGAGACCGCCGGTCAGCGCGGACAGGAACTGGAGGTCGCCCGGTATGGCGGGCTAGATCCAGTGTCCGCCAGTAAGTGCGGATTGGCCCTTGCGGCCAGCGGACTGGACTTGGTGGGAATTGAACCAAGTCCAGGATGGCTCAGTCCGGGGAGATCGCGCAGTGCAGCGCGGGCTGGTTTCTCAGTCCGCCAAGCGTAGTAGAAGTGCAGTTGCCTTGTTTGCTAGCTTGGGGAAATGTGGACTGGAGAATTGCTTGTGCAGGAGCGTGCGGACTGGAGCCGGAGTCCGCTGAGTCCGGTTTAGCCTTGTGACGAGGTTATGGACTCAGGAGTTGCGGAGTGGAGTCTGCTGTTAGCGGACTGGATCGACGTGTCCGCTAAGTCCGGAGGTGCCTTGGAGATGAGGTAATGGACTTGGGATATGCGGACGGAAGCCGGGTGTCCGCTGAGTCCGGCAGGTGCCTTGATGGCGAGGCTGCGGGCTCGGGTTTTGCGGGCTGATACCTTGTCCGCAGAATGACGGACACGGCTGTTGTGGAGTCTGGCTGTGGTGGTCCTGGCTTGGTCTCTGGCGGCAAGGCGAGCTGGATATTGGAGTCCGGCCTTGGAGAAGCTGGGGCGGACTGGCTATCTGCACAGGAGCGGCGAACTGGAATGTGTGTCCGCGGGCTGGCGGACACACTTGTTCTAGCTGCGGGTTGTGGCGGTGATCCTATCGGCTAGGGCGGTGACCATACTCATCGTCGTGCCTATAAATAGGACCCATGTCACATCAGGAAGAAGGAACCGAGACCGAAGTAAGTGAACAGTAATTGAGCTCGCGTAAGTTGCTGCGGTCTGGACTTTGTGTCCGCGCGGATTGAGAGTTGACCCGGTTGTGCTGTGCAGGTTGTGCGGATAGCGCTGGAAAGCCAGGACTTGGCTCTGATTGCGGTCAGGGACAATGTGGACTCTGCGGTTAAGCAATAGGAGGTAAACAGCAGGTCGCGGATAGCGACCAGGCGGTCTTCTCTTTGGCGACTTGGTTCGGGGTTCAGGAAGTCGCCTGCTTCAGGCGGACTGTTCCATTCGGTGACGCAGCTTGTGCGGTCTGGCGGCGTGCAGACCGGCGGTGAAGAGCTAAGCATTGGAATAAGGGTGAGTCCGCGCGGCTTGGGTTGCGGTCTGGCGACCTGGCGGACTGAGCGGACTCCACAGCAGTAGGTCGGCGGCTTGTTGATTGAGTCCGCGCGGCTTGTTTTTTGTTCTTGTCTTTGTAACTGTCTCTGCTCTCCCGGTGTTGGGTTTTGGTGAAGCATGTCTCGCCATGTATGTCTCGCCTTGTAAAGAAGTTTGCTCTTGATCAATAAAGAAGCTTGTGCTGCATGTGTTGCTGGTTGTTACTGCTTTGTTGAGATAACCCCTGCTAACTCCACGATCCGGGAAAACTTTCAGCATTATAAGTGGGCGTATTCTCCTTCGGTTTGTTGAGTTTTCAACAGGGTATCCAAGGGGGCGTCTGCGGTTTGTTGAATTTTAACAGCTTGCTCGCATATTATATCTCTCCATATATATGTATATATATATGCGAGTGACAGGCACGGGCCTTCGGCCCGGGGGGCATATGTCGTGGGTGCGACAAATGTCGTGGGTGCGACAAATGTCGGGGGTGCGACAAATGTCGGGGTTGTGACAAATGTCGGGGGTGCGACAAATGTCGGGGGTGCGCCAAATGTCGCGGGTGCGCCAAATGTCGCGGGTGCGCCAAATGTCGCGGGTGCGCCAAATGTCGCGGGTGCGCCAAATGTCGCGGGTGCGCCAAATGTCGCGGGTGCGCCAAATGTCGCCGGTGCGACCAATGTCGCGGGTGCGACCAATGTCGCGGGTGCGACAAATGTCGCGGGTGCGACAAATGTCGCGGGTGCGACAAATGTCGCGGGTGCGACAAATGTCGCGGGTGCGACATATGTCGCGGGTGCGACATATGTCGCGGGTGCGACATATGTCGCGGGTGCGACATATGTCGCGGGTGCGACATATGTCGCGGGTGCGACATATGTCGCGGGTGCGACATATGTCGCGGGTGCGACATATTTCTGATATGATCTTGATTCCCCCATTTCGGTATAAAAAGAGGCTTGAAAAAGAAAAATAATAATTATATATTATAAATATATAATATAATATATTATATTATATAATATATTACATTACAGCAAACACCCCCCCCCCCCCCCCCCCCCCCGCCATTCCCGACCTCACCCCCACCCCCACCCCTCCACTGCCGGCGGCGGCGGAGCCTCCGACGGCCTGACCGGCACCCACCGGCGGGTTCGCCGGACTCCGGCGAACCCGCCGGCGATGGCCCTACCCGCCGGTCGCCGGACAACCCCCGGCGGGTTCGCCGGAGTCCGGCGAACCCGCCGGTGGGTGCCGGTCAGGCCGCCGGCGGCAGTGGAGGGGTGGGGGTGAGGTCGGGAATGGCGGGGGGGGGGGGGGGGTTGCTGTAATCGGGAAAGAGGAGAGAGAATATAGAGTGTTTTTTGGGAAAACTTTTTAATTGCAGTCCAGATCTAATCGATCGAACGACTTAGATCCTCTTGATGTCTCATTTACCTTGTCATGAATCCTAAAACGATATTTCTTTTTAATATAGTATAGATATATATATATAATATTAATAAAATTAAATATTATATTCAACAATTATTTATAAAAATATTTATGAAACGTCACCGCAATTTTGTCAAACAGTTCTTTGTTTTGAACAGCTATACAAACACAGACTATCCAAACAGATCTCCATTTTCAGCATCCAGTTTCCAACAACACCTTTTACAAAACTGTCTTTACAAGAACTTCTTTTACAATCGCAACCGCTCTGCCAAATGAAGGCTAAGACTGTAATTAAATTTTTATCATCATAATATAACATTATGACTGTAGGTATATAATTACAAGTGTAAATGATGATTGATATTCAATTTAAAGAAGATAAAATGAAATTTTATACGATGGAAGTATATAGGGAGAGTTGTTCACTTACATTGTCTGCCTTACTGAAAGTTTTATCGTTGTCCGCCATATTAGATGATGATTTTTCTGTCTCCTTCTGAAAATTATGAAACATTACTGCAAGGAATGAGTTCCCCTACCAGTCTCAAAAACAATATGTGATCGACGCAGCAAAAAAACATCGGAGGGACTGTTACCAACAAATCCGACGATCTAGCAAGCAGCAGTAGATAGGCGGTTGCCGTACAAAGAAGCAGAAGTTTTTTGCTTTCAGAAACCTAGTAGTCGGGTTGGAGCGGAAGGAGTAAAGACAAAAGTAAGGTGAACCCTGCAGTAAATTTCCACATATTTATTGGCGCACACAATTCTGTGTGCGTTGGATGCACCAAAAAAGTTTTTCTGCTAGAGGGAGGGCATCAAGGTTTTTCTTTGGGTGACCAGATTTTCTTCAGGAGGCAAGGTACCAAAGGATTTTATCAAAAGTATTTTGTTTTGCTCATTTTACATTTATAAAGTTGGATAAATTTTGCATGCATTTTTAATTTAAATATACAATTATTAGGAATTTGTCCATTATGTCTAACTCATAATATACTATATTATTTATATTTAATTATTTATTTAAGATTAAAATAATATATAAATGGGCGGACACAAGTGGAGACACACCCGTGCATTTGCCTGAGTGTAAATTTTGGGGAAAAATTCTTATGGGCTTGCCCCTAGGCCTGTTATCTAATGGATCAATAAAAGTTTCCTACTATATCACATATCTATCCTAAAAAACTATTGAAAGCATTAAATGGAGTTCGATGCAATCTACAAAGTCAACAACCTCTCCTAACATCCCTTTTCTACTCTAAAAATTTCTACGAAGCTATTCTTTTTTATATGAAACTATTTTTTTAAAATTTATTCCTAGCATTCTTAATTACTTGCATTTGGGGTCTCCTAAAGATCAACTTTCTTAGTTTTTAAACATTTAAATAGAGTGATTTTAAATAAATTAAATGATAAAAATAGAAAAATCTCCTTGATATCTGGCTTTTTGGAGAGCATAAAGTACTATGTATATAGGTAGAATGGGGTCCAAATTTGCTTTAAAATTTTCAAATAAAAGCTATTTTGAATATTAATTTTATATTCAAATTTTATTTAAAAGACTCTAATAAAAATTTGTTCAATTTTATATTTTTATAATTTAAATTAAGTTTATTTTGTGTGTCCGTGCAAAATAAAATTTCTAGTTCCGACACTGAATATATTATATTTCAACTCTATTATAATATATTAATAGATTTTTTTGCATAATATTATTATTTAAATAAAAGCTATAAACATAATTACGCCTTTGTAGGTGCAATCAATTTAAGTTTGAGAAACAAACATGAAACATATTTTATTGTTGATAGAGTTTAAGGCTCCGTTTGGTGCGGCGATGACGGTCATGAGTCGGTAGTTATGAACCGTCGTTGTTCATGAACGTTTGACCTAGACCTCCTAAGAAACTTCATTCACTTTTATGTTAAAACTATTAATCATTTCTTGGTGGAGGTCATAGTTGTTGTCGTGCCAAACATGCAGTCTATGACGGTGAAATTTTTCTCCAAACTCACCGGAGTAAAAATGCCGCGCAAAACGGTTCCTAAAAAATTTTTGGCCGATGTGTTATATTAGAACTCTAAGATTAGCATATTATGAAATTTAAATTAGTGATATTAGAACTCTTCCATCTTACTTACAGCTTTTGAATCGGTACATATTTCCAATTCTTCATACCCTAATGTAGAATACCAATTACTAGGACAAAATTTCATCGAGCTTTATTTAAAATCTTCGTACTCTTGAAAAAGTGCTTCGTAGATCATTGGTTGAGAGATCTGTATTAGTATTTAGATGATGATTAAATGTTGATATTTTTTAAGTTTTTATATGATGATGAATGCATAACATCATAAAATATTGTGCAAAAAAACAATATAATAGAAAAGCACTCCATATGATTAATATAAGCATACATGATCATTATCATCATGAATATTATTACATGAAAGACTGAAGTCGGAGGAGAGCACAAGTAGTGACATATAGAAGCTATGTGTAGACAAACAAGCAGTAGAATTGATGCTCTTTTTATTTGGACTTCTACATATATTAAAGATCATCACCAAAAAGCCCCTTGCCATGTTTAGTAAACCCTGTATGATGGGCAGGATGTGTTGAGCAATCTGGTAGACCCCGGGAAGCAATTGTGAGATTTCAAGTAGCAAATGATGCTACCAAATCTTATGTTGAAGCGTTGAGCTATCCAATAAAGGCCGCAATTTACAGGCGTACGATGTCCATTGCTCTGCACATAAAATATATGAAGGCACCCATCTTTATCATAAAAATCATCATGTCCAGTAGATTGCAGTCACTTCAGACAATCAAATCAGCACATAATTATTGTTAGTGTTAGGAGCACTCCAATTTCTAAATATAGGAGCACTAGTATTTCTATTTGGGTGTTTATATTGACAGCCCAACTTTGGATATTAGCAGTCATTGGCTATTGGCAGCCCATGAAATCGATAATGATAGTACATTGGCTATTGACAACCCAGTTTTATATAATCGGAAAAGTGTAAAAACGTGGAACCCGGAATTTGCAAATAGGCCTACCATATTGCGAATCGCAGAGTTCTGCCAGGGTTCCGCTGGGTTTCGCCCATTTTGAAAATAGGCATATTATATTGCATCTTTAGGAAAAGTATTTGACATGAAAGTTGTATATCTCGACTAGATCTACAACTTTCATGTGGAATAATTTTTCTAAAAATGTCATATTGTTGGCCTATTTTCAAAAGTCGCGGCACCGTGCGGAACTATTGTGAACCGCATAGTCCCCCCCCCCCCCCCCCCCCCCTTTTAAAAATAGGCATAATATATTGCATTTTAAAAAAAAATGGTCAACATGAAAGTTGTAGATGTAGTCTGAAGTGACGTTGAATGTTTTGCAGATGCCAATGCTGTTGGGTTGTTCAACAATGTAAGCGGTGTCATTGACTTTTCGCTCAATCGGATATGGCCCAAACTTCTTGAGGTGCAGCTTATTGTATTTCCTAGCTTGGATTCATTCCTTGCGAAGGTATACCATTACCTGATCACCTACATCATAGTTCTTTGCTTTGCGGTGTTTGTTAGCATCCCGTTTGTATTTAGAATTAGATTTCTCAATGCGTTGCCGAATCTCTTTGGTAACGGATTGCCATTGCTCGGCCAGGTCTGATGCTGGAGTAGAAGAGTTGACCTGTTTGGGTCGGTTGAGTAAATCCAGAGCATATAGTGGGGCCTTGAGGTATAGGACAGAAAAAGGTGTCGCCTCAATGGTGCGATGAAAGGCGCTGTTGTAAGCAAATTCAGCTTGTGCTAAGGCAATGTCCCATTATTTTGGTTTGTTGCCGCAAATGCTACGAATCAGATTGCCTAAAGTGTGATTAGTAACTTCAGTTTGACAATCGATTTGTGGATGGGCTGTACTCCTGTAATGCAACGAAGAATCGAACGAGTACAAGAGAGTCAGCCAAAAATGACTGAGAAACTTACTATCTCGATCGGAAGTAATCGTTTTGGTGCGCCATGTAAACACACAATCTCCTTGAAGTATAAACGGGCAATGTTTTGTGCGTCGTCAACTTTCCGGCATGGAAGAAAATGTGCCATTTTTGAGAATCTGTTCACAAAAATGAGAACGGAGTCGACTCCTCGCTGAGTGCGAAGCAGGCCAATGACAAAATCCATTGATACATCTTCCTAAATGTCATGCGGAATAGGTAAGGGTGTATAAAGACCGGCATTAGTGGACTGCCCCTTTGTCGTTTGACAGACAAAGCATCGATGTACCACCCGAGTTACATCCCGACGGCGATGAGGCCAGTAAAAACGGTCCTGAACAGCGCCAATAGTCTTGTCGCGGCCCAAATGCCCAGTTAATCTTACGCCATGCAGGTCCCGTATTACTTTTTCGCCGAGTCAAGATTGAGGAATGCAAAGTTGGTCATACCCCTCATTAGAAAACCATCATGAATATGAAAATCGTCACATTGTTGATGTTGGAAACGTGTATGGGCGTTTACTCTCAATCTCAACTCCACGAACAATTTCACTTGGCTCCAAAACTCAACACCCAAACCGAGACCGCCGCCACAAACCGCGCGACCTCCCACTATAGGCGAGTACCACCCCGCGCGAGCGAGCTCCCACCTCCACGCGCGACCACAACCCAGCGAGGTCGCCTTCAACACTTTGCGCCTAGGCCACCAGGCGAGACTGCACCCCACTCGCGGCTTGGCCGCCCAACTCGCGTGGCGAGATCCGTCTATTCGCGACCTGCTCCTGCGCGAGCTCCTCCTGCGAGAGCTACAACAGCGCGAGCTCCTCCTGCGCGAGATCACCAAAGCGCGAGTCGCACAAGCCGCGAGTTCCCTCTCGCTGCGAGCTCGCCAAACCGCACGGCTTCAACTTCTAACCGCCCGGACAGAAAAACGCACAAGCGCTGCAGCGCTCCTCTCTCTAAAACGGAACAGGAATATGGGAACTTCTCTCTCTATTTCATCAATCATAAAAGGAACTACAAAGGGCCTTTATATAGGCAAAGCAAAAACAAGAAAACCTCTCTCCTAATAATTACAACTTCTCACCTACCCATTTAATGCAACCTCTCTCTTATTCATTTACACATAAAATAATATCAAAACATAAGTTTGACTTGGTCAAACAAAGACCAAATCCAACACACTCCCCCTCAAACTTGGCAGACCATGCCGAGTTTGCCTTTGATCTTCTCGAATGTCTACACCTTCAACGCCTTAGTGAATATGTCCGTGATCTGCTCTCCGGTTGGGCTGTACACCACCTCAACCGTCTTCATCTCCACTTGCTCATGGAGGAAATGATACCTTGTCTCGATGTGCTTGCTCCTCCCATGCAGCACCGGGTTCTTCGCGAGCTGGATGGCCGACATGTTGTCCACCAACATTGTTGTTGGCCCATCCACTCCATGATGCAGACTCTCCAGAAGATTCCTTAGCCAGATAGCTTGGCAGGTGTCAGCAGCCGCTGCAATGTATTCTGCCTCACATGACGATAAGGCTATCGTGGCTTGCTTTTTCGAGCTCCAAGAGAACGCACCCGTTCCCATGTTGAAAACATACCCGGAAGTGCTCTTCCGATCATTTACATCCCCGCCGTAATCACTGTCCGAGTAGCCTACCAGCGTTAGTTCCTCTCCAGTTGAGTACTTCAGCCCATGGCCTCTTGTCCCGTTGATGTACCTCAGGATCCTCTTTGCGGCTGCGAAGTGATCTTCCTTTGGCTCCTCCATGTGTCTGCTCACCACCCCGATTACATACATGATGTCCGGTCGGGTGAAGGTTAGGTAACGTAGACTTCCCACCAAGCTTTTGAATAAGGTGGAGTCTACCGCTCCTTCCTTCGACTCCTTGCTCAACTTCAGGCCTGGGTCGGCAGGAGTAGAGATGGGCTTGCTGTTCTCCATCCTGAACTTCCTTAGGATCTCCTCCGCATACTTCCTTTGTGAGATGAAGATCCCGTCTTCACTCTGCTTTACCTCCACTCCCAAAAAGTAGTTGAGCTCCCCCAGGTCTGTCATCTCGAACTCCTTCTTCATCGTTCTCTTGAACTCCTCGTACATCGAAGGGTTGTTTCCTGTGAAGATCATATCGTCCACATATAGACATACGATCATCATGTCTCCGTTATTCTCAACCTTCGTGTAGAGGGCATATTCATGAGGGTTCTTCTTGTAGCCATGCTTCTGCAGGTAAGCATCTATTCTCCTATTCCAGGCTCGAGCTCCTTGCTTCAGCCCATACAAAGCCTTGTCCAGCTTGCATACTTTTCTCTCCTGCCCTTTCACCACATAACCTGGAGGCTGCTCAATGTACACATCTTCCTCCAGGTAGTTGAATTTTTGTGAAGTGGAAGTGGTTGACGGGACCGGCCGGGCGGCCCGGGCGGACAGCTTTGGCGGACTAGGCGGACTGGGCGGACTGTGTTGTGCGGCTTGGTGGAAGGTCTAGTGAAAAGCCGACTGTCTTCTGAGCGGGTTGTTGCATGGAGACTGCGGACTATGCGGCCTGGTTTCTGCGGATAGGGTGTGCTGATTGGCTTTGCCAAGGAGCGGCCTGAGCGGATGGAGGCTTGCGGACTGGTGCATTGCTCAGTGGTCGCGGGTGCACGCTTGTGCTGATAGGCGGTTTGGCTCGTGTTCGCGGGAAGCTTGCGGACTGATGTGTCCGCGGTGTGGGCTGTTGCGGATTAAGCTTAGAGCTTGGCTGAGGCCTTGTCGAGCTCTGGTGTTACAGCAGGTGTCTTGCTGTGGAGATCGATTGGCGGACTGGTTTTGGAGTCCGGTATTGGTTGCTGCGTTGGACAGGAGTGCGAGGAGCCTGCGGACTGCTGGCGGTCTGTGCTACGGTGTTTGGCGGACGGGTGTTTGCGTCCGCCATGCTCGCATTTGCCTTTGATGGTTTTGGTCACACTCTGTGCCAAGACCATGGTGTCCGCGGTATCCGCCAAGTCCGCTGTGACCGGGCGGACTGTTGTTATCTGCCTTTGGTCGTGGACTTGTGGCGGATTGAAGTGTGAGTCTTGCGGACTGCCTCGGGTTGGTGCGGACAGCCATTGAAGGGGGTTGTTGTCCTGCAGTGGTCGGAAGCTTTGCGGGCTGATGCCTTGTTCGCATCGCTTGGGCGGACTGGAGAGGGTTCGCCAATGTTTGCCTTGCTCCTGGCGATTTTCCTTGGTTTCTGGCTAAGTCCTCGCGGACTCGGTGGACGGTGTTTTGCTATCGCGCGGGCTGGGGCGGTGTCGCTATCTCTTGGGCGGTGATCATACTCCTCACCTTGCCTATAAATAGGACCCCCCTGGCAGGTCTACAGTAACCTAAGTAACTTGAGTGAACAGTAAGTTGGGTTGAGCGAAGTGTTGCGGTCTCAGTTTGTCAGTCCGCGCGGATTGATTCAGTGCTGACGTTTGCTGTGTGCAGGTCGCGCGGGTAGCTTCAAGGAGCCAGGAGTTTGGCTGTGACTTCGGTCAAGTACTTAGAAGTGTGCGGTCTCTGCGGACTCAGCAGGAGGTCGCTCTGCGACTTGTCAGTTCCGTTTCATCTTTGCCAGCTTCAATAACCTGTCCGCTGGCTTCTGGCGGGTAGGGGGTGTTCCTCAGTTCAGGTTCAGTAGGAGACGAATAACGGTGTGTCCGCGCGGCCTCGCGGCTTCAGCGGACTCCGTGGTGATTCGGCGGACTGCAGCTAAGTGCGGGCGATCTCAGCGGACTCGGCGACCTCCGCGACCTCGCGGTCTCGGCGAACTCCGGTGCTGTCCGCCCGGCTTGTGTTTTGGTGCTTTCTGTTTACAGTTGTAATACTAACGAAATCATGTCTCGCTATGTATGCCTCGTGGTGTAAAGAAGTGAATGAATAATAGACCTGCTTGTACTTCCATTGTTTGTTGGGTTTAACCTTTGTTCCTCGGTTTTCCGCTGGTTCAACGTGAGAACTGGGTAGTTCCGAAGATATTAATTTGGCGTTTGAGCTATCTTGCTGACCACGTTGAGAAAATTTAACATGGTATCAGAGGGAGGTTCAGTTGCGTGAGCGGAAGTCAGCCAGTGTTGTTACTCAGTGATTGAGTGGTGATCAACCTGTGTTGTTGCTCGGAGCTTCTGAAAGGGTGCCAACAGGTGTTGCAATGGAAGGAAGTTTTGCAAGAGGTCTTGACATTGAACTCTTAACGCCGACTAACTTCAAGAAGTGGAAGTCGTGCATGAAGAGTTATCTTCTTGGCGAGGAGCTGTGGGAAGTCGTCGGTGGTGACGACAGACAGGAAGTCACTGCTGCTTTCGGTACTGCTGAGCAGGTTAGGCTCTAGAGAAGAACAAATTCTAAGGCGGAGTTCATTCTGAAGAGGGTCGTGTCTCCGGAACTGTTTGATCACATCGTTGGATGTGAGTCGGCTGCTGATATTTGGACAACCATTGATGAGTTGTTCAATAGGAAGAATGTGGCGCGGCTTCAGTTCCTGGAGAATGAGTTGGCCAGGGCAACTCAGGGAGACCTTTCCATCTCCAAGTACTTCTTAAAGATGAAGAGCTTGTGTGCTGAGCTGTCGGCACTGGATCCTGATGAGCCTATCTCTGAGGCTAAGATGAAAAGGCACATTATCCGCGGCTTGCGGAAGGAGTATGTGGCCTTTGTAACATCTGTTCAAGGGTGGGCTACTCAGCCGTCTTTGCTGGAGCTGGAGAATCTGCTTGCATCGCAGGAGAGCTTGGCCAGGCAGATGGCTGGAGTGAATCTGAATCAGGAAGGCAGCGAAGCTCTCTTCTCAGGCAAGAAGAAAGGTTGGGAAGGGAAGAAGAAGAAGAAGGTGCAGGTCGTTGGTGAGAAGGAGACTTCAACTTCATATCCACCGGAGAGGAGCAATGCTCCTAAGGACTGGAAGAAGAATCTGAAGTGCTACCGGTGTCATCAGCGAGGGCACTTCAAGCGGGACTGCATGGTCAAACTGCAGCCTGGGCATGCTGCGGGAAAGGAGGAAGCTTGCTCGAGAAGTGAAGAAGCAGGATGGGGCGGAGCTTTCATGACGGGCACTTGTGTCCGGGCCTTGTCTGCTGAGGATTTCAACAGCGAGTGGATCGTGGACTCCGGGTGTGGTCATCACCTCACCGGATACAAGTCGATGTTCACCTCCATGCAGGCATACTCAGGTAATGAAGCTATTATCACTGCTGATAATACTGTTTATGCAGTAGAGAAAGAGGGGGTCGTGTCTTTGGGTAGTGATTAGGGACCACTCACGTTAAGGAGTGTGTATCACGTGCCGGGCATGAAGAAGAACCTCTTCTCGGTGACCAATGTGGTGGATGCTGGGTATCACGTTCTGTTTGGGCCAACAGACGTGAGGTTCCTTCGTAACATATCATCGGTAAAGGCTGATGTTGCTCATGTTGGTAGGAGGGTGAAGAACTTGTTTGTTCTTTCCACCAGTGCTTATGTTGATAGGATGAGGGACAATGATAGCGCTGCTATCTGGCATGAGAGGCTGGGGCATGTTGGCATGGACAAGCTGAAGGCGATGGCTAGTAGAAGTTTGGTGAGGGGGTTGCCGAAGTTGTCCTCCTTTGGTGATGGGCATGTTTGTGCGGGCTGTCAATACGGTAAGGCACATCGCCTTCCGTTTGATAAATCTCAAACAAGGAGCAAGAAACCATTGGAGTGCATTCATGGCGACCTGATGGGACCGACAGTTACTGCCAGCCTTGGTGGAAGCAGATACATGCTTGTCTTGGTTGATGACTACTCAAGGTATACTTGGATGTACATCTTAAAGGAGAAGTCGGAAGCCTTCCTTTTGTTTGTGGAGTTTAAGGAGTTGGTAGAAGGCCGGCTTGGCTTGCGGATTAAGAAGCTTAGAACTGATAACGGGGGTGAGTTTGTCTCCTCCGAGTTTTCTAACTTCTGCAGGAAACACGAGATCCAACGAGAGCTTACTTGTGCTCACACTCCACAACAAAATGGGGTAGAGGAGCGGAAGATCCGTCATTTGACGGAGACCTGCAAATGCTGGCTTCATGCGAAAGATATCCCAAGGTCCTTTTGGGCGGAGGGGATGTCTTGTGCTGCTTATGTTATTAACCGGATGCCACTCAATCCTATCAACATGAAGACTCCTGTTGAGCTGTTGCTGAAGGAGAAGCCGTGTGTGGGACACCTTAGGGTGTTCGGTTCAACTTGCTACGCGCATGTCCCGGATGCTTCACGGACAAAGCTGGATGCGACGGCAAGGAAACTTGTCTTTGTTGGCTACGATGAGCGGAAGAAGGGATGGAAATGCATGGACCCTGTGTCGAAGAAGTTCGTGGTGTCAAGAGACGTTGTCTTTGACGAGCTGACGTCATATGGAGGTGGCTCGGTGGAGCTAACCGGAAGTAGCAAGGTTGATGAAGCACCGGTGGTGGCTGCTGAAGGCTTGGAAGAGGAGCTTGCTGTTTCACCAGCAGCTCCTGTTGCTTCGAACTCCGAGGCTGAGCCTTCTGGTTCAGGAAGCAGGGGGAGCACTGCTCAATGCTTGCCCCAGGTAGGAGTGGAGCCCGAAGAAGCAACAGAAGTCGTGAGCAAGGAGCCGATTCCTCAGAGATCGAAGAGGGTGGTTAAGCCACCGACTCGGTACTGTGATGGAAATGCAGTGAGCTTTGTCTCCTGCTTCTTTGTAGGTCCTCTGGATAAGCGAGAGCCTGCAAACTTCAACGAGGCCACTGGAGTGAAGGAGTGGGAAGGTGTCATGAAAGAAGAGATTGATGCTCTGAAGAAGAATGAAACCTGGGATCTTGTGCCCAAGGTTGATGGCATTACGCCGGTTACTTGCAAGTGGGTGTATAAGTTGAAGAAGAAGGCTGATGGGAGCATCGATAGGTTCAAGACTCGCTTGGTCGCTAGAGGATTCTCACAGCAGTATGGAGAAGACTATGAGGAGACATTCAGTCCAGTTGCGAAGATGACTTCAGTAAGGGTGGTGATCGCCTTGGCTGCTAGCAAGGGATGGAGGTTGTGGCAACTCGATGTGAAGAATGCCTTTCTTTACGGAGAGATTGACAAGGACATCTTCATGGATCAGCCGCCTGGTTTTGTCTCTGAAAAGCATCCGGACTATGTCTGTAAACTCAGGAAGTCTCTCTATGGGTTGAAGCAAGCTCCTAGAGCGTGGTATGAGAAGATTGCAGAGTACTTGCAATTCTGTGGATACCTTGCTTCCAACTCGGATTCAAGCTTGTTCGTCAAGAAGAAGGGAGAGCTACGAGTCTTGGTCCTGCTGTATGTGGATGACATGATCATCACAGGGAATTCGGAGGGGGAAGTAGCAAGACTCAGGGCCGAGCTTGCTATACGCTTCGAGATGAAAGACTTGGGAGAGTTGCATCACTTTCTCGGTCTGGAAGTGGAGAGGAAGGAGTGCGGGGTTCTCATTTGCCAGAAAGGGTATGCTGATCGCATTGTGAAGCGGTTCGGCATGGGCGAAGGGAAAAAGTGTTATACTCCATTGGAGCCTGGGCTGAAGCTTCAACGAGATGAGGGAAGGGTTTTCATGATCGCTTGGTGTTCAGGGCTCTTGTTGGGAGCTTGATTTACCTGACGATTACAAGGCCGGATATTGCTTATGCTGTTAGCCGAGTAAGTCGGTATATGGCTAAACCAAGGAAATCTCATCTAGTGGCGGCGAAGGGAATTCTGAAGTATGTCAAGGCTTCTTCTGATATGGGACTCCTCTATAGAAGGGATGCGGAGTTTGCGTTGCTCGGGTACACGGATGCTGACTATGGCGGTGATTCGGATGATCGAAGGTCTACTTCAGGTTATGTGTTCACTTGCGGTTCAGCTAACATCTCGTGGTGTAGCAAGAAGCAGGACTCGGTGTCGGTTTCAACCACGGAGGCGGAGTATAAGGCTTCGGCCTTGGCTGCTCGGGAAGCCGTTTGGTTGAGGAGGCTTATAGAGGATGTTCATGAAGAAGTGCAAGGGCCTACTTTACTCCGGGGTGACAATGAGAGTGCTCTCAAACTGGTTAACAATCCAGTGTGTCACGCCAGGACCAAGCATATAGAGATTGATCACCATTTCATCAGGGAGAAGGTGTTGGAAGGATCTCTGCTGGTCGGGCATGTTCGGAGTGAAGATAATCTTGCTGACATCTTCACAAAGTCACTGTCGAAGGGGGCCTTTGAACGCTTGCGCAGCTTGCTGGGCTTGGTCATCACTTCCCACTTCAAGGGGGAGTGTTGAATTTTTGTGAAGTGGAAGTGGTTGACGGGACAGGCCGGGCGGCCTGGGCGGACAGCTTTGGCGGACTAGGCGGATAGGGCGGACTGTGTTGTGCGGCCTGGTGGAAGGTCTAGTGAAAAGCCGACTGTCTTCTGAGCGGGTTGTTGCATGGAGACCGCGGACTATGCGGCCTGGTCTCTGCGGATAGGGTGTGCTGATTGGCTTTGCCAAGGAGCGGCCTGAGCGGATGGAGGCTTGCGGACTGGTGCATTGCTCAGTGGCCGCGGGTGCACGCTTGTGCTGATAGGCGGTTTGGCTCATGTTCGCGGGAAGCTTGCGGACTGATGTGTCCGCGGTATGGGCTGTTGTGGATTAAGATTAGTGCTTGGCTGAGGCCTTGTCGAGCTCTGGTGTTACAGTAGGTGTCTTGCTGTGGAGATCGATTGGCGGACTGGTTTTGGAGTCCGGTATTGGTTGCTGCGTTGGACAGGAGTGTGAGGAGCCTGCGGACTGCTGGCGGTCTGTGCTACGGTGTTTGGCGAACGGGGGTTTGCGTCCTCCATGCTCGCATTTGCCTTTGATGGTTTTGGTCACACTTTGTGCCAAGACCATGGTGTCCGCGGTATCCGCCAAGTCCGCTGTGACCGGGCGGACTGTTACTATCTGGCTTTGGTCGTGGACTTGTGGCGGATTGAGGTGTGAGTCTTGCGGACTGCCTCGGGTTGGTGCGGACAGCCATTGAAGGGGGTTGTTGTCCTGCAGTGGTCGGAAACTTTGCGGGCTGATGCCTTGTCCGCATCGCTTGGGCGGACTGGAGAGGGTTCGCCAATGTTTGCCTTGCTCCTGGCGATTTTCCTTGGTTTCCTGCTAAGTCCTTGCGGACTCGGCGGACGGTGTTTTGCTATCGCGAGGGCTGGGGCGGTGTCGCTATCTCTTGGGCGGTGACCATACTCCTCACCTTGCCTATAAATAGGACCCCCTGGCAGGTCTACAGTAACCTAAGTAACTTGAGTGAACAGTAAGTTTGGTTGAGCGAAGTGCTGCGGTCTCAGTTTGTCAGTCTGCGCGGATTGATTCAGTGCTGACGTTTGCTGTGTGCAGGTCGCGCGGGTAGCTTCAAGGAGCCAGGAATTTGGCTGTGACTTCGGTCAAGTACTTGGAAGTGTGCGGTCTCTGCGGACTCAGCAGGAGGTCGCTCTGCGGCTTGTCAGTTCTATTTTATCTTTGCCAGCTTCAATAACCTGTCCGCCGACTTCTGGCGGGTAGGGGGTGTTCCTCAGTTCAGGTTCAGCAGGAGACGAATAACGGTGTGTCTGCGCGGCCTCGCGGCTTCAGCGGACTCCGTGGTGATTCGGCGGACTGCAGCTAAGTGCGGGCGATCTCAACGGACTCGGCGACCTCGGCGACCTCGCGGTCTCGGCGGACTCTGGTGCTGTCCGCCCGGCTTGTGTTTTGGTGCTTTCTGTTTACAGCTGTTATACTAGCGAAATCATGTCTCGCTATGTATGCCTCGTGGTGTAAAGAAGTGAATGAATAATAGACCTGCTTGTACTTCCATTGTTTGTTGGGTTTAACCTTTGTTCCTCGGTTTTCCGCTGGTTCAACGTGAGAACTGGGTAGTTTCAAAGATATTAATTTGGCGTTTGGGCTATCTTGCTGACCACATTGAGAAAATTTACCACAGGTTAGCCATTCAGGTAGGAAGATATCACATCCATCTGCATAATCTTCCATCCATGATGGGCAGCCAGAGCGATGATCAAACGGATAGTGTCTATCCGTGCCACTGGGGCGAAGACTTCACCATAGTCCACTCCTTGGACTTGTCGGTAGCCCTTCATGACTAGCCGCGCCTTGTGCTTCTCCACGCCCCCATCTTTGTTCTTCTTCACCTTATAGACCCATTTCACCCCGAGGGGTTTTTGGCCTGCAGGTGGATCCACCGGCTTCCAGGTGTCATTCTTCTTAATGGAGGCCATCTCCACATCCATAGCACTCCTCCAAGTTTTCTCTTTGGCTGCTTCCTCGTACTAGTATGGCTCAACATCCGCTAAGAGACAATACAAAGAAAAGTTGTTAGCAGTTGGTGTCGTCTCCTCGTAGATCTCCTCAACCTCCTCATCCGAGGTTGAGGACGATCCGCCTTGCTCCCGCTGGTACTTGCTCCACTAGAACCACCTCTACTAGTGCTTGCCCCACTAGAGTAGGGAGTGAGAGCTCCCTTTGGCTCCCTGCTGGGTGGTGATGGTGGCTCAGCTCCACCCATCTCAGCCTCTGCTTCCTGACCATCCTCTTCTTCATCATCATCGAAGAACATCCCTTTGATGCCTCTCTTGCTTCATCCCAGCTCCAGCTTTCTTCAAACACCACATCCCTTGAGATGATGGCCTTCTCTGTCACCAAATTATACAACTTGTAAGCCTTGCTCGCAGGAGCGTAGCCTACAAAGATACACTTCTCGCTCCGGTCATCCAGCTTCTTCCTTCTCTGGTCCGGGACGTGGGCATAAGCCACACACCCGAAAACCCTTAAGTGCTTCACACTGGGCTTCCACCCACTCCAAGCTTCGAATGGAGTCTTGAACTTCACACTCTTTGTTGGACAACGGTTCAGCATGTACACTGCCAGTTGCACCGCTTCCGCCCAGAACTTCTTTGGCAACCCCTTGCCCTTCACCATGCTCCTCGCCATGTTCATGATGGTGAGGTTCTTCCTTTCTGCCACGCCATTCTGCTGGGGCGAGTATGCCGTCGTCAGCTGATGAGAGATCCCCCATTGCTTACAGTACTCGTCAAACAGCCTAGAGGTGTACTCCCCACCCCTATCCGTTCTGAGCACCTTCAGCGGTTTACTACTCTCCTTCTCAGCCATCGCCAGGAACTCCTTGAAATTGTCAAGTGCCTCAGCCTTCTCCCTTAGAAAATAAACCCAACACTTCCTGCTGAAGTCGTCAGTGAAGGTAATGTAGTACTTGCTTCCACCTATTGAAGTAGTCTCAAACGGACCAGCGATGTCCGAGTGAACTAACTCCAATGGCCTTGTTGCTCTCCGGGACTTGCCACCCTCAAAAGTTTCTCTCCTCTGCTTCCCTTCGTGCATGCCTCACAGACCCTATGAGGAGGTGTGATCATAGGCAGCCCGTCCACCATCTTGGAACCTGACAGCAGCTTCAGGCCTGTGAACCCCAGATGACCCATCCGGTGGTGCCACAGCCAAGCTTCCTCTTCTTCTCCTATCTTCGCAAGACATGCCGCCTCCTTGGCATCCATGCTTAGAGGAAAGAGGCAATTCGTCTCCATCTTCACTCTCACCACCTCTCTTGCTTGACTATCCTTCATAGCTAAGGTACTATCCCTCAACAGGACCCGATAGCCCTTCTCCACTAGATGCCCAAGACTTAGGATGTTACTCCTCAAGCCCGACACATAAAAGACATCGTTAATATGCACTTCCTTCCCAGTCATCATGACCGATATCACTCCTCTTCCTTCCACAGATATCTTCGAGGCGTCGCCAAAGCTGACTTCACCACCATTTTCCTCAATGCTGGTGAACAGCTCCTTATCTCCACACATGTGGTTACTTGCGCCAGTGTCCAAGTACCACACTCCGTTCTTCCCTCCACCAGCACCTTGGATGGTAAGGAACATCATCGGGTCGCCACCCGTGTTACTTGCCTCAGCATAATGGTTGGCTTCTCCTCCCTTCCTTGGAGCCCAACAATCGTAGCTCAAATGCCCAAACTTGTTACAGTTGTAACATTGAATTTGGGACATATCTCCTCTTCCTCTTCCTTAACCTCTTCCCTGGTCCCTTCCTTGTCCTCTGCCTTGGCCTCTCCCTTGGCCTCTTCCTCTTTCACCATCATGTCTCCAACCGTGAGGTTGCTCTGCCTCCTTCTGGTTGTACTGGTTTCTTCCGAAGTCTCTTCCACCTCTTCCTCCTCTACCTCTTCCTTGGTAGCCTCGGCCACGCTGACCTCCTCCTCTTCCGGAGCTTTCTCCAAAGTTAAGCTGAGTCAGGAGTACTTTTCCCAAGCCACTCGACTCCTCATCATCCTGCAGCATGCGGTACTCATGGGCTTGCAGCGAGCCAACAAGTTCATCCACCGCCATCTCAGTGAGATCCTTCGACTCCTCTATGGCTACTACCACGTGCCTGAACTTCTTGGACATAGACCTCAGGAGCTTCTCCATGAAGCTAACATCATCTATCGTTTCCCCATTCCTCTTCATCTCGTTTGTGAGCGTCCGTAGACGTGTCACGTAGTCACCCACCTTCTCCGAGCTTTGCATCCTCATCACCTCATACTGGGCTCGGAGGGATTGCAGCTTAACCTTCTTTGCTTTATCCACTCCCTGCATGGAGCGTTGCAGTATCTCCCATGCCTCTCTCGATGTCCCTGCATTAGAGATCTTTTCAAACGTTGCCTCATCAACTCCTTGGTACAATAGGAATAGGGCCTTCTTGTCCCGCTTCTTTGCCTCCCTCAATGCTGTCTTCTGAGCGTTAGTCAATGCTGCCTCTACTTCAGCAGTAAGCACCTCGACTCCCTCTTCAACTATCTCCCATAACTCTTTGGAGGCGAGTAGCACTCGCATTTGTATACTCCAATTCCCATAGTTGGTCTTTGTCAGCTTGGGGACCTGCCCCGGCATTCCACTTCCCATCTCCATCTCTTCTTCCCACTTAACCTTCCGAGTCAATTCCCAAGGGATCCAACCTGGCTCTGATACCACTTGTTGGAAACGTGTATGGGCGTTTACTCTCAATCTCAACTCCACGAACAATTTCACTTGGCTCCAAAACTCAACACCCAAACCGAGACCGCCGCCACAAACCGCGCGACCTCCCACTATAGGCGAGTACCTGTAACACCCCCTATCCGTCGCATAGTATATAGCAGTAGGTCCGGCCGGGGCCCGACGCCATATACCACAGACAGACCGGGTGGTTACGTATGGAAACCATCCAACCAATCTCAACGTCCTACACAGAGCATTCTAGCGGAAGCAGTTTATAGGAGTTGTAAACAAGAACCCAGTAGTAGAGCACGAATGTCCACTATTACAATAATTAGGAATGTATACAAAATACCCAAAATCGGCCTTAAGGCCTTACAAAGTGTTTCACTTGAAAATTACATGTTTTACAAACCACGGCACGCAGGCCCGTCATACATGAATAAAGCAGTAAACACTTCTACTTGGGCCTTCGAGGGCCAGCTTCGCAAAAAGGGCTTTAGCCCGCTATTGACCGCTTGGTCCAGCTGCACCTGCAAGCAACAATCCACCGCACGGTGGCAAAACAAGGCAACGGTCAGCAATGCTGACCAAATTATAACGATCCCGCCCCCAACTCGGGGCGGCGATGCTCCTTCCCTGCATTTCCTTAGCATAAGCGAGTAATATAAAACCATAGCCATAACATCACAGACGTTGGCTCGTAAGGCCACACGCCCCGTGCACTCAGGGCACATTCTCGGTGAACCGATCGATGTCACGTCAATTAAAGCCATTAACATTTCGGGCTCACCACCGCCACTAAGACGGCCAAACCTATGAGCATTTCGTCTTCTTGGTATTGGTCACGTCAATTTAAGCCATTGACCACCGAAGACTCACATCTATGCCAACGGCGAGTGCCACGTAACCTTAGATCGCTCTAACCGGACGACATAAAGCGGGTACGGCTCCATCTAACCCGTGCTCACTTCGCAACGACAATTTAAGCCATTTGCGCGGGTCAAACTTTCACCGAGTCCCATTCTACCGCAAGTCACATAACTCAGTTATGTTCGAGTTGGCTCTCAGGCCTCCAAGTTGGCAAGATCTCGTATCCGCCCAGTTTTCCGGGTGCACCTTTGGGTTAGTCCCCAAGGCTCCCTGCTGCAATCTACCGCATAGAAAACCCGAAAACACCCAATAGCACGGAGTCTTCTCCGGCCTTATGCAATGCAACATCACCGATCCGGACTAACATGTCCGGGTAGGCTTCAACCAAAATGCCTATGTCCGTTCTCGCATACGGACTCTAAACAACGGGGACTTTACATATCTACCCGAAGGAACGCCTCCAACTCTCCGCAAACTCGCGAGAGCGGGCTTCCTATGCTAAGAAAGAGAGCTATTAGTGCTCAAGATGAGGATCGTTACCCTTGAGTTCCTCTTTGGCGCCATCGAAAAGTAATCAGATAGAAATCACCACACTTGCGTTGCCTCCGTGGATCCGGAGTCGGCTTGCGATTCGGAGCTCCGAAGCTCCTCCAATGGCGGATCTAGCTCTTCTTCCTCCAAGGGCTCTCCTCTTTCTCCAAGGGTTTGGAGAGATGGAAAAGGTAAGAAAGAATGGATTTTTCTAAGTCAAACCCGGGTATATCCTCTCAGGAACCATCCCCAGCCGTTGGATCTCAATCTAAGAAAACGAACGGCTTTGATTCGGGGCTGAAATGCCCAATCTGGGCCGAATACGGCCTGGCACACGCCCGTGTCCAGGGCCGTATGCCGCATTCGCCGTCAAAATCGAATCTCCTGGACCCTCACACGGGTATCGAACATCGAGCTGACACGCCCGTGTTCGAGCTGACACGCCCGTGTTCCAGCTGACACGGCCGTGTAGCCGGCCGTGTACCCCATAATTTTCTCCCGTTTTCAACCCGAGCACTGCAAGGGTTCTAGGACACGCCCGTGTCCTTGCCCGTGTCACCTTGACACGCCTGGGCCCCAGGCCGTGTACAAGGTCTCGACATTTCGTCGCGTGCAGTTCGACGACTGGATGACACGGCCTTGGACACGCCCGTGTCCTAGGCCGTGTGCCTTATCTCGACGATCGTCGAGTGAATCTCGACGACTCCCCGGGACGATCGTCGACACGGGTCGACACGCCCTGCGACACGCCCGTGTCGCGGGCCGTGTGCCCATTCTCGACGAATCGTCGAGTATAACTCGACGATTTCACGGCTAAGTGTCGACACGGGTCGACACGCCCTGCGACACGCCCGTGTCGCAGGCCGTGTGCCCATTCTCGACGAATCGTCGAGTATAACTCGACGACTTCGCGACTAAGTGTCGGCACACGCTTGACACGCCCTGGGACACGCCCGTGTCCCAGGCCGTGTGCATTCAGCCAGAAACCAAAACTGGCTCAAAACGTCCCCCTTCACTCCTTTGAGTTTCGGGGCGTTACAACTCTCCCCCTCTTAAAAGAATTTCGCCTACGAAATTACATAAAGGAAAGGCATACAAAAAAAAACTTGCACCTGAGCGGAACAACTCCGGATACTCGTCAAGCATAGTCTGCTCTCGCTCCCAAGAGAGCTCCTCACGACCGCAATTGTCCCACCGGACCTTGACCATCCTGATCTCTTTATTGCGTAGTCGCTTGACCTCCAAGTCCTCAATCCGCACGGGCTTGACCTTTGTCGTTATCCCACTATCCACCGGCACTTGATCGACCGCGATCACTTGCGTAGGCTCTTGCACCGCGTTCCGAAGCTCCGAAATGTGGAATACATCGTGTAAACCACTTAGCTCCACTGAAAGCTTCAACCTATAGGCCGCTTCTCCAACTCGCTCCAGAACCTCGAACGGTCCAAGGTACCTCGGGCTTAGCTTTTTCAATCGTTGCACCCGCGAGACACCCTTGAACGGCTTGATCTTTAAGTATACATAATCGCCCACAGCGAACTCCATGTTCCTGTGCTTGACATTATAGTGCTTTGCTTGCCGGTCCTGAGCGATAAGCAACCTCTCCCGAATCGTTCTCACCAAAGAAGTAGCATCCTCCACTTCCGATCGCTTATACAACTTTGACTCACCCGTTTCTAACCAAGACAACGGCGTGCGACATTTCCTACCATATAGGGCCTCGAAGGGCGTCATCTGAATACTCGCTTGGTAGATGTTGTTGTATGCAAACTCCACCAAATAAAGGTGGTCTTCCCATTACTTTCCAAAATCCAAGACTCACATGCGGAGCATGTCTTCCACGGTTCTATTAACCCTCTCGGTCTGCCCATCCGTTTGCGGATGGGTGGCTGTGCTGAATTTCAACTTTGTTCCCAACATTTGTCGCAACAGCCTCCAATCATTGGACGTGAACCGCCCATCTCGGTCACTCACGATGCTGCGGGGCACACCATGAAGCCGCACTATGTTATCCACATAAAGCTTTGCTAGCTTCTCCACCAGATCATCCTTCCTATGCGGAATAAAATGAGACACCTTCGTTAATCGATCGACAACCACCCAAATGGGGTCGTTTCCCTTTTTGCGACCTTGGCAAACCGTGCACAAAGTCCATAGAGATGTCGTCGAATTTCCATTCCGGAATAGGCAAGGACTTAAGAAATCCTCCCGGCTTTTGGCACTCCGCCTTTACCAAGGCCAATGTTTGGCACTTCGCTACGTATAGCGCCACATCCTTCTTTAAACCCGGCCACCAAAACAGTTTCTTCACATCACGGTACATTTTCGTGCTCCCCGGGTGAATCGAGTACTTGGTATGGTGCGCCTCGTACAACAACTCCACCCGTAAATTGCCCACACTTGGGACGCACAAACGACCGTCTCTCCTAAGCAATTCGTCCTCCACGACGAATTGGAAATTTGACCCTTCCAGAGCCTCTACCATGAACTGCTTCAGCACTTGATTGCTTGTCCATACAAACGATCCCCAACGCCTCCAACTCTCGCACCAACCGCTCATCTTGCACCGATAGCCAATTGGCTCGAGCTGGGGCTTGGCGACTCACCGCGTCAGCAACCGCATTCCCTTTATCAGGCGCGTAGTGGATCTTGAATGTATAGTCTCCCAAGAACTCCATCCATCTACGCTGTCGTATAGTCAGATCCTTCTGATCAATCAGATGCTTCACGCTCTTGTGACCGGCGTAGAGATCCACTTTCACACCGTATACAATTATGCCTCCATAGCTTCAAGGCAAAACTCACAGCCATACGCTATTACGCTTCCGTGTTGCAGTAGCACGCAACCCAAACCACTGCCCTACGCATCATTAAAAATCTCATTGCCTTCGATTCCACTTGGCGAAGTCAGCACAGGCGTCGTAGTCAACCGACATTATAACTTCTCAAAAGCTCGCGCGCACTCCGGCGTCCAAAAGAACTTATGCTCCTTCCTCGTCAAAGTAGTGAGAGGTAACGCTATCCGCGAGAAGTTCTCCACGAAGCGCCTATAGTAGCCGGCAAGCTCCAGCAATCTCCGGACTTCCGCTACCGTAGCCAGCTCAGGCCACTCTCGTATCGCAACAATCTTCGCCGGATCCACCGCAATACCCTCTCCACTCACTATATGCCCGAGGAACGCCACTGAGGATAGCCAAAACTCGCACTTCGAGAACTTGGCATACAACTGATTTATCCTTAGCGTCTCCAACACCAAATGAAGATGCTTGAAGTGATCTTCCTCACTTTGCGAGTACACCAAAATATCATCGATGAAGACGATCACGAAATGGTCCAAGTACTCTCTGAACGTCCTGTTCATCAAATCCATGAACACTGACGGCGCATTAGTCAGCCCAAACGGCATGACCGTAAACTCGTAGCGCCCGTGTCCTGTACTGAACGTTATCTTAGGGATATCACTCTCCCTTATCTATTTAGAGTACGTCGTTGACCCTACCAACTGATCACAAAGATCATCGATCCTTGGGATTGGGTACTTGCTCTTTTCCGTCAACTTGTTGACCTCCCGATAATTAATACGCAGCCTCAACCTTCCACCCTTCTTCTTAATAAAGAGGGTCGGTGCGCTCCAAGGCAAAGGACTTGGACACGCATGCCCTTGCTCCAACAACTCTTGCAGTTGAACTTTCAGCTCCGCCATTACCTTCGGCATTAGCCGATACGGAGATCGTGACACAGGCTTTGCACCTGGCACTAGCTCGATCGTAAAATCTATCTCCCGCTGAGGCGGGGCTCCAGGAAGATCTGCGGGGAACAGATCAGGGTATTCCGATACCACTGAAATACAATCCAACGCGGGCTTCGGCTTTACAACCTCCACTAGTGTACAGAACAGCTCTACACTAGCACAAACCGCCTTCACCACCTGAAGAGCAGACATCAACGTCTTGCTCGACCCCTTTAAGCCCGTAAAAGTCGTCTCGCGACTTGCTCCCAGCTTGACTTCCTTGCTACCGCAATCTATATGGGCCTGCTGCTCCGAGAGCCAGTACATGCCAAATATAACGTCAAACTCCACCAACGGAAGTAACGACGCTTGCAGATCGTACTCCTAATTCCCAAACCACAAACTAAGAGCAACGAATTCTAACCTCGCCGAATGAGCACCATTGGACTATAACGCATCCAATTTATCTCTTTCCATCGAAGGAGGTACTCCAAGGCACAATAAAATTCCTAATAAAGGAACGCGAAGCTCCCTAAACGAACGGTGCTCTCGCAGATAAAGTAAAGTCGCAACAAAGCTTAGCACAGTAGTCCTAGGCTAATATGCATAACAAGTGTTTAAAGCAAAACTATCTTTAAACCATACCTGTCGTCACGACGACGAGCTTTCTCCAGGGCTTTAGGCACTCCCGAGCATAATGCCCCGACTCCCCACAGTTGTAACATGTGCCCGGGGTCCGACCCGTAGTCGCCCCAGAAGTACCAGAAGGAGCTGGACCCGAAGTCCTATGCTTCTTATACCATTTTCGATATGCTGACTTTGAGGTGTTCGGCACTTTGAATGCCGTTTCCTTTGCACTGACATCCTTGACTGCTCCTGACATAGGTTTCTTACCCTTCCGAGCACCATTCCAACAGTCTCGGGCAAAGTGCCCTTTCTTTCCACAAGTATAACAAGTGTAAGTAGCTTTACTAGTCGATTTCATAACCCCTTTCTCCAGCATTCTGCTGGATGCAGCCCTTATGGGGTTTGTATAGTCCGATACCATGGTCGCTGGCATCGGGAGGGTGTTCTTCAACTCTGCCTCCAATGATCTAGCTGATTCCACCAAGGCTTGGAATCCCAATAACTTTGGTCCTAACAGTAGGACTCGTAACTCGGCGCGTAGGCCATTATAGAATCTATCGACTGTAGCTTGCTCATTATCCGACTCAAAGCATGGGTAGCGACTTATCATAAGAAAAGCTTGCAAATATTCCTCAACCGTGTGCGCTCCCTGCACTAAATGCATATTCAGCTGCTGCCCCAATGGTCTACCAAAGGTCATCTGCTACATCGCGCCCACCGGCGTTGAAGCCACAATAGGGGCGCAGGGTTGTACATTTCCTCCTAGCTGTGCACCCGTCACAGCGAACACCGCTTATACAATCCTTCTAACGGTTTCATACGAAGGAGGAGGCTCAAACACCTCACCGGGTGCACTATGCTCCTCAGAAACCGGACATTCAGGCTGTCCAGCATCGCTTCCGGTCACCTATAGTGGTACAAAACACCGTCAAGCGACCAAATAAAATTGCGAACAGCAATTATAGGAACACGCAGGTTTCTCAAACACGTGTATTTTCATTCCTAAGTGGACATTCATGGGTTCTTTTACCGTTATAACGATGACGCACACAATGTGCTCACCACCCCTTAAAAAGAATTCGCCCACGAATTCACTTTAAGCCCGACCAAAACCAGTAGTCTGATACCAAATTGTAACACCCCCTATCCGTCGCATAGTATATAGCAGTAGGTCCGGCCGGGGCCCGACGCCATATACCACAGACAGACCGGGTGGTTACGTATGGAAACCATCCAACCAATCTCAACGTCCTACACAGAGCATTCTAGCGGAAGCAGTTTATAGGAGTTGTAAACAAGAACCCAGTAGTAGAGCACGAATGTCCACTATTACAATAATTAGGAATGTATACAAAATACCCAAAATCGGCCTTAAGGCCTTACAAAGTGTTTCACTTGAAAATTACATGTTTTACAAACCACGGCACGCAGGCCCGTCATACATGAATAAAGCAGTAAACACTTCTACTTGGGCCTTCGAGGGCCAGCTTCGCAAAAAGGGCTTTAGCCCGCTATTGACCGCTTGGTCCAGCTGCACCTGCAAGCAACAATCCACCGCACGGTGGCAAAACAAGGCAACGGTCAGCAATGCTGACCAAATTATAACGATCCCGCCCCCAACTCGGGGCGGCGATGCTCCTTCCCTGCATTTCCTTAGCATAAGCGAGTAATATAAAACCATAGCCATAACATCACAGACGTTGGCTCGTAAGGCCACACGCCCCGTGCACTCAGGGCACATTCTCGGTGAACCGGTCAATGTCACGTCAATTAAAGCCATTAACATTCCGGGCTCACCACCGCCACTAAGACGGCCAAACCTATGAGCATTTCGTCTTCTTGGTATTGGTCACGTCAATTTAAGCCATTGACCACCGAAGACTCACATCTATGCCAACGGCGAGTGCCACGTAACCTTAGGTCGCTCTAACCGGACGACATAAAGCGGGTACGGCTCCATCTAACCCGTGCTCACTTCGCAACGACAATTTAAGCCATTTGCGCGGGTCAAACTTTCACCGAGTCCCATTCTACCGCAAGTCACATAACTCAGTTATGTTCGAGTTGGCTCTCAGGCCTCCAAGTTGGCAAGATCTCGTATCCGCCCAGTTTTCCGGGTGCACCTTTGGGTTAGTCCCCAAGGCTCCCTGCTACAATCTACCGCGTAGAAAACCCGAAAACACCCAATAGCACGGAGTCTTCTCCGGCCTTATGCAATGCAACATCACCGATCCGGACTAACATGTCCGGGTAGGCTTCAACCAAAATGCCTATGTCCGTTCTCGCATACGGACTCTAAACAACGGGGACTTTACATATCTACCCGAAGGAACGCCTCCAACTCTCCGCAAACTCGCGAGAGCGGGCTTCCTATGCTAAGAAAGAGAGCTATTAGTGCTCAAGATGAGGATCGTTACCCTTGAGTTCCTCTTTGGCGCCATCGAAAAGTAATCGGATAGAAATCACCGCACTTGCGTTGCCTCCGTGGATCCGGAGTCGGCTTGCGATTCGGAGCTCCGAAGCTCCTCCAATGGCGGATCTAGCTCTTCTTCCTCCAAGGGCTCTCCTCTTTCTCCAAGGGTTTGGAGAGATGGAAAAGGTAAGAAAGAATGGATTTTTCTAAGTCAAACCCGGGTATATCCTCTCAGGAACCATCCCCAGCCGTTGGATCTCAATCTAAGAAAACGAACGGCTTTGATTCGGGGCTGAAATGCCCAATCTGGGCCGAACACGGCCTGGCACACACCCGTGTCCAGGGCCGTGTGCCGCATTCGCCGTCAAAATCGAATCTCCTGGACCCTCACACGGGTATCGAACACGCCCGTGTTCGAGCTGACACGCCCGTGTTCCAGCTGACACGGCCGTGTAGCCGGCCGTGTACCCCATAATTTTCTCCCGTTTTCAACCCGAGCACTGCACTGGTTCTAGGACAAGCCCGTGTCCTTGCCCGTGTCACCTTGACACGCCTAGGCCCCAGGCCGTGTACAAGGTCTCGACATTTCGTCGCGTGCAGTTCGACGACTGGATGACACGGCCTTGGACACGCCCGTGTCCTAGGCCGTCTGCCTTATCTCGACGATCGTCGAGTGAATCTCGACGACTCCCCGGGACGATCGTCGACACGGGTCGACACGCCCTGTGACACGCCCGTGTCGCGGGCCGTGTGCCCATTCTCGACGAATCGTCGAGTATAACTCGACGATTTCACGGCTAAGTGTCGACACGGGTCGACACGCCCTGCGACACGCCCGTGTCGCAGGCCGTGTGCCCATTCTCGACGAATCGTCGAGTATAACTCGACAACTTCGCGACTAAGTGTCGGCACACGCTTGACACGCCCTGGGACACGCCCGTGTCCCAGGCCGTGTGCATTCAGCCAGAAACCAAAACTGGCTCAAAACGTCCCCCTTCACTCCTTTGAGTTTCGGGGCGTTACAGTACCACCCCGCACGAGCGAGCTCCCACTGAAAGATATTGTACCTAATCACCTAGAGGGGGGGTGAATAGGTGACTTAAATCTTTTAACTTTTTAGGCAGAATTCAGATTATAACACAGAATTATAACTACTTTTGAACAGCAATCAATCAGCAATCACAGTAAAACACATGCACACAGTGAACACATAGATTTATAGTGGTTCCCCAAGGTTTGGGTACATCCACTTTCCCCCTTCGCCTATCTAGTAGTGTACTAGATTTGGCCAAACTCCACTATCTCAGATCCTCAGATCTTACACTCAGAACCTCAACCAGGTTCCTACAGCTCAGGCCCAAGGCCCTACAACTCAGTCTTCTCCAAAGACCTACACTCAGCTTCTTCACAAAGCCTACACTTAGCCACAACAGGCCTACACTCAGAGATACAAATCTCCTACACTCAGGCACACAGGCCCTACACTCAGCCTTTATAATTACAGGCTTACAAACTCAGATCCCTAAGGATCCTACAAGAAATATAAAATACAAAGTGTATCTACCTACAACTCTGAATAGAGAGATGAGTTGATAGGTTCTTGATGAGTTCTTGGATGAACTCTGCTGAGATCAATCTGACTTGGCTTTCTTCAAAACTTCTTGAATGTAGAACACAATAGGATTGATCTCCTCTGCAGTTGATCCTTGATCGCTGCTACTTAAGATTCAGAACAAAATCTGAACCCTTCTTCTCAGCCTGGTTCCAACGGCTGTCTTCTTGGTTGGAGCTCTCGCTCTCCAACTACTTAGAACTTTACTTGAAAGTCTTCAATGAATTGCTTTTCAACAACCTTGATCATCTTTTTCTGCAGACAGTATAAGCCTATATATAGGCCTTCTTCATGGTAACCGGCTGGTCCGGTTGCTAACTGATTTCTGACAACTCTGACAGGTGCAGTAGACTGGCTGGAATGGCAGCTGTCAAGTCATCCAGTCAGTTCTTGAAATAACTGTATCTGTCTGTAAGTGTCGAGACAATCTGTCTTTAAGTGTCGACACTTATAGACTAAGTGTCGACACAAGTTGACTAAGTGTCGACACTAGCCTACAAGGTGTCGACACAACTCCTTGTGTTGTAGAATTCACTTCTCGACACAGCTTCTTCTTCATGTGTCGACACTGATAATGTGTGTCGACACAAGTACTTGTTCTTCAGTATATTGCTGAATTCTTGTAAGTGTCGACACATCTCCTTTGTGTCGACACATCTTCATGTGTTGAACTTGTTCAGTGTCGACACATCTTCTTGGTGTCGACACATGCCTTCAGTGTTAATACATGCTGAGTGTCGACACAGCTCCTTGTGTCGACACATTCTTTATCTGTTGAGACTTTTGCTGAGTGTCGACACATCTCCTTTATGTCGACACTTGTACTTAGAATTTTGTTGAACTTTGCTAAGTGTCGACACAGCTCCTTGTGTCGACACTTTCTTCAAGTGTTGAGTCTTCTGCTGAGTGTCGACACATTCTTTCTTGTGTTGACACTTTCTTCAAGTGTTGACTCTTCTGCTGAGTGTCGACACATTCTTTATTATGTCGACACTTGTACTTAGACTCTTCTGACTTTTGCTGAGTATCGACACAGCCTCCAAGTGTTGACACTTTCTGATGTAGACACAGTTCCTCTGGGTGTCGACACAACTGCTAAGTGTCGACACTGCTTCACTGCACTTTTCTTCATTGAGTGTCGACACAGCTCCTTGTGTCGACACTTTCTGTCTGGTGTCGACTCCACATCTCTGGTGTCGACACAACTACTCCAAGTGTCGACACTGCTTGCCTGGGTGTCGACACAAGTCTTCTTAAGTGTCGACACTTTCCCTCTGGGTGTCGACACATGGACTTAGAATCTTTTCTGCTTTCCCTCCAAATACTTGACCTGCACAACTAAACTCAAAAATACATCAAATACATTTTGATGTATATCATTGAGTAGGGTGAGGCTTCTTCAAATCAGGTACATTTAAACCAATGTACCCAACAATCTCCCCCTATTTGGAGAAGTCATAACCCTTAGTCAATGATATACACCATACACAATAAAATCATAACATGATGTAAAGCAGGATTATATAACAGGGCAAACATAAACATGTATCAAACAAAATATGTATACACATATATCATCTCAGAACAATTATGAATTAAATATATCACACAGCACATTGTTCTAATCAACTTTCTCATATTCATTATACAAAAGTTTACAAAATGTTTTAATATAATTGATTACATAGTAAACTTAATATAATGCAATTCTATTTTTGCTCTGCCTCCTTGATCATTATGCCCTTCCCAGTCTGTATCTTTGCTTGTACAGGGGCTTCAGCATCTTCAGTATCAACAGGCTTCTTCCCTTTCAGCTCCTTCTTCTTTAGCTCTTCAGCTTTAATCTTTTGTCTCTCAAAATAATGATATGGCTTGGGAAAGTACTTGCTAGGCTCCTGGGCAGTAGGAGGTAGCTTTCCCATCTTGGCCTTTCTCCTGTATTGCACTATGACTTCTTGCCTTGTCTCATGCTTCCTCCATTCAAGTTCAGAAAACCATTTGTTCCTGTCTTGAATGTTATCTTTGGAAGTTTTCCATGCAGTCAAAATAATATTTCTTGAAGTGGGGCTCCACTGCTCAAAGTCAGGCCTTTGTTCAGCTTGCTCTCTGAACCTCTTCTAAGACAATCTAGCTTCTTGTTCTTTCAGCAAAGCTTCTTGCATAGCCTCAGATACTGGCTGAACCACCTTCTCTAGGATAACATTTTGCTTACCCTCAGGTGGGCTATACATAGTCTGGATCTCAGCTTGTACCATGTCAAAATCTGGTGGAGGATAGATTACTTGAGCTACTTTAGGTTGTTCACCTCCAAGATATGTAGGGTGAATCCCAGATTCTGCTACATTGTCATCATCACATAAAGGAGGATAACCAAGAGTAGCTCTGATAGAATTAGAAATCCACTTAGCATGATCAGAGCTGGCTTTGACTAACACCCTCTCCCCCTTTATGACTTCTCTTTCTATGTGATCTCTTACATCATCTTTCTGAAATCTGACCTGGTTATCCAAATAGTTGACTCCATCTTTAAAGAAAGGTTTCAACCTTTGGAGTTTTTCAGTTATCAACTTCTGAGAGTCTTGAATTGCAGAAGTAACATCAGTTAAACTCTTTTGCAATGCTTTATCAAACTCTGCCTTAGCAGTAGCAATAGAAGTAGTCAGTCCAGTAGCTATGTTCTTCATCTCAGTGATAATGGCATTGTGAGATTCTATCAAATTATCATTCATCCTGATCTGATTCTCTAGAACATATCCTTGCTTTAGTGCAATGTCATCGACTTGAGCCTTTATCTTCTCTTGATGTGTAGCTAAGTATACTACTGCATTCCCACCCTTGTGGAAGCAGTCAGTCATTTCCTTTTTATTGAGATTCATTTCAAATCTTATAGACTTTATGTCTTGGGCCAGATCAAACTGTAAGGACTTATGCCCCTCATCCACATATGTTTCTATGGCTTTCCTGTGCTCATCAAGTTTTATTTGCATAACAACCATGAGAGAACTATAATCTACAGATGGTGCTGGCTGTGATATAGGCTGTGGTGCAATAGTTTGCAAGGCCTTTTTGTAATTCTAGCTCCTTCTTTTAAAGACTTGAAATTTCCTTTTCTTAGCTCTAGCAGCTTCCTCATCTTCAGATGCTGATGTGCTAACAATATCTACCCTCTCTTTAGGGCTTGGAGGTAACTCCTTCTACACTTCTGGTGCCTTCCTTGTTGTTTCCTCAACATGAACTCCTTGCTCCCCCTCAACAGGAGCAGTCTCCCCTCAGCAGCAGTATTGTCCTTCTCAAGGTCTGCTTGATCCAGATTAAAGAAAAGATCTTCCATAGTAAATTCTTGTGGAGAATGGGCTGGAGAAACTCTTGGCTCATCTACCACTGGATTAGATACTACTTGAACTGTAACAGATGTGTCCTTCATAACACCATCTGGGGTTTGACTATCAATCTGAGATTGCTGAGTAACATGATTTAATGAATCAGACAAATCAGTATCCTCTATAGGAAAATCTAATGCATTAATCTCAGTGATTACCTCAAGAATAGTGTGTGTTGCTTGCTCACTCTCAAGAGGAGTTGGCTCTTCTACAACTAAAGGCTCCCCCTGGATTTGATCCTGGTGTATGGGGCTAGCTGATGGTAGCTCCCCCTGCCTCTCTGCAGCATCTTGTTGAGCTGGAGACATTCCAGCATTCCCTTCTACATCCTCATCAGGAGTAAAGACAACTTGCTCTTCACTACCAGAGCTGCTAGATGAATCCTGAGCCACTAGGGCAATCTTCTTCTTCTTCTTTAGGGGTGTTACTTTCTCAGGTGTAGGCATCTCCTTAGTTAAAACTCTGTCCCACCTAGAGAATATCCTCATGTCCATCTTTCTCATATGGTTGATCTTAGTGCCAGCAGCTTGACTCATTACTTCTGGTATACTACCAGCCAAGTAAAGACTTATTATCCTACCCAAGTTGGGTTTCTTCAGACTCTCCTTAATCTTCTCAAATAATACTGCAGACCAATCAGTTTTCACTGTGAAGATTATCCTTGTCATAAGGTTGAACATATGGGCTGATACCCTATCATGCCCCCAGGCTTACTTAAGATCACTTTTCCAACAATTTCAGAAAGAAATTTCCCCTGGCTGTTCATGCCTTTCCTATTGAATACAGATCCAATTTTCATCTTTGAATGCAGACCACACCATGTCAATGCTTCTCTGGTCTTAGAAGCAGTTACTTCATCCTCTTCTTTTGTCCTTGTCAGATTTAAGAGCTTTCTCAAACTTTAGGTGAGACCTTCACCTTTTCACCATGAACCCTAGACTTTATCTTGAGTCCAGATTCATCTACTTTAGCTCCATTCAGGAATTCCAATACTTCTTTCTTCCAGATCTTTGTGGGCTCTGAAACAAGAAAATCCAACCCCGAGTCTGCAACTAGGGTTACCACATGCTTGATCTCCTGATCTGCATCGTCAAACGCATGTCGCACTAGTTCATAGCCTTCGTTCACGTTCTCCTCGAGCTTTGGCGCCATTAGGGTTTGAAGAATTTGACTGGAGAGAAGAGAGGTGTCGACACACAAGTTTGGTCTCGAAACTTTGGTGAGTGTGTCGACAAACAAAGGCAAAATCCTATTTATACCTTTCTAGGTTTGAAGATAAAAGGGCGCGTTAAGCAACTTAAATTGTGTCGAAACTATTGAAAAATGTCGACACAGACTTATAATGTCTCGACACATTGTGTTGACACAAGTTTAGTCGACAGAATATATGTGTCGACACTTGTTTATGTGTCGACACCACTTAACTCGACACTTAGTCGAGACTTTACTTAGATAATTCTGAGTAAACTCTAAGTGTCGACACCACCTTGGTTGTGTCGACACTGACCTTGAATGTGTCGACACTAATTTTCTGAAGTGTCGATACCAACTTCCTAGATGTGTCGACACCTTTTCCCTGAAGTGTTGACACCACTATTCTGTGTCGACACAGATAACTCTGTGTGTCGACACCTTTTTACTTAGCCATTTCTGTAAACTTATTCTAAGTTTATCATACCCAATTCAATTTTGAATCTATTGAACTTGGTTTCTTCTAGGGGCTTAGTATACATGTCAGCTAGTTGATTATCAGTATTTACATAACTCAAGTGATATATCTTCTTTTTCTACATGTTCCCTTAGAAAATGATATTTTATCTCAATATATTTAGTTCTACTATGGGAAACAGGATTGTTAGCAATTGATATAGCACTAGTAGAATCACAAAACAGTGGTGTTCTACTTACCTGAATTTCATAATCCTCAAGATGATGTTGTATCCATAGAAATTGAGCACAACAACTTCCTGCAGCCACATATTCTGATTCTGCAGTGGAGATAGCCACACTTGTTTGCTTCTTGCTACTCCATGAAATCAGTCTTCCACCTAGGAATTGACAGGTTCCAGTTGTACTTTTTCTGTCTTCTTTGCAGCCTGCAAAATCTGCATCTGAATAACCTGTTAGTTCAAAGTCTCCATTCCTAGGGTGCCAAAGGCCTAGATAAGGAGTGCCCTTTAGATATCTCAGTATCCTTTTGACTGCTGTCAAATGAGACTCTTTAGGGCATGCTTGGTACCTAGCACAGACACATGTAGCATACATGATATCTGGTCTACTTGCAGTCAAATAGAGTAGGGATCCAACTATCCCTCTATACAAAGTCTCATCTACAGGTTTCCCTGCATCATCTTTGCTAAGAAACATACTTGACCCCAAAGGAGTCTTCATGGTACTGGATGAATCCATATCATACTTCCTTATGAGTTCTAGGGTGAACTTAGACTGGCATATGAATAAACCATTCTCAGTCTGTCTAACTTGGAGACCCAAGAAGAACTTAAGTTCCCCCATACTACTCATCTCAAATTGTCCTTGCATTAGTTTTGCAAACTTTTTGCAAAGACTACTTTCAGTAGACCCAAATATGATGTCATCTACATATATTTGGACTAGTATGATCTTGCCTCTGGATTCCCTAAGGAATAGAGTCTTGTCTATTTTCCCCCTTGTGAATTTATTCTCAATGAGGAAACTAGACAGGGTTTCATACCAAGCCCTAGGGGCTTGCTTTAACCCATACAAAGCTTTCCTAAGTCTATAGACATAATTAGGTTGAGTTGAATCAACAAAACCTGATGGTTGTTCCACATAGACCTCTTCTTTCAGATTACCATTCAAAAAGGCTGACTTAACATCCATTTGGTAAACTTTAAATCCTTGATAGGTTGCATAGGCCAGGAACATCCTTATGGCTTCCAGTCTGGCTACTGGAGCAAAGGTTTGATCAAAGTCAATACCTTCTTCCTGCCTATATCCTTTAGCAACCAATCTTGCTTTGTTCTTGACAATTACTCCATGTTCATCCATCTTGTTCCTAAAGATCCACTTGGTCCCAATTATGTTGTGGTCTTTTGGTTTAGGAACAAGCTCCCAGACTTTGCACCTCTTGAAATGATTCAGCTCTTCTTGCATTGCCTCAATCCAATGAGGGTCTAGGATGGCTTCTTCAAACTTCTTTGGCTCTACTTGGGATAGAAAACTGGAGAAGAGCACTGAATTCAGATTTCTGCTCCTAGTTTGTACCCCTTGTCTTAGATCACCAATGATTTGCTCTGCTGGATGATCACTTAGATGCCTATTAGCTGGAGGCATCCTGGCTTCAGGTTGAATTCCTTCAACTTCTTCATCTTGCTGCACTCCTTGGATTTCTTCTTCATTAGGTACATGTAGTACTCCCCCTGGACAACAACCACTATCTACTACTTGCTGTCTTGCAGTAGGTTCTTCTTCTATAGTGAGCTTGTCCAACTTCTTAGTTATACCTGTGGAGCTGCATATACTACTAGACAACTCATTGTTAATAAGTCTAGTTTCATCAAATACTACATATACAGACTCTTCTACAACTTAAGTAGACAAGTTGTAGACTCTATAAGCCTTACTATTGTTGCTGTACCCAACAAAGATCCCCTCTTGGGACTTGGCAGCAAACTTAGTCAAGTAAGACTTTTCATTGTTAAGTATAAAGCACTTACAACCAAAGATCCTGAAATAGGATAGGTTTGGTTTTCTGCCTTTCACAATCTCATAGGGGGTCTTATTGTGGCTTTTAGTAATGGTAGCCCTATTAATTACATGGCATGCAGTATTCACTGCCTCAGCCCAGAAATATTCTGGTAGTGATGTATCACTTAATAGGGTTCTACCAGCCTCAATCAAGGTTCTATTTTTCCTCTCAGCAATGCCATTTTGCTGAGGTGTTCTTGGCGAAGAAAACTCTTGAAATATCCCAAATTTTTCACATAGTTTTGTCATACTATCAGACTGAAATTCAGTACCATGGTCACTTCTTATCTTGACCACAGTACTGTCTAGTTCATTCTGAATTTGTTTGACAAAGCTATGGAAGATACTATGTGTTTCAGATTTCTGTCTAAGGAAGAACACCCAGGAAAACCTTGAGTAGTCATCTACAACTACAAAGGTATAGACCTTCCTACCTATGCTGTGAACTGGCATAGGACCAAAGAGATCCATATGCAAGAGGTATAAACACCTCACAGCATCTTTGTTTTCAATGCTACTAAAGGTGGATCTAGTCTGCTTGCCCTTTTGACAAGCTGAGCATATTCCATCTTTAATACACTTAACTTGAGGACCATTCCTCACTAACTCTTTACTATAGAGTTTGCCAATTGTCTTGTAGTTGAGATGAGCTAGCCTCTTGTGCCATTTGACACAATGAGAGACTTTCTCATCAGCTACAAGACACACTGGAGAACCATTGGTCTCACACATAATGTCTAGGCAATAGACATTTCTTTTTCTATATCCTGTCAAAATGATCTCTTGATCATTTGACCTCCTGATATGACAACCATCTTTGACAAATGAGATGTCATATCCTAGATCACTCAATTGACTTATACTAATAAGGTTATGTTTCAAACCTTCAACATAAGCCACTTGAGTAATAGTTATATGGGAGCTAGAAATGTTACCAAAACCCTTGATGATCCCTTTTTCAGAACCACCAAAGGTGACTTTTGGACCATCCTTGATAGGTGTGTAGTCCTTTAGCAATCCCCTAGTTCCAGTCATGTGTCTGGAACATCCACTATCCAAGTACCATATTGGGGCATGGCCACTTGGACTCACCTGCAAAACAGATTAGTGAACCTTAGAACCCAAAGAATTCTTGGGTCCTTGGTACTGGTTAGTTTGCTTCCTAACAAAGCTACCTGCAGGTTTTCCAACAGGCAGTTTGCTACTCACTTTGGTACTTGCATTGTGCCAACAGTCCATGGCAAAGTGGCCTACCTTGCCACAGCACCAACACTCAAACCTATTGTACCTTTGCTTAGGCACATTCTTAGCTGTTTTATCTACAGCTGACTTGTTGAGAGCTAGGGCTTTGCCCTTGGACTTGGACTGAACAATCCTAGCAGGTTTAGAAAACCCCAGTCCAGCTTTACCTTTTTGATGAACAAATTCATCAATTAAGGGTAGAACAGACTTTGGTTTAGAAAACCTAGCAACTAAATCTCTCTCCTTCTGAAGACTAATCTCCAGACTTTTGATTTGATCATTCTTAAATGATATAGTCCCCATCTGAATCACAGTTATGTGCTTCAGTCTGGCTATTTCATTTAGCTTTTGATCAAACATCTTCTCAAAATCAGTTGCAGCAACTTTGAGACTAGCAATTTCCTTTGCCTGACTCTTGGCTAGGGACTTACTCTTCTTAAAAGCTTGCAACAGAACTTTATATTCATCTATCAATTGATGAATATCCTCTTCAGACTCAGATGCACTCTCATCACTTGATGATGATGAATCTGTTTCTGAACTAGCACAAGAAATTGAACTTAAAGAACAATTTTGTACCTTACTAGGTCCAGGCTGCTCCTGGATTTTGTCACTTTCTGTCAATGCCATCAGTCCTTGGCACTGACTGTCCTCTTGTTCATATATAGAGTTCATGATCTGGATGAACTCTTCTTCCTCTTCCTCAGCAAACAGTCCTATGTATGCTTCAGCATCTGACTCAGTTTCTGATGAAGATATGTCTGACAGGCTCTTATCCTTTTTGGCAACAAAAGATCTTTCCTTCTTGCCCTTGAATTGAGTCTTTTTCTTATCATTAGACTCCTTCCTTTTCTCTGGACAGTCTGCAATCACATGTCCTTGTCTGTTACAGCAATAACATACAATTTTTGATAGAGTTGCTTTGCTAGACTTGGTCTTTTTCCTGTCTTTCTTTGATGACTTCTTATTCTGATAATAGTCATCTTTTCCTTGTGAAGTAGATGGCTTTGTCCTCCACTGTTTCTTCTTTAAGAACTTCTGAAAGTGTCTTGTGAAGGCTGCAAAGTCCTCATCACTCTCACTGCTTTCAGACTTTCTGCTTGCTGACTCATCTGACTCACTCTCAGCTATCTTTGGAGGTGGAGAAGGTGACTTACTTCTGTATTTTCTGGGGGCTTCTGTTTTAAATGCCACTGTCCTTTCTTTATGTTCACTTCTTGTAGACTTCTCCTCTTCTTTTCTCACCATCAACTGCATCTCATAGGAAAGCAGTTTTTCAAACAGTGTTGGTGGAGGAATATCTGCTAACTTTGTCATTTCCCTTATGTCACAGATCTTGGTGTCCCAATCCTTTGTTAGGGACCTCAGAAACTTATCATTTAGTTCATAATTACTGAACTCTCTTCCATAGGACATTAGTTCATTGACAATCCTATAGAACTTCTTATAGCATTCTGTGATGCTATCAGATCTACCTTGCCTGAAGCTTTCATATTCTTGGTTTAATAAGGACTTTCTGTCCTGCCTCACTTCTTCAGAACCCTCCATATACACAATAAGAGTATCCCACATCTCCTTAGATGTCTTACAGTGTATCAAATTCTGAAAGGTAGCATCATCTATGACACTCACAATGATATTCTGTGCCCTCTTGTCCATTGTGGCTAGAACTATCTCATCATTTGTCATTTCAGAGAAATCCTTAGGTGTTCTCTGATTGGCATCTAAGACTGAAACCTTCATGGGCACATATGACCCTTCTTTAACTGTGATGTATATTCTAGGGTCTGAGGCTTCCATAAATAGTCTCACCCTTTCCTTCCAGATGCCAAATATTTCTTTTCTGCAAATGGGTAGCTTCATGGATCCCAATTCCTTATGATTCTCAGTGGAACCCATGGTTCTTGATTTTCTTGATTCTGTAATGTACTTAGACTAAATCTGCCAACAGGATCTACTCAGACAGTTATGTCCCTTTTTGAGTAACCTCCCTCTGATACCACTTGAAAGATATTGTACCTAATCACCTATAGGGGGGGGGTGAATAGGTGACTTAAATCTTTTTAACTTTTTAGGCAGAATTCAGATTATAACACAGAATTATAACTACTTTTGAACAGCAATTAATCAGCAATCACAACAAAACATATGCACACAGTGAACACACAGATTTATAGTGGTTCCCCAAGGTTTGGGTACATCCACTTTCCCCCTTCGCCTATCTAGTAGTGTACTAGATTCGGCCAAACTCCTCCACTATCTCAGATCCTCAGATCTTACACTCAGAACCTCAACCAAGTTCCTACAGCTCAGGCCCAAGGCCCTATAACTCAGTCTTCTCCAAAGACCTACACTCAACTTCTTCACAAAGCCTACACTCAGCCACAACAGGCCTACACTCAGAGATACAAATCTCCTACACTCAGGCACACAAGCCCTACACTCCGCCTTTATAATTACATGCTTATAAACTCAGATCCCTAAGGATCCTACGAGAAATATAAAATACAAAGTGTATCTACCTACAACTCTGAATAAAGAGATGAGTTGATAGGTTCTTGATGAGTTCTTGGATGAACTCTGCTGAGATCAATCTGACTTGGCTTTTTTCAAAACTTCTTGAATGTAGAACATAATAGGATTGATCTCCTCTGCAGTTGATCCTTGATCTCTGCTACTTAAGATTCAGAACAAAATCTGAACCCTTCTTCTCAGCCTGGTTCCAACGGCTGTCTTCTTGGTTGGAGATCTCTCTCTCCAACTACTTAGAACTTTACTTTAAAGTCTTCAATGAATTGCTTTTCAACAACCTTGATCATCTTTTTCTGTAGAAAGTATAAGCCTATATATAGGCCTTCTTCATGGTAACCGGCTGGTCCGGTTCCTAACTGATTTCTGACAACTCTGACAGGTGCAGTAGACCGGCTGGAATGGCAGCTGTCAAGTCATCCAGTCAGTTCTTGAAATAACTGTATCTGTCTGTAAGTGTCGAGACAATCTGTCTTTAAGTGTCGACACTTATAGACTAAGTGTCGACACAAGTTGACTAAGTATCGACACTAGCCTACAAGGTGTCGACACAACTCCTTGTCTTGTAGAATTCACTTCTCGACACAGCTTCTTCTTCATGTGTCGACACTGATAATGTGTGTCGACATAAGTACTTGTTCTTCAGTATATTGCTGAATTCTTGTAAGTGTCGACACATCTCCTTTGTGTCGACACATCTTCATGTGTTGAACTTGTTCAGTGTCGACACATCTTCTTGGTGTCGACACATGCCTTCAGTGTTAATACTTGCTGAGTGTCGACACAGCTCCTTGTGTCGACACATTCTTTATCTGTTGAGACTTTTGCTGAGTGTCGACACATCTCCTTTGTGTCGACACTTGTACTTAGAATTTTGTTGAACTTTGCTAAGTGTCGACACAGCTCCTTGTGTCGACACTTTCTTCAAATGTTGAATCTTCTGCTGAGTGTCGACACATTCTTTCTTGTGTCGACACTTTCTTTAAGTGTTGACTCTTCTGTTGAGTGTCGACACATTCTTTATTATGTCGACACTTACTTAGACTCTTCTGACTTTTGCTGAGTGTCGACACAGCCTCCAAGTGTCGACACTTTCTGATGTAGACACAGTTCCTCTGGGTGTCGACACAACTGCTAAGTGTCGACACTGCTTCACTGCACTTTTCTTCATTGAGTGTCGACACAGCTCCTTGTGTCGACACTTTCTGTCTGGTGTCGACTCCACATCCCTGGTGTCGACACAACTACTCCAAGTGTCGACACTGCTTGCCTGGGTGTCGACACAAGTCTTCTTAAGTGTCGACACTTTCCCTCTGGGTGTCGACACATGGACTTAGAATCTTTTCTGCTTTCCTTGCAAATACTTGACCTGCACAACTAAACTCAAAAATACATCAAATACATTTTGATGTATATCATTGAGTAGGGTGAGGCTTCTTCAAATCAGGTACATTTAAACCAATGTACCCAACACCCACCTCCACGCGCGACCACAACCCAGCGAGGTCGCCTTCAACACTTTCCGCCTAGGCCACCAGGCGAGACTGCACCCCACTCGCGGCTTGGCCGCCCAACTCGCGTGGCGAGATCCGTCTATTCGCGACCTGCTCCTGCGCGAGCTCCTCCTGCGAGAGCTACAACAGCGCGAGCTCCTCCTGCGCGAGATCACCAAAGCGCGAGTCAAACAAGCTGCGAGTTCCCTCTCGCTGCGAGCTCGCCAAACCGCACGGCTTCAACTTCTAACCGCCCGGACAGAAAAACACACCAGCACTGCAGTGCTCCTCTCTCTAAAACGGAATAGGAATATGAGAACTTCTCTCTCTATTTCATCAATCATAAAAGGAACTACAAAGAGCCTTTATATAGGCAAAGCAAAAACAAGAAAACCTCTCTCCTAATAATTACAACTTCTCACCTACCCATTTAATGCAACTTCTCTCATATTCATTAACACATAAAATAATATCAAAACATAAGTTTGACTTGGTCAAACAAAGACCAAATCCAACAGTTGATGGCGGTTACATTTATCCCAGGCCAACCGTAAATCCACATCATCACTGTATAGTTCTTTTAAGCAATGAAAACCCACGACTTCGTTACTTAGGGTCAATAAGAGTGTGGCTCGTTTGCTCAACGCATCAGAAACTTTATTGTGAACTCCGACATTGTGTTTGAGCTTGAAAGGGAACTTTTGTAAGAATTGAATCCACTGTGCATGGATGTCCTTGCTAATTTGGGTGGTCTATTGCAAGTGCTTTAAAGCGTCACAATCAGAATATAGAACAAATTCCTTACAGACGAGATAATGTTCCCATGTTTTAAGAGCACGCACAACCGAATAGAACTTTGTCATAAGTACTCTACCGTTTCCGTGCATCACTGAGGTGGCGTTTGGTTTGGCTTTTTGTCTGCTGTGCGGTGGAAACGCACCGTTTTTTTGAGTAAAAGCTGTGTTTGGCACGGCTTATGTTGAAAACTGCGGTTTGAAAGTTCCATTGTTTTTATATGATTCCAGTCCGCTGTAATTTTGTGCGTTCAACCGGAGAAGAATCCTTGTTTCTTCTCTCCCGTAACCCTACCCATCGCGCGATCGAGCGACTGTTCTTCCCCTTCCATTTTCGGTGACTGAACTCCCCACACTCCTGCTCCCATTCGATTTCCGGCGACTGTTCTTTTCTCGCGGCTCCCGTTCGATTTCCGGCGACTCTCCTGCTCGCGGCGATTTCCTGCTCCCGTTCGATCTTTGTGTTCAATCTGTGGTTTGGCGTTCGATTTCTGGTAAGTTTTATTTTTTTCTCTGGTTTGCTCCCGCCGCCCGTTCAATTTCCGGCGATTGTTCTTTCTCTGGTTTTTTGTGGTTTGCAAGAACCTGATGTTCATTCCCCCTTTGCTAATGGCATTTCCTGTTCAATCCCTATTGCAGATTTCCCATTCTCCCATCGTTTTTGATCTCCCTTCTCTGGTTAATACCAAGATTCAGGTTTGATTGTTCTCTTCAATCCCTCTTGCATATATTGGTACTGTTGTTTGTTTTTATGTTGTTGTTTTTTTTGTGTTCTTGTGTGAGTGTGCTGGTGTTTGTGTTTTGTTGTGTGTGTTATATGTTGTGTGTGTGTTTTGTTGTGTGAGTGTGTTGTTGTGTGTGTTATGTTGTGTGACTGTTTGGTTATATGTGTCAGTGAGCCAGTGTGTGTTTGTGTTGTATGTTGTGTGAGTGTGTTGTTATGTGTGTTATGTTATGTTGTGTGTGTGTTATATGTTTGTATGAATATGTGTGGGTTTGTGTTGTTGTTATATGTGTGTGTGTTTGTTTTGTGTGTTTGTGTTGTGTGTGTATGTTGTTATATTTGTGTGTGTTTGTGTTGTTGTGTGTGTGTATAATGTGTTGTATGTGTGTGATATATGTGTGTGTGTTATATATGTATGTGTTATATTTGTGTGTTGTTATATTTGTGTGTGTGTTTGTTGTGTGTGTTGTTATATGTGTGTGTGTGTTATATATGTATGTGTGTGCATTATATGTGTGTGTGTGTTATATATGTATGTGTGTTATGTGTTGTTGTTAATATGTGTGGGTGTGTGTTGTTGTTATATGTGTGTGTGTTGTATTTCTGGTTTATGTCCTTGTTGTTATGTATTGTTGTTCATATTTTTGGATGTGTTTGTTAACTTTTCTAAGGATGGTCAAATCCAAAAATGGTGGGGTGGCTGCTTTTTGAGATAATACAAATATCGTGCATTTTTGTGACATATGCATTAAAGAGATAGAGCTGGGGAATCGAACGACCACACATTTTAATAAATAGGGATGGACAAATGTTATGGAAAAATTTGAGGAGCTGACTAGAAAACAGTATGATAAAGTCCAACTAAAAAAATAAATGAGATCATTTGAAGAAGGAGTGGAAATTGTGGACGGAGTTGAAACATGGTGAGACCGGATTGGGTTGGAATGCCTCAAGAAAGACTATAGATGCCTCAGACGAGTGGTGGGACGAAAGATTGAAGGTATTCATTTATGCAAATAAATTATTTTGTTTTTTAAAAAAATAAACAAGTTTTGATGTTAAATTTATGCATTTTCAGGTTGTCCTGGCGGCAAAAAAATTTTCGTTACTCTGGAATCCAATCAGAGTTGGAGGAGAAACTAAACCTAATGTTCAGTTCTATTGTTGCTTCAGGACGTCATGCTTGCACCCCCAACACCATCACTGAGATTCCAAAGTCCGTTAATGAGAGAGGAATGTCAGATGGTGATCCTGAAGACATTGCAGTCAGCGAAGGACCACTACCACGGGAGACCACTGCCACGGGTGACCACAGCCACATCTGAAGTCGGGAGAAAAAGAAGTAAAAGGAAAAAAACAAAGTTATTAGCTCTGTGTTAGAAGATTTGGCTGAGTCTTCAAAGACCATTATTCGATGCATCCAGGAGGCACCCACAAGAAAGTCTTCTTCTGAGTTTAGCATCCGTCGGGCAATAGATAAATTAGCCACGTATCCGGAGGTGATCTCTGATGAAGACTTCTATGATTTTGCCATAACATATTTTATGAACAAAAATCATAGGTAGACTTTCTTGTGCCTTCCGGATAACATGAACGTGAAGTGACAGCTTAACCGCATCAGCCGGGGGGGGGGGGGGGTAGTTTTGTGTAATGTTGTATCTGCTATTTAAAATTTGTTTTGCTTGTTGTACTATTTGACAAGTATTTTTATGTATTATTTGGATTGCTACTAAATTTGAAATGCTTCTAAATTTGTTAGGATTATTCTACTAAATTCTGTTGTTTTTATGTTCATTTCGTAATTATAACTATTACGAATGCATGTGTGTAGCCTCATATGTCTACCAATGATTCTGAAAATTCAATAGAAGAGAAGGAGATTACAAGAAGACAGTATATAATTGCTCATCATCAGAATGTCGTGACAACAATATCTTTGGTATCGGAATATACCTCTATGTTACACCTTCCAGTGTCACGCATGACTTCAAAACAAACAGGTGACAAGTGGGTTGGAGAGCTACTTTGCGGACCACGGATGAGATTTCATGACTCTTTCATGATGAGTTAGGAAATATTTATGGATTTATTGCATTCTATGGAGGAAAAGTGTGGATTTCAGGGAACAAGAAGGACTGCATCTAGAGAAATCCTAGCATTGACGATATACATATTATCATATAATGAATCAATGAGAAAAACAATTGAGTGATTTCAACATTCAACGGAGACAGCTAGCAAGTTTTTTTCTCGAGATCTTCGCACTTAGCTACAGTTAGCAAAAGAAGTAATTCAGCCATCAGATATGTCTTTCAGTAGCACTCCGCTAAAGGTTCTGTATGATAGACGTTACATATCGTTTTTTAAAGACTGCATTGGAGTAATAGATGGGACCCATGTCCGCGCGTGCATACCAGTTGGAAGTCAAGTACCGTACATTGGAAGACGCGTCAGTCCAACTCAAAATGTAATGGTTGTTTGTGATTTCAACATGTGCTTCACTTTTGTTATGGCGGGTTGAGAAGGATCAGCTCACGATAGTCGCATTTTCAATTTTGACACAAGTGATCCCCGTTATAACTTCCCGTATCCTTCGCCAGGTAACCGCCAAAAAAAGTGTTCATTAATTAATATAAAAATAAATTGTTGCTAAATAATTTTTAATAATTTACAGGAAAATATTACTTGGTGGATTCTGATTATCCGCAACAAAGAGGCTACTTGAAACTGTATCAAGATATACGGTACTATCTACTAGACTTTGCTCGTGGTTGTCGTCGAGCACAAGGATGTCAAGAGATGTTCAATCATGCACACTCATTGCTTAGAAGTGTGATTGAACGATCATTCGGGGTTTAGAAGAAGTGGGCTATACTGCTGGACATACCATGTTATCGCTTTGACAAACAGGTAGCTATTGTGCTCGTCATAATGACTTTACATAATTTTATTCGTTGGCACTCTTCATGTGTGGATATTGATTTTAGTGAGTGCGAGCACAGGAGTCGTGATCATGGGATGACCTCACAAGGGCAGCAGGAAACATGCACTGACACTGCATGTGGTGTAGAGGAGATGATCGCGCTATGTAATATCATAGCAGAGCAGTTGTATGAAGCTAGAACATAGGATAAAAATACAGGTGTTGGTACTATAAAATATCTATATCGAACATTTTTTTGGGTGTTGTTGTTATTTTATTTTAAAAAACATGTTTATTCCAAATATTAAATTGTTCGTAATTAAAAAATAGGGAAACAAATTTAATTCAAAACTCCGTTTTGTTTCCAAACAACATTTTGAAAACTCCGTTTTGCAAACTCCATTTCACCCAAACAGTTTTTAAGAAAACTCCATTTTCCGGAATTAACACTTTTTCTATCAGCAGCTTATCATCAGCAGCTTACCATTAGTAACAGTCCAACCAAACAGAGCCTAGGTTTTTCAATGAAAGAGCAATGGGTCGCTTTTCCTGTGACAACACGGCCCTGATCCCTACTCCAGTCGCATCATAATCTACCTCAAACAATTTAATAAAGTCCGGCAATGCCAAAATAGGTGCAATACTTAAATTTTCCTTCAGTATATCAAAGCTAGAAGCGGTTTCAGGGGTCCAGAAAAATTTTCCCTGCATAAGACATTTTGTTAGAGGTGTCGCGAGACCACCAAAATGTTGAATGAAGCGTCAATAGAATCCCGCCGACCCGTGGAAATTTCGGAGCTCCTAGACTTTCTTTGGAGCCGGCCAGTCACGAATGGCTTAAATTTTGGTATTATCCACTTGAAAACCCTCGGAACTGATTACAAACCAAATAAAGAGCGTCTGGGTGTAATAAAACTGCATTTCTTCAGGTTAATATACAATTTGTGGGCCTGTAATGTTGTGAGAACAGTGCACAAATGTTCTAAATGGTCCTCCTCCGAATTACTATAGATCAAAATGTCGTCGAAATAAATGACAACGAACTTACCTTTGAAAGGTTTGAGGACTTGATTCATGAGCCGCATGAATGTAGTCGGGGCATTCGACAGTTCGAAGGGCATGCCTAGCCATTCATAAAGCTCGTCCTTCATTTTGAAAACAGTTTTTCATTCATCGCCCGGCCATCGATGTGATGTTGGATGTCACGGAGTGGGGGTAAACCATCGGGTAACTCATCCGGGAAAATTTCTGAAAATTCTTCCAGGAGTACTTTCACTCCAACAGGGAGGGTGCTTGGGTATGGTTCTAAGCTGGAATGGTAAATCTGTTTGAAAATAAGGGCAAGTACAACATGTGATTGCTGAATGGATTTTTTCCATTTCCTTGTCCGTGTGAGTGATTGTGAGGAAGGCTCGTTCAATTGCTTTAGGTGACTTGATATGATGATTTGTTTTTAGTGGGAGTGGATAGCAGTTCAGGCTTACCTGAGATGCCGATTAAACTTCAGCACTGCATTCCACACCCAGACGGATGAGAAAACAGAGCGTACAAACCAAACAGTGGAGGATCTCTTACGACTATGCATCTTGGATCGTGGGGAGCCGTGGGAGAAACTATTGCCGCTTATCGAGTTTTCTTATAACAACAGCCGTCAGTCAAGCATATGCATGGCTCCCTATGAGGCATTATACAGACGTCGGTGCAGGACTCCACTATCATGGATCCAAGATGAGGATCTGAAGGGGTTGGGCTCGTAGTTTATGGAAGACATAGATGCTAAGGTATGATTGATTCGGGAAAGGATGTTGGAGGCCCAGAGTAGACAGGATAAATATTACGATGCGCGGCATCGTCAGGTGGAATTTCATATTGACGACATGGTGTTCTTGAATATATGGCTGATGCATGGAGTCTCGCGGGTTCACGGGCGAAAGAAGCTCAGTCCAAGATATATGGGGCCCTATAGGATTCTGGAGAGGATCGGCCCCTTGGCCTATAAACTGGAGCTACCGCCCGAGTTGGCAGGCTTACATGACATCTTTCACGTCTCTTTTCTTAGGAGGGCTCTCCTACTGCCGGAGCAGCAGATTTCTACTACGGTTGGCCCAGTGGCATCCGACCGATCAGTTTGCTTAAAGCCAATCAGGATAGACGATACAGAGGTGCGAGTTTTGGGGCGGAAGAAGGTCCCGCTTGTCAAGGTCCTGTGGTCTAATCACCGATAATAGGAGCACACCTGGGAGCCTCTGAACCTTATGCAACAGAAGTACCTGAAACTCGTCACAGTAGGTATAACTTTAATTACCTAGAATTTCCTACATACTTATTTTTAGTACAAACCCCGTAGGACTAGTCTTAATTTCGGGGATGAAATTTTTATTTTTATATATTGGGATTTATAGCATCCCACAAACAACCAGACCTCTATGAGGCTCTCTTTATCATGGCAAGGCCATGACAAAGCTTTAAGAAGAATAAGAGGACCTTGGATGCCTAGGTAAATAGGTGAAAGAATCTTGGTCTACAAATACTAGTTTCAGGACACCTAAGCTAGGGTTTGGCCAATGGCTCCCAACATGACTACCTAACCCCACTATACCACTTTCAACCCCATAAGGACATTTTAAAGCCATACAACCCATTTTGGGTCAACCTAAGGGGTCAACTTAGCCAAGGTAAAGCCTAACCCTAGTTAGGTCAAATTGCCCAAGTTGTAACTAAGTAGTTTACACCAAGCCACAAGTGGCCTTGGGTGGTGGCAAGGGACCCAAGGCACTAAGTTGACTAGTAAACCCACTTAGTTGACCAAGTCAACACCCCTAAGTCAAACTTGGTCATACCAAGCTCAAATGGGGAGGAAGGCTAAGCCCAACTACAATCCAATTGGGCTAGGCCCAATTATGGTGGCCCATTAATTCTAACAAGGTGAAACCAGCTAGAATATCACTCAAATTCTGTTGTGGTGACTAGGAGAGAGAAGGAGGGAGTTTCACTTAAGGGAGGAGAGAGAAAAGAGGGAATTAATGGTGGATTGCAAGAGGACTTTTCCCTCCACTTCCCTAAGCCTCCATTCATCTCCCCTGACTCTTGGGGGGAGATTGTCATCAATTCCAGCTAGGACAACATATGAAAAGGCACCACTTCACCATGGTCGAACACCTCCCTTCATGGCCATTAATTGTCATTCAGTGTTGTCTCTTCCACTCCCCCAAATCAATTTCTCCATCAACTTTAAAAGATTCCAAGCAGTTCAAATGGACGATTACATCATTGCTTTAGGAGGAGAATCGAGATTTCGGCAAGGATCAAGCTTGTCGTGGTCGTCCATGGCACATCACCACCACATACGCCGCCAAGCTCGGCTACAAGTCTAGTCCTTCTCCTCTCTCCTGTGTTAGATCTTTAGACCATTAGAAGGAGAAATCGGGATCAATTGAGCCCGATCAGTGTGGATAAAACCTGTTTTTTTCCGTGAAAATACCACCTATCGGGTTCGCCGAAAAAAGCCCCTTCGACGACTGTGCCACCACCAGGCGATGGCCACCACCTCAACGGATGTGGTGGTGGCGGTGGCCTGCCAGGGAGGCGGCCGAGTGGCTGAGAATTAGCGATGGAATGGCTCCAGTAAGAAATGATCCAGGCCGTAGGCTCATCGGGGACAATTACTGTGAGTCATTGGATCTGGATTGACCCGATAAGCGTAGGCCAGTGCATACTATTATACATATAATAATTATTTATGCCACATAATTACAACCATGTTGTTTTAAATATTAAAAATACCTAGATGCATTTCCTGAAAACAGGTCCAACATATAAAATCTAGCCCTATGTGTCTATTTTAATACAAAATTAAAATTAACCCATTTGGACCACTGGATCTCCCTCAGCACAGATTTTGGTGCAATGTTTTCAAAGGCTAACTAGAAATTGAAATGAGTGACCCCAGTGGATCATTCATCCAAATGGTTTGAAATTTGGACCATAGTCTGCTTCATCATATCCAAAAATCAGAATTTTTGGAGATGACTTTTTTATAGTTTTTGTAATAATTTAATAATACATGTGTGTGACATATTTAGGGTCTATGTGCCTCAATTTTTCCCCAAACTTTGGTAGATGACTAGAGGGTATGATATAAGGCCAAGAAAAAAAATATCAAAACATTTGGAGTTGAATTGATGGGGTATCTTGGGGAGTAAGGTTGGCCATTTTATGGTAATAAGCCTAGTTTTTAAGGAAGTGCACTTAAGATGGTTGAGTGGTCAAACCCTCAACTAAATAAGGTGAAACTTTTGTCAATACATTGTTATCGCTTGTAATAACCCAAACAATTGATTTGGTAGTATTTAGGGATGAAATACCATGGGACCCTAGTTAAAACCTTAGGATTTCCTTTTAGGGTTAATGAATGAAACATAGACACCTCTCCAAGCCATGGCTCAAAACTTTGTAGATAGGTTCAATGTGAAGAGAGACCCTTTGGATAATTTAATTAGAATTTTATGAGTATTTCATATCAAGTATAGAATACATGTCTATTAGTATTGGATGGTCATGAAACTTTGGGAATAGGTCTTTACTAATGTTGTCTATGCCTGTAAATTTTATTATAATTTTAAGTCAAAAAATTTTAGTACCTCCTTTGTAACACTAGAGTTTGTTGATTGGAGAAATAAATTTTTATAGCACAAACTGAGTACTGGAAAATTGTGAGCATTGACTAGTATACTTTAAATGTTTCTGTAATGTCTTGTTAATTTTATTATAATTTTTGAGAGAGTGTACATAGTAGTTTCTTCACAAGTTGTCTTAGATGAAAATTATTTTGTAAATTCAAATAAATTGTTAACTGGCATTAGAAAATTATAAAATTTGGGCAGACATGTTTTCTGATCATTATAGTCCTCTGGTAATTTTGTTATAATTTTTGGATGAATAAATCTTGTATTCACTTTGTAAATTGTCATTTTAATAAAAAGGTTTGAATTTAGATTTATGCTAAAATGTCTTTTTGGAGAATTATAAAATTTATACCTTGATGTTATTTAGGCAATAAGAAGCTCTAGAAATTTTAGTAAGGTCATTGCATGTTAGATTCTCATACTTCATGTTCAAAATCATGGGAGGGATTATTTTTGGAAAATTAAATTAAAGTCTGATTTAATTAGGAAAAAATACCTAGTTCTGATTTGGGGCTTAATATATCATGGTAGACCGCTAGTAATAATTATAAGATTGTAGACAAAGTATTTAGAGTGTTTACCTTCGTACGTTTAGGATCGATCACATGGTCTGCATATAGTGAATTCAATGTTTCATGGTAGAATAATAGACCATACATGGGTGAAATTATAGTGGGTGTACCAGGTTTGGGTGAAGTCATGATGAGGTCACCCTTAGGTCCAAGTTCTAAGTAGTCTGGGTAACATGAAGTTGGGTTGTACTCGAGGTCGACAGTGTATCGTCTTCTCCCAGGGAGTATATAAATTCTCATAGGATTAGCTAAAAGGCAACATGTGAAAGATGTTTGGTAATAAATAGATACTCATAAAATTAAGTGTCTTGTGAAAGAGAACTTTGGGATTCATCCTATTATAGTTCCTAGTGCCCTCGAGAGTCATTCACAGGGAATGCCCTAGGAAGTCCAAGGTTAACCTTAAACCGTAGGAATAAGCAGACTAAAAGATTAACCCCTAATAACCACTGTCACTTACACTCACCTAGTCGTTTTGGGAGGATATATGGTGTAGATTTACGAGCGGTGGGCTCAGTGTTTGATAAAAGAATGGTTTAAATTTGAGGATCCAATGGCTCAGGAGCTCTTACAGCATGTGTGCATGTGCATTAAGCGGTGGGTCCGCATTATTGGTCGATCGCTCACACCGACATCGATTTGTTGACTCGACAAGTGTAAGTGTTCACTTAGCCCATTAAAGACCGGTGGTTTTGCCAGCACTATTACTAAAGACTCCATAGCATTTGACTATGGGTGTAGAGAGTAATACGCATGGTCTAGGCTAGGTAGTGTGAATATTGACCTAGGAGTGGGGAGACCCAACCAACTGACTCTGTTTACCACTACGGAGGTACATAAGAGTTTAGCTAACTCCAAATGGGGGAACTACAGGTATGTGCACATAGGGTCGGGTGAGTGCGTTGCACTTGTGTAAAACTCATCATTTAACATGCATAGCATTCAATGTCATACATACCTTGCAAAAAACCTCCACCCCTAACATATAAATTAGTATGAGAACTTTTATACATTAAGCCTGCAGTGCGCGCGCGCAGTGTTCTCGTGCGTAGTTGCGCTCGCACTCAGACGTGCATATGCGCGCCCCCTCGCGCGTACTGGTGCGCGCGCCCCCACGGTCAGGGACGTGTGCGCGACCAGTTGCGCGCACCCGCACAACTTGGTTTGCGCGTCTCCTTGCGTGCCCGCGTAGTGGCTGCCACCACGTGGCCCGACCGTGGAGACGCCAGGAGCCACTTTTTTTGGGTGCGCCGGCTCTTCCTCTTGTCATCCCCTCTCTCCCCCAGAAATCTTTTAACATAACGTTACCTGGGCTCGCCGGACGCCGCTCTCTGATATTTTTGGTCTTTCGTCGATCGTCGTCATGATCGAGGAGAAGGGGGTAAAATCATTGTTCTCTCGCTTGTGCCAACCTCCGGCAACAAAGGTTTTGGGGGCAATTAATGGGGATGAAGCTCAATTTAAAGCCTTGGGAGTGCATTTAACCACTTCCCCCATGATTTCTCCTATTGTGGAGATCATGGGTTTGATCGGTCAACCCACTCCCCATGATCTCCACCACAATAGGAGAAATCATGGGAGCATCCCATTCAACAACTACCGCCGCCGCCGTCCGTCGCCGGTTGCCGCCGCCCACCGCCGCCGACCGTCGCCGCCCACCGCCGCCGCCCACCGCCGCCGCCCACCGTCGCCGCCTGCCACGAACTGCCGCTTGCAGGTTGGCCCCCGTCCGATCACTACAGAGCAACCGTCGTCGTCCGATCTGTAGGTAACCACCCACTAACCACCCGGTTAGGGGGGACCCACCATAACAACCTCCGGGAGGCTATAAAAGGAGCCACATGTCTCATCATTTCTCACCTTTTCGCTCCCGGAGTCTTCTTCTTTCTCAAGCCAGAGCTCTATCGAACTCCTCCCACGGGTCATCTTCAAGCTGCCTACGAGCCAAGTCCCCAAGTGCACGGAGAAGAAAGAAGACGACCACGCCAGCGCTCAAGCACTCCAGCCACCAAGTAGCATCCAAAACTCCCTCGCGCAGCCTGTTGCCCGTTGTGAGTCAGAAATTCTCTCTCACCTACAAGTTGTAACGAGGAGTGGTCTGTCGCCCGCGATTCTCCAAACGTATTGTAACTGTAACCTGATAGTGGATTTTGACCGGCATAGATCTGTTGAGGGGTTTTTCCACGTTAAAACCTCTTGCATCAACTCTCTTTTTTCATGGACTGTGTGCGCGCTCAACCGTCCCGAGAGCTAAGGCGTTCCAGTTTATTTCGGTCCGACCGGGACGCCGAGTTAGTCCGCAACAAACAGAGATGTTGTCAGTCCTGTAATAGGTTTAGTGAAAGAGAACTTATGCTATTGAAATATCCTGTTGCCGGATGAGATCTTCTGCCCCTGTTTCCTTTTGAGATAATAATCGTTTTGATTGCTCTAGTTAGTAGTCCTGTATGAGAGGGATATAGAGATGAAAAACAGTTACTTGGAATTGAATTGCAGTTTTTTTTTATTATTTCCGTTTGATGAAGGAGATGAACAGTAAAATCAATTTTACTGTGCTAATGTCGTGATTTTCCATTGGAGTGACAGCAGTGACTGTTAATTTCATTTTGAACTGCTGCCGTGAACAGTAGGAATTGTTTGTTTGGTGTGTGGTTGTCCAAATTAGTGGAGTGCAGATAATTTCGTGGGACAACTCCTATGAGGAAGAGTGATTAGTTTCGTGGAACCACTTCCGTGAAAGCGAGTGAGTTTAGATTGTTAGTTTGTGCCTTTCTTGCTTTGTTGAGTGATTCCGTGCAACCATCACGTGTGATTTAATTCCGCGGTGCCCGTATGCGATAGAGGCCGACCTCAGAGCGGGAAATCGAAGGTGTCGAGCAGTTTCTCGCGTGATCGTCATCGAGTTCGAATACGGAAAGACGCTACTTTCCATGAGTAATTGTTTCTACCTTTCTCTTTGTGTGTGTCTCTATATTTTCTTGTAAAATAAGACTCATTGCTGGGTTTTCGCTCTAGTTTTGTCGGCGAACGCTATGTCGAAAACTTAAAATGGAAACGTATTTGGACTTCATGATTTCCATTTTGCTACAACAAGGGGAACGAAACGAAAATTGCGAACCTTCTTTCCTCGGGTTTTAAATTGAACCATTTTCAAGTGATTTAATTTTTGAAATGAAAATAGTAATCTTGTGCTTTTGAAAAATCTAAGTTGCGTACTTTCTTAAGTGTTGTGCCCGCTCTAAATATTTCGCGAAAAAAAATCAATTTAATCATCACATGCATTTAGAGTTTCCTAAAAAAGCAGACAGGCGCGCAAACCCTATGCATTTTCACTCGGGCAACCTGCAATCATGTTATGTTTGATGTTAGAATAATAAATTATTGTATTGTGCATTGGTACCACATCGGTTGAGGCATATTATATTATTTCGGCACTTTCAAATAAGTGTTTTTGCTCTTTCAATTATTAAGTGATTCAATTCATTTAACATGGAATAGGAGTGTCAACCTGGGTAATCCCTTTGTGGTTTTTGCTTCTTCGCCTCATTCTCTATTGCTCCAAACAGCCCATCGTATCTTTTTTTGGATTATCAAAACTAAGCGAAGAAATGAATACACTTTTTCCCAGCTTTTTCGATACAAAGACAATGATTGCATAAAGAGAACTCTTGAACAAGATTTCCCAAGTCTATGATATGCGACAATGATAAGGGTGAAGAAGGCTTTTCCTAGAATTTAAGAATGACATAGGAAAGTTCTGAGTTCTGCACATAGCCCTCATATATGTGATAGCTATGCTTTGCTCTGACACAATGTAGGAGTTTGTGGAGGACATAGAGGATGTGGTACCAAGGCGATTTTCTCACTTATCGTATGGTTGTGGAGGTTGAGCCAAATATTAGTAAAAACGAATATTTACAAAAACTTTCCCCTAGAAGTTAGCATAATTACAGATTGCACCCCTCTTATTATTAAAATTACAAAAACCTCTCCTGAATGTTACAAAATATGATATTTATCTCCACTGAAGTTCACATTTCATAACACCCATGCACAAAATACCCCCCCTTGAAAATGTACTCCGAGGGGGGTATTTTTGTGCATGGATGCTACGTGAATTTTAGGGAAGGTAAATGTTATGTTTTGTAACATTTATGAGAGTTTTTTGTAATTTCAATAATAAGAGGGTACAATCTATAATTTTTCAAACTTAGAGGAAGGTCCGGGTAAATGCCCCTAGGTAGAAATTACAGCATGGACATTTGGGGGGGGGGGGGTCATGATAAGTCCCAAAATTATCATCGTGAAGAGGAAAGTCATGTGAGAAAATGTTGGAAGCTCAATGAGCCGGCTCTAAATAGAAGGGCATCTTCAGCTCTTATTGATGATATTCCTTGTATGAGTTTTCTTGAGGAAATGGGAAAATTAAACTCTCGAAGGAGAATATGATGGGTATATTCAGTTTAAGAATAATTCTCAACCAACCTATCCATCTACATCCATAACTGCTTTTGTTCATACTTAGGCTTCGTTTGGGAGGACTTATTTTTACCGGTCAAGCGGTTACGACCGCATGAATCGGACCGTAATTAAGGTCCGGTTCATGTGGGCGTATCCGCTTGACTGGAGAAATTAAGTCTCCCCAAACGGAGCCTTAATGTATTCCAATTGCCTGCTTATCTACTTCTATTCAAATACCTTAGGTTATCGACCCGGGACCATCTCATCACTTGACTAGAGATGCATGTGTTTTACCCCCATTCACATCCCCTCTAGTATTATTTTTGTATTATATATGTTCACAATTTTCGTTGAGCTTTCTTTCTGTTGGTCTACTAACAAAATAACTTCATTGTACCATCATTTTTTTTCTTATGTTTGTTTTCAAGATTGTAAGACAAGGGCAGTTGGGTCGAGTCAATGGGTCAGTTGTATTATACTATCTGTAGCGCTCCACTGCTTCTACCATATGAATTCCTCCGGGTTTGTTTAAGTTGCACTACAAGATTGCATATTTGTCCTTGTCTAAAACAAAGCAAATGTATTTAGGCTCCGTTTCTTTCGACACTTTCTCCGTTGCCGGTGGGGGAAAACGCTGACGCTCAAAAAACCTGTTTGGTAAAATTTCTTTCTCCGTTCCCAACGCTCAAAAAAATCATTTTTGGCTTTCAACACCAAAGCCACACCCTCCATTCCGACCGATCCATTCTTATCACTCTCATTCCCAACGCTCAAACACCACCACCGAAACAATCGAAGCCTTTAGAGTCTCAAAAGATTTATCCTTTGAAGAGCGAGACTTATGGGTTGGGGAAGTATAGACAACAATCATATGTACCATCTGAACATATTCAGATTAATGAATGTTTTGATTGAGTTCACAATGATGCGCAAGAGATGTTCTATCAGATTACTTGCAGACTCTTTATCATAGATTTGACAATCTGCGACAAGGCGAGTTATAAGTGGACAAATATATGAATGTTTTGAGTTCTCATACGACCGTGGTATCCATGGAGATTTGTGTAAAAATTCATTATTATTATGTTCCTTAAATGTCAATTTTTTTAATTGCAGGGGTTTGGAATTCACATCTTTTGAGAAGCAAGCTTTGTTCGTGACCCCATCATTGGGTAGATCAGCTAAGCTTTTATCTAGTTATGTTTGGTGGAGGTTTTGATTTTTCCAAAATAATCTCTCACACAATTTTTATTACCAAAACCATCCCCTTCAAAAATAAATGCCCAAAACCATCTTTTTTCATCCAACTCAGCGTTGAGGTGGCACTTTCTATAGCTTCGGTGGTATGGTGATTAATCCCACACCGCCCAAGTGAATTTAGGAAAAAATAAACTAATTAAAAAAGTTATGTCAAAATTATTTTAGGAAAAAATGAAATATCTTAAAAATTTTTTTTGCCAACAACTTATTTAGTCCCACATTGCTAGTGAGACAATTTGGGATGTTTGATAGCTTATAAATAGACTCATGTGGTGACTTTCATAAGTACCAAAGTGAGCCTTGAAGAACTTAACTTGAGATTTCATCAAGTTAAAAGGTTAGTAATTTTTATGAAAATTTTTAAATGTTAATCATGTATTCTGGAAGTGAGTTTGACATTGATGAGTCTGCAATTTATGAGGAACGAGATGTGCCTATAGATCTTAATTGTTTTAATGATGATATCAGTGAAGGGTCTTCCGATGAGGAAGACAATATTTGTGAAGTACAAGAAAGGGTAACTGGAATATTTGAAAATTCAGTAGCTCGTGATCAAAGTTGGGTCGATCGCATAGTTGTTGATAATTCGTACATCCAATTCGCTAAAACAATAAAGGACTGGGTCATAGAACAAGACTTTGATGGCGAAAACTCGACTTCAAATCGAATGTTAGAACGAGAGGAAGATTCAAAAAACTGGACAAATGAAGCAGCGTCTAGATTTGTGCCTAAAGTATTAAGAATGTTACGTATTCGGGAGGAAAAGGCAAGAAGCTTAATAAGAAATGTTCAAATAAATAGTCATGAATATCTTTGTTATGATGATAACAATATAACACATAAGATTATGCTTACGGATAATGGGGGTAATTGCAGTTGTCATAATATGGTATTATATCACATACCGTGTGCTCATTTGATTGCTATACTTGTTTTAAGGTGAGTAGCACATGAACAATTTATTTCTGATTATTATACAATATCAAGTTATAGGAGTACATACACTCCATGTTTCCATGCAATACCGGATATAACATGTTGGCAACCACTCAATCCACCAAGAGGTATCATAGAGCTACTCCCACCGAACCTGATATGTAGGTCTGGACGTCCCCAAAGTCGCTGCTACAAAAATACTATGGATGAGACAGTTGATCGCAGTAATAAAAAATGTGGGATATGCAAAGAAATTGAGCATTATCGAGGAACTTGTCCTAGAAATCCAGAAAATATTCGGTAATAATTTTTTTTCTATTTTATTTAATTAATTTTTATTAATTTTTTTTAAAATTTCAGGAGTTCCAGGAAGCAAAACTAGCTGGATGCGATCAAGATTTTATTTTTAATATGTTTCAGGCATTGTAAAATTTCATTCTGTTTCAATTGAGCAAGCGTTGCAATTTTATTATGTTTCATGCATTGTAATATTTTAAGAAAAAAAGAACTGTTTCAATTGCCCAATTTATATTTCAATTATTAGCAGGAATTATACATGGGTCGGCCCAAATATAATGAGAGGGGATTTCTATCCCCTCTCAACAGCCCTCCTCTTATAAAGAGGAGGGATTAAATTCACTTGGGCGGTGTGGGATTAATCACCATACCGCCCAAGCTATAGAAAGTGCCACCTCAACGCTGAGTTGGATGAAAAGAGATGGTTTTGAGCATTTATTTTTGAAGAGGATGGTTTTCATAATAAAAATTATGTGAGATTATTTTGGAAAAATGTCCTTTTGTTTCTGGTGCAGATGAATAGTTGTTGAATATTTATGTCAAAATTGGAGTCTTTATTAAGCCTTTTCAAATTACAATCACTTTATTAGAGTTTGCATAATTACAAGCAATATCTTTTACTACTATGTGGAAAAATTTACCTTTGATGCAACATTTAAAAATATCAATTATGCCCTCATTTTTATAATTTATTGATTTGACATATATTATAATTTATTTTTAAAATAAAATATAATGTTCATTCAAGTAATTGTACTATCAAAAAATTAGAAGTAATGATTAAAATCCATTTAAATTTAAAAAACACTTTAGTAGAGCTCATACACCTACTATGATAGGTTGTCATTAGGCATGTCAGCGGTTTATTCAAGAAAAGTTGTCATTAGGCATAACAGTGGTATTTTCGAGGAGATGTCATTAAACCAATCAACTTTATTAAATTTGATTAGTTACTATATTTATTTTAAATTGCATTAAATATTATAGTCGAGGTACTGTAGCGCTTGGGCGTAGGGGCGAAGGCCCGTGTCGGGCACTCGTGTGTGTGTGTGTGTGTAATACGGGGACCTCTCCGGAAAATTTATATAAGTACAGTGCCCCCCCCCAATGTTTCAAAAGTACAAAAACTAGATCCTGGACTAAAGCGTGGAGATTCCACCACTTGTCGAGATGTGTATAGGAACTTGCCCTGCAAAGTCAAAGTTGAGTGAGACACTAAAGAGGCGAGCTCTGGAGTCAAGGGGAACCTTGAAGAGGATTCAACAACCTTCTCTCTTGTGTCTTCTGAGCTCTCTCATACTGGGTGAGGCCTTTTGAGCTCGCTCATACTAGATGAGGTCTTCTGAAGTCGCCCATATAGGGGGAGGTCTTCTGAGCTCGCCCACACTTTGCGAGGTCTTCTGAGCTAGCCCACACTGGGCGAGGTCTTTTTAGCTCGCACACACTGGGCAAGGTCTTCTGAGCTCGCACACACTGGGCGTGGTCTTCTGCGCTCCCACACATTGGGCGAGGTCTTCCGAGCTTGCCATACTGGGCGAGGTCTTCTGAGCTTGTCTCTGTTGAACAAGGTCTTTCTTGGATATTTCTGATCTCGACGAATTACGGGTTATACAAATATAATTAATTTTGTATGCAAATAATGTTTTGGATGTATGCTAATGATATTGCTAAAAACGATGTACAAAGAAACAAATATATGCAGAGTGTTGAAATTGTTAAAGTGGAAGTGAGAGCCTGGGCGGGCTATTCGGGCGGACTGTGCGTACAGTTTTGACGGTTTCAGTGATCAAATCGAGCAGTCTGAGCGGACAGAGCTGGCGACTAGCTAGATCGGCCAGTGTTCTGCGGCTTGTTTCCCAGGTTGTTTCAGGTAGATATGATGGTTATCCTCTTAGTTATCGGTTTTGTGCAACTAGATCTGGAGTTTGCCGGTCTTGTGCGGCCTGGTTTTGTATCCACTGGTGTTGTGTTCGCACCAGTGATGTCTGGTGGTGTGGACTTGGTCTGGATTTGGACGAAGTCCAGGTCGCGCGGCCTGCCCGGGTTGGTTTCTTCATCTGCCTAGATCGACAGCAGTCAAGTCGCTCGCTTTCTACGGTCTGGAGCTTTGTCCGCAAGTGGGCGGACTGGGGTGGTACTCACTGAGTCCACCTGTTTGGTGTTCTAGTCTGTCTGGGATTGGCGGTCTCTCTCTTGGCTAAGTTGCAGCGGTTATCCTATCATCTATGAAGGTGATCACACTGCTCTCCGCGCCTAAAAATAAGACCTCCTGTCACATCAAATGACACCGAGTGAACAGTAAGTCAACTTGTGGAAAGTTGTTGCAGTTAGGGTTTTCTATCTGCGCTATTTGAAGAGGTTTGACCTGTTTATGTTGTGCAGGTTGTGCGGAAAATGCTGAAGTGTCAGGAACTTGGTTCTAACTGAGTGCAGACTATGTGGGTTACAACCAGCGATTTACAGCAGGTCGCAGCTTGCAACTAAGAAGTTTCTCTTCTGCAACTTCTTCCCAGTTCAAATAAGTTGTCCGCATCTAGGCGGCTTGTTCAGTTCAGTGGCAGCAGTCCGCATGTTCTGGCGTCTAGGCAACCTCGCGGTCAGGCGGCTTGCAGTTCAGCGTCTAAAGTTCTTCAGCAGCACTGGTATAATAGGTAGTTCGCGCGGCTTGTTGTATTCTTGTGACCAGTAGACTTCAGCGGACTCCTTAGCAGTTAGCAACAGAGCCGACGGTTACTCCTTGAGGCCGCGCTGTTTGTTTTCAGCTTGTAATTTTCTTGCTCCATCAGATACATTGGCAATCATGTCTCGTCATGTATGTCTCGCTGTGTAAAGATATTTTTGATTAGTACAAGACTCTTACTCTTCTTGTTATTTTTGGCTTGCTTGGACTCAGTGTTGTTGGGTATTGCATCCACAATAACCCAGATTTGTATGAAGTCACCCTTGAACTAAGATGAATTAAGTTTGTACTTGATGTCCTTTCTAGTTGAGTGTTTGCAGGATAAAATTATCAATTGTAGACCAATGTCAGTCTACAATGAGTCTCCAACAAAGGACCATACAATGTAATCCCTCATTGTGTGATCCATAGTGTTGACTCATGTGTTGCCTCTCTATTGGGACACACTTCTTTTTCAAATACTAAGGGCAAGGGAGAAAAATTGGTTGCTGATTATATTGAAGAAATTAAGTTTTCAGTTTTTCAGAAAATTCTCTAAGTATTTTTCTCGAGTACTATGTTTTGTACTCGAGAAAGAGTAAAGCTTGTACTCTAGTTCGACTTGTCATGATTTCGAGTTGCAGAAGCAGTTTTCGAGAAAGCATAATGCTGTTCTCGAGAAGGCCTTATGTACTCGAGTACTTCATGACACTTCTTCTCGAATTACTTATTTTCCAGACAGAATTTTCTAAGTCTTTTTCTCGAGAAGACCATGCTTAGTTCTCGAGAAAGCAAAGTTTAGTTCTCGAGAAACAGAAGATTTTTCTCGAGACCTAGACTATTTTCTCGAGAGTCAGAATTCTCTTCTCGAGATACTTCTTTATTCTCGAGTACCGGAATAATTTTTCTCGAGAACAAAAATCATTTTTCTCGAGTACTTTCCTTCATTCTCGAGATTGCTGATTTCCACCTCCACATTTTTACTAAGTGTTTTTCTCGAGATCCTCGTTATTTTTCTCGAAAACAAAAGTTATTTTTCTCGAGTACAGTTATTCCTCTCGAGAATTGCTACACTGTTTTCTGAAATTTTCTTAAGTCCAGACAGACGAATTTTCAAATGTAATTAGGACATGATTGGTCCACGTGGCTATCATTTATTATGATTATGACTATTAGGTAAGTCCTATAAAAGGTCTTATCATAATCTTCCAACCCTAGTAAGCAAAAACCTAAGTATTCTGAATCAAAATTTTCATTCCAAATATCGGAAGCCGCCGCTGATCATCGCTCTCATCGTCAACCAACTTTCGATCTAGAGATTCAGAGCAAGTGATTCAACAGAGCAAGTTTTTCTCTATCGACAGATTCTCTCCTTGATCTTGATGAGTCTGGAGATTTCAGATACAGAGATCTAGCTGAGTCTTCTTCAATTATTTCTGACAAAGCCTCAAAGTTCAAGAAAGAAGAAGGGCTGAAGTTTTTAGATCTGAGAAATTACTGTTTGTATTTCTTTGTATTTCAATTTATTCTTATATGAGATTCTCCTCCGAGTGTGGGAGCTTTGTTCTCCGAGTTTTTGTAGAAAGTTTTCTCTTCCGAGTGTAGATCCTATTTTTGGGATCGAGTTGTAGGAACTTTGTTCCGACTGGTAGGATTGTTTTCAATCCGAGATTAGTGGAGTAGCCGAGTGTAGTGCGTTGCTAGATCGGTGAGGTGGAAAGTGGATGTACCCAAGGTTGGGGAACCACTATAATTCTTGGTGTCGTCTGTGAATGCTTGGTTATTTTTCTGTGCATTTCTTGCTAAATTTTTATTCCGCAAAAAGATGCACAACTCACCTATTCACCCCCCCTCTAGGTGATTTAGGTAGACAACTTAAACATTTTCAATTGGTATTAGAGGGAGGTTGTTCATAAAAAAGTTAACACCTTGAACAGATCTGCCCTAGTTGTCTTTTGAGTTATTCAAGCATGGACAAAACCAAGGATTTTGCTAAACTTCCTTTGTGCACAAAAAACAACTTTCCCATGTGTAAAGAAAGGATAAATTTTTCATGGAAGTTGTGGATCCAAGGATCTTTATGATTGTTGAAGAAGGTCCTTATATTATTATGACCGTCTCCACTATTGATCCCACCAAGAAAGTTTCAAAGAAGTTGATGGCTCTTGATAAGGATGAGATTGCACTTGTCTCCTTAGACAAGAAAGCCAAAAATATCATCGCAAGTGCAGTCTATGATTCTATGTTGCAGAACCTGATTCACTGCCAATCCGCCAAAGAAATGTGGCAGTCTCTTATCATCTTGATGGAAGGTACTGAAGTGGTTAGGGATGACAGAAGATCCCTTCTGAATCAAAAATATGAAGCATTCAAACAAGGTCCGAAGGATTCAATTGCTGATACATTTGACAGTTTCTTCAAGATTGTTAACAACCTAAGAGTCTATGGTCGGGTCTTCACTAATGGAGAACTAAATGATAAATTTTTGAGGTCCCTGACTAAGGAGTGGGACAACAAAGTATGTGTTATGCGGGAGTTTGACAAGCTGGCAGAGACTGACCCTCAAAATCTCTTCAGAAAGCTTATGTCATACGAGCTGCAAATGAATTCAAGAAAAGCTGAAGAAGAGAAGAGACAGTATTCATCCAAGGAAAAGTCTGTCGCACTGAAGGCAGACAGCTTAAGGAAAGTCAAAGCTGCATCACCTGCTCCTGTAGAGGAAGAGAGTGAAGAAGAAGTTTCAGAGCCAAGTACCTCAGGCTCAGAGCTATCATAAGGAAAATTTTCTCTTCTTTCAAGGCAGTTCAAGAAGTTCTTGAACAAGAAGAAACAATGGAGAGGCAAAGATGCCTCGTTCAAAAGATCACGTCATGACAGTGATCGTCATAAGAAAGGCTTAAATAGCAAAGATATGTATCATACTAAACAGAACAAACATATTTCTTCTAAAATTGTTTGCTATTGTTGTAATAAGTCAGGACACGTCATCGTTGACTGCCCTCACAAGAAGAAGGAGGGTGGAAGAAGAGAGAAGGAGAAATCTTCTTACAACAAGAAGAGAACTCAAAGACGCCTAGTAGTCAAGAAGGGTAAGACTCTCAGCGACTCTGACTCATCTGAGTTAGTGAAGAAGAGGAATCCTACTTTGTGCTAATGGCACAAACAGATGAGGAAAAAGAACCCCAATACACTGGGAAGATAAACTCTCACACACTTCTTTCTGAATTAGATGCTTCTGACCATGATCATGAGGACAGCTCCTCTGACGATGAGTCTGAACTCATGACCCAATATAAATAGTTAATCTAGGCTTACAACAAATGTCAAAAAGTTGTGAAAACTCAGGCCAAGAAGATAAAATCTCTCAAGGCTAAAGAGAGCACTTTGAGAGAAGAAGTCGCCAAGACGGACTCACTCAGAGAGAATTTCAATGTTATTATTGAAGAGTATAATAAGGATCTCGAGCACCTAGATCTAAAGGAGAAGATCATCAAAGAATTTGAAGAACAACTTGCAACGGAAAAGAAACTTGTTGAAAGTTTTTCCAAGCCCAAGACTGTTCTTTCTTTTATTACTGAATTCTCAGCTCAGGGCAAAGGTGCTGACTTAGGCCATGTTGATGCTCCTAGTAAATATTCTAGGAGAAATAAGACTCAAAAGAAGAACAAGACGGCTAAGAAGGCTTTGGCCAAGGAGAAGGGGAAAGCTCCTCAATATCAGAGCTCATTCAAAAAGGTTATCTTTCCAATAAACGAGCTTGATCTTGATTCGTCCTACGGTCACTTTGCTAGGTCTACTTAGATAGAGCCCAATCTCGGTACCAAGGATGGACTCGTCCCCGGAACTTTGGTGAAAGTGTCTTCAATGCACCTTACGAGGAAATCACTCTTCAGAGCTATGACCCTTATAATCATGGTCATAACATCAAGAAAGCTCCAAAAGTAAAACCCATTGTGGAAGAGTCTCTTAAGGAGAAGAAGTCATGTGAATGCCATCATTATGAAGCTTCTACCTCCAAGACTGCTGCCTCTGCTAGACCACACTCTCAAAAGGTCAAGCATGAGAAATTTAGGCAAAGATACAACAAATTTGGCTGTTGGTGTTGTGGTAAAGTTGGTCAATTTGATATTGATTGTTAGTTTAACCCCAGAAATTATGTAACTTCTCAAGTTAATAATGTGAGAAAGACCACTCATAATGTTAATACACGTAGTGGGAGTATGCTAACTAGAGATCAAGGACCCAAACGAGTTTGAGTTCCTAAGGCAAACTGATTTGTGATTGCAGGTATGTCCAAAGGCCACCAAAAATTCTATCTGGTATTTGGACAGTAGATGTTCTCGGCATATGACGGGGACAAGAAGCCTACTCCAGAATTATTCTCCAGTCATGAACGGATCAAAAGTCAGCTTTGGAGGTTCTGATAGAGGAATTTCTAAATGCTACCTATTATTACAAATGATAGTGTATCCTTCTCAGATGTGGCTTAAATTGAAGGATTGGAACACAATCTTATAAGCATAAGCCAACTCTGCGATGAAGGATAAATAGTAGAATTTCATGCAGATAAATGTTTGATAAAATCGATAGATAATCTGGAAACGAATCTATCAGACACTCGTAGTAGAAATATATTTTGTTTGATTTTTATTAGCATAGACTCTTCTACACCAGTTTGTTTTTGGCGACCAATGACACAAGAGACTAGCACATATTAATTTCAAAACTATTAATAATTTATTTTCTCTTAATTTAGTACATGATGCCCCAAATGTCAAGTGCGCTAAAGATAGACCTTGTCACGCATGTGTAAAAGGCAAACAAACAAGGGCTACTTTTAAAAGCATTATAAGCAAACACTCTAATAGATGTTTATATCTACTTCATATGGACTTGTTCGGTTCACTGCAAGTTAGAAGTTTGGGAGGTAAGGATTATACATTGGCTATTGTTGATGATTACTCGCGCTTTGCTTGAGTTTTCTTTCTAAAACACAAGTCAAATACTTTTAATATCTTTACTAATTTTGTTAGGCAAATCCAGAATGAATACAACTGTTCCATAGTCAAAATCAGAAGTGACAATGGAACAGAGTTCAAGTCTGGGGATATGACAGAATTATGTGAAAGCTTAAGTATCTTTCATGAGTTTTTCTCTCATACTCCTCAACAGAATGAAGTTGTTGAGAGAAGTAATAGAACACTTATAGAGGCCTGCAGAACCATATTGAGTGATGCCTCACTACCGGAATATTTCTGGGCTGAAGTAATCAACATTGCATGCCACATGCAAAATCAAGCACTCATAAACAAGAACCATAATAAGACACCTTACGAACTACTAAAAAGCAGGAAACTGACTATTTCATATTTTAGAATCTTTGGTTGTAAGTGCTTCATCCTTAACAATGATAAGTATCACACCACTAAATTTAGCGAAAAGAGCTTTGAAGGTATTTTCGTAGGTTATAGTAGACATAGTTAGGCATATAGAATTTTTAATTAGAAAACCATGGTTGTATAATAATCTATTCATGTTGTATTTGATGAGACGAGCTTGTTGCAAGACAACTCTTTTAGTGTGTTTATTGAAGATGCAGGTTCAAAGATAAAAAAAAATTGAACTTAGATGAGCCGACTGAAGAAAAAGATGAAAAGTTCATTAAGATCACCACTCCAACCCCAATTGGAGAGGTTGATGATCATGATGAAGACATAATTCAAGATGATGAAGTCACTCATGTGGTTGAAGAAGCTCTAGATGCAGGGACTCTTGAGCTCAGACACTTGAAGGATCACCCAATGGACCAAATAATAGGAGACCTCGGGATGGTGTCAGAACTCGTAGATGTACATCTAATGAGAATTTATATTTGAGTTTTCTTTAACAGATTGAACCGAAGAAGTTTGATAAAGCAAACTCAGACGCATCTTGTATAATGACAATGGAAGAAGAGTTGAATCAATTCAAGTGTTGCCAAGTTTGAAAGCTTGTTCCAAGACCCAAAAGTAAGAACGTGATCATAATAAAGTGGGTCTATAGAAACAAAATGGATGCGGATGGGACAATCATAAAGAACAAGGCCAGACTCATTGCCAAAGGATACAGACAAGAAGAAGGAATCAACTTCGATCAGATGTATGCACCAGTGGCAAGGCTGGAGGCAATCAGGTTGTTCCTAGCACATGCTGCACTTAAGGGCATCACTATCTACCAGATGGATGTGAAGTCGGCTGTTGGATCCCTAGTCTGATTTGGGCTAGGTTCACTAACTTAGGATGATGTTACCCAACATGTATAGCCAGGGTCAAAGTTGTGTCCAAGAGTGTAGGCTAAGTCCTAAGAGTCAACATCACATGGACAAGCCAACATCAGACTGCCAGAGACTCAAGACATAAAGTTTTCCTAAAGATTCAGAAATTTCTCAAGAGACTAAGAAAAATGAGTTCGACGTTCGTCGTACTCAGGTCGACGATAGTCGTTCTAAGCTCGACGATCTTAGAGATACTTTCTCTGAGCTGAGCTCGACGAATTTCAGTCACAGATCCATGATCCTTGGATTCTACCCTCAAAATTCTAAGTCCAGACTGTTCTCTAAACTCAAGTCGACGAACCTAGTTCTCAAGTCGACGAACTTCATTCTTTGCTCGCCCATCTCTGGACTTCCACTTCAACTCTATTGCCAGAGATTCATCAATTTTTCTCTAAGTCCAGAATCATTTTCAGCTCGACGAATTCAAGGTTCTCCAGACTTAGCTCGACGAACACTATTCTTCGGTCGACGAATCTTTGGACTATCACAGCATTCTGTCGAGACTATGTTCTCCAGTCTCAGGTCGATGAACCCAGTTCTCTGCCCAACGAACTCTAGAACAAGAAGACTTAAGTCGACACTCAGAGTATATGTCGACATCAACTAAGTCGACACTAGAAGAACTTGTGTCGACACCAAGATCATCAGTCAACATTGTGGAAAGGCTATGTCGACACCACATAGAAGACTTGTGTCGACACACAGGAGTAATTGTGTCAACACAAGATATTTGACAACTCCAGAATAATTGCTGAACTCCAGTCGATGAACACATTTACCAGCTCGATGAATAGACAAAGATCAAAAGAGACAGCAGTTCAATTTTCAGCTCGACGATCATGGAACTCAGCTCGACTAACAGAAGCCGTCTGGTCGACGAATACAATGTCTCAGCTCAACAAACTGTGAACTCAGTTTGACGAATTTTGCTATCTGTTCGACGATTCCAGACTTAGTTATTTCCGACCCTTCTGTCCCCACTCTAATGCTATAATTCCTAGGTAATTAATGCTCTAACATTCTCTGAATGTATCCGTTAGAAGGAGCATTAATTATGGTCTTCTCCAGGATTATTGCTTGTCGTTTTTCCACGGGACAGTTGGGGAAATAAATCAATGCCGATTATTCTCAAGGCTGTCAGTATTAATTGCAGATGCATTCAAATTTTCAAAAATACGGAGAAAATGAGAATAATATACACGTTAAGATACACAGAAGTACACAGAGACTTACAGAACAGAATCAATAACAAAAAACAATTGAGAAAGCTTCACACAGAGCACAACTTACTGAGAAGTACATAGAGATTATAGAAAAACTTTCAATCTTGAATAATCTGCTCTATCAAAGAAGAAGCATTCTCTTATACACAGAAGTTCTTGACCAGAAGCTTATCAGCACTTGAAGAAGAAGAACAACAATACCTATATCAAGAGCCTTCCCTCTTCAAGAACTCCAGGACACTTCAAAAGAACAACTTCAGTTCAATCTGTCAAAGAAGATCCTGAATACTATTGCTGGTCAAGGATTTAGATTGAAGTCCTATCACCCTGAAGCTTGGCTCTTAGTTTTCCCTGATCCATTCTACATCTCAGGGGGAGCCTTAAGCCAAAATCATTCCACAGTCTTCTCAGTTGTATATTGAGAAAGAGAAGATAAAATCATCTCTCACCCCCACCTCTGTAAAGGCTTGTCATCTCCCTTCAAAAGTGATTCATTGGTTGCAAGTCTCCTGATCAAAAGACTTGGGTTGGTTTTTAAGCACCTGATCAAAAGCTCATTGGTGTCAGGCACCTAATCAAAAACCTGAGTGAATTCCTACCAAGGGTGGTAGAAGAGTGGATGTACCTAGGTTGGGGAACCACTATAAAATTCTTGTGTCATCTGGTTGCCTCCTTTTCATTTGTTCTTGGTGTGCCTGTGCTTTAGATTCATTGCTTGGTAGTTTAGTAATTCTGCACTTTTAATTTACAGTAAAAGCTGTAATAGCAGTTAAGAAATTTTTAAGCATACTCTATTCACCCCCCCCCCTCTAGAGTATTTCTGATCTAACACTCACTTTCAATTGGTATCAGAGGAGGTTTGTTTGGTTGTACAAGTTAAATCTTGAACCAAAAGATCCTTTGTTAGATCTACAAATCACTTTATTCTTATTTAAATTATAAACACAGCATGGCACAGAATAAGGATTATGCAAGCACTAGACCTCCAGTTTGCAACCTTAATAGGTTTGCCATCTGGAAGGAAAGAATTAGGTTATACATGAATTTCATTGATGAAGACATCTACAATTCCATTTTGACAGGTCCCCCACAAGCATCTACAGCTACAACCTCTTCCAGCAACAATGCAGTCCCACCACCTGAGTAGACTGAAGCTCAGAAGAAAGCAAAGATTGTTGATGCCAAAGCCATGAACATATTGGCTCAGACTATGTCAGATGACATCTTTCAAAAGGTGGCTGAGTGCACCTCTGCAAAAGCAATCTGGGATTCACTCAATCAAATGGTTGCTGGCTCAGTAGATGAGAGGAAAGATAGAAGATCACACCTCATCACACAATATGAAAACATCAAGAAGGATGAGGCAGAAACAGTTGAAGTGATGCACAATATGCTTAGCTCCATCATCAGTGAGCTAAGGACCTTAGATAAAGAAATCACCTTGACTAAAGTGAATGATAAGATCCTAATGTGCTTCCCAAGCTCGTGGGACACCAGGATCTGGCCCATCAAGGAGTCCAGATGCCTGAATGAGATTTCAACTGAATCTCTATTAGGTAAACTGAAGTCATATGAGCAGCTAATCAAGTCCAGAGAAGTAGTAGAACACAGGACTCCTCCCCTAGCAAGGAAAGAATAATCCATTGCATTCAAGGCTGCTGAAGAAACTGAAGCCCCAATAGTCAATGAAGAGCTAATGAGTCTCTTTGCCAAGAGATTCTTCAAACTGGCAAGGAAAGACTTCAGAAGGAAGTCATCCAGAAATGACAGCCAGCCAAGGTATGACAAAACCCCCACTAAAGAGGTAGTGTGTTATGGGTGCAGGAAATCAGGACATTTCATGTCTAAATGTCCTGAAAATCAAAAGAAGGAAAGAAGAAAAGAGAAAGAATCAAGAAACAAGCATTACAGCAAGCCCTCTTCCAGCAAGCACAAAAAGAAGGACAAAGGATTTGTGGCTGAAACATGGAGTGACGCAGAAGATGAATCCACATCTTCCAGCTCCAGTGAAGAAGAAGAGAAGGCCAAGGCAAAGGAGGTTTGCCTCATGGCAATTGGTGAAAGCTGTAGCAGATCAGATACAGATGAATCTGATAATGAAGAAAACCTGTCAGCTGAAGATCAGGTAATAGCATCTTATGATTTTGAATCTGATGAATTTAAATTTGAATTTAAAAACATATGCTTAGATTTGATAAGTTCTGAGAAGGAAATCAAACTTCTCAGAGATAAATTAAATGATCTATATAAAATCACCTCTGAAAATGCAACTCTATCTAGTAAACTGAAATCTGCAAATGAACAAATCAGCTTTCTGAAATCAGAACTTAGCAAAGCAAAGATATTAGAAGAATCATTAAATGGCACAAGTTTAAAATTGCTAGATATAACCGGTACAGTTAATGCTAGAACAAATAACTGCAGATTAGGATTAGGAGCCACATCTAGTGAACCAACCCTAATCCAAAGGAATCATCTTTCAAAACCTGTAAATTTCATCTCTGATAAAGGAAAGAAAAACACTGAACAAGTAAATAAGGTTAATAAAATTTTAGAACAAATTGAAGCTAAGGATAAAATTAAAAATCAGAAGAATGATAAAAATAATAATGTTCAGCAGTTATCGTCGAACCCAGATCGACGATATAGGAATAGATCGTCGAACTCAGAACGACGATCTCTGAACGCAAACTACAATAATAATCATTCGTCTAACTGCGATCGACGAACGTTGTATGGTTCGTCGAGCAGAGGTTGACGAACGTGGGGCACAGAGAATGAATATGCTCATTCTCTGGGCAGAGATCGACGATCTCAACCCAATTCATCGAACTCTCGTCGATGAACTTACAGCAATTCGTCGAACCCAGGAAGACTTAATCAAAACTACAATTCTAACAGCAACTCACATATTTCTAAGAAACCATTTAATCCACTAGCTGACTGGATCATCCCACCTAGAAGATATCACCCCCTAGGATATAAGTCCCAACCTGAATTCTCTATAATTTCTAGCTTTTCTTATCAGCCATACAAAGGACCCAAGGTAACCTGGGTCAAAAACCATTAACTGTTTTTTATTGCAGGTGAATAATTGTCCAGGGGTAAATCAAACTTGGTACCTGGACAGTGGCTGCTCCAAACACATGACTGGCAGCAAGGACATCTTAATCAACTACAAGTCCAAGCTGGGGCCAAAGGTTATCTTTGGTGACTCCAAATATGGTCAGTCAGAAGGATTTGGAGAAGTGAGAATAGGAGTTGTCACATTCAAAAAGGTGACATATGTAAGTGGACTCAAGTATAACCTCATCTCCATAAGTCAGTTATGTGATGATGGTTATCAGGTATACTTTAACCCATCCACTTGTTCTATTATTGATAAAAAAACAACCAAACAGTTTTAACTGGAAGTAGACAAGACAACATATACTTAGTAAATTTTCTTTCTGCCAAAACTGATATCTGTTAACTTAACTAGTAATCAGAATGACTTATGGCACAAAAGACTAGGTCATGTAAATCTGAAAAACATTGCTAGGCTATCTAAGCACAACCTTGTTAGAGGTCTACCTTCTGGTCCCTACAAGAAGGAAGGTCTCTGCAGGGCTTGTCAATTAGGCAAGCAAACTAAAACTAGTTTTAAATTTGTTAATAAGAGTGATTCACCTAGGATTTTGTACTTGTTACATTTGGATCTCTTTGGACCCATTGATGTACAAAGCGTAGGAGGGAAATCCTACACTTTGGTTATAGTGGATGACTTCTCCAGGTTCAGTTGGGTATTCTTTCTGAGATCAAAGTCAGATACATTCAAGGTTCTTATAGATTTTCTCAGGACCATACAGATTGAGTTCTCTACTCATGTTGCATTGATCAGAAGTGATCATGGGACAGAGTTTGAGTCTCTTCTTATGCATGAGTTCTGTGAGAAGGAAGGTATCAGGTATTGCTTCTCAGCTCCTAGAACTCCCCAACAAAATGGGGTAGATAAAAGAAAAAATAGGACACTCATTGAAGCTGCAGGTACATTGCTTGCAGATGCTTACATGCCCCTAACCTTTTGGGCAGAGGCTGTAAGCACAGCAAATTATGTCCTGAATAGGAGCTTAATTCACAAACTAAAGAACAGGACTCCCTATGAATTGCTCAAAGGGAAGAAGCCTAAAATAAACTATTTTAAAGTATTTGGTTGTACCTGTTATATACACAATAATAACAAGAAATACATTAGAAAGTTTGAGGCTAAGGCTGAAAAGGGAGTCTTTCTAGGATACTCCCAAGTAAGCAAGGCCTATAGGGTTGTTAACAAATCAACATTTAAAATTGAAGAGTCTATTCATGTTTCATTTGATGAGACTAATATGTATTGCAAGGAGAAAGAAGTTTCTACCAATAGCAACTTGCAGGTACCCCACTTGTGTGAGACCTTGGATGGACTAAATCTCACCCAAGAGGTGCCAACTCATCCCTCTCCACAAGCTATTGAAGAAAGTGAAGAAGAAGAAGTTAAAGATAATGAATCTCTACCAACAGCAAATACAATTCCACAGGAGGAATTAATTTCAAATGCTGTTACACAACCAACTACACCCACTGATTTTGTCACACTTAGGGATCACCGCAAATCTCAAGTGATTGGAGACATATCAGCAGGTGTACAGACAAGGCATCAACTTACCCAAGATTTGATCCATGCCTGTTTTCTCTCTCAGGTTGAACCTCTTTCCATTCATGATGCTGAGCAGGATCCCCACTAGATCCTTGTAATACAGGAGGAACTAAATCAATTTGAGAGATGTAGAGTTTGGTATTTGGTTCCAAGACCCCAAAACTACCCAGTTATTGGAACCAAATGGATTTACAGAAACAAGCAGGATGCCCAAGGAGTCATTGTGAGAAACAAGGCTAGGCTTGTTACTCAAGGATATAGGCAAGAAGAAGGAATTGATTATGATCAAACCTTTGCACCTGTTGCAAGGTTGGAAGCCATAAGAATATTCCTTTCCTATGCAGCATACAAGAGGTTCAAGATCTTCCAAATGGATGTGAAGAGTGCTTTTCTAAAGGGAGTGCTACAAGAAGAGGTTTATGTAAAACAACCTCCAGGTTTTGTTTCTCCAACTTACCCCTCTCATGTTTTTAAATTGCATAAGGCTCTTTATGGTCTAAAGTAAGCTCCAAGAGCTTGGTATGAGACCTTAGCTAGTTTTTTATTAGAGCATAAATTTACAAGAGGAACTCTAGATAAAACTCTTTTCACTAAACATCATAAGAACCAAATCTTATTAGTATAAATTTATGTGGATGACATTATATTTGGCTCTACAGATTCCAAATTATGCAAGAGGTTCTCTGACCTCATGCATTCAAAATTTGAAATGAGTAGCATGTGTGAGCTTTCCTACTTCCTTGGCCTCCAAGTGAAGCAGTTCCCTGATGGCATCTTCATCTCTCAAGCAAAATATGCTAAAGAACTTCTAAAGAAGTTTGGGATGGCTGATGCCTCAGCAAAGAAAACTCTCATGGCTACCAATGCTGTTGTGGACTCTGATGTACCAGGGAAACCTGTGGATCAGAAACTTTATAGGAGCATTGTTGGGTCCCTATTATACCTCACAGCAAGTAGGCCAGATATTATGTTTGTCACATATCTTTGTACTAGGTTCTAGGTGAACCCTAAAGAATCTCATCTAATTTTACTAAAAAGGATTTTGAGATATATAAAGAGTTATCCTAATCTATGCCTATGGTATCCTGCTGAATCAGAATTTGAGTTAACTGGATACTCTGATACTGATTTTGCTGGATGCAGGGTAGAAAAAAAAGTACTTCAGGGACTTGCCAGTTCCTGGGTATGAGATTAATATCTTGGTTTTGTAAAAAGCAAACATTAGTGTCAACTTCAACTGCTGAAGCAGAATATATTGCAGTAGGCAGCTGTTGTTCATAGATGCTTTGGATACAAAATCAGCTACTAGATTATGGGTTCAACTTAAATAATTCAACCCTACTCTGTGATAATACAAGCACTATAGCCATAGCCCAGAATCCAGTTCACCATAGTAGGACAAAACATATTGATATAAGACATCATTTCATTAGGGAGTGTGTAGACAAAAATAAAATCAAGCTTGTCTATATCTACACTGATTTACAAAGGGCTGATATATTCACCAAACCTCTAGATGAGAGAAATCATATGTTTTTTGTGAATCAACTTGGAATGATCAATGGAGAAGACTTTATTTGATTTATGTCTGCAGTCGACGAATTTTCCAGAGTTCGTCGAACGGAGTTCGGCGAACTTGCTTCAGAAGATATTCGTCGAACGAAGTTAGACGAACTGTCTTCCATTCTTCTGGATAAGATCGACGAATTATTTGTCCAAATTATTTCGTCGACCTTAGTTCGAAGAATTATTTTTATTTTTGTGGAACGGAGTCTGTCGATTCATATTCTTAAAAACCCTATATTTAGGTTTTCTTCGACCTCCGTCCCGTGCTTTCTGTTCCTTTGCACTTGATCGCCATTTCTCTCTTTTGTAGATGATTCCATGGCGATTCCAGTAGGAGCTCTAGCCGCTATGAAATTTGACACTGGATTTGATGTTGACTTCGAATCATTCTAGCACTCGGATCCAATCTTCCTCTATATTCTGGAACTTCTAGAAGAACAGAATCTAAAGAAACTGATGACTACAAGGATAAAGCTGGCAGGAATAGAAATCAGAGAATGGGTTTATACTTCATACACTTCTGAAGACAATACTATGGCAGGATCAATCGCGGGTAACACTGTCTCCTTAACTCCCGCGGTTTTAGCTGAAATATTTGGTTTGACAAATGGTGAAGAGGAATTAGAAATTGATTCTGAAGAGTTTGATATGATGCTAAATCTGATGGGTTATGCTGGTGACAACTCAAATAAATTGTTGAAGAAGCATTTTTTTGCAGCATACAAGTTCCTGGTAGACATTTTTGGGAAGGTCTTGCTTGACAAGCATACTGCTCATGACTACATCACAAGGCATCAGTTCTTGGTCATGTGTGCAGTAATAAATAAGAAGCAAGTGGACTTGGCTCAGATCCTCTTTGATATGATAAAGAAGAAAAATAATAAGAAAGAAGTGTGTTTTTGAAGGGTCCTAGGGATCTTCCTCAAGGAAAAGGCTGCTGAATCACTGGTCTCCCAGACCATATTCATCAATGCCAGTAAAAGGCTCACCTGTGCCTTATTTGGCAGGTGGGAGAGGATAATAACCAAGCCCACTAAGGCTTCTACCTCTTCCACCCCAGCTTATGAAGGCACCAGGGCTGTTAAAGTCACTCCCTCACCTGCTGAAGAGCTTCATGCAACACCACCATCTCTTCCAGCCTCCCTTCCAGCAATAAAAATTACTTCCTCTCCCATTATCTCTTCAACACCACCACCACAACAACATACTCATGTTCCTACTCCACCTCCATCTCCACCAATTGACATCACTGACATTCCATCTTCCCCTCTTCAAGATAATCAACCACCAACACCTCCTGATTCCCCTCATGCCACCTACATTTCTACACCACCACAATCTCCTCTTCCCCCACATCTCTCTTCAATACCATCTTCCCATCTACCAACAGACATCATCATGCAAGATTCCACCCATCCATCCCCATCACCATCTACCATCCCTCCAGATGTTCACATATCTGATGCTCCACTTTCTATCCCCCCCCCATAGTTCCCACTTCTACACCTTCTGCAACACAATCTGCAACTCCATCTCTGGACCCCTCCACCATATCTTCCATCATTTCCATACTCACTCCCCTCCTTAAGTTCCTTATAGCAGATGCCATAACACCTCTTGCTACCACCATCTCCTATCTCTCTAACAAAATCTCTGCTCTTTATGCTGCCCCATCCTCAGCTAGTGGCCTGGCCTCAGTTACCACTGAAACCAGGCAGGGGGAGATGCCTGATGATGAAGCAGCAGCTACATCTTCAGAAGCAGCAGCTCCAGCTCCACCAGCAGATGCTCCAACTTCAGCAACAGCAGCAGAGTGTATAGAATACATAGATAAGATTTGATTGATTTTATTGAAACTGATATGGATTTTGATGAATCAAATTCTGAAGAGCCTACTACTATTGGTGATTTCATACTTAATCCCATAGTTAATTTAGAACATTTGTTGAGTATTTTTGATACTGTACATAAGCATTATCTTCCAGCTGAGATCACTAAGCCATACTTGGCTATTATACCATATACTTCCCCCATCTCTTCAGAAGTTGTTAAGCAACTTAGGGACAACTTTGCTATTACACAGCCAGCAGTTACTCCACTTCCAGAAGTAGTGGTTGTTCCCTTTTCTTCAATAATATCTTCAGCACCAACTTTTGTAATGGATGACTCTCTCATGCCAGATCTAGATGAATTGATCTTGGATGATATTGCAGATGAAAATAAGACAGCAGCTGAAAGCTCTGTCCAAGTTAATTCTGATTTTTGTGTAGCTTCTCCTCCAACTTCTGCTGAAACTCCAGTTCTTATTGCAACTCCTGCTCCTATTCCAGAAAAACCTGTTATTTCTGCTAAAGCTTTGAAAGCTCTGGATGATTTATATGATAACCCTCAGGATTCTGATAATGATGAAGATGAGGATGAGGATTCAAATGAGGAGGATACAAAGAAGAAGAAGCAAGTTTCAAAGAAAAGAAAAGCTCCTCCTCCTCCTGCTCCTAAGCCTAATCCAAACAATGTCACCCCTTACTACATTCTTCAAAAGATAACTCCATACAAGGGGATGCCAGCATGGATGTGGCTATCTAAGAATCAGCAAAAGGAAAGGAAGAAGAGTAGAAGATACTCTCCTCCACCAGTTCAAAGGTATAAGAAAGATCCACCACCACCTCCTCCTCCTGCAGCTGGTGCTTCTGGCTCTAGTTCTCAAAGGTCTGCCCCCATTCAAACATATCAAAGACATCAAGGGAGACCTCATCATGAAAGCAGCCAGCACAGACAATAACCCTCAGGAAAAAAACATCAACAGCAACAACAACATAAGCAGCAACAACATCAACAAGCTGAAAGTCCTAAAAGACCACTCTCTCCTCATGTTCCTTATGAAGATCCAGAAACAGCCAACATAGCTAGAATGGCCAGGTTCCAGGAACTAGTAGGCCTCTCTATGATCAACAAGGCAAAGGCTGAAGGGAAGGATACTTCTGAATACACTATAATGTCAAAATACAGGAGAGAAGAGCTGAAAAGGTATGAAAAGGCTAACAAAATTTTTAATGTTGATGATTATATGAAATTACATCCTGAAGCAGTGGTCCCTAGAGTTACATCTCTGAAGATTATAGGGGATGCTGACATGACAATGACTATGGAACAAGCCTTAAACCCTAACAGGGAAATAATTTTTACCAAGCCAGGAGACAAGGGCAAGGATGCAAAGCATCATGAGAAGAAGCAGAAGAAGTGAAATATGAACCATTTTATTTCTGTTTTTTTCTATCTTAAACTGTTTCATATTATCTGAACAAAGCTGTTGTGAAAAATATCTGTTGTATGTGTTAATTATCTCTGCCAGATATATCTTTTTCCTGCTTTGTTTACTTTATGGTTTTATTTTTGAGTCTATTAGTGGCCTCGCCCAAATAGGGGGGATTGTTGGATCCCTATTTTGATTTGGGCTAGATTCACTAACTTAGGATGATGTGACCCAACATGTATAGCAAGAGTCAAAGCTGTGTCCTAGAGTCTAGGCCAAGTCCTAAGAGTCAACATCACATGGACAAGCCAACATCAGACTGCCAGAGACTCAAGACATAGAGTTTTCCTAAAGATTCAGAGATTTCTCAAGAGACTAAGTAAAATGAGTTCGACGTTCATCGAACTCAGGTCGACGATAGTCGTTCTCAGCTCGACGATCTTAGAGATACTTTCTCTGAGCTGAGCTCGACGAATTTCAGTCACAGATTGATGATCCTTGGATTCCACCCTCAAAATTCTAAGTCCAGACTGTTCTCTAGACTCAGGTCGACGAACCTAGTTCTCAGGTCGACGAACTTCATTCTTTGCTCACCGATCTCTGGACTTCCACTTCAACTCTATTGTCAGAGGTTCATCAATTTTTCTCTAAGTCCAGAATCATTTTCAGCTCGACGAATTCAAGGTTCTCCAGACTTAGCTCGACGAACACTATTCTTCAGTCGATGAATCTTTGGACTATCAAAGCATTCTGTCGAGACTATGTTCTCCAATCTCAGGCCGACGAACCCTGTTCTCTGCCCGACGAACTCTGGAACCAGAAGACTTATGTCAACACTCAGAGTATATGTCGACATCAACTAAGTTGACACTAGAAGAACTTGTGTCGACACCAAGATCATCAGTCGACATTGTGGAAAGTCTATGTCGACACCACACAGAGGACTTGTGTCGACACACAGGAGTAATTGTGTCGACACAGGATGAAAGATATTGTACCTACTCACCTAGAGGGGGGGGGGGGTGAATAGGTGACTTAAATCTTTTTAACTTTTTAGGCAGAATTCAGATTATATCATAGAGTTCTAGTTACTTTATCACAGCACACAAGCAGCAATCACAGAATTACACAAGCACACAGTAGACACACAGATTTATAGTGGTTCCCCAAGGTTTGGGTACATCCACTTTCCCCCTTCGCCTATCTAGCAGTGTACTAGATTCGGCCAAACTTCTCCACTATCTCAGATCCTCAGATCTTACACTCAGAACCCCAAAACAGGTTCCTACAGCTCAGGCCCAAGGCCCTACAACTCAGCTTCTTCACAAAGCCTACACTAAGCTTCTTCACAAAGCCTACACTCAGCCACCAAGGCCTACACTCAGACACAACAGGCCTACACTCAGAGATACAAATCTCCTACACTCAGGCACACAGGCCCTACATTCAGCCTTTATAATTACAGGCTTACAAAACTCAGATCCCTAAGGATCCTACAAGATAATATGAATACAAAATGTAAACTCTATAACTCAGAGAAAAGAGAGAAGAGTTGTGAGTTTCTTGATGAGTTCTTGGAAGAACTCAGCTGAAATCAACCTGACTTGGCTTTCTTCAAAGCTTCTTGAATGTAGAACACAATAAGATTGATCTCCTCTGCAGTTGATCCTTGATCTCTGCTACTTAAGATTCAGAACAAATCTGAACCCTTTTTCTCAGCCTGGTTCCAACGGCTGTCTTCTTGGATGGAGCTCTCTCTCTCCAACTTCTTAGATCTTCACTAGATTCTTTAATGAATAGCTAGACCTTCTTTGTATTACTTGAACAATTGTTTCTGTAGACAGTATAAGCCTATTTTTAGGCCTTCTTCATGGTAACCGGCTGGTCCGGTTCATAACTGATTTCTGACAACTCTGATAGGTGCAGTAGACCGGCTGGAATGGCAGCTGTCAAGTCATCCAGTCAGTTCTTGAAAATTCTGTAACTGTCTGAAAGTGTCGAGACTGTCTGTCTTTAAGTGTCGACACTTATAGACTAAGTGTCGACACAAGTTGACAAAGAGTCGACACTAGCTTACAAGGTGTCGACACAACTCCTTGTATTGTAGGATTCACTTCTCGACACAGCTTCTTCTTCATGTGTCGACACTGATAATGTGTGTCGACACAACCTCTTGTTCTTCAGTATATTGCTGAATTCTTGTAAGTGTCGACACAACTCCTTTGTGTCGACACATCTTCATGTGTTGAACTTATTCAGTGTCGACACATCTTCTTGGTGTTAACACATGCCTTCTGTGTTGATACTTGCTGAGTGTCGACACTGCTCCTTGTGTCGACATATTCTTCTTCTGTTGAGACTCTGGCTGAGTGTCGACACATCTCCTTAGTGTTGACACTTGTACTTAGAATTTTGCTGATCTTTGCTAAGTGTCGACACAGCTCCTTGTGTCGACACTTTCTCCAAGTGTTGAGTCTTCAGCTGAGTGTCGACACATTCTTTCTTGTGTCGACACTTTCTTCAAGTGCTGAGTCTTCTGTTGTGTGTCGACACTTATACTTAGACTCTACTGACTTTTGCTGAGTGTCGACACAGCCTCCAAGTGTCGACACTTTCTGATGTAGACACAGTTCCTCTGGGTGTCGACACAACTACTAAGTGTCGACACAGCTTCACTGGGCTTTTCTTCATTGAGTGTCGACACAGCTCCTTGTGTCGACACTTTATGTCTGGTGTCGACTCTGCATCCCTAGTGTCGACACAATGACTCCAAGTGTCGACACTACTTGCCTGGGTGTCGACACAAGTCTTCTTAAGTGTCGACACTTTCCCTCTGGGTGTCGACACATGGACTTAGAAACTTTTTCATCTTTCCTGCAAATACTTAACCTGCATAAGTAAACTCAACATACATCAAATACATTTTGATGTATATCATTGAGTAGGGTGAGGCTTCTTCAAATCAGGTACATTAGAACCAATGTACCCAACAATCTCCCCCTATTTGGAGAAGTCATAACCCTTAGTCAATGATATACACCATACAGAATAAAATCATAGCATGATGTAAAGCAGGATTATATATCAGGGCAAACATAAACATGTATCAATCAAACATGTATACATAGACATTATCTCAGAACAATTATGAAATAAATTTATCACACAGCAAATTTATCACAGAGCACATTGTTCTTACAGCTTTGTCATATTCATTTTTCAAAAATTTACAAGGTGTTTTAAAATCAAAAGATTACAATTGTAAACTGAAGAAAATTCTATTTTATTTTTGTTCAGCCTTCTTGATCACTATTCCTTTTCCAGATTGTACTTTGGCTTGAACAGGTGCTTCAGCAACTTCAGTATCAGCATGCTTCTTGCCTTTCAGATCCTTTTTCTTTTGCTCTTCAGCTTTAATCTTTTGCCTCTCAAAATAATGATAAGTCTTGGGAAAGTACTTACTAGGCTCCTGAGTAGTAGGAGGTAGCTTTCCCATCTTGGCCTTTCTCCTATATTGGACTATGACTTCTTGCCTTGTCTCATGTTTCCTCCATTCCAATTCAGAAAACCACTTGTTTCTGTCTTGTATATTATCTTTTGCAGCTTTCCAGGCAGTTAAGATAATGTTTCTTGAAGTGGGGCTCCACTGCTGAAAATCTGGTCTTTGTTCAGCTTGCTCTCTAAACCTCTTTTTAGACAATCTAGCTTCTTGTTCTTTCTGCATAGCTTCATGTTCTCTCTGCAAAGCTTCTTGCATAGCCTCAGATACTGGCTGAACAACCTTCTCTATGATGACATTTTGCTGTCCCCCAGGTGGGCTATACATTGATTGTATATCAGCTTGAACCATATCAAAATCTAGAGGAGGGTAGATGACTTGAGCCACTTCAGGTTGCTCCCCTCCTAGATATGCATGATGTATCCCAGATTCTGCAACATTGTCATCATCACATAAAGGAGGATAACCCAGAGTAGCTCTGATAGAATTAGAAATCCACTTAGCATGATCAGAGCTGGCTTTGACTAACACCCTCTCCCCCTTTATGACTTCTCTTTCTATGTGATCTCTTACATCATCTTTTTGAAATCTGACTTGGTTATCCAAATAGTTGACTCCATCTTTAAAGAAAGGTTTCAACCTTTGGAGTTTGTCAGTTATCAACTTCTGAGAGTCTTGAATTGCAGTTGTAACAGCAGTTAAGCTCTCTTGCAGTGCTTTATCAAAATCTGCCTTAGCAGTAGCAGTAGAAGTAGTCTGGCCAGCAGCTATATTTTTCATTTCTGTGACTATGGCATTGTGGGAAGCAGTTAAGTTATCATTCATTGTGAGCTGGTTCTCCAGAACATATCCCTGCTTCAGTGCAATGTCATCTACTTGAGCTTTTATCTTTTCTTGATGTGTAGCTAAGTACACCACTGCATTCCCTCCTTTGTGGAAGCAGTCAGTCATTTCAGATCTTATAGACTTAATATCCTGAGCCAGATCAAACTGTAGAGACTTGTGCCCCTCATCCACATATGTTTCTATGGCTTTCTTGTCCTCATCAAGCTTGATTTGTAGAGCAACCATCAGTGCACTGTAATCTACTGATGGAGTTGGCTGTAGTGCTGGTTGTGGTGGTATGGTTTGCAATGCCTTCTTATAAGTCTGGCTTCTTCTTTTAAAGACTTGAAATTTCTTTTTCTTAGCTCTAGCAGCTTCCTCATCTTCAGAAGCTGATGTGCTAGCAATTTCTACCCTCTCCTTAGGGCTTGGATGTAACTCCTTCTGCACTTCTGGTGCCTTCTCAGGTTCTTGCCTTGCAGGTTCTTCCAGAATTTGCACTTGCTCCCCCTCAACTGGAGCATTCTCCCCCTCAGCAGCAGTACTTTCCTTCTCAAGGTCTTCTTGATCCAGATTGAGGAAGAGATCTTCCATAGTAAATTCTTATGGAGAATGGGCTGGAGAAATTCTTGGCTCATCTACCACTGGATCAGATACTACTTGAACTGTGACAGATGTGTCCTCCATGACAACATCTGGAAGTTGGCTATCAATCTGAGTTTGCTGATTAACATTATTTAAGGAATCAGACAAAACATTATCCTCTATAAGGAAATCTAAAGCATTAAGCTCAGTGATTACCTCAAGGATGATGTGGGTGGCTTATTCACTTTCTAGTGGAGTTGGCTCTTCCACTACTAGAGGCTCCCCCTGGAGTTGATCCTGGTGTATGGGGCTAGCTGGTGGTAGCTCCCCCTGCCTTTCTGCAGCATCTAGTTGAGCTGGAGACTTCCCAGCATTTTCTTCTACATCCTCTTCTAGAGTAAAGACAACTTGCTCTTCACTACCAGAGCTGCTAGAGGAATCCTGAGCCACTGGGGCAGTCTTCTTCTTCTTCTTTTGAGGTGTTACTTTCTCAGGAGTTATTTTCTCAGGGGTTGGCATCTCCTTAGACAAAACCCTGTCCCATCTAGAGAATATCCTCAAGTCCATCTTCCTCATATGGTTGATCTTAGTGCCAGCAGCTTGACTCATAACTTCTGGTATACTACTAGCCAAGTATAGACTTAAGATTCTACCCAAATTGGGCTTCTTCATACTCTCCTTGATCTTTTCAAAGACTACTACAGACCACACCATGTTAATGCTTCTCTGGTCTTAGAAGCAGTTACTTCATCCTCTTCTTTTGTCCTTGGTAGGTTTAGAACCTTTCTCAAACTTTTTGGAGAGACCTTCACTTTTTCTCCATGGACCCTGGACTTGATCTTGAATCCAGATTCGTCTACTTTAGCTCCATTCAGGAATTCCAGTACTTCTTTCTTCCAGATCTTAGTCGGCTCAGAAACAAGAAATTCTAACCCTGAGTCTGCAACTAGGGTTACTACATCCTTAATTTTCTGTTCTGCTTCGTCAAACGCTTGTCGCACCAGTTCATAGCCTTCATTGATGTTCTCCTCGAGCTTTGGCGCCATTAGGGTTTGAAGAATTTGACTGGAGAGAAGAGAGGTGTCGACACACAAGTTTGGTCTCGAAACTTTAGTGAGCGTGTCGACAGACAATGGAGAAGTGCTATTTATACCTTTCTAGGTTTGAAGATGAAAAGGCGGGTTAACTAACTTAAATTGTGTCGACACTGTCGATAAGTGTCGACACAGACTTATAATGTCTCGACACATTGTGTCGACACAAGTTTAGTCAACAGAATATATATGTCGACACTTATTTATGTGTCGACACCACTTAACTCGGCACTTAGTCGAGACTTTACTTAGATAATTCTGAGTAATCTCTAAGTGTCGACACCACCTTGGATGTGTCGACACCTACTTGTCATGTGTCGATACTAATTTTCTGAAGTGTCGACACCTACGTCCTAGATGTGTCGACACCTTTTTCCTGAAGTGTCGACACTACTTTTCTATGTCGACACAAATATCTCTGTGTGTCGACACCATTTTACTTAGCCATTTCTATAAACTTATTCTAAGTTTATCATACCTAGTTCAATTTTAAACCTATTAAACTTAGTTTCTTCTAAGGGCTTAGTAAACATATCAACTAGTTGATTATCTGTCTTAACATATTCTAGTAAAATATCTTCTTTATCTACATGTTCCCTAAGAAAATGATATTTTATTTCAATATGTTTCGTTCTACTATGGGAAACAGGATTATTTGCAATTGATATAGCACTTGTAGAATCACAAAAGAGTGGAGTTCTACTTACCTGAATTCCATAGTCCTCAAGCTGATGTTGTATCCATAGAAGTTGAGTACAGCAACTTCCTGCAGCCACATATTCTGACTCTGCAGTGGAGATAGCCACACTTGTTTGCTTCTTGCTACTCCATGAAATCAGTCTTCCACCTAGGAATTGACAGGTTCTAGTTGTGCTTTTTCTGTCTTCTTTGCAACCTGCAAAGTCTGCATCTGAATAACCTGTTAGTTCAAAATCCACATTCCTAGGGTACCAGAGGCCTAGATGAGGAGTGCCCTTTAGATATCTCAATATCCTTTTGACTGCTGTCAAATGAGACTCTTTAGGGCATGCTTGATACCTTGCACAGACACATGTAGCATACATGATATCTGGTCTACTTGCAGTCAAATATAATAGGGAGCCAACTATCCCTCTATACAAAGACTCATCTACAGGTTTCCCTGTATCATCCTTGCTAAGAGACATACTTGACCCCATAGGAGTCTTCATGGTACTGGATGAATCCATACCATACTTCCTTATGAGTTCTAGGGTGAACTTAGACTGGCATATAGATAAACCATTCTCAGTCTGTCTAACTTGGAGACCCAAGAAGAACTTAAGTTCCCCCATAGTACTCATCTCAAATTGTCCTTGCATTAGTTTTGCAAACTTTTTACAAAGACTACTTTCAGTAGACCCAAATATTATGTCATCTACATATATTTGGACTAGTATTACTTTGCCTCTGGATTCCCTAAGGAATAGAGTCTTGTCTATTTTCCCCTTGTGAACTTATTCTCAATGAGGAAACTAGACAGGGTTTCATACCAAGCCCTAGGGGCTTGCTTTAACCCATACAATGCTTTCCTAAGTCTATAGACATGATTAGGTTGAGTTGAATCAACAAAACCTGATGGCTGTTCCACATAGACTTCCTCTTTTAGATTACCATTCAGAAAGGCTGACTTTACATCCATTTGGTAAACCTTAAATCCTTGAAAGGTTACATAGGCCAGGAACATCCTTATGGCGTCCAGTCTGGCTACTAGAGCAAAGGTTTGATCAAAGTCAATACCTTCTTCCTGCCTATATCCTTTAGCAACCAATCTTGCTTTGTTCTTAATGATGACTCCATGTTCATCCATCTTGTTCCTAAAGATCCACTTGGTCCCAATTATGTTGTGGTCTTTTGGTTTAGGAACAAGCTCCCAGACCTTGCACCTCTTGAACTGATTCAGTTCTTCTTGCATTGCCTCAATCCAATGAGGGTCTAGGATGGCTTCTTCAAACTTCTTTGGTTCAACTTGGGATAAAAAACTGGAGAAGAGCACTGCATTCAGATTTCTGCTCCTTGTTTGTACCCCTTGTCTTGGATCACCAATGATTTGTTCTGCTGGATGATCTCTTAGATGCCTATTAGCTGGAGGCATCCTTGCTTCAGGTTGAACTTCTTCAACTTCTTCATCTTGCTGCACTCCTTGAACTTCATCTGCATTAGGTACATGTAATACTCCCCCTAGACAGCAGCCACTATCTTCTACTTGTTGTCTTGCAGTAGGTTCTTCTTCTATAGTGAGCTTGTCCATCTTCTTTGTTATACCTGTGGAGCTGCATATACTACTAGATAACTCATTGTTAATAAGTCTAGTTTCATAAAATACTACATGTACAGAATCCTCTACAACTTGTGTAGACAAGTTGTAGACTCTATAAGCCTTACTATTGTTGCTGCACCCAACAAAAATTCCCTCTTGGGACTTGGCAGCAAACTTAGTCAAGTAAGACTTTCCATTGTTAAGTATAAAGCACTTACAACCAAAGATCCTGAAGTAGGATAGGTTTGGTTTTCTGCCTTTCACAATCTCATAGGGGGTCTTGTTGTGGCTTTTAGTAATGGTAGCCCTATTAATAACATGCCATGCAGTATTAATTGCTTCAGCCCAGAAATATTCTAGTAGTGATGTATCACTTAATAGGGTCCTACCAGCCTCAATCAAGGTTCTATTCTTCCTCTCAGCAATGTCATTTTGCTGAGTTGTTCTTGGTGAAGAAAACTCTTGAAATATCCCAAATTCTTCACATAGTTTTGCCATACTATCAGACTGAAATTCAGTACCATGGTCACTTCTTATTTTGACCACTGTACTAGCTAGTTCATTCTGAATTTGTTTGACAAAGCTATAGAAGACACTAGGTGTTTCAGATTTCTGTCTAAGGAAGAACACCCAGGAAAACCTTGAGTAGTCATCTATAACTACAAAGGTATAGACCTTCCTACCTAGGCTGTGAACTGGCATAGGACCAAAGAGATCCATATGCAAGAGGTATAAACACCTCACAACATCTTTGTTTTCAATGCTACTAAAGGTGGATCTTGTCTGCTTGCCCTTTTGACAAGCTGAGCATATTCCATCTTTAATACACTTAACTTGAGGACCATTCCTCACTAACTCTTTGCTAAAGAGTTGGCCTATTATCTTGTAATTTAGATGGGCTAGCCTCTTGTGCCATTTGACACAATGAGAGACTGTCTCATCAGCTATAAGACACACTGGAGAACCATTGTTCTCAACCATAATGTCTAGGCAGTAGACATTTCTTTTTCTATAACCATTCAAAATGATCTCTTGATCATTTGACCTCCTGATATGACAACCATCTTTCACAAATGAGATGTCATATCCTACATCACTCAATTGACTTATACTAATAAGGTTATGTTTCAAACCTTTAACATAGGCCACTTGAGTAATAGTAATATGGGAGCTAGAAATGTTACCAAAACCCTTGATGATTCCTTTTTCAGAACCACCAAAGGTGACTTTAGGACCATCTTGGATTGGAGTGAAGTCCTTTAGCAATCCCCTTGTTCCAGTCATATATCTGGAACATCCACTGTCTAAGTACCATATTGGGGCATGGCCACTAGGACTCACCTGCAAAACAGATTAGTGAACCTTAGAACCCAAAGAATTCTTGGGTCCTTGGTACTGGTTAGTTTGCTTCCTAACAAAGCTACCTGCAGGTTTTCCAACAGGAAGTTTGCTACTCACTTTGGCACTTGCATTGTGCCAACATTCCATGGCATAGTGGCCTACCTTGCCACAACACTAACACTCAAACCTATTGTACCTTTGCTTAGGTATAGTCTTAGTTGTTTTATCTACAACTGGCTTGTTGAGAGCTGGGGCTTTGCCCTTGGACTTGGACATGGACTGAACAGTCCTAGCTGGTTTAGTAAACCCCAGTCCAGCTTTACCTTTTTGATGAACAAATTCATCAATTAAGGGTAGAACTGACTTTGGTTTAGAAAACCTAGCAACCAAATCTCTCTCCTTCTGAAGACTAATCTCCAGACTTTTGATTTGATCATTCTTAAATGATATAGTCTCCATCTGAATCACAGTTATGTGCTTCAGTCTGGCTATCTCATTAAGTTTTTGATCAAACAACTTCTCATAATCAGTTGCAGCCAGTTTGAGACCTGCAATCTCCTTAGCTTGACTCTTGGCCAAGGATTTGCATTTCTTAAATGCTTGCAACAGAACTTTATATTCATCTATCAATTGATGAATATCCTCTTCAGACTCAGATGCACTCTCATCACTTGATGATGATGAATCTGATTCTGAACTAGCACAAGAAATTGAACTGAAAGAACAATTTTGTACCTTACTAGGTCCAGGCTGCTCCTGGATTTTGTCACTTTCTGTCAATGCCATCAGTCCTTGGCACTGACTGTCCTCTTGTCCATAAATAGAGTTCATGATCTGGATGAACTCTTTTTCTTCTTCCTCAGCAAACAGTCCTATATAAGCTTCAGCATCTGACTCAGTTTCTGATGAAGAAATGTCTGACAGGCTCTTATCCTTTTTGGCAACAAAAGACTTTTCCTTCTTGCCCTTGAATTGAGTCTTTTTATTATCATTAGACTCCTTTCTTTTCTCTGGACAGTCTGCAATAACATGTCCTTGTCTATTACAGCAATAGCAAACAATTTTTGAAAGAGTTGCTTTGCTAGACTTGGACTTTTTCCTGTCTTTCTTTGATGACTTTTTATTCTGATAATAGTCTTCTTTACCCTGTGAAGTAGATGGCTTTGTCCTCCACTGTTTCTTCTTTAAGAACTTCTGAAAATGTCTTGTGAAGGCAGCAAAGTCCTCATCACTTTCACTGCTTTCAGACTTTCTGCTTGTTGACTCATTTGACTCAGTTTCAGCTACCTTTGGAGGTGGAGTAGGTGACTTACTTCTGTACTTTCTGGGGGCTTCTGTTTTAAATGCCACTGTCCTTTCTTTAAGTTCACTTCTTGTAGATTTTTCCTCTTCTTTCCTCACCATCAACTGTATTTCATAGGACAACAGTTTTCCAAATAGTGTTGGTGGAGTAATTTCTGCTAACTTTGCCATTTCCCTAATGGCACAGATCTTGGTGTCCCAATCTTTTGTAAGGGACCTTAAGAACTTATCATTAAGCTCATAGTTACTGAACTCTCTTTCATAGGACATTAGCTCATTCACAATCCTATAGAACTTCTTATAGCATTCAGTTATGCTATCAGATCTACCTTGCCTAAAGCTTTCATATTCTTGGTTTAGCAAGGACTTTCTGTCTTGCCTCACTTCTTCAGAACCCTCCATATACACTATCAAGGTATCCCACATCTCCTTAGATGTCTTGCAGTGTATCAAATTCTGAAAGGTAGCATCATCTATAGCACTCATAATGATATTTTGAGCCCTCTTGTCCATTGTGGCTAGAACTATCTCATCCTTTGTCATTTCAGAGAAATCCTTAGGTGTTCTCTGATTTGCATCTAAGACTGAAACCTTCATGGGCACATATGGCCCTTCTTTCACTGTGATATATATTCTAGGGTCTGAGGCTTCCATAAATAGTCTCACCCTTTCCTTCCAGACGCCAAAGATCTCTTTTCTGCAAATAGGTAGCTTCATGGATCCCAATTCCTTATGATTCTCAGTTGAACCCATGATTCTTGATTTTCTTGATTCTGTAATTTTACTTAGACTAAATCTGCCAACAGGATCTACTCAGACATTTATGTCCCTTTTTGAGTAACCTGGCTCTGATACCACTTGAAAGATATTGTGCCTACTCACCTAGAGGGGGGGGGGGTGAATAGGTGACTTAAATCTTTTTAACTTTTTAGGAAGAATTCAGATTATATCACAGAGTTCTAGTTACTTTATCACAGCACACAAGCAGCAATCATAGAATTACACAAGCACACAGTAGACACACAGATTTATAGTGGTTCCCCAAGGTTTGGGTACACCCACTTTCCCCCTTCGACTATCTAGCAGTGTACTAGATTCGGCCAAACTTCTCCACTATCTCAGATCCTCAGATCTTACACTCAGAACCCCAAAACAGGTTCCTACAGCTCAGGCCCAAGGCCCTACAACTCAGCTTCTTCACAAAGCCTACACTCAGCTTCTTCACAAAGCCTACACTCAGCCACCAAGGCCTACACTCAGCCACAACAGGCCTACACTCAGAGATACAAATCTCCTACACTCAGGCACACAGGCCCTACACTCAGCCTTTATAATTACAGGCTTACAAAACTCAGATCCCTAAGGATCCTACAAGATAATATGAATACAAAATGTAAACTCAACAACTCAGAGAAAAGAGAGAAGAATTGTGAGTTTCTTGATGAGTTCTTGGAAAAACTCAGCTGAAATCAACCTGACTTGGATTTCTTCAAAGCTTTTTGAATGTAGAACACAATACGATTGATCTCCTCTGCAGTTGATCCTTGATCTCTGCTACTTAAGATTCAGAACAAATCTGAACCCTTCTTCTCAGCCTGGTTCCAACGGCTGTCTTCATGGATGGAGCTCTCTCTCTCCAACTTCTTAGATCTTCACTAGATTCTTCAATGAATAGTTAGACCTTCTTTGTATTACTTGAACAACTATTTCTGTAGATAGTATAAGCCTATTTATAGGCCTTCTTCATGGTAACTGGCTGGTCCGGTTCATAACTGATTTCTGACAACTCTGACAGGTGCAGTAGACCGGCTGGAATGGCAACTGTCAAGTCATCCAGTCAGTTCTTGAAAAGTTTGTAACTGTCTGAAAGTGTCGAGACTGTCTGTCTTTAAGTGTCGACACTTATAGACTAAGTGTCGACACAAGTTGACAAAGTGTCGACACTAGCTTACAAGGTGTCGACACAACTCCTTGTATTGTAGGATTCACTTCTCGACACAGCTTCTTCTTCATGTGTCGACACTGATAATGTGTGTCGACACAACCTCTTGTTCTTCAGTATATTGCTGAATTCTTGTAAGTGTCGACACAACTCCTTTGTGTCGACACATCTTCATGTGTTGAACTTGTTCAGTGTCGACACATCTTCTTGGTGTCGACACATGCCTTCTGTGTTGATACTTGTTGAGTGTCGACACTGCTCCTTGTGTCGACATATTCTTCTTCTGTTGAGACTCTGGCTGAGTGTCAACACATCTCCTTAGTGTCGACACTTGTACTTAGAATTTTGCTGATCTTTGCTAAGTGTCGACACAGCTCCTTGTGGCGACACTTTCTTCAAGTGTTGAGTCTTCAGCTGAGTGTCGACACATTCTTTCTTGTGTCGACACTTTCTTCAAGTGTCGAGTCTTCTGCTGTGTGTCGACACATTGTTCTGGGTGTCGACACTTATACTTAGACTCTGCTGACTTTTGTTGAGTGTCGACACAGCCTGCAAGTGTCGACACTTTCTGATGTAGACACAGTTCCTCTGGGTGTCGACACAACTGCTAAGTGTCGACACAGCTTCACTGGGCTTTTCTTCATTGAGTGTCGACACAACTCCTTGTGTCGACACTTTATGTCTGGTGTCGACTCTGCACCCCTGGTGTCGACTTAATGACTCCAAGTGTCGACACTGCTTGCCTGGGTGTCAACACAAGTCTTCTTAAGTGTCGACACTTTCCCTCTGGGTGTCGACACATGGACTTAGAAACTTTTTCATCTTTCCTGCAAATACTTAACCTGCACAAGTAAACTCAACATACATCAAATACATTTTGATGTATTTCATTGAGTAGGGTGAGGCTTCTTCAAATCAGGTACATTAGAACCAATGTACCCAACACAGGATATTTGACAACTCCAAAATAATTGCTGAACTCCAGTCGATGAACACATTTTGCAGCTCGACGAATAGGCAAAGATCAAAAGAGATAGCAGTTCAGTTTTCAGCTCGACGATCATGGAACTCAGCTCGACTAGCAGAAGCCGTCTGGTCGACGAATACAATGTCTCATCTCGACGAACTGTGAACTTAGTTCGACGAATTCTGCTATCTGTTCGACGATTCCAGACTTAGTTATTTCCGACCCTTTTGTCCCCACTCTAATGATATAATTCCTGGGTAATTAATGCTATAACATTCTCTGAATGTATCCGTTAGAAGGAGCATTAATTATTGTCTTCTCCAGGATTATTGCTTGCCGTTTTTCCACGGGACAGTTGGGGAAATAAATCAATGCAGATTATTCTCAAGGCTGACATCATTAATTGCAGATGTATTCAAATTTTTAAAAAGACAGAGAAGAAGAGAATAATATACACATTCAGATACACAGAAGTACACAGAGACTTACAGAACAGAATCAACAACAGAAAATAATTGAGCTTCACACAGAACACAACTTACTGAGAAGTACATAGAGATTACAGAAAAACTTTCAATCTTGAATAATCTGCTTTATCAAAGAAGAAGCATTCTCTGATACACAGAAGTTCTTGACCAGAAGCTTATCAGCACTTGAAGAAGAAGAACAACTTCCCTCTTCAAGAACTCCAGGACACTTCAAAAGAACAACTTCAGTTCAATCTGTTAAAGAAGATCCTGAATACTATTGCTGGTCAAGGATTTAGTTTGAAGTCCTATCACCCTGAAGCTTGATTCTTAGTTTTCCCTGATCCATTCTACATCTTAGGGGGAGCCTTAAGCTATAATCAATCCACAGTCTTCTCAGTTTTATATTGAGAAAGAGAAGACAAAATCATCTCTCAGCCCCACCTCTATAAAGGGTTGTCATCTCCCTTCAAAAGTGATTCCTTGGTTGCAAGTCTCCTGATCAAAAGACTTGGGTTGCTTTTTGAGCACCTGATCAAAAGCTCATTAGTGTCAGGCACCTGATCAAAAACCTGAGTGGATTCCTACCAAGGGTGGTAGAAAAGTGGGCGTACCCAAGTTGGGGAACCACTATAAAATTCTTGTGTCATCTAGTTGCCTCCTTTTCATTTATTCTTGTTGTGCTTGTGCTTTAGATTCATTGCTTGGTAGTTTAGTAATTCTGCACTTTTAATTTACATCAAAAGCTGTAATAGCAGTTAAGAAATCTTTAAGTATACTCTATTCACCCCTCTCTAGAGTATTTCTGATCTAACACTCACTTTCATCGGTCTTCCTTAATGGTGACATAAAGGAAGAGGTGTATTGGAACAACCTTCAGGTTTCATTGATTCTAACTATCCTGAACATGTTTATCTTTTATTTAAAACATTATATGGTTTGAAACAAGCTCATCGAGCTTGGTATGAGATGTTGTATAACTTTCTTCTTGAGAACAAGTTCGCAAGATAAAAGATAGATAAAACATTATTTCTTAGGAAAATAAAAGGCAAGATTTTGCTAGTGCAAATCTATGTCGATGACATCATTTTTGGCTCTTCTGACGACAACCTCTGTAAAAAGTTTTCCAAACTTACGCAAGGAAGTTCGAAACGAGAAGTATGAGAGAGCTGAAGTATTTCTTACGACTTCAGATGAAATAATCTGAAGATGGAATTTTCATCTCTCACACGAAGTTCACCAAGGAGTTGATTAAAAAATTCAGAATGAAGAATGCAACCTCTATGAGGACTACAATGAGTTCAACTATGTCTCTGGATAAGGATGAGAAAGGGAAAACTTTTGATGAAACCAAGTACAGAAGCATAATTGGATCCTTGCTCAATCTTACTGCTAGTAGACCGGGCATAATGTTTTCAACATGTGTGTGTGCTAGATTTTAAGTGAACTCTAAGGAATCTTACTACGCTGCTGCAAAGAGGATTTTGAGATATCTTAAAGGTACACCAAATATTGCTTATGGTACCCAAGAAGTAATGATAGCGAACTAATTGGTTTCTCAGACGCAGGTTTTGCAGGAAGAAAAGATGATAGATAGAGCATTTTCAGGACTTGCCAATTCCTTAGAAGGGGGCTTATATCATGGAGCAGCAAAAAGCAAAATTATTTCTCAATCTCAACGGTCGAGTTAGAATACATTTCTACTGGCAATTTTTGTGCACAATTGCTATGGATAAAGAACAAACTTGAAGATTACAACTTGAAAGTCAAAGACATTCCTTTATTTTGCGACTCCTCCAGTGCGATTGCAATAGCCAACAACCCAGTCTCTCACAGCCGGACAAAGCACATAGAGCTGTGACACCACTTCATCCGGGAGCATATGGAGCATGATGACATAAATCTCCATTATGTCCCAACTGACAGGAAGATTGCAGACATATTCAAAAAGCTGCTGGACGAGGCCAAGTTTTTGTTCTTCAAAACAGAACTTGGCATGCTCAACAAGGATGAAGAAGAATGAAGAAAAAGGCCTCAAGCATGTTCAAGTTCAGGTTATACTTCAAAATCAAGAAAATTTCAAAGTATGCACTTCATTTCTCGAGTACAACACTTGTACTCGAGAACGACAGACTTACTTCTCGAGAACAAAGGACTTACTTCTCGAGAATAATAGTTCTACTCGAGAATAAGGATTGCTCTACTCGAGAACAAGGCAAATTCTACTCTAGACTAAGGCAGATTCTGCTCGAGTGCTGATAATCTTCTTCTCGAGAACACCAATCCATCTCGAGAAATCTGGTGTCCAACTGCTATTCAAGTTCAAATTTTTCATATTGGCACCCAGACACTTCACTGCCATATTCCAGGTATTTTTAATGTTATTTATATCATTTATCATCAAAATTAAAGGTAAATATACATAAGGTCCAATATATTCTATTCTCTATTTTAAAACCCCCTCTCTCGAGAAAAGTCTCTTCATCTTCCTCATCTCTGTTGTCTGCCGCCAGCAAGTTTCTCCATTCGCCAGACAGCCAAAATCAATTTCTCCACATCAATGACTTTTTCTTCCAAGCTCAGAATCGGCAATGAACTAGTTTCAACAGGGATTGCCAAAATTTCAAATGACTTCAGAAATGTTCTCATTCTACTTGATACCGTCGGTTTGTCATTTGTTCTTGAACATCTGTGTAAGATAATCACCTCTGATTTCAAAGAGTTCTTCCAACACGCTAAATTCAAGCGCAATGATAAGGTGCTCAAGTCACGAGTTCGAGATGTTAAGGTAAAAATGTCTGCCCTCTCTGTTTCACAATTTCTGCAAATTCCAGTGGTAGATGAAGAAGATGACCTAGAGGAAACCGATTACGAAAGAGCTTACAGTTTCTGTGGGATTCCCCAATCATCTCACACTGTTAGATGACAGTTTATGAATGCTGAAAGCAAGCTGCTGGCAGATATTCTAGGCAAAGTGCTTCTCTGCAAGACAAGCACCATAAGCTACATCACACCTGAATTCTTTGATATGATGGCTGCAGTGATTTACAGGAAGAAATATCAGTGGAGAATGATGATATTTGATAAGATAAAGGCATGTATTAAGACCCTAAATTATGGAAGGATCATTTCTCTATATCTCAACCAGATGAACCCTGAAGAATTTTCCATGAAAAAGGGCATAGCCCTCCACCATATGAAGAAAGTTTCTATTACCTTCATCCAGAGATGGGAGGTTAAATTGCAGAAAACTAATAAAGCTGCAAAGGAAATTGAAGATGTGGACAGGACCTCATCTCCTCCTTCTCATCAGATAATGGACCTAGTTATTGAGGGGGAGCCTACCCCATCTGTTCAAGATCAGTCCACTCCAGCTCCTGCACCTGCTGCTACAGAAAATTCTAGCCCCAGTCACTACTCCTGCTGCTATTGAAATCCCTCCCCAAGTTACTCCTCCTGCTGCCCTTCATACAACTCAACAAGGTGATACTCTTACACCTGCTGCTGCTGTACACTCTACTCCATCTACATCTACATCTACATCAGCTGCTGCCAATAATGGTTTAGACGATAATGCAACTCCTGTTGCTGCTGCCACTTCCACTCAGCTTCATCCAGAACACACAAATTTTACTGCTGCAGATATTCCAGACTCAGAAAACCTTACTGATGCACAGGTTCAAGAGCAAATTTTATCTACTAATGAAGATATCAACAGGATGATAGAGGAATTGTCCTCTAAAGAGCCTCTTTTCTCAGTTACTAAAGATCACCCTTCCTCTCCAGCAAAAACTCCAAAGTCTCCAGCAAAGTCTCCAGCAAGATCTCCAGAAACTCCAGACCATCCCTCTTCTCCTGCACAGTCTCAAGCACAATCTCCTCAAGCAGAAAAATCTCATGTACAAGAACCAGAAAAATCTCCTGAAGATATACCTGATGATGACGTTGTTTCTATACATGATTCAAAAGATGAAATACATATAGAAGCTGCTGAGCCACCACTTCCAAGTCTTCATTTCATTATTCCTTCCTTACTACCCATAGATGCTGAAGATGAGGATAGCATTGTCAACAGAAAACTGGCCTCTACCTCCACTATTGTCATTGAAGAGATTCCTCCATGCACAGCCCCAGCTCTGCCTCCTCCATCTACTCAGACAGAAATATTCCCTGAAGGTACTATCTTACATAAGATTGAAGCTATGTTAGCTGCCCAAAGAGATTATTTTGATAATTCTCTTAAAGTTGTAACTGAAAAAGTGACTGCATTAGAAAAAGAAACGAGTCATGGATTCGCTGAAATCCAAAACAACACAGATGAATTTAAAAGGCTCTTGCGCATAGGAGGAAAAGCCATAGATCATACAATCACAAGCATTGGTACTGTTATGGAACAATCAGTTACCCTTGCCAATAATCAAATTCAGCTAGACAAGAGAGTCTAAGAGAGAAATTTCAAAACTTGCGAGGAAGTTGGAATGTTAAAAGAATATGTTATCAGCACCCTCTCTCTAGAAGTCGGAAAGGGGGAGGATAAAGTGAAAGAACATTTGAAGAAAAAAAACTCAAACTATGAAAAATCAGTGGGATGACCAAATGAAAGACATCCAGACATCAGTGCTGAAGGAATTCAAAAGTACAAAGCTATATACTTATGATACTACCATTTGGATGCATAATCAACTTTTCCCTGAACTGGCAATGGATCCTTCTGCACCCCCTCCTGCATACTTGGATGTGAATAGGCCAACCTTCTCACCACCTCCTGAATATTTTTAAGGACCACCTCCTGATTACTTTGAAGGACCACCTCCTGATACATATGAACAAATTTGGAAGTCTGAACAAGCAAGCATGTCTTCTCAACCTCCAGAAATTCAGAAAGCTAAAAGAAGGAAATATGGAGATTGAGCCTCAGCAAGCAGATCAACCCCTCATCCTGATGTTGAAAGGAAAAGACCTCAAGAGTTTATTGAAGTATGGAGTCCAACCTCCAAATCTCTTATTATTGAAACTCTCAAGCTGCTTGTTGATTTTAAGGAAATCAGGAACTTATATTACAGCTCATATGAATGGGAGTTATATGAAAAATCTCTTACCAAAAGAAGGATATATGATAGAGAATATGGAAGGAATAATCCCAAGGCTCCTCCCAGACCTCCAAAATATTTCCCTAAACCATACAGCTACCAGAAGAGACAACAAGAAAAGCTAGAAAGACAGCAACAATAACAGGATCAATATATATTGAAGATGTTCAAAATGTTCATTTTTGAAATTTTGTGAAATTGAATTTTCTCTTGGACAAATTTCTATTCATATGAACCTTTAGTTCTGTAATCTGATTTTTCTATATTACTCCATTTCTCCTATTTGTCATGGTTATTAGTTTCTTTACTTGTTTTATCTTGATGTAATTCACCTTAGTGTAGAGGGTTCTGACTTCTATAAATAGGGAGAGGTTGTTGGGTATTTCATGCAAAATAACCCAAATTTGTATGAAGTTACCCTTGAACTAAGATAATTAAATTTTTATTTGATGTCCTTTCTAGTTGAGTGTTTGCAGGATAAAATTGTCAAGTGTAGACTAATGTCATTCTACAATGAGTCTCCAACTGCAGGACCATACAATGTAATCTCTCATTATGTGATCCATGGTGTTGACTCATATGTAGCCTCTCTATTGTGACACATTGATTTTTCAAGAACTAAGGGCAAGGGAGAGAAGTTGGTTACTGATTATATTGAAGAAATTAAGTTTTCAGTTTTTCAGAAAATTCTCTAAGTATTTTTCTCGAGTAGTTTTGTACTCGAGAAGAACTAAAGCTTGTACTCGAGTTAGACTTGTCATGATTCCGAGTTGCAGAAGCAGTTCTCGAGAAAGCATAATGCTATTCTCGAGAAGGCCTTATGCACTCGAGTACTTCATGACACTTCTTCTCGAATTATTTCTTTTCCAGACAAAATTTTTCTAAGTCTTTTTCTCGAGAAGACTATGCTTAGTTCCCGAGAAGGCAAAGTTTAGTTCTCGAGAACCAGAAGATTTTTCTCGAGACCTAGACTATTTTTCTCGAGAGTCAAAATTCTTTTATCGAGATACTTCTTTATTCTCGAGTACCAGAACAATTTTTCTCGAGAACAAAAATCCTTTTTCTCGATGTTGAAGCCAAATTTGACCTCTGTGGAGTGACCTCACACCTACTACACACGAGGGAATGTCACGAACCAAATACTTGGGAAACTAGGAACAGACCCTCGGCTCTAGCGTGGAGGTCCCACCTTGTTGGAACACCCTATTACTAATTTGGGTCAGGATCACTATATCTCTAGGAAACCAATGTTTGACCTCCTGTATAGTTCTAAAGGTCAATTAGAATTGAGTCTAAGGGTTAGAAGTCTAAGTTTGGAAGCTGCCCTCAAGACCAAGAACTTTTGTAGTTGGAGACTAAGTCATATCGTCGAGCTCAGTACGACGATTCGTCGAACTCCGATCGACGATCGTCTAGCTCAACTTCGACAGATCGTCGAACTCCATTCGACGATCGGTGAGCTCAGTTCGACGATCTTGACTCAGCTTTGGATCTCTATCTCTGAGCTCAGTTCGATGATCTTTGAGCTCAGATCGACGATATTTTGTTGCTGTATAAGTCCATATCGCTGTGCTCAGTTCGACGATAGCAGAGCTCAGTTCGACGTTTTCTGATGACTTCAAGAATTTTCAAGATTCAAATTCAGATCAGTTAAGGAGTTATTCTGCAATTAATTCAGAAGATTTTCTAGCCGTTTTCATTTATTTCTGGACCAAGTTTCAAGGGATTTTCAAGGAATGTTTCTTTGGACTTTCCTCCAGAAGACCTTTTACAATTAAGGATGCAATTAATGCAGGCCAATGACTATTCTTGATAGAGGATGTTTCTTCTATTCAGTACCAGAGAATAAAAGACAAGAATTTTTGAATCTCTCTGAGACATCACAATCCTCAGAACAAAGACAAGAAGAACAAGAAAAATATATTCTCTGTCTCAAAGAATTCTCTGAAGAACACACATCCAAGGAGATCAAACTTTCTGAAATCTTCTGATCTCTCTTGTCTCAAGTGTTCAAGGCCAACATCTTTCAAGACTCCAGACACCTAACATTTCAGCTGTTGCTGAAATCATCTTTTGTTGGAGATCAACTTTTGAAGGCCTATCACCCTACAGCAAAGCTTCTTTTCCTGAACATCTCAAGGACTCAGGGGGAGCTTTGACACCATCAAATCCACATAGTCTTCTCAGCTGCTTTGAGAAAGAGAAGACTTCCATCACTCTCTCACCCCCATCTCTGTAAAGGGTTTCTCAAACTCCATTCAAAAGTTTAAGCTTGGTTTTTGAGCACCTTGTCAAAAGCTCATTGGTGGCAAGACACCTGATCAAAAAATCTGATTTGGTTTTTGAGCACCTTATTAAAAGTTCATTGGTTTCCAGGACACCTGATCAACTCATCCTGCAGTGGATTCCTACCTAGGGTGGTAGAAGAGTGGATGTACCCAAGTTTAAGGGAACCACTATATTTCCTTGTGTCATCTGGCTTGCTTGTTTTTATTTTTGTTTCTAGCTGTGATTATTCTGTGATTAGCTTATGATTAGTTTAGTTCTTTGATTATATTTATTAACTGCTTCCCTGCTCACTCAGATTACAACAATTGTTGTAAAAAGTTTTCAAGCACCATATACTCTTTTCACCCCCCCCCCCTCTAGAGTATATCAGATCTAGCTGCACTTTCAATTGGTATCAGAGGCAGGTTGGTTAAACATACCACACCTTGGTGGTTGCACAGGCTAACACCTGAACCCAAAGATCCCTAGTTAGATCTGTTTTCTTTTGAGTTTATTATTAGGTTTTGTTTTCACACATCATGGCCCAAAACAAAGATTATGCCAGCACCAGTCCTCCAGTGTGCAATCTATCCAAGTTTGCACTTTGGAAAGCAAGGATCAGACTATACATGAATTCTATTGACGAGGATATTTTCAACTCTGTTTTGACAGTTTGTCCAAGACCTCCAGAGAACTCAAGTACAAATGTTGTTCCACCTCCATCAGGAGCAGATGTTGATATCAAGAAATGGAAGGTAGCTGATGCCAAGGCTATGAACATCTTAGCCCAGACCATGTCTGATGACATCTTTCAGAAGGTGGCTGAATGCAATTCAGCAAAGGAAATCTGGGATAAACTCTCTGAAATAGTCTCAGGCTCAGCTGATGAGAGAAAAGACAGGAAATCCCACCTCATATCTCAATATGAGAATTTCAAGAAGGGAGAAACTGAGTCAGTGGGAGATATGTACAACAGGTTCAGTCTAATAGTCAGTGAACTCAGGACCTTGGATAAAGAGATCTCACTAACTGAACTCAATGACAAAATTCTAATGTGCTTCCCTAGCACTTAGGATTCAAGAATCTGGTCAATCAAGGATGCCAGAAGCTTGAATGAGATCACTACAGAAGCTTTATTAGGTAAGCTCAAATCTTATGAGCTACTCATCGAGAATAGAGAAGAAGAACAGAAGGCTGCCTCACCAGCCACAAGAAAAGAGAAAACAATAGCCTTCAAGGCAACTGAAGATCAGCCTGAAGACAAAGTCACAGGCAATGATGAACTGCTCAGTCTGTTGGCCAAACGATTTTACAAGATGGCCAGAAAGGACTTCAGAAGGAGATCATATAAGGAGCATGATAAGCCAAGGTATGACAAGTCAATTAATAATAAAGAAATTGTTTGCTTTGGTTGCAGGAAACCAGGGCACATAGTTCCTGACTGTCCAGAAAACAAAAACAAGGACAGAAGGGACAAGAAAGAAAGAAGAAAAGAGAAAGACTCCAAAAGGAATGGCAATGGCAAACCCTCATCAAGCAAAAACAAACACACAAGAAAGGGGTTTGTTGCTGAATCCTGGAGTGAGACTGAAGAGCAGTCAGAAGCCTCATCCAGCTCCAGTGATGATGAAGATGATGCAGAAGAGAAAGAGTTCTGCATGATGGCAATCAATGCCTCACAACATAATTCAGATGAAGAAGAGTCAGAGTTAGATTCAGAGACTCAACTTGAAGAAGATCAGGTAATTAGTTAATTTGATTTTAATTCAGAGGACTTTAAATCTGAATTTAAAGCATTATGTTTAGACCTGCTAAAATCTGAGAAAGAAATTATCTCTCTCAGAAATCATTTATCTGAACATAATACCTTAAAGTCAGAAAACCTCAAACTCTCTCAGGAGTTGGAGTGTTGTAGGGAGCAGATAGCTTCACTGAAAAGTGAGCTATCTGAGGCCAAGAAGCTTGAAGAATCCCTTAATGGGAGAAGCATCAAGCTGATGGACATCACAAGCACAGTGAACTCTAGATTTAATAGTACACTGGGCTTGGGCGCTTCATCCAGCCAACCCATAGTTCTAACAACTCCAATCAAATTCATTTCTGATAAAGGAAAGGGAGTTGTAGAGGTAGCTAGGAAAAATTCTGATCTGCCCAAGAAAACTAAGTCCCAGCAGAAATCGTCAAACGGAGATCGACGATCGCCGAACGCAGATCGACGATCTCAGGCAAAATCGTCGAACTCAGGTCGACGATCTCAAGTTCCTGAACTCTGCCATAGTCGACCGTCGAACGGAGCTCGATGATCTGACCCAAGATCGTCGAACGCAGCTCCACGATCGTCGAACAGAGGTCAGAGCTCTAGAAAGTCTTTCAAGGGCAAATCAAAATTCAATCCTAAGGGTCCTTCATCCCAAATATTTAACCCTTATACTGAATGGATTATACCTCCAAGGAGATATCATCCTGAAGGATATAAGAGTCAACCTGGGATGTCTTTTATCTCAGAATTTAAAGGTTATCAACCTAGGCCCAAGGTAAACTGGGTCAAAAACAAATGAATTATTTTATGTGCAGGTGAATACCTATCCAACATCTGACCAGCAATGGTACTTGGATAGTGGGTGATCTAAGCACATGATAGGGAACAAGGACAACCTCACATCCTTTAGAGCCAAGCTTGGACCCAAAGTTATCTTTGGTGATTCAAACTTTGGACAGACTAAAGGGTATGGTGCAGTCCAGATTGGATCAGTAACATTCAAGAAGGTAGCTTATGTGGAAGGACTGAAGCACAACTTAATAAGCATCAGTCAGCTGTGTGATGAAGGCTACCAGGTGACCTTCAGCAAAGCATTATGCAAGATCAAGTCAGAGGACAACACAACTGTGTTGACAGGTAAAAGGAAAGGTAACATCTATCTAGTAGATTTTCTTTCAACAGATATGGATATTTGTCTGTTCAATTCTGTTTGTAGACCAAATATTTTATGGCATAAGAGACTAGGACACCTAAACCTTAGAACTATTGCTAGGCTATCCAAGGACAACCTTGTTAGAGGACTACCTTCTGGCCTCTACAAGAAGGAAGGACTCTGCAGCGCTTGTCAATTAGGCAAGCAAACTAAAAATAGCTTTAAGTCACTTAATAAGAGTGATTCACCTAGGATATTGTATCTGTTACGCATGGATCTTTTTGGACCCATCACAGTACAAAGCCTAGGAGGGAAATCTTACACTTTAGTAGTTGTAGATGACTTCTCTAGATTCACTTGGGTGTTCTTTCTAAGAAAGAAGTCTGATAACTTAAAGTGTCTGACAGAGTTTCTCAAATGTATACAGATTGAGTTCAATACTCACATTGCCCTGATCAGAAGTGATCACGGGACAGAGTTTGATTCTCTTCTTATGCAAGAGTTCTGTCAGAGTGAAGGGATCAGGCATACTTTCTCAGCTCCTAGAACTCCTCAACAAAATGGGGTAGCTGAAAGGAAAAATAGAACCCTTATTGAATCTGCCACTACATTATTGTCAGATGCTCACCTTCCTCTATCCTTTTGGGCAGAGGCAGTGAACACCTCCAACTATGTTCTAAATAGAAGTTTGATACATAAACTAAAGGGAAAGACTCCCTATGAATTACTCAAAGGGAAGAAACCTTAAGTTGACTATTTTAGAGTTTTTGGGTGTATTTGCTATATACATAATAATGACAAGAAATACTTAGCAAAATTTCAAGCTAAAGCTGATGAAGGAGTGTTTCTGGGATACTCCATGATTAGCAAGGCTTATAGGGTCTATAATAAATCATCTCTAAAAATTGAGGAATCTGTTCACATATCATTTGATGAATCTAACATGTCTTTCAAGGAGAAGATCCTTTCTACCATAGAACCTTTGCAGGAACATTCTCTTGTTGAAGACTTGAACAAGTTACAGGTTACTCAAAGGGATGAAAGCAGTGAAGATGAAGAAAGTATTCAACATATTGAAGAACAACTTGAAGAGCTAGTTGTTGTACCACAAGAGGAAACAACAACACAGGTTGGTGAACAATCAACACCCCCTGTTGATTTAGTAACATCAAAAGACCATCCAATTTCCCAAATAATTGGAGACATCTCAGCTGGTGTGCAAACCAGAAATCAGGTCAACCAAAACCTATTGCACACCTGCTTCCTATCTCAAATTGAACCTCAGTCCATTCAAGATGCAGAGCAAGATCCACACTGGATCATTGCAATGCAAGAAGAGTTGCATCAATTTGAAAGGAATAAAGTATGGGAACTAGTGCCAAAGCCTAAGGATCACTCCATTGTTGGAACAAAGTGGGTGTTCAGAAACAAACTGGATGATCGAGGAGTAATTGAAAGGAACAAGGCAAGGCTAGTTGCTCAGGGATATTCTCAAGAAGGAATAGACTATGACCAGACTTTTGCACCAGTTGCAAGATTGGAAGCCATCATAATATTTTTAGCTTATGCAGCACATAAAGGATTCAAGGTATATCAGATGGATGTCAAAAGTGCATTTCTAAATGGAGACATCAAAGAAGAAGTATATGTCAGACAACCTCCAGGTTTTATCTCTCCAACTTCTCCTGATTATGTTTATAAATTGAACAAAGCATTATATGGTCTCAAGCAAGCTCCTAGAGCATGGTATGAGACCCTAGCATGCTTCCTTTTAGAAAATGGATTTATAAGGGGTAGAGTAGACCAAACTCTTTTCATTAGAACCCATAAGTCCCATACCCTACTAGTGCAGATTTATGTAGATAATATTATTTTTGGTTCTACTGACTCAAAATTGTGCAGAAGGTTTTCCAACCTAATGCATTCTAAATTTGAAATGAGTAGCATGGGTGAGCTATCCTTCTTCCTAGGATTGCAAGTCAAACAACATGCTGAAGGCATCTTTATTTCTCAAACCAAGTATGCAAATGAATTGGTTAAGAAATTTGGCATGTCTGAAGCATCTTGTATGAAAACACATATGCCTACTAATGCTGTATTGGATGCTGATGAACATGGGAAACCTGTTGATTAGACAACATATAGAGCAATGATTGGCTCTTTACTGTACCTTACAGCTAGTAGACCAGATATAATGTTTGCTACATGTATATGTGCTAGGTTCCAAATAAGCCCTAGAGAGTCACACCTAACACTAGTAAAGAGGATTCTCAGGTATGTTAAAAGTTGTCCAAATCTAGGTCTCTGGTATCCAAAAGATTCAGCATTTGATTTAACTGGATTTTCTGATGCTGATTATGTTGGATGCAGAATTGACAGGAAAAGCATCAGTGGAACTTGTCAGTTCCTTGGTGACAGACTTGTCTCTTGGTTTTGTAAGAAACAAACTTCTGTGTCAACTTCAACTGCTGAAGCTGAATATATGGCTGCAGGCAGTTGTTGTTCACAAATCTTGTGGATTCAAAACCAACTCCTAGACTATGGCTACAACTTAGAGAAGTCTAAAATCTTTTGTGATAACACCAGTGCTATTTCTATAGTTTAAAATCCAATCCTCCATAGTAGGACAAAACACATAGAGATTAGGCATCACTTTTTAAGGGATAATGTTGAAAAGAATAAAATTGAACTGCAATATATCCCAACTGATTTACAAAGGGGAGATATTTTCACCAAGCCCTTGGATGAAAAGAAACACACCTTCTACCTAAATCAGTTAGGAATGTTAGATGGAGGAAGTCTTAAATAATATCCAAGATTTTAAAAGTTTAAAAATTGACCAACACTAGGCAAACATCTTGATTTTTCTTAGTGTCTAGAGTTTTTCTGGTCTCTGAACTGCGCTCGACGATTTTCCCCCAGATCGTCGAACGGCGATTGACGATTTCTGAAATCGTCGACCTGAGTTCAGCATTTCTCAGATAGTATGAACTATCTCTTCCGGTCAGCGATCGTCGAACGGTGCTAGACGATTTTGTTCTCTGAACGATCGTCGAATAGAGCTCGATGCTCTCCAATATCGTCGAACGGAAATCGAAGATGTTGAAGACTCTTCAGATTCCTTTAGAAGCCCCGATCGTCGAACTGAGTTCAACGATCTTTCCATTTCTGCGTCGAACCCTAATATAAAATTCATTTTTCGCCGTCGTTCTCCTTTGCGCTTTCGATTTCTCTGCAAAAACTTTCTTTCCCTCTAAACATTTCTGCACTTGGTCGTTTTGTTTGTTGAATCTTTGCAGGTAACTATGGCTATCTCTGTTGCTGTTCTCGCCGCCATGAAATTTGATGTCGGCTTTGACATAGACATGGAATCCTTCAGCACGACAGATCAGGTTTTTCAGGATATCTTAGAGCTATTCAAAGAGCAGAAACTGGCTGCAATCATGACTACAAGGATTAAGCTTGCTGCTGATGAGATTAAAGAGTGGGTCTACACTGCCCACAATCAGCATCACAACACCATTGTTGGATCAATCTCTGGCACACAGGTACCCCTGACCCCAGTAATTCTGATAGAGGTTTTTGAGTTAAGAACGGGTGGAGATTCTACTGATTTGTCTGGAGAAGAATATGCTGACTTGCTTGCTAGAATGGGTCATTCTGAGGCTAACCCTAGCAAGCTGTTGAAAAAGAATCTTTCCGTGGAATATAGATTCCTGGCTGATGTAGTTGGGAAAGTCCTATTGGCTAAGCACTCTGCCCATGATACAATTTCCAGGTATCAGCTCTGCCTAATGGGAGCCATAAGTAGACAGGAAGAACCTGAATTGGGGAGAGGTCTTCTTTCACCTAATTAAGAAGAAAATTAACAAAAGTTTTGTAAATTTTGGAAGGATTTTAGGCATTTTTCTGCAGCATAGGTGCCCTGCAATGCTGGTATCCTCTGGAATTCACATAAATGCTTCCAAGAGACTGTCTTGTGCCCTTTTTGGTAAATGGGACAGGCAGATCATCAAGCCCAGCAGGCCCTCCTCCAGCACTCCTTCAGGCACCAGGACTGTCAGAGTCACTTCCCCTCAGGTCTCTGCCCCTACAGCTGACCTGCCTGCTGATGCCTCTCCTCCTCCTCCAATTGCATCTCTTCCAATTCCATCTACCATTCACACTCCATCCACTATCATCAACTCTATCCCTTCTCCAACATCTACACCATCTCCAATCCCTACTCTTCCAACCACAGAAGACCAATTCCATCCTTTATACTCCTACCCTCAACCAGATATCACTTCATCACCCTCCATTCCATCCTTCAACCTCATTGATGATTCCTTCATGGATGACTCACCATCCTCTCCTCCTGAGCTACCCTCATCCTCAACATCTTACCAAGATCTTCTACAAGAGATCATTGATCAACCCACCTTTACCCCATCTATCTCCTTCCCACTGTCCTCCATCACCACCTTACCCACACCTCAACCATCTCTTCCTCCATACACTAGCTCTCCACTACCATCCTCAACAGCTACACATCCATCCTCTACCTCTGCTCCAGTCACTACTGAGCAAGTAGATATTCCAGCCCTTGCTGACAGGCTTTATGAATTGCTAGCCCCCAGGCTATCTCTTATTTTGGATACCTCCTTGGCTCCATTAATCCAGTCAGTGGCAGCTCTTTCTGCCAGGCTCTCCTCTTTATTCCCTCAGGCATTCCCTTCAGCAGTGTGCCTTGATCCAGCCTTGTCTGAATCTAGGCACGGGGAGATGCCCTATGAAGTGAGCCTGCCTGCTGCTGTTCTTGCTGGTTCTTCAGCTCCTGTTACTGCTGCTGCTGCTGCTGTGTGTCAAGATCCGTCAGTTCCACCTCCTGTTGCAGTCTTTTCCATAGACCTCAGGTCTTTGCTCTCAGACTTTGATTCAATATATTTCAGTTGTCTGCCAGAGAAAGCTTGTCTTCCAGAAACAGTTTCATCCAGACCTCCTCAGGATAATCCATCTAATAGATATGAGCCACCAGTGCCATTTGAAGACCCTGAGAACAATCTAGCTGCTTGGACTGCAAGGATGAAAGAGCTTGCTGCACTAGACCAGATTAAGAAAGCTAGAGAGCAAGGCAAAGACTCTTCCAACATCACTACAATGTCTGAACAAAGAAAGAAAGAATTGGAAAGATATGGGTCAAGTAAATTTTTTGATTCTGACAGATACATGGAACTGCATCCTGAAGCTGTAGTTCCCAGGCCCAAACAGCAAACCACTTTAGGTGCAGCAGATGATACAAGATCAAAGAAAGAAGCTCTCAACCCCAACAGAGAAATCAAACTCATTAAGAGCAAGGAAAAGAAATGACAATGTAAGGTGACAATCATCTTAACTTCTGATTATTATCTGGGATTATATATATATATATATATCTGTGGTTCTGCAATGTCCAGCTTTTTGTTTTTCTATATTGCTGCTTGTATGTTGTTATTTAATTTTTCCAAACTCTGTAAATAGTAATCCTAACCCAAATAGGGGGAGATTGTTGGAACACCCTATTACTAATTTGGGTCAGGATCACTATGTCTCTAGGAAACCAATGTTTGACCTCCTGTATAGTTCTAAAGGTCAATTAGAATTGAGTCTAAGGGTTAGAAGTCTAAGTTTGGAAGCTGCCCTCAAGACTAAGAACTTTTGCAGTTGGAGACTAAGTCATATCGTCGAGCTCAGTACGACGATTCGTCGAACTCCGATCGACGATCGTCTAGCTCAACTTCGACAGATCGTCGAACTCCATTCGACGATCGCTGAGCTCAACTTCCACATATCGTCGAACTCCATTCGACGATCGGTGAGCTCAGTTCGACGATCTTGACTCAGCTTTGGATCTCTATCTCTGAGCTCAGTTCGACGATCTTTGAGCTCAGATCGACGATATTGTGTTGTTGTATAAGTCCATATCGCTGTGCTCAGTTCGACGATAGCAGAGCTCAGTTCGACGTTTTCTGATGACTTCAAGGATTTTCAAGATTCAAATTTAGATCAGTTAAGGAGTTATTCTGCAATTAATTCAGAAGATTTTCTAGCCGTTTTCATTTATTTCTGGACCAAGTTTCAAGGGATTTTCAAGGAATGTTTCTTTGGACTTTCCTCCAGAAGACCTTTTGCAATTAAGGATGCAATTAATGCAGGCCAACGACTATTCTTGACAGAGGATGTTTCTTCTATTCAGTACCAGAGAATAAAAGACAAGAATTTTTGAATCTCTCTGAGACATCACAATCCTCAGAATAAAGACAAGAAGAACAAGAAAAATATATTCTCTGTCTCAAAGAATTCTCTGGAGAACACACATCCAAGGAGATCAAACTTTCTGAAATCTTCTGATCTCTCTTGTCTCAAGTGTTCAAGGCCAACATCTTTCAAGACTCCAGACACCTAACATTTCAGCTGTTGCTGAAATCATCTTTTGCTGGAGATCAACTTTTGAAGGCCTATCACCCTACAGCAAAGCTTCTTTTCCTGAACATCTCAAGGACTCAGGGGGAGCTTTGACACCATCAAATCCACATAGTCTTCTCAGATGCTTTGAGAAAGAGAAGACTTCCATCACTCTCTCACCCCCTGTTGGGTACATTGGTCAAATGTACCTGATTTGAAGAAGCCTCACCCAACTCAATGATATACATCATAATGTATTTGATGTATGTTGAGTTTACTTGTGCAGGTTAAGTATTTGCAGGACTGAAGCAAAAAGTTTCTAAGTCCATGTGTCGACACCCAGAGGGAAAATGTCGACACTTAAGAAGACTTGTGTCGACACCCAGACAAGCAGTGTCGACACTTGGAGTCATTGTGTCGACACCTGGGATGCAGAGTCGACATCAGACAGAAAGTGTCGACACTTGGAGCTGTGTCGACACTCAGTGAAGAAAAGTGCAGACAAAAAGTGTCGACACAAGGAGCTGTGTCGACACCCAGTGAAGCTGAGTCTACACCAGAAAGTGTCGACACTTGGAGCAGTGTCGACACTCAGCAAAAGTCTGCAGAGACTAAGTACAAGTGTCGACACTCAACACAATGTGTCGACACTAAGCAGAAGAGTCAGCACTTGAAGTAAGTGTCGACACCCAGCACAATGTGTCGACACTCAACAGAAGAGTCAGCATTTGAAGTATGTGTCGACACCCAGAACAATGTGTCGACACACAGCTGAAGACTCAACACTTGAAGAAAGTGTCGACACAAGGAGCTGTGTCGACACTTAGCAAAGAACAGAATTATCTCCAAAATATTCTAAGTACAAGTGTCGACACTAAGGGAATGTGTCGACACTCAGCTGAAGTCTCAACAGAAGAATCAAGTGTCGACACAAGGAGCTGTGTCGACACTCAGCAAGTATCAACATAGAAGACTATGTGTCGACACCAAGAAGCAGTGTCGACACTTAACAGATTCAACACAAGAAGATGTGTCGACACAAAGGAGATGTGTCGACACTTAGAAGAATACAGCTAAAGATAGAAGATCAAGTACTTGTGTCGACACTCAATTTCAGTATCGACACCTGAAGAAGAATCTGTGTCGAGACATACAATAAGTTGTGTCGACACCTTGTAGACTTGTGTCGACACTTACACAACATGTGTCGACACTTGGACTATAAGTGTCGACACTTAAAGACAGAAAGTCTCGACACTATCAGACAGTTAGAGATTTTCAAGAAATGACTGGATGACATGACAGCTGCCGTTCCAGCCGGTCTACAGCACCTGTCAGAGATGTCAGAAGACAGTTATGAACCGGATCAGCCGGTTACCATGAAGAAAGCCTATAAATAGGCACATACAGTCTACAGAAACTGTTGTTGGTGATCAACTGGTTCAGATTATTGTTGAACAAGTTATTGAAGTGGTACACAAAGTATCAAGACAAGAAGATCTTGCAGTCCAAGTGCAGATCTAAGAAGTTGGAGAGAGAGGGCTCCATCCAAGAAATCAGCCTCTGGACTAGGCTGAGAAGAAGGATTCAGATTCATTCTGGATCTTAAGTGGCAGAGGTCAAGGAACTACTGCAGGAGGATTCAGTCTTATTCAGTTCTACTCAAGAAGCTTTGAAGAAAGCTAAGTCAGATTGAATCCAGCTGAGTTCTTCCAAGAACTCATCAAGAAACTCTCAACTCCCCTCTTTTATTTCTGAGTTGTTGAGTTAATATTTGTAATACATTTTTATCTTGTAGGATCCTTTGGATCTGAGTGAATTGTAAGCCTATAATTATAAAGGTTGAGGGTAGGGCTTGAGAGCCTGAGTGTAGGAGACTGAGATCTCTGAGTGTAGGCCTTGTTGGATGAGTGTAGGCCTTGGTTGGCTGAGTGTAGGCCTTGGTTGGCTGAGTGTAGGCCTTGATTGGCTGAGTGTAGGCTTTGGGATAAAGCTGAGTTGTAAGGCTTTGGGCCTGCGGTGTAGGAACCAATTTGGGTTCTGAGACAGTGGAGGAGTTTGGCCGAATCTAGTACACTACTAGATAGGCGAAGGGGGAAAGTGGATGTACCCATATCTTGGGGAACCACTATAAACCACTATGTATGTTGTGTTGTGCTGTGATTGTTGTTGTGCATGCTGTGTGTTTGCTGTGATAAAGTAGTTAGTATTTTGTGATATAACTGATTGCTGCCATTTAAGTTTAAAAGGGATTAGGTCACCTATTCACCCCCCCCCCCCTCTAGGTGTTTAGGTACCATATCTTTCAAGTGGTATCAGAGGGAGGTTCCTCAAAAAGGACTAACAGTCTGAGGAGATCCTGTTTGGCAGATTCAGTGTAAGGCAAAACACAGATTCAAGAAATTCAAGAAAATCAAGAAACATGGGTTCCTCTGAGAATCACAAGGAATTGGGTTCCATGAAATTACCCATATGCAGGAAAGAGATCTTTGGGATCTGGAAGGAAAGGGTAAGGTTGTTTATGGAGGCCTCAGACCCTAGAATCTACATCACAGTAAAAGAAGGGTCTTATGTGCCCATGAAGATTTCAGTTCTAGATGCAAATCAGAGAACTCCAAAGGATTTCTCTGAGATGACTAAGGATGAGATTGTCCTAGCTACCATGGACAAGAGGGCACAAAACATTATAGTGAGTGTCATTGATGATGCAACTTTTCAGAATCTTATACACTGCAAGACAGCCAAAGAGATGTGGGACACTCTTATAGTGTATATGGAAGGATCTGAAGCAGTAAGACAAGATAGAAAATCCTTGCTAAATCAGGAGTATGAGAGTTTTAGACAAGGTAAAGGTGATAGCATAACTGAGTGCTACAAGAAGTTCTACAGAATAGTTAATGAACTCATGTCTTATGGAAGAGAGTTCAGTTACTATGAACTAAATGACAAGTTCCTAAGGTCCCTAACCAAAGATTGGGACACAAAGATCTGTGCCATTAGAGAAATGGCCAAGTTGGGGGAAATTCCTCCTCCTACACTGTTTGGCAAGTTATTGTCATATGAGATGCAATTGACAGTGAGGAAGGAGGAGGAGAAATCAACAAGGACTGAGCACAAAGAAAGAACTGTTGCTTTCAAGACAGAAGTTCCCATAAAGTGCAGGAATAAGTCATCAACTCCACCTCCAGAGGTAGTTGAATCAGAATCAGATGAGTCAGTCAGCACAAAGACTGAGAGCAGCGAAAGTGATGAAGACTTTGCTGCCTTCACTAGACACTTTCAGAAATTCTTGAAGAAGAAACAGTGGAGGTCAAGACCTTCTACTTCAAAGGGAAAGGAAGTCTTTTATCAGGAGAAAAAGCCTTCAAAGAAAGACAGGAAGAGGACAAAGTCAAGCAAGGAAACTGGATCTAAGATAGTGTGCTATTGCTGCAATAGACAGGGCCATGTTATTGCAGATTGTCCAGAGAAGAGAAAGGAATCTGGTGACAGGAAAAAGGCTCACTTCAAAGGCAAGAAAGAGAAGTCTTTTGTTGCCAAGAAGGAGAAGACTCTATCAGATATCTCTTCTTCAGAAACTGAGTCTGAGGCTGAAGCCTACATAGGGCTGTTTGCTGAAGAAGAAGAGGAAGAATTCATGCAAATCATGGAGTCTATTTATGAACAAGAAGACAGTCATTGCCAAGGGCTAATGGCTTTGACAGAGAGTGCCAAAATCCTGGAGCAGCCAGGACCCAGTAAGGTACAAGGTTCAAGTTCAAGTTCAGTTTCTTGTTCTAGTTCAGATTCAGATTCTTCTTCATCAAGTGATGAGAATGTGTCTGAGTCTGAGGATGATATTCATCAGCTTATAGATGAATATAAAGTGTTGTTACATGCTTACAAGAAAAGCAAGACCCTTGCCAAAAGTCAGGCATTGGAAATTGCTGATCTAAAAGCTGCTGTAACAGATTTTGAGAAGTCTTTTGATCAAAAGCTTAATGAAATAGCCAGGCTGAAACACATAACAGTGATTCAGATGGGCACTATCACCTTTAAGAATGATCAAATCAAGAGTCTGGAGATAAATCTTCATAAAGAGAGAGATCTTGTTGCTAGGTTTTCTAAACCTAAGTCAGTGCTACCTTTAATTGATGAATTTGTTCATCATAAAGGCAAGGCTGGACTGGGATTTATTAGACCTGCAGGGACTGAGCAGTCCAAGTCTAAGTCCAAGGGCAAAGCCCCAACATTCAACAAGCCTGCTGTAGACAAGACATCCAAGGCAGTATCTAAGCAAAGGTACAACAAGTTTGAATGTTGGTGCTGTGGCAAGATTGGCCATTTTGCAGTGGACTGTTGGCACAATGCTAGTGCCAAAGTGAGTACCAAACTACCTGTTGGAAAGCCAGTGGGTAGCTTTGTCAGATTGCAGACTAACAAGTACCAAGGACCCAAGAATTCTTTGGGTTCTAAGTTTCATTAATCTGTTTTGCAGGTGAGTCCAAGTTGCCATACCCCAACATGGTACTTGGACAGTGGATGTTCCAGACATATGACTGGAACTAGAGGATTACTAAAGGACTATATTCCAATAAAAGATGGTCCAAAAGTAACCTTTGGTGGTTCTGAAAAAGGAATCATCAAAGGGTTTGGTAACATTTCTACAAACTTGGTTACCATTACTCAAGTGGCTTATGTTAAAGGGTTGAAACACAACCTAATAAGTATAAGTCAATTAAGTGATATAGGGTATGACATCTCATTTGTTAAAAATGGTTGTCATATCTAGAGGTCAAGTGATCAAGAGATCATTTTGACAGGTTATAGGAAGAGGAATGTCTATTGCTTAGACATTATGGTTGAGAACAATGGTTCTCCAGTTTGTCTTGTAGCTGATGAGACAGTCTCTCATTGTGCTAAATGGCACAAGAGGCTTGCCCATCTTAACTATAAGACAATTAGCAAACTCTTTAGCAAAGAGTTAGTGAGGAATGGTCCTCAAGTTAAGTGTGTTAAAGATGGTATTTGCTCAGCTTGTCAAAAGGGCAAGCAGACTAAATCCACCTTTAGAAGCATAGAAAACAAAGATGCTGTGAGGTGTTTATACCTCTTGCATTTGGATCTCTTTGGTCCAATGCCAGTTCACAGCTTAGGTAGGAAGGTCTATACCCTTGTAGTTGTAGATAACTACTCAAGGTTTTCCTGGGTGTTCTTCTTAAGACAGAAATCTGAAACACCTAGTGTCTTCTATAGCTTTGCCAAGCAAATTCAGAATGAACTAAACAGTACAGTGGTCAAGATTAGAAGTGACCATGGTACTGAGTTTCAGTCTGAAAGCATGACAAAACTTTGTGAAGACTTTGGGATATTTCAAGAATTCTCTTCACCTAGAACACCTCAGCAAAATGGCATTGCTGAGAGGAAGAATAGAACCTTGATAGAGGCTGGTAGAACCCTATTAAGTGATACTTCACTGCCAGAGTATTTCTGGGCTGAAGCAGTCAACACTGCATGCCATATTATAAATAGGGCTACCATCACTAAAGGACTCAACAAGACCCCCTATGAAGTTATGAAAGGCAGGAAACCAAACCTATCCTATTTCAGGATCTTTGGTTGCAAATGCTTCATACTTAACAATGGGAAGTCTTACTTGACTAAGTTTGCTGCCAAGTCCCAAGAGGGAATTTTTGTTGGGTACAGCAATAATAGTAAGGCATATAAAGTCTACAACTTGACTACACAAGTTGTAGAAGAATCTGTGCATGTAGTTTTTGATGAGACTAAACTTATTAACAATGAGTTGTCTAGTTCTGTATGCAGCCCCACAGGTTTAACAAAGAAAATGGACAAGCTTACTATAGAAGAAGTACCTGCTGCAAGTCAGCAAGGAGAGAACAGTAGCTGTTGTCCAGGGGGAGAACTACATGTGCCAATTGCTGAAGAAATACAAGGAGAACAGCATGATGGAGATGCTGAAATGGTTCAACCAGAAGTAAGAATGCCTCCAGCCAACAGGCATCTAAGAGATCATCCAGTAGAGCAGATTATTGGAGATCCAAGACAAGGAGTACAAACCAGGAGCAGATACATAAATGCAGCAATCTACTCCAGCTTTCTGTCTCAAGTTGAACCTAAGAAATTTGAAGAAGCAATACTGGATCCACAATGGACTGAAGCAATGCAAGAAGAGCTTAATCAGTTCAAGAGGTGCAAGGTCTGGGAACTTGTTCCTAAGCCTAAAGACCACAATATAATAGGAGTTAAGTGGATCTACAGGAATAAGATGGATGAACAAGGGGTCATCATTAAGAATAAAGCAAGACTGGTTGCTAAAGGATATAGGCAAGAAGAAGGTATTGATTTTGATCAAACCTTTGCTCCAGTAGCCAGACTGGAAGCCATAAGGATGTTCTTGGCCTATGCAACCTATCAAGGATTCAAGGTTTACCAAATGGATGTCAAGTCAGTATTACTGAATGGTAATCTTAAGGAAGAAGTCTATGTGGAACAGCCTGCAGGTTTTGTTGATTCTACTTTACCTCATCATGTCTATAGACTTAGGAAAGCTTTATATGGGTTAAAGCAAGCCCCTAGGGCTTGGTATGAAACCCTATCTAGTTTCCTCATTGAGAACAAGTTCTCAAGGGGGAAAATAGATAAGACTCTATTCCTTAGGGAATCTAGAGGCAAAGTTATACTAGTCCAAATATATGTAGATGACATTATATTTGGGTATACTGAAAGCAGCCTTTGCAAAAAGTTTGCAAAACTTATGCAAGGTCAGTTTGAGATGAGTAGTATGGGAGAGCTGAAGTTTTTCTTGGGTCTCCAAGTTAAACAGACTGAAAGTGGTTTATCCATATGTCAGTCCAAGTTCACCCTAGAACTCATAAGGAAGTATGGTATGGATTCATCCAGCACCATGAAAACTCCTATGGGGTCAAGTATGTCTCTTAGCAAGGATGATGCAGGGAAACCTGTAGATGAAACCTTGTATAGAGGGATAGTTGGCTCCCTATTATACTTGACTGCTAGTAGACCAGACATCATGTATGCTACATGTGTTTGTGCCAGGTATCAAGCATGCCCTAAAGAGTCTCATTTGACTGCAGTCAAAAGAATATTGAGATATCTAAAGGGCACTCCCTATCTAGGCCTATGGTACCCTAGGAATGGAGATTTTGATCTAACAGGTTATTCAGATGCAGACTTTGCAGGATGCAAAGAGGATAGAAAGAGCACTACTGGAACCTGTCAATTCCTAGGTGGGAGACTAATTTCATGGAGTAGCAAAAAGCAAACCAGTGTGGCTATCTCCACAGCAGAATCAGAGTATGTGGCTGCAGGAAGCTGCTGTGCTCAACTTCTGTGGATTCAACATCAGCTAGAGGACTATGGATTTCAGGTAAGTAGAACTCCACTTTTCTGTGATTCTACAAGTGTTATTTCAATAGCTAATAACCCTGTATCACATAGTAGGACAAAACATATTGAAATTAAATATCATTTTCTTAGGGAACATGTAGAAAGAGAAGATATTTTATTAGAATATGTTAAAACTGATAATCAAGTAGCTGATATGTTTACTAAGCCACTAGAAGAAGCTAAGTTCAATAGATTCAAAATTGAACTAGGAATGATAAACTTAGAGTAAGTTTACAGAATTGAAAATGACTAAGTAAAAAAGTGTCGACACATAGACAAGTCTATGTCGACACAGAATAGTGGTGTTGACACTTCAGGAAAAAGGTGTCGACACATCTAGGAAGTTGGTGTCGACACTTCAGAATATTAGTGTCGACACATGTCAAGTAGGTGTCGACACATTCAATGTGGTGTCGACACTTAAGTTTTACTCAGAATTTTCTAAGTAAAGTCTCGATAATGTGTCGAGTTATGTTGTGTCGACACATACTCAAGTGTCGACACATAAAATCTGTTGACTAAACTTGTGTCGACACATATGTGTCGAGACATTATAAGTCAGTGTCGACACTTATTTCCAGTGTCGACACATTTTAAGTTAGTTGTCCCGCCTGTTCATCTTCAAAATCAGAAAGGTATAAATAGGGTTCTGTCTTTATTTGTCGACACGCTTTCAAAGTTTCGAGACCAAAACTACTGTGTCGACACCTCTCTTTTCTAAAGACAAATTCTACAAACCCTAATGGCACCTAAGCTTGAGGAGAACGTTAACGAAGGATATGAGCTGGTGCGCGGGCGTTTGAAGAAGCAGATCAAGAAATCCAGTCGGTAGTAACCCTAGTCGCCGATTCTGGATTAGAATATCTAGTGTCTGAACCTACTAAGATTTGGAAGAAAGAGGTTCTTGAATTCCTTAATGGAGCGAAGGTCGATGACTCTGGATACAGAATCAAATCCAGAGTTCATGGAACTAAGGTCAAGGTTTCACCAAAGAGTCTGAGGAAGGTACTCCAGCTACCAAAAACTCAAGATGAAGAAGAAATTACTGCATCCAAGACCAGGGAAGCTCTTACCTGGTGTGGACTTGATCCAAAGATGAAGCTAGGTTCAGTTTTCAACAAAAAAGGCATGAATAATCAAGGAAAGTTCATGTCTGAGATAGTTGGCAAGGTGATCTTAAGCAAGCCAGGAGGGCATGACAGAGTGTCTGCCTATATGTTTGGAATCATGACAAGGCTAATCTTCACTCTGAAAACTGATTGGTCAGTGATAGTCTTTGAGAAAATTAAAGAAAGTCTGAAGAAGCCCAATCTGGGCAGAATCATTAGTCTATACCTTGCTGGTGTGATACCAGAGGTAATGAGTACTGCTGCAGGCAGCAAGATAAACCACATGAGGAAGATGGATCTAAGGATCTTTTCTAGATGGGACAGGGTGTTGTCCAAGGAAATGCCAACCCCAGAGAAGACAATTACTGAGAAGGAGATTCCTCCAAAGAAAAAGAGAAAAACTACTCCAGTGGCACAAGAGTCCTCCAGCAGTTCTGAAAGTGAAGAACAAGTTATTTTCACTCCAGATGACCATGAGGAAGAGCCTGCAGTAAGGACTCCTGCTCCTCTAGCTGGTTCTGAGATCCAGGGGGAGCTACCACAAGCTAGCCCCATCCACAGGGATCACAGCCAGGGGGAGCCTCCAGTTGTAGAAGCCTCATCTACACTGGAAAGTGAGCAAGCCACCACCATCATACAAGAGGTACTCACTGACCTAAATACTTTAGAATATCTTATAGAAGATGCTGATTTGTCAGATGTTCCTCAGCAAACTCAGCTGCCTAGTCAAGCTCCAGATGTTGTTATAGAAGACACATCTGCTGTTGAAGTAATTCCTGATCCTGTGGTTGAAGAACCAAGAACTTCTCCAGCTTCTTCACCACAAGAATACACAATGGAAGACTTGTTCCTAAATCTGGATCAAGCAGATTTTGACAAGGAAATTGATGCTGCTGAAGGAGAGAATGCTGCTGCTGAGGGGGAGCAAATGCAAGTTCTGGAAGAGCCTATAAGGCAAGAAACTGAGAAGGCACAAGATGTGCAAGCTGACAAGCCTCAAAGCCCTAAGGATAGGGTTGACATAGCCAGCACTTCTGCCTCTGAAGATGAGGAGAGTGCTAGGGCAAAGAAGAAGAAACTGTATGTCTTCAAGAGAAGGAGTCAAAGTTACAAAAAGGCTTTACAATCAATTGCACCACAGCCTATAGTTCAGCAAGCTCCAACTGCTGATTATAGTGCTTTAATGGTTGCACTACAGATAAAGTTGGATGAACATAGGAAGGCTATAGAGACCTATGTTGATGAAGGGCACAAATCCTTACAGTTTGATTTGGCCCAGGACATCAAGTCTATAAGGTTTGAGATGAATCTCAACAAGAAAGAGATGACAGACTGCTTCCATAAGGGTGGAAATACAGTGGTGTATTTGGCAACACACCAGGAGAAGATCAAGGCACAGGTAGATGATATAGCATTGAAGCAAGGATATTTTCTTGAAAATTAGTTAAGAATGAATGATAACTTGACTGCTTCACATAATGCTATAGTCACTGAGTTGAAGAACAAGGCTGTTGAACCTTCTACATCTACTGCTGCTGCTAAAGCTGATTTTGACAAGGTCTTCCAAGAAGAAATCAATGCTGTTAAGACTGCTATTCAAGACTCCCAGAAAGTCATTTCTGAACAACTTACAAAGCTAAAACCATACTTTAAAGATGGAGTCAGATACTTGGATAGTCAAATAAGATTTCAGAAAGATGATGTCAGAGACCATATGGCTAGAGAAGTCATAAAGGGGGAGAGAGTGTTAGTCAAGGCAAGCTCTGACCATGCTAAGTGGATTTCAAATTCTATCAGAGCTACACTTGGATATCCTCCTCTGTGTGATGACAATGATGTGGCAGAATATGGAAATAACCCTGCATATCTTGGAGGTGAGCAACCAGAAGTAGCTCAGGTCATATATCCTCCTCCAGATTTTGACATGGTGCATGCTGATGTCCAGACCATGTACAGCCCAACTGAAGGGAAGACTAATGTTATTATGGAAAAGGTTGTTCAACCTATATCTACAGCTATGCAAGCAGCTCTACAAAAAGAAGAAGAGGCATTGCAGAAAGAGGAAGAGACAAGATTGTCAAAGAAGAGGTTTAGGGAACAAGCAGAACAAAGGCCAGACTTTGAACAGTGGAGCCCTACCTCTAGGAATATAATATTAACTGCCTGGAAAGCTGCCAAGGATAACACTCATGACAGGAACAAGTGGTTCTCTGAAGCATAATGGAGGAAACATGAGATCAGGCAAGAAGCAATAGTTCAATACAGAAGGAAGACAAAGATGGGAAAGCTACCTCCTACTGCAGTGGAGCCTAGCAAGTACTTTCCTAAGCCATAACATTACTTTGAGAGGCAGAAGATCAAGGCAGAAGAACTCAAAAAGAAAGATCTAAAAGGCAAGAAGCCTGCTGATGCTGAAACTATTGATGCCCCTGTCAAAGCTCAAGTTCAAGCTAGCAAGGGAATAGTTATCAAGGAACCAGATCAGAAATAGATTAAGAATTTACTTGAAGATTGTTGTAATCTTTTAAATGTAAAACATTTTTTTTTGTAAACTACTGAAAATGTATAAGAAAAATATTAGAACAATATATGATCAATATATTTCATGATTGTTCTGTGAATATGTCTATTTCTTATTTGTTCTGTGTTGATGTATTTGTATACATGTGTGAATTAATACATGTTTATGTTTACCCTGCTGAATATAACCTGCTTTACATCATTTTGTAATTTTTAATTATGAATGGTGTATATCATTGACTAAGGGTTATGACTTCTCCAAATAGGGGGAGATTGTTGGGTACATTGGTCAAATGTACCTGATTTGAAGAAGCCTCACCCAACTCAATGATATACATCATAATGTATTTGATGTATGTTGAGTTTACTTGTGCAGGTTAAGTATTTGCAGGACTGAAGCAAAAAGTTTCTAAGTCCATGTGTCGACACCCAGAGGGAAAGTGTCGACACTTAAGAAGACTTGTGTCGACACCCAGACAAGCAGTGTCGACACTTGGAGTCATTGTGTCGACACCTGGGATGCAGAGTCGACATCAGACAGAAAGTGTCGACACTTGGAGCTGTGTCGACACTCAGTGAAGAAAAGTGCAGACAGAAAGTGTCGACACAAGGAGCTGTGTCGACACCCAGTGAAGCTGAGTCTACACCAGAAAGTGTCGACACTTGGAGCAGTGTCGACACTCAGCAAAAGTCTGCAGAGACTAAGTACAAGTGTCGACACTCAACACAATGTGTCGACACTAAGCAGAAGAGTCAGCACTTGAAGTAAGTGTCGACACCCAGCACAATATGTCGACACTCAACAGAAGAGTCAGCATTTGAAGTATGTGTCGACACCCAGAACAATGTGTCGACACACAGCTGAAGACTCAACACTTGAAGAAAGTGTCGACACAAGGAGCTGTGTCGACACTTAGCAAAGAACAGAATTATCTCCAAAATATTCTAAGTACAAGTGTCGACACTAAGGGAATGTGTCGACACTCAGCTGAAGTCTCAACAGAAGAATCAAGTGTCGACACAAGGAGCTGTGTCGACACTCAGCAAGTATCAACATAGAAGACTATGTGTCGATACCAAGAAGCAGTGTCGACACTTAACAGATTCAACACAAGAAGATGTGTCGACACAAAGGAGATGTGTCGACACTTAGAAGAATACAGCTAAAGATAGAAGATCAAGTACTTGTGTCGACACTCAATTTCAGTATCGACACCTGAAGAAGAATCTGTGTCGAGACATACAATAAGTTGTGTCGACACCTTGTAGACTTGTGTCGACACTTACACAGCATGTGTCGACACTTGGACTATAAGTGTCGACACTTAAAGACAGAAAGTCTCTACACTATCAGACAGTTAGAGATTTTCAAGAAATGACTAGATGACATGACAGCTGTCGTTCCAGCCGGTCTACAGCACCTGTCAGAGATGTCAGAAGACAGTTATGAACCGGATCAGCCGGTTACCATGAAGAAGGCCTATAAATAGGCACATACAGTCTACAGAAACTGTTGTTGGTGATCAACTGGTTCAGATTATTGTTGAACAAGTTATTGAAGTGGTACACAAAGTATCAAGACAAGAAGATCTTGCAGTCCAAGTGCAGATCTAAGAAGTTGGAGAGAGAGGGCTTCATCCAAGAAATCAGCCTCTGGAACTAGGCTGAGAAGAAGGATTCAGATTCATTCTGGATCTTAAGTGGCAGAGGTCAAGGAACTACTGCAGGAGGATTCAGTCTTATTCAGTTCTACTCAAGAAGCTTTGAAGAAAGCTAAGTCAGATTGAATCCAGCTGAGTTCTTCCAAGAACTCATCAAGAAACTCTCAACTCCCCTCTTTTATTTCTGAGTTGTTGAGTTAATATTTGTAATACATTTTTATCTTGTAGGATCCTTTGGATCTGAGTGAATTGTAAGCCTATAATTATAAAGGCTGAGGGTAGGGCTTGAGAGCCTGAGTGTAGGAGATTGAGATCTCTGAGTGTAGGCCTTGTTGGCTGAGTGTAGGCCTTGGTTGGCTGAGTTTAGGCCTTGGTTGGCTGAGTGTAGGCCTTGATTGGCTGAGTGTAGGCTTTGGGATAAAGCTGAGTTGTAAGGCTTTGGGCTTGAGGTGTAGGAACCAATTTGGGTTCTGAGACAGTGGAGGAGTTTGGCCGAATCTAGTACACTGCTAGATAGGCGAAGGGAGAAAGTGGATGTACCCATATCTTGGGGAACCACTATAAACCACTGTGTATGCTGTGCTGTGCTGTGATTGTTGTTGTGCATGCTGTGTGTTTGCTGTGATAAAGTAGTTAGTATTCTGTGATATAACTGATTGCTGCCATTTAAGTTTAAAAAGGATTAGGTCACCTATTCACCCCCCCCCCCTCTAGGTGTTTAGGTACCATATCTTTCACCCCCATCTCTGTAAAGGGTTTCTCAAACTCCCTTCAAAAGTTTGAGCTTGGTTTTTGAGCACCTTGTCAAAAGCTCATTGGTGGCAAGACACCGGATCAAAAAATCTGATTTGGTTTTTGAGCACCTTATCAAAATCTCATTGGTGGCCAGGATACCTGATCAACTCATCCTGCAGTGGATTCCTACCTATGGTGGTAGAAGAGTGGATGTACCCAAGTTTAGGGGAACCACTATATTTCCTTGTGTCATCTGGCATGCTTGTTTTTATTTTTGTTTCTGGCTGTGATTGTTCTGTGATTAGCTTATGATTAGTTTAGTTCTGTGATTAGATTTATTAACTGCTTCCCTGCTCACTCAGATTACAACAATTGTTGTAAAAAGTTTTCAAGCATCATATACTCTATTCACCCCCCCCCCTCTAGAGTATATCAGATCTAGCTGCACTTTCACACCTCACACCCGAAAGACCTTTGAAGTCTCCCCATCCCTAACCAATGTCGAGCTAGATGCCTTGGAGGAAGAAAGCAAAGGGATTTTTCGAGCCAAGATCCAATACTCTCAAAGGCACCCTTAAGGGTCAATTTATAGTTTTCCCAATCCCACGTACCAAAAATTCGTAGATACCCCTACGACTAATCGGCCCTGGGCCAATAGAAAACACCCACATCGGGGGGCAAAGAGGTAATTCCACCACAAGGGTAAAACGGTAAAAACACGGCTAAAAGAGGTCCGGGGGAAAAGGAGGCTAAACCATCCCCCTTACCTTCCTCGGACGCCTAAGGGGAGTGGGGGTTAAACCACCCCACTCTTCCTCCACCTAGGGGCGGAGCGCAGGGGCGAATCTCGAATAACTGGGGAGCAGGGGGCAGGGGGCGAGACCCGGGCCTCGACCGGTCTCTCCCTGCCAGGCCGCGGGGCAGGGGCGAGACTCGGGCCTCGGCCGGTCTCGCCTGGCCTGGCCGCGGGGCAGGGGCGAGACCCGGGCCTCGGCCGGTCTCCCCCCGCCAGGCCGCGGGGCAGGGGCGAGACTCGGGCCTCGGCCGGTCTCGTCCCGACAGGCCGCGGGGTAGGGGCGAGACCCGGGCCATGACCGGTCTCGCCCCGCTAGGCCGCGGGGCAGCAACGAGACTCAGGCCTCGTCCGGTCTCGTCCCGCCAGGCCGCGGGGCAGGGGCGAGACCTGGGCCTCGGCCGGACTCGCCCCGCTAGGACACGGGGCAGCGGCGAGAACTGGGCCTCGGCCGGTCTCACCCCGCCAGGCCGCGGGGCAGGGGCGAGACCCGAGCCTCGGCCGGTCTCGCCCCGCCTGGCCGTGGGGCAGGGGCGAGACCTGGGCCTTGGCCGGGCTCGCCCCGCCAGGCCGTGTGGTAGGGGCGAGACCCGGGCCTCGGGCGGTCCCGCTGCTCCCACCTCGCACCTATCAGGCCGGGGGCGGGTGTCGGCCAACTTACCATACCCGCCACTCTTAGAAAAATAAAGGGGGGAGGCATATTTTTCCTTCCCCTATTAGTATATTCCAAGGGCTAGGCCAAAATTGGCACTAAGAGCGCAAACCACTCCAAAAGCTTAAAAATACCAAGCTGGTCTCGCGCCTACTGAGGGGACCCCACTCTGCGAATACGGGGTTGTACACTCGAGTACTTTCCTTCATTCTCAAGATTGCTGATTTCCACCTCCACATTTTTACTAAGTGTTTTTCTCTAGATCCTCATTATTTTTCTCGAGTACAGTTATTCCTCTCGAGAATTGTTGCACTATTTTCTGAAATTTTCTTAAGTCTAGACAGATGGATTTTCATATGCAATTAGCACGTGATTGGTCCACGTGGCTATCATTTATTATGATTATGCCCGTTAGGCAAGTCCTATAAAAGATCTTATCATAATCGTCCAACCCTAGTAAGCAAAAACCTAAGTATTCTGAATCAAAATTTTCTTTCCAAATATCGGAAGCCGTCGCTGATCATCGCTCTCATCATCGACCAGCTTTCGATCCAGAGATTCAGAACAAGTGATTCAACAGATCAAGTTTTTCTCCATCGATAGATTCTCTCCTTGATCTTGTTGAGTCCAGAGATTTCAGATACAGAGATCTAGCCGAGTCTTCTTCAATTATTTCTGACAGAGCCTCAAAGTTCAAGGAAGAAGAAGGGCTGAAGTTTCTAGATCTGAGAAATTACTGTTTGTATTTCTTTATATTTCAATTTATTCTTGTAGGAGATTCTTCTCCGAGTGTAGGAGCATTGTTCTCCGAGTTTTTGTAGGAAGTTTTCTCTTCCGAGTGTAAATCCTTTTTTTGGGATTGAGTTACAGGAACTTTGTTCCGTGTGGTAGGATTGTTTTCAATCCGAGATTAGTGGAGTAACCATGTCTAGTGCGTTGCTAGATCGGTGTGGCGAAAAGTAGATGTACCCAAGATTGGGGAACCGCTATAATTCTTGGTGTCGTCTGTGAATTCTTTGTTATTTTTCTGTGCATCGCTCGCTAAATTTTTATTCCGCAAAAAAACGCACAACTCACCTATTCACCCCCCTTCTAGGTGATTTAGGTAGACAACTTAAAAATTTTCAAGTGTGGTTGAGTGTTCCTGCGCCTAGTGTCCCGTTTTCCGCTATCACAAATTTTTTCATGGTATCAGAGGGGTCAGAGACTAAGCAGTGATCAACCGTCAGTTGCTTGTCTGCTTCTGAGAATTAAAGTAACCAAAGTGTCTGCAATGGAAGGAGGTTATGCAAGAGGTCTTGGAATCGAACTCCTTACGCCGACTAACTATAAGAAGTGGAAGTCGTACATGCAGAGTTATCTGTTGGGCTAGGACCTTTGGAAAGTCATCAGAGGAGATGAAAAGCATGAAGTTACTGCTACTGCGGGTGCTGGTACTAATGCGGTGAAAGCTTGGTCGAAGACTAATAATAAAGTTGAGTTTGCTCTCAAGCGGGCTATTTCACCAGAACTCTTTGAACACATCATTGGATGTGGGTCTGCTGCGGGAATTTGGACTTCCCTTGATGGGTTGTTCAACAGAAAGAATGTAGCTCGGCTATAGTTTCTGAAAAATGAGTTGGCAAGGTTCACTCAAGGTGATCTGCCCATTTCAACGTTCTTCCTGAGAATGAAGAACTTGTGCCCTGAGATTTCAGCGTTGGACCCTGATGAGCTAATCTCTGACGCGAAGCTGAATAGGCACATAATCTGCGGCTTGCGGAAGGAGTATGTGGCCTTCGTCACTTCAGTTCAAGGCTGGGCTACTCAGACACCTTTGCTGGAGCTTGAGAACCTGTTGGTTTCGCAGGAGAGCTTGGCCAGACAGATGGCTGGGGTCACTATCTCTGAAGGAGGTAGTGAGACGCTCTTCTCAGGGAAGAAGAAGAAATGGGAGGAGAAGAAGAAGAAGTATAATGCTGATTAGGAACCTTCTACTTCATATCAGCAAGAGGGGAGTGCTGCGCCTAAGCGAGATTCAAATAAGGAGTGGTTTAAGTGCTACAGATGCAATCAGCTAGGATACTTTGGGAGAGACTGCAAGGTCAAGCTGCAGCCTGGGCATGTTGCAGACAAAGAGGAAGCTGATTCCAGTACTGAGGAAGCTGGATGGGGAGGAGCACTCATGATGGGCACATGTGTCCGGGCCTTGTCCATAGTCGACTACCAAGATGACTGGATCGTGGACTCAGGGTGTGGTCACCACCTCACCAGGGATGAGTCAAAGTTATCCTCTTTGTGGACATTCTCAGGTAACTAAGCTATCATAACTGCTAATAATATTGTTCATGCAGTAGAGAAGAAAGGTGTAGTATCTTTGAGTATTGATAAGGGTCCTCTTACGTTGAGGAGTGTCTATTACATATCAGGCATGAAGAAGAACCTCTTCTCCGTGAAAAATGCGGTGGATGCAGGCTATCACGTTCTGTTTGGTCCAACAGAAGTAAAGTTTCTCCACAATGTGTCAGCAGTTAAGGCTGACGTTACCCACATAGGGAGAAGGGTGACGGACTTGTTTGTGTTATCAATAGGCTCCTATGTTGATTGGGTGAGAGCCAACGATAGTACTGCTATCTGTCATGATCTGTTGAGACATGTTGGGATGAACAAGCTGAAAGCCATGATAGTGAAGAGCCTTGTGAAAGGCTTGCCTAAGTTGTCATCATTCGGCGACGGTCATGTCTGCGTGGGATGTCAATATGAAAAGGCTCATCGCCTCCCATTTGACAAGTCGTTGACCTGGTGTAAAGCACTATTGAAGTGTATCCATGGTGATCTAATGGGGCCGACCGTCACAGCCAGCCTTTGAAGCAGGAGGTATATGCTAGTCCTGATTGATGACTACACGAGGTACACTTGGGTGTACTTTATGAAAGAAAAGTCAGATGCCTTCCGGTTGTTTGTGGAGTTCAAGGAGCTGGTGGAGGGCCATCTTGGCCTACGGATCAAGAAGTTGAGAACAAATAACAGAGGTGAGTTTGTTTCAACTGAGTTCTCAAACGTCTGCATGAAACATGACATTCAAAGGGAGCTCACTTATGCTCATACTCCACAACAAAACAGAGTAGCAGAGGGAAAGATCCATCATCTGAAGGAAACGTGCAAGTGTTGGTTTTATGCTAAAGGCATTACAAGGTCCTTCTAGGCGGAGGGAATGGCTTGTGCTACCTATGTCATCAATCAGATGTCTCTGAGTCCGATCAACATGAAGTCTCCTCATGAGATGATGTTTAAGGAGAAACCTGGAGTTGGACACCTTCGGGTGTTTTAATCTACCTGCTACGTACACATCCCAGATGCTCTGAGGACAGAGCTGGATGTAAAGGTAAGGAAGCTTCTCTTTGTGGGCTATGATGAGCGGAAGAAGGGGTGGAAATGTGAAAGTGAGTTGTTAGATCGGGAATACTCTAGAGGGGGGGGGGGTGAATAGAGTATTCAGGGTTTATAAAATTTTCTTCTAATTTAATCTAGTGTAGAAATAAAATTAACTAGATATAAACTGCAGTCCTAATAATCACAGCCACAGCAAGAACACAAAAGAAATGGGCATCCATACAACATAAGAATTTATAGTGGTTCCCCTAAACTTGGGTACATCCACTCTTCTACCACCCTGGTAGGAATCCACTCAGATTTTTGATCAGGTGGCTGACACCAATGAGCTTTTGATCAGGTGCGCAAAAATCAAATCTTAAGTCTTTTGGTCAGGTGACTTGTAACCAAGAATCACTTTTGAAGGGAGATGACAACCCTTTATACAGAGAGGGGTGAGAGGTGATGGTGTCTTCTCTGTCAACAATCAGAGAGAAGACAAGTGGATATGATATTAGAAAGTAGCTCCCCCTGAGATGTAGAATAGTTCAGGGAAATCTGGAGCTTTGCTGCAGGGTGATAGGCCTTCAGTCTTTAAGCCTTTATTAGAGAAATCTGCAGGAACTTCTTGACAGATGGAGTAGTTGTTGTCCTTTGAAGTTTCCTGGAGTGATGAAGAAAGAAGACACTTGATTTAGATTGATTGTTCTTCTTCTTCAATAGCTAATCTGCCTCTGTCCTAGGACTTCTTTTCTGTATCAGAAAGCTGTGAAAGAATGATGGGGCAAAGAAAACCATGAAGACAGACTGACTATAATTCTCTATATGTTTTTTGTGTGTCTGTATCTGTTTTTTTTGTCTATCTGTGTTTCTTGTGTATCTGTCTTTCAAAATTTGAATTCCTCTGCTGCAATCAATGCTGACGGCCTAGAGAATAAACTGCATTGATTTATTTCCCCAACTGTCCCTTGGAAAAATGGAAAGTAATAATTCTGAGTAAAGCTGTGATCAATGCATAGTCTAACGGTAATATTCAGAGAATATTTTATCATTAATCATTCAGAAATTATTGCCATAGAATGAGGACAGAGGAAAGAAATACTAAGGTCTGGAATCGTCGAACAGATGACAGAAATTGTCGAGCTGAGTCCACAGTTCGTCGAGCTGAGTTGCTGTGTTCATCGATCAGATAACTTCTGTTCATCGAGTTGAGTTCCAAGATCGTCGGTCTGATAACAGAACTGTATGCTTCAGAAACTTTGCCTTTTCTGTGTCTGAAGTTCGTCGAGCTGATAAATGTCTTCATCGACTGGAGTTGATTTTGGACTAGGAATGTTCACAGATGCTTTTGAAATAAAAGAGTTGAAGTATTCAGAAATCATCGGGCAGAGAACTAAGTTCGTCGACCTGAGTCTAGAGAACATAGTCTTAGACAAAATGCAGAAGGTAGACCAAAGATCGTCAACCAAAGAATAGAATTCGTCGAGCTGAGAACTAAGTTTGACGACCAAAGTTTGATTCTAAGGACTTAGAATATCTTGATGTTTTCTGAACTTGAAGTGTTGTTGTAGTGTCCAAGTTTTTGTCGACCAAAGAATAGAGTTCGTCGAGCTCAGCTCAGAGAATTTTCTCTGCGATCGTTGAGTTGAGCACAATAATTGTCGACCTGAGTTCGACGAACGTCGAACTCATTTTACAGTCTTTGAATTCTTCTAAGTCTTTGAGTCTCTGGCAGTGTGATGATGGCTAGTCCATGTGATGTTGATACTGAGGACTTGGCCTAGACTCTAGGACACAACTATGACCCTGGCTATACATGTTGGGTCAAATGATCCTAGCTTACTGACTTAGTGAACCTAGCCCAAATCAAACTAGGGATCCAAAAATCTCCCCCTAGTTGCGTGAGGTCACTAATTACAGACTGAAATCAAACTGAGAATAAACAAAGCAGAAAAAAACATATATCTGGCAAAGATCAATAACACATGCAGCAGATATATATATATATATATATATATATATATATATATATATATATATATATATATCTTTATACTATAAGGAAAGAGTTAAGTACCCTATGGTGTAACATTTTATTCCAGCTATACCCTTATAAAAACGGTTTTGGTTAGCTAATTTGAGGGTACTTTGGTCTTTTGGTTAGTTCAACACTTAATTAATACACACCGGCACTGTTCACGCATCTTAAAATCCCGATACCTGTGTTCTTCTATGCAGTTAGGTTAGCTTCTCCTCCTCCCGTCGCGCATTGCACTGTTCCCGCTCGATCTTCACCGCGCCTTCCCGCTTGATCTTCACCGCGCCAACTCACCGCCCTAAACGCGCACCCGCCGAAGCGCCGGATTCCTCACTGTAAGTTCTTTACCTCTGTTCTTTTATGCAGCTAGGGCAGCTTCTCCTCCTCCCATAGCTCAGTGCACTGTTCATCCCCCACCCCTCAAAATCCTGATACCTTTATCATCTCCTCCGGTGCTTGATCTGCGGGAGGCCGAAGCCCCGCCGAAATCATTTCCCGCTCGATCTCGCCTTCCCGATGCCCTAAATCTCGCCTTCTTCGCCGGCCAAGTCGCATCTCTTACTATTTACAGTCATTTTTTCTTTCGCAGCGGCTAAAGCTTTATCTCGCCGGCCGTCCAACATCGAGCCTCGGAGTTTTGCCTCGCCTTTTCGATTCCAGTCAAAATTTCTTCTTTTTTTTGCTTTAGATCTACAGTCCGAGTTCTCGGAGCAGAATGGGGATTCTATCACACAGACAGATGTAGATTCGAGTTGAGATGAGAAGAGAGTGTGAGTGTGAGACTATGGTCGTCACTAAAGCTGAAGCTATTTCTTGCGCTCCTTCTCCGAGCTCCGACAGGAGGAGGTAACATATTATCATTTTTTGCTCCTCTTCTTCATATGTGTGCCAATCTCATCATTTACTCTTTTTTTCAAAGTAGTTCCAGTTGCAAAAGAAATTACTTCCTCAGAACTTGAAGCAGAAAAGATTGGGTACATTGTAACAAGTTGGTGGTGAGTCATTAGCTAACACTTACTCTTTCCATTTCATTCTGTGATTTTCTATGTTTTTTAATGCATCTCTACTATATTTAGTTAGGTGCCCATTACTCTTTGAATCTATGATTCCATATTTATTGGTTGTAGGTATCATGCTCAATGATTAAGGAGAGTAAGTGGTCTCTACATAGTGGATGCACACTTATGAATATAAAATTTAACAATTACAGTGAAAGGGATTCTTCTCTACTTATATACAGCTAGGCCTTGATAATTATTTTGTAGTCACAACTCATTTGAAAAAAACTCACATTATCTTAAAAATGATGGGCAGAGTTTGCTAGACAATGTGGTGCTTTGTTCTCTACTATTATTTCTTATAAATTTCATTGATTGCTTGATATATAAGAATAAGATGATTACAATTTTTTCAAGGTTTGTATAGAATTTTAGTATGTATGCACCTTCACTGAACTGCATTACAATTGTTTAGTGGACTGCATTAAAGCATTCCAGTGTACTGCTCTAATATGAATATCAAGCAAAAACTGGAACTAAGAGCAGAACATAGTTTTAAAAGTTTGTTTGATGTCATGGTTTTTATCTGGTACTTTCAAACAAAAACATCACCTCCATGGAATACATGTTTACGTCGTGATGGCCTTTGCAAAAAAAATAATCTTGAACCTAAATGGAGACGCGGCTCCGGAGGTGAGGTCAGCCACTTACGATTTACTGATTGCAACCACGATGTTCACGACTGCTGATTCCATGCCAAAGGGACTCTTTGTTTGAAACTTTAAATATAAACGAAGCATGTTTTGTTAATGTCTTTTAGCAATCTTTTTTACACAGGAGTAGGTGTCATTGTGTACATAATAAAGCATGCCACAATTGATGTTGCCTCACTGTAAGTTCTTTACATATTTCCTTTTGTCCGAAATTTCTTCTTTTTGTTTGATCTCTCTCTCTAACTCTTGCTTTATTCTTCTTCCAACCCCAGTTAAGCTCGACAGAAGAATTCAATCGCAGTTCTCATGAATTTGGCAGAGGAGTTAAAGGGAGATGACCGCATTTTGTGAAGTTTCCTCACTGTAAGTTCACTCGCAGTCATTTGTTTGGTAATTTCATTTTTTTGTAATTTAGTATCTCACGATTTCCTACCATCATGGCTGTTTGGTTTCTTGCTTTGCCTGTATTTGCCTGTATTTCCTATTTTCTACCATCATCCCTGTTTGGTTTCTTGCTTTGCCTGTATTTGACTGTGCTGCCTTGATGAAATGCCTGTTATTATGTTCGATCTCTAACCATTTGATTTGCCCAAATGTTAATTTTGCCCCAATGTTAATTTTGCCCAAATGTTAATTTTGCCTAAATGTTAATTTGGTTTGATCTCTAACCATTTCCAATAATTAATTTGCTCCAAATGTTAATTATGCTAGACCTGAATGCAGGTTAATTACGATACAGCATTTTGCCCAAATGTTAATTATGTCATCTCCAAGTTTTGTTTTTTTACCAGAACTTATGGGTTCTTTCTATGAACAACAACTATATGATCTTCCCCAATATTTATTCATGTCAAGTTATTCTATGATCTTCCCAAATCTCCATGTTTCATGCCCCAATATTTTGGTCTGTAGGGATGTTCACATTTTGGGCAAGCATAATTTTTGACATGAAACTTGGGGCATGAACATATGAGATAGAATGTTCTAATCTGTTATTTTAATCTATTCTAATCTGTTTACACCATACTGGTACAGATGAGATTAGAATAGATTAGAATAGATCAGAACAGATTCTTGCAACTTTGAGATGACATTAACGAACAGATGGTGTAAACAAATTCCTGCAACTTTCTAATCTATTCTTATCAGATTGTTTAGAATAGATTTGACTGAATAGAATAGATTATAATAGAATAGATTAAATTAAACGTGATAGAATAGATTAGAATAGATTAGAGAAGATTCATGTAAACAGATTCCTGTAAACCCATCTTCTTCTTCTGGGCAGCTAGGGCAGATCCTACAACGTCATCTCCTCCTCTTCCTGACCGCGTCATCTCCTCTTCCTGCCCGTCGTAAGACCGTCGCCATCGCCGTCGCAAGCCTTTCGCCATCATAAGACTGTCGCACCTTCCACGCGATTTCTTCCTCGCAATTTCCAACTGGCCCTTCGCAAGCCTAACGCCCCTTCTGCTGACATCGCCATCGCCGTCGCAAGCCTTTCGCCATCATAAGACCGTCCCCGACCAATGTCGTTGCCCCTGACCAATGTCATCGTCATTGACCACCACAAATATCGCCCCCATGACAAATGTCGCCCCAAGACAAATGTCGCCCTCGCCGAATGTATCCCCCATGCTGATTGTCGCCCCCACAACGAATGTTGCCCCCACGATGAATGTCGCCACCCCGATACATGACGCCCCCATGACAATTGTGCTAGACACGATGAATGTCGCACCCACGACAAATGTCGCTCCCACGAAGAATGTCGCCCCCACGACATTCGTCGCCCCCACGACATTCATCGCCCCCACGACATTTGTCGCCCCAACAACCAATGTCACCCCCACGACGAATGTCGCCCCCATGACGAACGTCGCCATCGCCGAATATATCCTCCATGCCGATTGTCGAACCCACGACGAATGTCTCCACCACGATGAATGTCGTCACCACGACAAATGACGTCCTCGCAACAAATGTGCTTGCCACAACGAATGTCGCACCCACGTCGAATGTCGTGCCCTCGACAAATGTCGCACCCACGATGAATGTTGCCCACACGGGGTCCCCGTGCACACCTGCTTGTATATATATATATACATAAGCTTTGTTCAGAGTATAGAGCAGTTATTGATAATTGTAGAAAATAAAGGAGTTCAAAATTTACTTCTTCCGTTTCTTTTCCTTTGGCATTTCTTGCTTACTCTTCTCTCCAGGCTTTGTAAAGATGATTTCTCTGTTAGGATCAGAAGCTTGCACCATGGTCATAGTCATATCAGCATCCCCTATGATCTTGAAAGATGTAGCCCTGGGGACAACTGCTTCTGGGTGCAACTTCATGTAGTCATCAACATTGAAAAATTTATTTACTTTCTCAAATCTTTTAAGTTCCTCTTTCATGTACTTTGACATTGTTGAGTATTCAGAAGGATCCTTTCCTTCAGCTTTGACTTTGTTAATCATAGAAAGGCCTACAAGTTCCTGGAACCTAACCATTCTAGCAGTAGTAGCTATTTCTGGATCTTCAAAAGGAACAGGAGGAGAAGATGGTCTTTTAGAACTTTCAGCTAGTTGATGTTCAGTGAATTGTTGTTGTTGTTGATGATGTTTCTGCTGCTGTTGAAGCTGCTTTCCAGAAGAATACTGCATGTGCTGACTGATTTCAGAAGATGATCTCCCATGGTGTCTCTGATATATTTGAACAGGGGCAGATCTTTGAGAAGATGTGCTTGAAGCACCAACAGCTGGAGGAGGTGGATCTTTTCTGAATCTTTGAACTGGAGGAGGAGAGTACCATCTGCTTTTCTTCCTCTCCTTCTGCTGGTTTTTGGATAAACACATCCAAGATGGCATCCCTTTGTATGGAGTTATCTTTTGGAGAATATAATAGGGAGTGTCATTATTTGGATTTGGCTTTGGAGCAGGAGGAGGAGGAGCTTTTCTTTTCTTGGAAACTGCCTTCCTCTTGGGCTCATCATCAGAATCATCATCCTCATCCTCATCATCATCATCAGATCTCTGAGGGTTATCATGTAAATTATTTAGAGCTTTTAGAGCCTCAGCAGAAATGATAGGCTTTTCAGGAGCTGGGGGTAGAGATAGAGCTTGAGCAGGAACTTCAACAAGAGCTGGAGGAGAAGCCACAGGAGAAGCTGGAGAACGGATTCTGACAGTGCTTTCAGCAGCTGCCTTTTCTTCTTCTTCAATATCAGCCAGGATCAAGTCATCCAGAGCTGGCATGGGAGAGTCATCCATTACAAAAGTTGGAGCAGTGATGACTTCTTCTGGATATGGCATAACTACTGGCTTTGAAACAGCAAAAGTATCCCTGAGTTGCTTGGCAACATTTGGAGAGATTGGGGAAGTATATGGAATAATAGTCAAGGATGACTTAGTGTATACTGCTGGAATAACTTTCAAAAATGCAGTATCAAAAACTTTCAGTAATTGAACTAAGTCTACTATGGGATTAACATGAAATCACCAACAGAAAGAATTTCTTTAGTAACTATTTCTTCAATAACTGACTCATCAAAGTCCATGTCAGTCTCAATAAAATGAATCAAATCAATTAAATATGTATCATCTGGTATAAATTCTGTATCTGCTATTAGTGCCTCTGTATCTGCTATTGCTGGAGCTGGAGAAACTGAGACTGGAGCTACTGCTAGAGCTGCTTCAGCTTCTTCATTAAGCATCTACCCCTGCCTGGTTTCAGTGTGAACTGAAGCCAGGCCCCTGAATGAAGAGGGGGCAGCAGTGAAGGCAGAGAGTTGAGCAGAAAGGGTGGAGATAGAAGTAGCAAGAGGTGTAATGGCCTCTGCTATAAGAGATTTGAGTAGAGGAGTGATGAGAGTAATTAAAGAGGAGATGGTGGAGGGATCCAGAGGTGGAATGGCAGAGGGCCCAGTAGAATGTTGGGTGGAGATAGTGGGAGGGATGGTAGATGTTGGAGATGATGGAGGAATGGAATCTAGCATGTGTGAATCTGGAGGGGAGTGGGAGTTGAGGGGGGAAGTCAGAAGATTAAAAGTTGGAATGGAGGATAGATGAGGTGTAAGAGGAGATTATGGTGGTGTTGGTGAAGCATGTGGAGATTATGGTGGAGTAGGAAGATGATGTTCCTGAATAGGAGATGAGGGTATGTTGGTAAGATCTAGGGGTGGAGAGGGGGCAGAAGAGGTAACTGTAGTTGGAACATGAACTTGTTGGATTTGTTGTTGGAGCTGTGGATGTGGTTGAAGAGAGGGAGTATGAACTGTGGAGGGTGATTGTTGTTGAGTTGATGGAAGAGATGGAGGTGGGGGGTGATCTCTTCAATAGGGTGGGGAGTGTATCTTACAGCCCAGGTGCTTTCAGAAGCTGGGGTGGAAGAGGTTGAAGCCTTGGATGGCTTAGTTGTGGTCCTCTCCCACCTGCCAAACAAGATGCATGTGAGCCTCTTGCTGGAATTAATGAATATGATCTGTGAGACCAGGGATTCAGCAGTCTTCTCCTTCAAGAAGATCCCCAGGATCCTTCCAAAGCAAACTTCTTTCTTATTACACTTTTTCTTAATAAGATCAAAAATGATCTATGTCCAATCCACTTTCTTCTTATTGACCACTGCACACATGACCAGGAATTGATGTCTGGTGATGTAGTCATGGGCAGTGTGCTTGCCCAACAAGACTTTTCCCACTATATCTGCCAGAAACTTATATTCTGCAGATAGGTGCTTCTTCAACAGCTGATTTGGGTTATCTCCTGCATAACCCATCAAACTTAACATCATATCATAGTCTTCAAAATCAAATTCTAATTATTCTTCTCCATTAACTAATCCAAAAATTTCAGTAAGTACGGCGGGAGATAAAGACAAAGAATTACCCGCAATTATTCATGTCATGGTGTTTTCCTCTGATGTAGATGAAGTATAGACCCATTCTCTAATTTTTGTTCGAGCCAGCTTTATTCTTGTTGTCATCAAGTTTTTCAAATTTTGTTCTTCCAGTAGAGTCAGAATGTTCAGGAAAATTTGATCAGAGTGTTAAAATGAGTCGAAGTCGACATCAAATCCTATGTCAAACTTCATAGCGGCCAGGGCTCCTGCTTGAATCGCCATTAAATCACCTGCAAAAGAGAGGGACGACGATCAAGTGCAAAGGGAACAGGAAGCGCGGGACGGAGGTCAAAGAAAACTTAGTTATAAGATTTTCTGGAATATGAATCGACAAACTCCGTTCCACGAACAATAAGAAATTCTTCGACCTGAGATCGACAAAATAATTGATAGTTGTTGATGCACGAAAACGGCACCGGGGGCACAGCTAATACGGAGGGGGTGTTTGGTCTCACAGGCTAGGTGAGGAGGGAGGAGAAAGGTTGCGGGGGTAGAGGAGAAGGAAGCTTCTAAGTGCTCGAGAGGGGAGCAAACAACGTGTTCAAGGAGGGTTGCTGGGGTAGAGGAGAGGCTGCTGAGAGCAGAGACAAGCCTTGATCAACAGAGAGGGTTGATCAAGAGAGGAAGAGGAGGTTGATCAGGAGCTGTCGAGCAGACAGTTTTTACGACGGTTGCACTTGCAGGTTGGTTGCCAAGAAGAACTGAGCTGAGCTGAGGGCAAGGCTTGCTGAGCAGAGGGTAAGGCTTGCTGAGCAGAGAGCAAGGCTTGCTGAGCAGAGAAGCAAGTCTTGCTGAGCAGAGGAGCAAGGCTTGCTGAGCAGAGAAGCAAGGCTTGCTGAGCAGAGAAGCAAGGCTTGCTGAGCAGAGATAAGAAGAGGGGGCCGCTAGCAGCATCAACAGCACACTTTGCCCGCCGCGTCCTAAATGCCACTCTTACGATGGGCTTTCCTTTGATTAATAGCGAGAGGTTACAAGCTTACAGGTACACCTTCACAATAAAATCATTAAAGGGGTACAAAGGGAAGCTGGCAGCTAAGGGAGAAGAAGTTGCCAGAGAGCAGAGAAAAGAAGCTGCCAGAGACTAAGTAAAAGAGGTTGCTAGCTGCTGGAGGACTGGAAAACTGAGTCCGCAGAGTCTGCTGGCAAGATGCAGGTAAGCTGTGGAGGACTGCGTGGACAGGAAAAACTGAGTCTGCAGGGTCTGCTGGAAGGCTGGTGGAGGACTGCGCGGACAGGAAAATGGAGTCCGCAGAGCTTGCTGAAAGGCTGATGGAGGACTGCGCGGATAGGAAAACGGAGTCTGCAGGGTCTGCTGGCAAGACTTATCTCCACCTCTGGTCCTTCTCGTCCTCCATGAATGAGAGGAATCAGGGGCTATTTATAGGCCCGGGGAAGATCTTCAAAATGCGGGGCCCAGTGACGTCAGCATGACGACCTGCGCGGACTCCGCGGACTAGAAATTGGAGTCCGCCAGGTTGGCGAAGCGAGCTGCAGGAAGTCGGGAGAGAACAGAGGCCGCCCCCTTGCGGGCGGCCTGGGCGGACCCAGGGGGAGTCCGCCCGGCAAGAGCCGGGGCGCCCCCGAGCGGGCGGCCTGGGCGTACTCTGGGTGGAGTCCGCCCGGCAGGCCAGGCCGCGCCCTAGCGGGCGGCCTGGGCGGACTCCGGGTGGAGTCTGCTCGGCAGGCCGGGCCGCCCCCGAGCGGGCAGCCTGGGCGTACTCCGGGTGGAGTCCACCCGGCAGGACGGGCCGCCCCCGAGCGGGCGGCCTGGGCGGACTCCGGGTGGAGTGCGCCCGGCAGGCCGGGCCGCCCCCAAGCGGGCGGTCGGGGCGGACTCCGGGTGGAGTCCGCCCGGTCGGCGGGCAGAGGCCGCCCCGGGTGGGCGGCCTGGCAGGCGGAGGACGCCCCTTGTGGGCGGCCTCGGCAGACGGCAGCAGGAGTCTGCCGCCCCTCGAGCGGCAGGGAGGCCGGAGCCCCTTGAGCGGACTGGGAGGCCGCCCCTTGTGGTGCTGATGGCGGATTCCTGCAAGGAGAAGCATTGCACTGTTAGCGGGCCTAACCGCATGGCCTGCGAGGGTGAGCTATGAGAACTGCCCGCCGTCCCGCAGGGCACGCGGTTGCAAGGGGGCCTAGATGGACAAGGAAAACTGTCTGCCTACGTCGGGGCTTGTCGCGATCAAAAGGGGGAATCTAAGAAGTGCGACTAGCCAGCTGGCTACCTTGGGAAGGATCGCCGATTTCTGGGTTAACATAATCCCCGCACTTTTTTAAGTTCCGATGGGAACTTCGAAAAAGTCTGAGACCCACGAAAATCGTGATCCACCCCAAAGGAAAGAGAAGGGGAGGCAAGGAGAGATAGAACCTGAAGACTCTCCTTACAAGCTTGGTGCTTCCTGCCTATTTTCCTGCAAGAGGAAAGTTAGGGTAAGCATGTATGGGTGGTACGTCGAGTGTGTACCTGAGTTTGTTTTTGCAAAACGAAGAAGGTGCGTCTTCCGTTAAGTTCTGCAAAACAAAAGTGAGGAAAACAGAAAGGCATAATAACTCGCAAGTACCTGATAGAGGCTTGCAAGCACCTGTTATCCTCTGCAAAAAGGGAAGGAAGAAGAGTATACAAGAAAGAAAGAAAAATGAGTTGCAAGTACCTGGAAGTAACTTGCAAATCTTTGGTGGTCTCTGCAAAAGAAGAGTTAAAAGTACGCACAGTGCATGAAAGTAACTTGCAAGTACCTGAATGGAGTTTGCAAGTGTTGGTGATCTCCGCAAGAAGAGAGTTAGAGGCAGGTATTATATACAAAGATAAGCTGCAAGTACCTGAATATGACTTGCAGACATCTGCTAACCACTGCAAAGTGAAGAGTGAGCAGTAGATATAAAATAATGATTTAGACTGCAAGTACCTGGATGAGGTTTGCAGGTGTCTGTTGTTCTCTACAAAGAGAAAAGTTAAAAGCAGACAATATGCATATGAAAGGAGCTTGCAAGTACCTGTGGAGAAGTCTTGCAAGGGTTTGCTAACCTCTGCGAGGAGGGAAATTAGAAGCAAACAAGACATGAAGATAACCGCACCAAAACTGTTGAGATAACCCATGAAGGTTGATGATATAAGGTCGATATGACCAAGTAGCAAGAAAAATGTCTCATGAACACTTTATCATGAAGCCCAGATCAATGAATCGAGCGTTAGCTGTCGATATGGCTGGATGGACATGATCAAAATGAATGCCGGAATCCTTTTGGTAGGTTGGGTTAACCTGTTCACCTGTGAAAGGAGGGAATAGACAAAAAGAGGTCTATACTCGGAATGACTAAAGAAGGTTGAATGCTGCCACAGGTGTTCCCCGTGGGCCTTATGCATCACTTGCCTGAAAAAATCATCCCGAGTATAGTCCTACTCAAATCGGGCTGGCCGCGCATCCTCAAGGAGGGCACAAAAGAGAAAAGCAAGGGAAAGATCTTGAGAAGGATCGCTAGAAGCAATGCTCTCTCGCCTTGGGCACAAGCATCACTGATCAATGAGACTGGTTGCGCCAAGAGGCCTATAGCTTGTCTATGGATTGATCAGTGGAGTAGTGAGAACCCGAGAAGGCACGGATTGAGGATATCGGAGTGTTCAACCATCACAGTTAGGTGATGATCGAAGAGACAAGGCTACGCTTGGTCGTCATTGCTTGTCAAGCAAAGATCATCATAACTGTAATGTATCCTAAGCAGAGCACAACAGAGCTAACACATGGGGCTCCCCTAGCACACACTCTGTGTCAGATGTCGGCTAGGATCCGAAATCTGAAGCCCATTACCGCGATTGAACTGCTCCCACTACACACATGGGTATACTCCCGCCATATGTGGTCGTAGCGGTGGTGCGAGAACAATCAACGGAGGGAACGTTTCAGACTCGGTGATATCTCATTGGCGTACTGATCCTTCAGAGAGAGAGAGGAAGAGGAAGGAGCAACACAAGAAGGGAACTGTGTCAGTATAAGATCCCTGATAAAAACTTTGTTGAAAAGCAAGAAAAGAACACAGAGAAGTGTTTGGTGAAATGAAAATGCTTGAAGAGAGAGAGCAAGGGTTGAGATAACCCATGAAGCTTACTAGAAGCTTTGGAGGACTGTGAAGTCCATCGCTTGCTTAGAATAGCCTTCCAAGCACACCTTCGTCATCGGCATCGAAGCATTCTACGTCTTGGTTAACAACGAGGAGAGGAGGCTCTTCGACTTTGTTTACTCCCCTTGAGGAGCAAGGAGCGTCTGCTACTCCTTTGCCCTTTGAAGTTGCTGGATCAGGGCGTTCTTCTTTAGGAAGCAGGTCATGCATCTTTCCTTGCCGGAGCATCCTTTGCACAAGTTGCCGGAATGCTCGGCAGTCTTCAGTTAGGTGACCTGGTTCTTTGTGAAATTCGCAGTAAGGTTCTGAACCCCTAGATCTTTGATCAGCTGGTCGATAGGGCTTCTTGAAGTTTGCCCTGTCTTTCATGATCTGGATTACTTCTTGCATGGCGTCGTCGAGATCATACTCATGCAAGTCGTTGTCTTGATGCTGATGAACTGCTGTTGTTTGCAAAGACGGAGCTAGCGGCAGCAATGGGTCTTGAGCACGATCACGGCTCGGGAAGGAGTATCGATGGCGATGAATCCTTCTCTCCTTCTTTGAGTGAGTTGGGAAGTGATTGTGAGGAGACCTTGGAGGATGCTTGTGAGAGAGATCCTCCTAGGAAAAAAGCTTGGAGATGAAGCCCGTGTTGCTCTTTTCGCCTCGGATATACGAGTTGGCTAGAGCAATCAACTCTTGATATGTCCTTGGAGCACGGACATTGGCTTCAAATTTGAGAGGCCCTTCACGAAGACCGTGGATAAGAGCCACTCTGTACATTTCTTGATTAGTAACTTCGATGTCCAAAATCTCTCTTTGGAATCGATCAACAAACTGAGACCAAGCCTCATTTCCGCGCTGCTTGATCTCAAAGAGGGATTCAGGACTGCCCTTTCTCTTGGTTGATGTAGAGAATCTGAGAAGAAACTCCCTTCGAAGATCAAGGAAGGAAGTGATGGAGTGAGGATGGAGGTCATAGAACCAGTCCCTCACTTGCCCATCAAAGCTGGTGACAAGGAGCTTGCACTTGGTTGCATCTGAAAGGGTTTTGAGAGCAACGGCTGACTCAAAAGCTTGGAGGTGCTTTACTGGATCTGCCTCTCCAGTGTAGATAGGCAGTCGAGGCTCTCTGAAGTTTGCTGGAGTTGGTTCATGACGAACGCTCTCTACAAATGATGACGGCTCCTCTTATTCTCCTACAGCATAAGGATTAAAGGGAGCATAAGTTGCAGCTGCAAAATAAGCAGGAGGATAACAAGGAAAAGTTGTTGTAGGATGAGCAAAGGCGGGAGCTGAAGGGTAGCGATGACTTCCCTGAAAATTGAGAAATCTAGCAGGACTTCCCCGGGCTGCTTCCCGGAAGAAGTTATGGCGAGCAGCAAACTCTTCATCTTGAGGTGGAAAAGGAGCTGCAGGCCCTTGCGAAAAGGTTGGGGTGTAAGGAGGATAGAACGACGGGCAAGCTTGAGAGTAAGCTTGCTGATGCTCCAATGTTGGTGTTGGGTTGATTGGAGCAGCTGGAGTAGCTGTAGTTGTTGCTGGATTAGCGTCCAATCGCTGCGTGATTGCAGCAAGAACTTTGTTGATCGACTGGAACTGTTGAGCATTCTCCGGCGCGTCTGCTCAAGGGCTTCCCAGAGAGGATCTTCACTGGGACTTGGAGCAAGGTTCTCGGCTGATTGATGGTCTAACATGGTTAACTGTCGCTTTCACTGCCTGTTCGGATCTGAAGGTCGCGCATGAGCTGATATTCCACGCTCAACGCACCAAAACTGTTGATGCATGAAAACGGCATCGGGGGCACAGCTAATATGGAGGGGGTGTTTGGTATCACAGGCTAGGTGAGGAGGGAGGAGAAAGGTTACGGGGTAGAGGAGAAGGAAGCTTCTGAGTGCTTGAGAGGGGAGCAAACAGCTTGTTCAAGGAGGGTTGCGGGGGTAGAGGAGATGCTGCTGAGAGCAGAGGCGAGCCTTGATCAACAGAGAGGGTTGATCAAGAGAGGAAGAGGAGGTTGATCAGGAGCTGTCGAGCAGACAGTTTTTACGATGGTTGCACTTGCAGGTTGGTTGCCAAGAAGAACTGAGCTGAGCTGAGGGCAAGGCTTGCTGAGCAGAGGGCAAGGCTTGCTGAGCAGAGAGCAAGGCTTGCTGAGCAGAGAAGCAAGGCTTGCTGAGTAGAGGAGAAAGGCTTGCTGAGCAGAGAAGCAAGGCTTGCTGAGCAGAGAAGCAAGGCTTGCTGAGTAGAGAGAAGAAGAGGGGGCCGCTAGTAGCGGCAACAGCACACTTCGCCCGCCGCGGCCTAAATGCCACTCTTGCGACAGGCTTTCCTTTGATTAATAGCGAGAGGTTACAAGCTTACAAGTACACCTTCACAATAAAATCATTAAAGGGGTACAAAGGGAAGTTGGCGGCTAAGGGAGAAGAAGTTGCCAGAGAGCAGAGAAAAGAAGCTGCCAGAGACTAAGTAAAAGAGGCTGCTAGCTGCTGGAGGACTGGAAAACTGAGTCCGCCGAGTCTGCTGGCAAGATGCAGGTAAGTTGTGGAGGACTGCGCGAACAGGAAAAACTGAGTCTGCAGGGTCTGCTGGCATGCTGGTGGAGAACTGCGCGGACAGGAAAATGGAGTCCGCAGAGCTTGCTGAAAGGCTGATGGAGGACTGCGCGGACAGGAAAACGGAGTCTGCGGGGTCTGCTGGCAAGACTTGCCTCCACCTCTGGTCCTTCTCGTCCTCCATGAATGAGAGGAATCAGGGGCTATTTATAGGCCCGGGGAAGATCTTCAAAAAGCGGGGCCCAGTGACGTCAGCATGACGACCTGCGCGGACTCTGCAGACTGGAAATTGGAGTCCGCCGGGTTGGCGAAGTGAGCTGCAGGATGTCGGGAGAGAACGGAGGCCGCCCCCTCGCGGGCGGCCTGGGTGGACTCCGGGGGGAGTCCGCCCGGCAAGAGTTGGGCCGCCCCCGAGCGGGCGGCCTGGGCGGACTCCGGGTGGAGTCCGCCCGGCATGCCGGGCCGCCCCCTAGCAGGCGGCCAGGGCGGACTCCAGGTGGAGTACGCCCGGCAGGCCGGGCCGCCCCAGAGCGGGCGGCCTGGGCGGACTACGGGTGGAGTCCGCCCGGCAGGCCGGGCCGCCCCCAAGCGGGCGGCCTGGGCGGACTCCGGGTGGAGTCCGCCCGGCAGGCTGGGCTGCCCCCGGGCGGGCTGCCTGGGCGGACTCTGGGTGGAGTCCGCCCAGTCGGCGGGCAGAGGCCGCCCCGGGTGGGCGGCCTGGCAGGCGGAGGCCGCCCCTGGTGGGCGGCCTCGGCGGAAGGCGGCAGGAGGCCGCCGCCCCTCAAGTAGCAGGGAGGCCGGAGCCCCTTGGGCGGACTGGGAGGCCGCCCCTTATGGTGCTGATGGCGGATTCCTGCAAGGAGAAGCATTGCACGGTTAGCGGGCCTAACCGTATGGCCTGTGAGGGTGACCTATGAGAACTGCCCGCCATCCCGCAGGGCACGCGGTTGCAAGGGGGCCTAGACGGACAAAGAAAACTATCCGCCTACGCCGGGGCTTGTCGCGATCAAAAGGGCGAATCTAAGGAGTGCGACTAGCCAACTGGCTACCTTGGGAAGGATCGCCGATTTCTGGGTTAACAATAGTGAAAAAAATCGTCGAGCTCAGTTGGAAGAGTTGAAGACACTTCGTCGAGCTCCGTTCGACGAAAGTTTTCTTGAAGTGGATTCGTCGATCTCCGTTCGATGAAAACAACTTCACTCACAGAGAGTTCGTCGATCTCCGTTCGACGAAATTCTCTCAAACTTTCCTCAGTTCGTCGAACTCTGTTCGACGAACTCTGGAAAATTCGTTGAGTGCAGACAGAACTTAAACTAAATCTTCTTCATTGATCATTCCAAGCTGATTTATAAAGAATAGATGATTTCTCTTATCCAGAGGTTTGGTGAATATATCAGCTCTTTGTAAATCAGTGTATATATAGATAAGATTAATTTTGTTTTTGTCTACACACTCTCTAATGAAATGATGCCTAATGTCTATATGTTTAGTCCTACTGTGATGGACTGAATTTTGTGCTATTATTATAGCACTTGTGTTATCATAAAAGAGAGTTGAATTATTTAAGTTGAGACCATAGTCTAGTAATTGAATTTGAATCCACAGTATCTGGGAACAACAGCTGCCAGCTGCAATATACTCAGCCTCAGCAGTTGAGGTAGACACAGATGATTGTTTCTTACAAAACCAGCATACCAACCTCATACCAAGGAACTGACAAGTTCCTGAGGTGCTTTTCATATCAACCCGGCATCCAGCAAAGTCAGCATTTGAAAATCCAGTTAAATCAAACTCTGACTCAGTGTGATACCATAGGCCTAGACTAGGATAACTCTTTATATATCTCAAAATCCTTTTTAAGAAAATTAGATGAGATTTTTTTGGGTTCACTTGGAACCTAGCACAAAGGCATGTGGTGTAACATCCCATGTTACTTCTAGACCCCTTAACTTAGATTGGGTTGGGCATGGGGTGGGTGATAGGGAAATTAGCTAGGTTTGACCCTAGGTAGTGGGTTATAGCCATGTGGGGCCCACAAAGGGGCCAAAGTCAAACTAGCTCAAACTATCCTAAATAGGAACCCTAGCCACAGCATGACCCCACCACATTACCATAACCCTAAAATAATCTAAGTGGACCCTAGGGCATGTCATTAGGTCAACCCTTTGACCCTAGTTGACCAAAGTCAACCATGACCCTAACTTGGTCAAACATATACCTATAGGCCCAATTAGCCCAAGTAGGGCACCACATTGATCCAACCCAAGTTGGGTGGTTCCATTAGACCCATGACCACCAAGTGGGGTCAACCCATTCATCATGGTTGACCAAGTCAACTCAAAGTCAACTTAGTCAACATAATTGACCTAAAGGAGGAAAATGAGGGCTAAGCCCACTCCCTTTGGGCCAACACCACCAAACTTGGCCCATTATCAGCCCAAGTGGTCAAAGACCAGCCCTACCCCTCTGGTTTTGGAGAGAGAGTGCATGCATGGGGGCATTTTGGGGAATTCACCTAAAATAGGAGAGAGAAGGTGAGTTTAAGGAGAGGAGGCCACTTGGCCTTGGCTCCTTCTGCCCCAAAATGGTGCTGGCTGGCCTCCTCAGTAAATTCCAGCAGGAATTGGCAGCATGGTGGCCACTTGGCACCATTGGTGATACAACCAAAGCCCAAACAGAGCTCACCTTAGAGTTATCTCCACATAAAGTCCTCCCCAGCTCAAACCGACCACACCATCAGCTTTAGTGAGTGGAATCGAGTGGATAACGAGTCCTGTAGCAAAGCTTTTGGTGAAGAATCAAGGTTTTGAGCAGGAGATCGCCGGAGCAGCTCAACCATGGCCAACCGCCGCCGCACTCGCCGCCAAGGCCTGATTCAGGTCTGTTTCGCCGCCTCTCTACCCGTGCTAACTTTCTAGATCCTTTAGGAGAGACATCGGGCTCAATTGAGCCCGATACCATGTGAGGAAATGGAGATTTTTCCGAGTTTTGCTTCATGCTCGGGTTCGCTGGAGGAGCTAATTCCGGCAGCCTCATCGCCGGGAATCGCTAGCCACCACCTCAGTGAAGGTGGTGACGACATCCGTCGGCGGTGGTGGTGGCTCAGCTGGCCGGAAACAACCAGCAAAGGTGGCCGAACCAGAATCGATCCCAGCCGTCGGCTAGAGGTAGAAAATGACCAGATCCTGTCCATTTTGCGTCAAGATTCGTGCTAACCGATTAAATTAACTTAAAATAAAAACTATAGTATTATGTATATTTTGTCACACCTATTCAGTCTTGTTGCATGTCTATTTTAGGCCTCATAGATGCATTTCCAGGACATGAACCTTAATGAAATTTGTAGCTTATGTCTTAACCTTAATTTGGCACCTAAAACATCAAATTTGGTAGAGTATATTGGGTTGTAGGTCAGTTTTCCTAGGACTGGTACTAGGCAAGGGCAGAATTTCAAATTGATTCCCAAGCCAAACCAGTAATCAAACTGACCGCAAATTTTGGGTGCATGCATGATTAGGGCATATTTAGCCCCTGCAAAAATTGAGAATTTTGGGATTAACTTTTCTATAGTTTTTGCTTAAATATCAAAAAGAAAATAAATGAAATAATTGGAGTGTTATGGCTCCCAATCGCCCCAAATGTTGGTGGCATGTCCTTGGGGACTATACATGTGCATGGTAAACCTTTCAGCACATTTGGACCACTGCATGTTGGGTAAACTCTCTTGCATGTGTTGGTTATGTATAGGCTTGGGGTGCAAATAGCTAAATTTGAAATGTTGTGTATTAAACCTATTTGGGACATCCAAAAATAATGGTATTGATTTCAAAGGCTCATTAGGGTGAATTATACCCCACACTGTAATAATGGTATTTTTGGAAGTAAAAATCTCATTATTTGGAATTTTTGGAATAATAGAACTTTTGAAAAATAAATGTAAAAATAGGTTTATCATTGAGATAAAATCCCCAATTTTTGTCAAGGTCAATATAATGTTAGATTTAACTCCTGAAAAGTTTTATGTCTCTGTTTGAAGAATTTTGATAGGAGTTATGTGGAAATTACCTTTTTACCCTCATTTTTCTTAATTAGCAAACTGATGAAAATACTCAGTAGAAAATTTTGGAAAATTTCTTGGTGATATATCTGAGTATGAATAACTTTGTATAATTTTCTCAGCATTTTTGGATGACTCTGTAATTTTTAAGACCTCATAATGACATTTTGGTAATATATTTTGAAATGAAATTTTGTAGTCCTTGTATCATGGAAGTTCATGAAATTCTGTCTTTATTATTATTTTACCAATATATGTATGGTGTAATTTTCGTGAAATTTTTAGTAATGAAATCCTTACACTTCATTTGGAAAATGACAATTATGTGAGATTTCTATTAATTAAGGAATAAATGGAAATATTTCAAGGAAAATTACGAATTTTGGTAGACAGCAATATTTTACCACGATATAACTCAAGAAAAATTCCTTAGGTCAGTGGATTATAATTTGTGATACTTCATGTATTAAATGACCTAGGGAATTAATTAAATGATTTAATTAGAGGCCTTAATTACTTAAGAAAATTACGAAAATCAATATGCTCACTTCATTAGTCTATACCATCCTAGGATAAATAATCAGGGGCAGGTGGCCCAAGGAATTGGAAGTTCCATTTCGGGGTGGTATTATGTCATGAGTTGCGCATATTGTAAGTAGGTTATACTATAAGGACCACTGGGGGATAGATCAACGAATGAGCTAGAGACTTCAATTGGAATATGACCCTGGTGGGTAGAGTTGTATTAGAGATGAGAGTAAAGTGCAAGCCCTTGGATAGCAATTGGAGTGGAGGCCGGCGGAAGACCGTCGCCCTTCTGAGAACATCTTAAATCATTAGGACCACTCAAGAGTAATAATGAGAGCAAAGTACGGATAAAGGGTAGACATCAATAAAAAGTAAATATCCTTGCGAAAGGGAACTTTGGGTGTAATCCCATCGTAGTTCCTAGTGCCCCCGAGAGCCCTTCACCGGGTATACCCTGGGCAGTCCTGGGATAAACCTTAAATCACTAAGTATAATAACCCATAGACAAGAGTAGTCTAATAGGTTAAGACATTGTGGTTCATTCTCGCCCGTGATGGGTTCGAGGGATTTTGAATAAAGGCACTATTGTGCGTTCTCACCCTCTATGGGTTGGAGGGATATATGTTGCAGACTCACCCGTGAAGGGTTTGAGGGATTCAGGACAGGTTGGTCCTACGAGCTGAAAGCTCGGGATGAAATACTTGCATGTGCATAAATTTAGTGGCGGGTCATGCGGTACTGGCCGTTCGTCACACTGATGGCAGTACGGTGAACCAGGCGGGTGTGAGGGTTTGAGGGGCCAATGGGATGTTTTACACTGTGGTCTGGAGGACGATCCCCGATAACGCACACCCGACCCAACAAGACTGTCGGGCTGTCAGCAAAGTACGTACGCATGGACTCTAGAGTGCACCTTGGACGTATACAAAGGCGTATGAGAGGGGTCTAAGGTTTGGTAGTGTGCATACCTGCCTAGAAGTGGAGATGCCTGCTCCGCTGCTGCCGTAGCCATAGCGGTGGTACCCGAGAGTAAAGCTAGCTCTCAAAAGTGGGAACTAAAGGTCTGTGATTACAGAGTCGTTATGTGTGACTTACACTTGCCTGTTTCATAAATTGCATCATAAACATTCATTAATATTAGGTCATACGCTTCATAGATCTTTATCATATAAATTAGTATGAGCTCTTTTATATGATAAGTTAAATTTCCTGGAAACCTTAACTTATAAATTTGTATGGGCATTTTTATAAGTTAAGGTACGTTTTGTGATGGTAGTGTAGTGGTAGCATAGCTTTATTTTTCTGCTCTTACTTTCAGCTCTTTACTTACTTGTACTGTACATGCTTTTACTTTCATGCTATATACATAGAACTGCTAGTGTAGATTTACTACTCACGCTCTTACTTGGTAGCTTAGTTTCTCTTGTCACCTACTTCCATTTGTTACCCCTTGATTGTCCTCCGCTTCTTCCTCCCGCACGATTCCTAGGAGTTGCGGGGCGAGGTGCGGAGGAAACGACTTAGTCTTTTTGACTAATGGTCGGTGACCAACTATTTTTAGGAGCTCGAGGAGATGGAGCAGCAGCACGACCGGCAGGATGAGGTGACAGGGCGTGAGGAGTTGATACCACATACTACTACTGCAACAGCGCTACCTCAGGTGGGACGAGATTAGTTGATTAGTTTTCGTTGTTTTATATTTTTGTGAGGTGAGTTATTTCATATGATGTACTGGACATAAGCCCTTATTACTCTTCTATTTTTATTCTCATTGTAGACTGTGTACTCTTTCATTCATATATATGTATGATTTGTACTATGACTGTGGACTAGCTGTGTTGTACTCTGCTATGTATTGCTTCTACTTCTCATATTGGCCTACAGGTTTTATGATCGTACTAGCCGGCAGAATCGGCGTGTTACGGTGTCGACTAACCCGTGCGTTAGTGCCACCGTAAGACGGCGGTTCTGGGCATAAGACCGGGAGCCTCCTTGGTAAGGGGGAGGGGTCTTACAAACTGGTATCACTTGAACAAACGATCATATGAGAAAGAAGTCCACAACACAGGACCACCCCGCGCGAGCATTAGTTTGTGGACAAACTATACAGCGGAAGCAGTGGTGTGCCCATGTGTAAAAAGTCACATAAACAGTCCATTAAGTAAAATGAGTTAGGCCAGTTTTGTTTTAACCTTACCTTTATGCAACCTCCATAGGTCACTGCGCCGCAAAATGTGGTTCCTCCCCCTCCAGCTGCCACTCCATTTCTACAGACAGAGATGGGGCAGACTTTAACGGCGATCCTGGAAGCCTTCAAAACCCAGCAAGTCCCGGCTACGCAGCCAAATCCGGGGTCAAGTTGGCTGAGTGCCTTCAAGAGCCAGTCCCCACCGATGTATCGTGGGACAGAGGATGCCGTGAATACGGAGGAATGGCTGGAGGCCATACATGAGATATTGGCAGACATCAGCTGCCCGGTCGGCCAGGAAGTTCCTCTAGCCACCTCTGCATTAGACGCTCATGCGAAGATATGGTGAAAGTCCGTATGAGAGTCCACTTATGCTAACTGGGAGCTGTCAGACATATCTTGGGAGGAGTTCGGCAAAGTATTTTTGGATCACTTCGTATCCAGCATAGACAGAGATGCATTGAAGGAGAGGTTTCTGAACCTCAGGCAGGGGAGCAGATCGGTGAATGAATACCAGAGGGAGTTTTCCCACCTTGCCAGGTTCGCAGGGATACAGGATACATACGATAGGAGATATGCCAAGAGATTCTACCGGGGCCTCGGAGATGACTTGAGGCAGGCCCTATTGTTCATTTCTCACGGCACATCAGCCCAGATCATCGAGATGGCAAAGAAGCTAGAGGTTGATCAGCTGATCATGCAAGGCAGAGGGAAGAGACCATACGATGGGTCGACACTAGGAGAGAGCAGTAGGGGCTCTCAGAGAGGCAGGACCATTGGATATAAGAGGGGTGGGGGATGACGTCGTCCCAACTTCAGGCAGGAGCAGGGGCCTCCTCCAGCATTAGCTCCCCCACCTCTACAGGTGCATGTTCTGAGGATGCAGGATGACCATGGCCACCGGCCGCTAGTTTGTTACGGATGCCGCCAGCCCGGGCACATTAGATCGGAGTGTCCGCATCGGTTCCATCCACCTCCTCCTCCTCCACCTCTAGTGGCCCCTCTAGTACAGTAGGGTCAAGGTCGAGGCCGAGGCCGAGGACGAGGCCGAGGCCGGGGATATCACGGTCGAGGACGTAACCAGGAGCATATGTACGCTTTGGACCTCACGGAGCAAAGGAACCCCGAAGAAGTGATTACAGGTACTTAAATTGTTTTAATTTAGAAATTTCAACCTTAGTAGTGCCTTGAAAACCATAGAAATAACATTCGTTTTAACTCAAATAAATCTCAGGCATAGTTATGATCAGCGGCAAGCCCGCTCATAACCTCTTCGACACGGGTGCTTCACACTCATTCCTGTCGGACACTTTTATTGAAGGACTAGAGGGTGTGGAGAGATTCCCTGGCATAGAGATGAGGGTGCGTCTTCCTGATGGGTCGGAGCTACGGACCACGGATAACTGCAACATGGAGGCCGAGATAGGAGGCAAGGCATTCGAAGCTCCAGCGGCGGTCTTGAGATTGCCGGACTTTGATTTGATTTTGGGCATGACCTGGCTTTATTGGAACTACGCCCAGATCGACTATCCCTCTAAGAGGATCACACTCAGGCATGGAGACTCCTACGTCACTATTGAAGGTATCCGACCTATCCCCCATCTTTCATTATCTTCTGTACAGGTTGTCAAGGCCTATAAGCAGGGGGAAGAGGTGTACCCCATCTGCTTCGAGATGGTGGCAGCAGAGAGTTCTATAGCTGATATCCCGGTAGTTCGGGATTTCTCTGATGTATTCCCGGAGAAATTTCCCGGACTACCACCAGCTCGGGACTTGGATTTCAGGATTCAATTGGTGCCGGGGGCGAGGCCAGTGCCCCTGGTACCTTACAGGATGGCTCCTAGAGAGTTGGCAGAATTCAGGACTCAGCTTTAGGAGCTTGTGGAATCGGGATTTGCGCGACCGAGCTCATCACCGTAGGGAGCACCAGTTCTTTTTGTGAAGAAGAAAGACGGATCATTGCAGCTGTGCATAGATTACAGGGAGCTGAACCGGTTGACGGTCCGGAATACCTATCCACTGCCTCGGATAGACGAGTTATTTGATCAGCTTCAGGGGGCCTTCTGGTTCTCTAAGCTGGATTTGAGATCCGGTTACTATCCGCTGCGCATCCGAGAGGAAGACATCCCGAAGACGTCTTTCAGCTCACGATACGGGTTATACGAGTTCACGGTGATGCTTTTTGGGCTCACGAATGTCCCTGCCGCATTCATGAGTGTAATGAACCGTGTATTCGAGCCCTTCTTGGACCGATTTGTCATTGTATTCATCGACGATATTCTGATCTATTCCCGGACTCAGGAGGAGCACACAGAGCATTTGACACAGGTTTTGCAGAGGCCGAGGGAGTCCCAGATGTATGCGAAGTTTTCTAAGTGACATTTCTGGCTACAAGAGGTGGCCTTCTTGGGGCATACGACCCGTGGAGCTGGATTGGCGGTGGATCCAGCCAAGATAGAGACAGTGAGAGATTGGCCACGACCGAAGACAGCGTCAGACATTCGCAGCTTCTTGGGATTAGCAGGTTATTATCGTAAGTTTGTGGAGGGGTTCTCGAGGATAGCACTCCCCCTCACATCCTTGACGAGGAAGGATGTAGAGTTTGCTTGGACAGAGTAGTGCGAGGCAGCATTCCAGGAGTTGAAGGACTGACTCACCTCATCGCCTATCCTTTCACTCCCATCTGGGAGTGAGGGATTTCAGATTTACACGGATGCCTCATACGAAGGGATGGGTGATGTATTGATACAGCACGAACATGTTATCGTTTATGCTTCGAGACAGTTGAAGAAGCACGAGCATAACTATCTGGTACACGATTTGGAGCTCGGGGCTGTTGTATTTGCACTAAAGATATGGCGGCATTATCTGTATGGGGTTCATTGTGATATTTTCTCAGATCACAAGAATCTCAAGTACATCGATATGCAGGACCTAAACCTGCGACAGGGGAGATGGCTAGAATTTCTCTGTGACTATGATTACCAGATTCACTACCACCCGGGGAAGGCAAACATAGTAGCAGACGCATTGAGCAGGAGGGCCGGCACCTCTGGGTCGGAGCCTCGGGTGATGGCTATGGAGCTGATATAGATGATGGACGACATGCATATTACTATGGTTTCTGAGGCCGAACCAGTAGGATACCGAGAGTACCTGAGCTCATTGATCAGAGATGATGACATTCGGGAGCGCATTATGGTGCATCAGAGGCTGGATGCTACATTGGAGCCGATTTTCAGTGCCCTGGAAAGGGGCAAGGTTGAGGATTACACGATATAGGATGATCTCCTTCGATTCCGTGGACGCATTTATATACCAGTAGGGGGCGATATCCGGGATGATATACTTAGAGAGGCACATTGCTCCAGATATTCAGTGCATCCCGGCATCACCAAGATGTGGGCAGATTTACGGAAGACTATGTATTGGCCTGGGATGAAGAGGGAGATCACACACTTTGTGACACATTGTGAGACGTGCCAGTGCGTTAAGGCGGAATGCAAGAGCCCGAGAAGTTTATTACAACCATTTCCAGTCCCAGAGTGGAAGTTCGAGGACATTGCTATGGACTTTGTGCACGGACTACCTCGCTCCCACTCTGGGCATGATTCCATCTGGGTCATAGTAGACAGACTGACAAAGGTGGCACGCTTTATTCCATTCAGGAAAGATGCTCCAGTTGTAGTTTTGGTGAGATTATTCGTGGAGTAGTTTGTCAGATACCATGGCATCCCCAGAACGATTGTTTCGGACCGTGATGGTCCGTTCACTTCGAGCGAGTGGAGGGTTGTGCATGCTTACTTGGGCTCTCGGCTTACTTTTAGTACCGTCTTCTACCCGCAGACCGACAGACAGACTGAGCGGACCATCCGGACCATGGAGGATCTACTCCGCCTATGCATATTGGATACGGGGAAGCCTTGGGAGAGGCTGCTACCATTGATCGAGTTCTCCAATAATAATAGCCACCATGCTAGCATCAGGATGGCTCCATATGAGGCACTTTATGGGAGGAAGTGCCAGACACGCAGTCATGGGTTCAGGATGTGGATACCAAGGCTCTTGGTTCTGATTATGTGAAGGATACGGAGGCTTAGGTTCATTTAATCAAGGATCGGCTGCTAGAGGCCTAGAGTAGACAGGCGAAGTATTATGATGCTCGGCACCGGAAGGTGGAGTTCCAGGTTGGAGACAGAGTTTTCTTGAAGATTCATCCAGTACACGATGTCTCTCGGGTGCGGAGGCACAAGAAGCTCAGTCCTCAATACATGGGGCCATACTTGATCCTGGAGCGGATCGGCCCCTTAGCTTACCGACTGCATCTACCACCGGAGTTGGGTACCATACACGACGTCTTCCATGTCTCTTCCTTGCGAAGAGCTCTCCTTCGGCCGGAGTAGCACGTTACTACTACAGCCGGTCCGATAGCGCCAGATAGATCCGTCAGATTGGAGCCGATCCGGATTGATGATACAGATGTCTGTGTGTTGCGGAAGAAGAAGGTCCCTCTCGTGAAGGTGTTGTGGTCCAATCATGGATGGGAGGAGCACACCTAGGAACTGAGGGATCTGATGATGGAGCAACACCTGGAGCTATTCACTTCAGGTATACTTTAGTTTATGCGTTTAAATTTCTTATAACTTTTGCAAGTAGAACCTCGTAGACCCGAACTTAAATTTCGGGGACGAAATTATTTTTTTTGCTTATAGGATTTGTAACATCTCATGTTACTTCTAGACCCCTTAACTTAGATTGGGTTGGGCATGGGGTGGGTGATAGAGAAATTAGCTAGGTTTGACCCTAGGTAGTGGGTTGTAGCATGTGGGGCCTAGGGGGCAAAGTCAAACTAGGTCAAACTAGCCTAAATAGGAACCCTAGCCACGTCATGACCCTAACACATTTCCCTAACCCTAAAATAATCTAAGTGGACCCTAGGGCATGTCATTAGGTCAACCCTTTGACCATAGTTGACCAAAGTCAACCATGGCCCTAATTTGGTCAAATCTATACATATAGGCCCAATTAGCCCAAGTAGGGCACCATATTGAGCCAACCCAAGTTGGGTGGTGCCATTAGACCCATGACCACCAAGTGGGGTCAGCCCACTCATCATGGTTGACCAAGTCAACTCAAAGTCAACCAAGTCAATATAATTGACCTAAAGGAGGAAAATGAGGGCTAAGCCCACTCTCCTTGGGACAAGCCCACCAAACTTGGCCCAATATCAGCCCAAGTGGTCAAAGACTAGCCCTACCCCTCTAGTTTTGGATAGAAAGTGCATGCATGGGGGCATTTTGGGGAATTCGCCTAAAAGAGGAGAGAGAAGGTGAGTTTAAGGAGAGGAAGCCACTTGGCCTTGGCTCCTTCTGCACCAAAATGGTGCTGGCTGGCCTCCTCAGTAAATTCCAGTAGGAATTGGCAGCATGGTGGCCACTTGGCACCATTGGTGATACAACCAAAGCCCAAACCGAGCTCACCTTGGAGTTATCTCCATATACAGTCCTCCCCAGCTCAAACTGACCACACCATCAGCTTCAGTGAGTGGAATCAGGTGGAGAACGAGTCCTGGAGCAAAGATTTTGGTGAAGAATCAAGGTTTTGAGCAGGAGATCGCCGGAGCAGCTCAACCATGGCCAACTACCGCCGCACTCGCCGCCAAGGCCTAATTCAGGTCTGTTTCACCGGCTCTCTACCCGTGCTAGCTTTCTAGATCCTTTAGGAGAGACATCGGGCTCAATTGAGCCTGATACCATGTGAGGAAATGGAGATTTTTCCGAGTTTTGCTTCTTGCTCGGATTCGTCGGAGGGTCCAATTCTGGCGGCCTCATCGTCGGGAATCGCTAGCCACCACCTCAGTGAAGGTGGTGGCGACATCCGCCGGCGGTGGTGGTGGCTCAGCTGGCCGGAAATAGCCAGCAAAGGTGGCCTACCCAGAATCTATCCCAGCCATCGGCTGGAGGTAGAAGACGACCAGATCCCGTCCATTTCGCGTCAAGATTCGTGCTAACCGATTAAATTCAAAACTATAGTATTATGTATATTTTGTCACACATATTCAGTCTTGTTGCATGTCTATTTTAGTCCTCTTATAGGAATTTCCAGGACATGAACCGTCAATTAAATTTGTATCTTAATGTCTTAAATTTAATTTGGCACCTTAAACATCAAATTTGGTAGAGTATATTGGGCTGTAGATCAGTTTTCCTAGGACTGAGCCTAGGCAAGGGCAGAATTTCAAATTGATGCCCAAGCCAAACCAGTAATCAAAATGACCCCAAATTTTGGGTGCATGCATTATTAGGGCATTTTAGCCCCTGCCAAAAATTGAGAATTTTCCGGAATAAATTTTCTATAGTTTTTGCTGAAATATCAAAAAGTAAATAAATGAAATAATTGGAGTGTTATGGCTTCAAATGGCCCCAAATTTTGGTGGCATGTCCTTGGACTATACATGTGCATGGTAAATCTTTCAGCACATTTGGACCATGCATGTTGGGTAAACTCACATGCATGTGTTGGTTATGTATAGCCAAATTTGAAATGTTGGGTATTAGACCTATTTGGAACATCCAAAAATTATGGTATTGATTTCAGAGGCTCATTAGGGTGAATTATACCCCACACTGTAATAATGGGATTTTTTGAAGCAAAAATCCCGTTATTTGGAATTTTTGGAATAATAGAACTTTTGAAAAATAAATGTAAAAATAGGTTCATCATTGAGATAAAATCCCCAATTTTTGTCAAGGTCAATATAATGTTCGATTTAACTCCTGAAAATTTTTATGTCTCTGTTTGAAGAATTTTGATAGGAGTTATGTGGAAATTACCTTTTTACCATCATTTTACTTAATTAGCAAATTGATGAAAATACTTAGTAGAAAATTTTGAAAAATTTCTTGGTGATATATATGAGTATGAATAACCTTATATAAGTTTCTCAGCATTTGTGGATGAATCAGTAATTTTTAAAACCTCATAATGGCATTTTGGTAATATATTTAGAAATGAAATTTTGTAGTCCTTGTACCATGGAAGTTCATGAAATTCTGTCTTTAGCATTATTTTACCAATATATGTATGCTGTAATTTTCTTGGAATGTTTAGTAATGAACTCCTTACACTTCATTTGGAAAATGACAATTATATGAGATTATTACTAATTAAGGAATAAATTTAAATATTTCAATGAAAATTAAGAATTTTGGTATACATCAATATTTTAACAAGATATAACTCAAAAAAAATTCCTTAGGTTAGTGGATTATAATTTGTGATACTTCATGTATTAAATGACCTAGGGGATTAATTAAATGATTTAATTAGAGTCCTTAATGACTTAAGAAAATTACGAAAATCAATAGGCTCACTTCATCAGTCCATACCATCCTAGGATAAATAATTAGGGGCAGGTGGCCCAAGGAATTGGAAGTTCCATTTCGGGGTGGTATTAGGTCATGGGTTGCGCATAGTGTAAGTAGGTTATACTATAAGGACCACCGGGGGATAGATCAACGAATGAGCTAGAGACTTCAATTGGAATATGACCCTGGTGGGTAGAGTTGTCTTAGTGACGAGAGTAAAGTGCAAGCCCTTGGATAGCAACTGGAGTGGAGGCCGGCGGAAGACCGTCGCCCTTCAGAGAACATCTTAAGTCATTAGGACCACTCAAGAGTAATAATGAGAGCAAAGTACGGATAAAGGGTAGACATCAATAAAAAGTAAATATCCTTGTGAAAGGGAACTTTGGGCGTAATTCCTTCGTAGTTCCTAGTGCCCCCGAGAGCCCTTCACCGGGTATACCCTTGGCAGTCCTGTGATTAACCTTAAATCACTAAGTATAATAACCCGTAGACAAGAGTAGTCTAATAGGTTAAGACATTGTGGTTCATTCTCGCCCGTGATGGGTTCGAGCGATTTTGAATAAAGGCACTATTGTGCGTTCTCTCCCGCTATGGGTTGGAGGGATATATATTGCAGACTCACCCGTGAAGGGTTTGAGGGATTCAGGACAGGTTGGTCCTGTGACCTGAAGGCTCGAGATGAAATACTTGCATGCACATAAATTTAGTGGCGGGTCATGCGGTACTGGTCGTTCGTCACACTGATGGAAGTACGGTGAACCAGGCGGGTGTGAGGGTTTGAGGGGCTAGTAGGTTGTTTTACACTGCAGTCTGGAGGACGATACCCGATAACGCACACCCGACCGAACAAGACTGATGGGCTGTCAGCAAAGTACGTACGCATGGACTCTAGAGTGCACCTTGGACATGTACAGAGGCGTATGAGAGGGGTTTAAGGTCTGGTAGTGTGCATACCTGCCTAGAAGTGGAGATGCCCGCTCCGCTGCTGCCGTAGCCACAGCGGTGGTACCCGAGATTGAAGCTAGCTCTCAAAAAGTGGGAACTAAAGGTCTCTGATCACAGAGTCGTTGTGTGTGAGTTGCACTTGCCTGTTGCATAAATTGCATCATAAACATTCATTCATATTAGTTCATGCGCTTCATAGATCCTTATCATATAAATTAGTATGAGATCTTTTATATGATAAGTTAAATTTCCTGGAAACCTTAACTTATAAATTTGTATGGGCATTTTTATAAGTTAAGGTACGTTTTGTGATGGTAGTGTAATTGTAGCATAGCTTTACTTTTCTGCTCTTACTTTCAGCTCTTTACTTACTTGTATTGTACATGTTTTTACTTTCATGCTATATATATAGAACTGCTAGTGTAGATTTACTGCTCACACTCTTACTTAGTAGCTTAGTTTCCCTTATCACCTGCTTCCTTTTGTTACCCCTTGATTGTCCTCCGCTTTATCCTCCCGCGCGGTTCCTAGGAGTTGCGGGGCGAGGTGCGGAGGAAACGACTTAGTCTTTTTGACTAATGGTCGGTGACCAACTATTTTTAGGAGCTCGAGGAGATGGAGCACCAGCACGACCGACAGAACGAGGTGACAGGGAGTGAGGAGTTGATACCACCAACTACTACTGCTACAGCGCTACCTCAGGTGGGACGAGATTAGTTGATTAGTTTCCGCTGTTTGATATTTTTGTGAGGAGAGTTATTTCATATGACGTACTGGGCATAAGCCCTTATTACTCTTCTATTTTTATTCACATTGTGGACTGTGTACTCTTTCATTCATATATATGTATGATTTGTACTGTGACTGTGGACTAGCTATATTATACTATGCTATGTATTGCTTCTACTTCTCATATTGGCCTACAAGTTTTATAATCGTACTAGCCGGCAGAATTTGCGTGTTGCGGTGTCGACTAACCCGTGCGTTAGTTCCACCATAAGATGGCAGTTCTGGGCATAAGACCGGAAGCCTCCTTGGTAAGGGGGAGGGGTCTTACATATGGCAAACATAAAATCAGGTCTGCTTGTTCTAAGATATAGCAGGGACTCAATAATTCCCCTATATAATTTCTGCTCCACAGGTTTCCCATGTGCATCAGAGACAATCATAGCATTAGTATCCATGGGTATTTTCTGTGCTGAGGCATCAGCCATCCCAAACTTTTTGATAAGCTCTTTTGCATATTTAGCTTGAGAGATGAAGATGTCATCAGGAAACTGCATTACTTGGAGACCAAGGAAGTAGGAGAGCTCACCCATGCTGCTCATTTCAAATTTTGAATGCATGTGGTCAGAGAACCTCTTGCATAATTTGGAATCAGTAGACTCAAATATGATGTCATCCACGTATATTTGCACTAATAATATTTTATCCTTATGATGTCTAGTGAAAAGTATTTTATCTACTATGCCTCTAATGAATTTATGCTCTATCAAAAAACTAGCTAGGGTTTCATACCAAGCTATTGGAGCTTGCTTGAGACCATAAAGAGCTTTATGTAATTTGAAAACATGATAAGGGTGAGTTGGAGAGACAAAACCTAGAGGTTGTTCAACATAAACCTCTTCTTTAAGTACTCCATTCAGGAATGTACTCTTCACATCCATCTGATAGACCTTGAATTTCTTATAAGCTGCATAGGCAAGGAATATCCTGATTGCCTCCAACCATGCAACAGGTGCAAATGTTTGGTCATAGTTAATCCCTTCCTCTTGCATATAACCTTGAGCAACAAGCCTAGCTTTATTCCTCACAATCACTCCTTGGGCATCCAGTTTGTTTCTGTATACCCATTTGGTTCCAATGACTGGATATTCTTGGGGTCTTGGAACCAAATCTCAAACTCTACATCTCTCAAATTGGTTCAATTCCTCCTACATTGCAATGATCCAGTGGGGAGCTTGCTCTGCATCATGAATGGATAGAGGTTCAACCTGAGAGAGAAAACATGCATGCATCACATCTTGATTGAGTTGATGCCTTGTCTGTACACCTACTGATATGTCTCCAATCACTTGAGATCTGGGGTGATCCCTAAGTGTGACTAAATAAGTGGGTGGAGTTGGTTGTGCAACAGCATCTTGGATTAATTCCTCTTGTGGAATTGTGTTTGCTGTTGGAGGAGGTTCACTTCCTTCAATGCTTTCATCTTCACTCTCTTCATTAAATTGTGGAGAGGGATGTGTTAGAACCTTTTGGGTAAGGTTTAGTTCATCCAATCTCTCACACAAGTGAGGTACCTGCAAAGGGCTATTGGTAGAAATCTCTTTGTCCATGCAAGACATGCTAGTTTCATCAAAAGAAACATGAATGGACTGTTCAATTTTTAATGATGATTTATTAAAAACCCTATAGGCTTTGCTTACTTGAGAATATCCTAGAAAAATTTTCTCTTCAGCCTTAGCCTCAAACTTTCTAATGTATCTTTTGTTATTGTTGTGAATATAGCATATACATCCAAATACTTTAAAATAGTTGATTTTAGGTTTCTTCCCTTTAAGTAATTCATAGGGAGTCTTATTCTTCAGTTTATGTATCAGGCTTCTATTCAGGACATAATTTGCAGTGTTTACAGCCTCTGCCCAAAAGGTTAGTGACATGTAAGCATCTGTAAGCAATGTACCTGCAGCTTCAATGAGTGTCCTATTTTTCCTTTCAGCTACCCCATTTTATTGAGGAGTTCTAGGAGCTGAGAAGCAATGTCTGATACCTTCCTTCTCACAGAACTCATGCATAAGAAGAGACTCAAACTCTGTGTCATGATCACTTCTAATCAATGCAATATAAGTAGAGAACTCAATCTGTATGGTCCTGAGAAAATCTATAAGAACCTTGAAGGTATCTGACTTAGATCTCAGAAAGGATACCCAAGTGAACTTGGAGAAGTCATCCATAATAACTAAGGTGTAGGATTTCCCTTCTAGGCTTTGTACAATAATGGATCCAAAGAGATCCATATATAGCAAATACAAAATCCTAGGTGAATCACTTTTATTTACAGATTTAAAACTAGATTTAGTTTGCTTGCCTAATTGACAAGCCCTGTAAAGGCCTTCCTTCTTGTAGGGACCAGAAGGTAGACCTCTAACAAGGTTGTCTTTTGATAACCTAGCAATGTTTTTTAAGTTTACATGTCCTAGCCTTTTATATCATAACTCATTCTGATTACTAGTTATATTAAGTAAACAGATATCAGAATTGGCAGATAAAAAATCAACTAAATATATATTGCTTTGTCTATTCCCAATTAAAACTGTTTGGTTTTCTTTATTAGAGATAATACATGAAGATGAACTAAAATGTACCTGATAACCTTCATCACATAATTGACTTGTGGAGATGAGGTTATGCTTCAGTCCTCTGACATATGTCACTTTCTTGAATGTGACAGCACCAATCTTCACTTCTCCAAAACCTTCTGACTGACCACATTTGGAGTCACCAAAGATGACCTTTGGCCCTAGCTTGGACTTGTCGTTGGTTAGAATGTCCTTACTGCCTGTCATATGTTTGGAGCAACCACTGTCCAAGTACCAGGTCTGATTCACACTTGAACAGCTCTTCACCTGTAATGAAAAACAGTTAAATGTTCTTGACCCAGGTTACCTTGGGTCCTTTGTTTTCCTGGTATGAAAAGCTAAAAATAACAGAATATTCTGGTTGGGATTTATATCATAGAGTGTGATATCTCCTAGGTGGTATGACCCAATCAGTTAGTGGATTAAAAGCTTTTCTGGAATTATTTAAGTTTCTATTATAGTTAAAGTTTTGGTTAAGTCTTTCTGGGTTCGACGAACTTATGTGAGTTTGTCGACCAAAGTCCGACAAATTGGGTTGAGATCGTCGATCTCTGCCCAGAGAATGAACATATCCATTTTTTGTGCCCCATGTTCGTAGACCTCTGCTCGACGAACCATACAGAGTTCGTCGATCACAGTTAGACGAATAATTATAACTATAGTTTGCGTTCAGAGTTCGTCGATCTGGGTTCGACAAACTGGCTACATTTCGTCGATTTAAGTTCGACGAATTCTGCTGAACCTTATTTTTACTTGAGGTTTTCTGACTTTTGGTTTTCTGACCAATTGATTTAGGAACATTTTCTGTTGTTGGTTTATTATTTACTTTTTCTTTTCCTTTAGCAGAGACAAATTTGATGGGGGTAGTTAAAATATTTTTCCTGAGGATGGGGGGCAAACTTGATGAAGCACCCAAGCCTATCTTGCCATTAAGTCTGGCATTAATAGTGCTTGTGATGTCCATCAGCTTGAGGCTTCTTCCATTGAGAGTTTCCTCAAGTTGTTTAGCCTCACAAAGCTCAGTTTTTAGCAGTGTTATTTGTTCATTAGCTAAACACAACTCATCCTTTAACCTATTATTTTAAGAGTTAATATTTTCTAAATTTCTTAGTTTCTCCCTAAGAGTTTTAATCTCTTTTTCAGAGTTAATTAGGTCAATGCACATTGCTTTAAATTCGACTTTAAAAGAATCTGAATTGTAATCAAAAGAAGACAATACCTTGTCAGGTTCAGCATTTGAAGCTTCTTCATTATCTGAGTCCTCTTCTTCTGAATGGATCCTGGAAGCATCAATTGTCATAAGGCAAACCTCCTTGGCTCTTGCCTCTTCCTCATCTTCACTGGAGCTTGAAGTTGTTGATTCTTCTTCAGTCTCACTCCAGGTTTCAGCCACAAAACCCTTCTCATTCTTCTTGTATTTGCTGGAAGAGGGTCTGCAGTTGTGCTGTTTCCTAGTATCTTTCTCTCTTCTCTTATCTTTTTCTGATTCTCTGGACACTCGGAGATGAAGTGCCCAGGCTTCCTGCATCCAAAACACACAATTTCTTTGGTTGGTGTCTTATCATATCTTGGTTTGTCATCCTGCCTTGATGACTTTCTCCTGAAGTCCTTTCTTGCCATCTTATAGAATCTTTTGGCAAACAGACTCATGAGCTCTTTATTTTTTGATGATGTCTCTGTCTCTTCAGCAGCCTTGAAAGCAATGCTATGCTCTTTTCTTGCTGGAGGGGGTGTTCTTTGCTCAGCTGCCTCCCTGGATTTAATCAGCTGTTCATAGGACTTTAGTTTGCCTAATAGAGATTCAGTGGATATCTCATTTAGGCTTCTGGCCTCCTTGATGGGCCGGATCCTTGAATTCCATGAGCTTGGGAAGCACATAAGGATCTTGTCATTTACTTCAGTCAAGGTGATTTCTTTATCTAAAGTCCTTAGCTCACTGATGATGGAGCTAAGCCTATTGTACATCACTTCAACTATTTCTGCTTCAACCTTTTTGAAGTTTTCATATTGTGTGTTGAAGTTTGATCTTCTATCTTTTCTTTCATCTGCTGATCCAGCCACCATTTGGTTTAAGGAATCCCAGATGGCTTTGGTTGAAGTGCATTCAGCAACCTTTTGGAGGATCTCATCTGACATAGTCTGTGTCAGTATGTTCATTGCCTTGACATCAGCAACCTTTGTGAAAGGGAAACTAGATCTGATATACTCTAGAGGGGGGTGAATAGAGTATATGGTGCTTTTAAAACACAAAGAAAAACTTTTGCAAAGCTTTACAACAATTATTGTAATGAGTGTGAGCAGGGAAGCAGAAATAAAACTAATCACAAAACTAAGCTATGCAGAGACTAAGCACAAGAGAATCTAGGCCAGAAACACAAATAAAACAAGCAGAACCAGATGACACAAGGAAATATAGTGGTTCCCCAAACTTGGGTACATCCACTCTTCTACCACCCTAGGTAGGAATCCACTGCAGGATGAGTTGATCAGGTGTCCTGGGCACCAATGAGCTTTTGATAAGGTGCTCAAAAATCAAGGCAGATTTTTTGATCAGGTGTCTTGCCACCAATGAGCTTTTGATAAGGTGCTCAAAAACCAGATTCAAACTTTTGAAGGGAGTTTGAAAAACCCTTTACAGAGTGGGGGTGAGAGAGTGATGGCAGTCTTCTCTTTCTCAAACAACTGAGAAGACTATGTGGATTGGTGTCAAAGCTCCCCCTGAATCCTTGAAATCTTCAGGAAGAAAAGCTTTGCTGAGGGTGATAGGCCTTCAAATGTAGATCTCCAGCAATAGATGATTTCAGCAAGCTGAAATGTTGAGTGTCTGGAATCTTGAAATGGTGTTGGCCTTGAACACTTTGAGAGCTGAAGAGATCTGAAGAAAGCTTGATCTCTTTGATGAGTGTTCTTCAGAATTCTCTTTGACAGAAGTTTTTGAGAGAGTCTCTATATTCTGAGTTGGGTCCTCTTGTTGTCAATCTCTGTATATCATCTGTCTTCATTCAAAAACATTCTGTCTTTTATTCTCTGTGGAAGAATAGAATATCACTCTGTCAAAGATAACCGTTGGTCTGCATTGATTACAGCCTTAATTGCATAATTTCTTCTGAAGGAAAGTCCACTGAATTATTCCTTGAAAGTTCCCTTGAGACTTGGTCCAGAAATAAAAGAAAACAGCTAGCAAATCTTCTGAATTAATTGCATAATAACTCTTGTCTGATTTGAATTTGAATTCTGGAAGATTATCTGAAATCGTCGAACTGAGCTCTGCTACCGTCGAGCTGAGCTCAGCGAACTGGAAAATTCAAGCAACAAAATCATCGTCGATCTGAGCTCAAAGATCGTCGAACTGACCTCAGAGATAAAGATCCAATAGCAGAGTCAAGATCGTCGAACTGAGCTCACCGATCGTCGAATGGAGTTCGACGATATTATGAAGTTGAGCTCAGCGATCGTCGAGTGGAGCTCGACGATCTGCCGAAGTTGAGCTCGACGATCGTCGATCTGAGTTCGACGAATCGTCGTGCTGAGCTCGACGATCAGACTTGGTCTCCAGTCAGAAAAACTTGGTCTTCAGTCAGAAAAACTTGGTCTTCAGGGCAGCTTCCAATCCTAGACTTCTAACCCTTAGACTCAATTCTAATTGACCTATTAAGCTATACAGAAGGTCAAGCACAGATTCCTAGAGACATAGTGATCCTGACCCAAATTAGTAATAGGGTGTTCCAACAATCTCCCCCTATTTGGGTTAGGATTACTATTTACAGATTTTGGAAAAATTCAAATAACAACATATAATCAGAAAAGCATAAAAACAACATACAAACATTGCAGAAACATCACAGATATATATATATATATATGGCATCCAGATAGCAATTCAGAAGATCCAAAGATTGTCACCTTACAGAATTACTTCTTCTCTTTGCCTTTAACCATCTTGATTTCTCTGTTAGGGTTCAGGGCTTCTTGTTTGGATCTGGTGTCATCAGCTGCACCCAAATAAATTTGCTTAGCAGCCCTGGGAACCACAGCAGCAGGATGCAATTCCATATATCTTTCTGCATCAAAAAATTTGCTGGAGGCATATCTTTCTAGCTCTTTTTGTCTTTGTTCTGACATAGTAGAAATATTTGAAGTGTCTAGCCCTTGTTCTTTGGCTTTCTTTATCTGGTCTAATGCAGCCAACTTCTTCATTCTAGCAGTCCAAGCAACAGGATTCTTTTCAGGGTCCTCAAATGGTACAGGTGGTTCATACCTGTTGGAAGAATTATCTTGAGGAGGCCTAGCAGACACTGTCTCTTTGAGCTTGTAGGGGAAAGGACCTGATGATGTATCAGAAGAAACATGTCCTCCCCTGGAGTAAGGGTGCTGCCTGGAATGCCCTTTAGAATATACCTGAATATCTCTTTTATTTCCCCTGTATCCTCCTCTTCTGGAATAAGAACCCCTAGGCTGGCTTTCCCTTTGATATGATCTGGCATGGGGTTGATAGGGAGCCTGGCTTCTAGATGGGGCCTGACTTGCAGAGCTGCCACCTGCACCTGTATCAGGTGGAGGTGGTGGAGGAGGATGAGGGTGCTTGAACTGGGAGGAGCCCTTCTCATACTTTCTTTTCTTCTTCATGGCTTTCAGCTGATTTTTAGAATACTGCATCCAATGTTCTGTAATTTGGCAGTTATGCAGAATATAATAAGGTATATCATTATTATCTTTTACTTTTGCAGGAGGAACTCTTTTCATAGCTTTGCTTCTAGCCTTCCTCTTCCTGGCAATAGTGGCAGCAGAGTCATCAGAGTCTGTCTTGAACTCATCAGAGTCAGAACTGTGGTCATCATATATAGCATCAATCTTCTTCATCAAATCTTCTTTCAGTTGAACAGCAGCAGATGAGGCAGAAGCAGAAGGAGCAACAGAAACAGATACAGCAGCAGATATAACAACAGATTCAGCAGCAGATGTAGAAGGAGAAGCAGAAACAACTTCAGCAACAACAGGAGTGATGGCAGCAGCAACTTCAGAAACATCAACAGAATCTGCAGCAGGCTCAACATCAATGGCCTCTGTCATCAGAAATTCCTTGGAAATGGGCTCATTAGAAACAAAAGGGATTTCAGCAGCAGTAGGAACATTTTCTTCAGCAGCAGCAAAGATAGTTTCAGAAGCAGATTCAGTCTTTTCTTCAACAGCAGCAGCAGCAGTCACTGAGTGTATGAAAGAAGAAATAATACTGGGGTCACAGCCAGAGAGAGGCACCAGTGCCTTGGACAAATCCTCTGGGGGATGGACAGCATGAACTTCTGGCAGACAGCTGTAGAATGCAGTATCAAAGGCAGAAAGCAAAGACCTTAGGTCTATTGCCAAAACTGGAGTAGCAGCAACAGGAGTAGCAGATACAAAATCAACAGCAGCAGCAGCAGTATCATGAACAGCAGGAGCAGAAGCAGCAGCAACAGCAGCATGAAGGCTGGCTTCATATGGCATCTCCCCCTGCCTGGATGCAGATGCATCTGTATCAAGGCACACTGCTGGAGGTGCTGCCTGAGGAAGGAGGGAGGAAAGCCTGGCAGAGAGAGCTGCCACTGACTGTTGTAGAGGAGCTAAGGAGGCCTCCATGAGAAGAGAGAGCCTGGGGGCAAGTAGCTCATACAACTTGTCACCTAAGGCTGGCAGGTCTACATGCTCAATAGCAGGAGCAGAGGTAGATGGTATAGGGATGGCTGAGGAAGCTGGAAGGGAAGGGCTGGATGGTGGAGGGATGGATGGCTGAGGAGTGGGGATGGTGGAGATGGAGGACAGGGGAATGGATATGGATGGAGTGAATGTGGGCTGGTCAATGATGTGGAGGAGGAGATCTTAGAATGAGGTTGAGGAGGAGGGTAATTTTGGAGGAGAAGAGGGGGAATCATCCATGTAGGATTCATCCAGAAGGGTGAATGATGGTATGGATGGAGATGAAGTGACATCTGGTGGTGGATAGGAGAACAATGGGTGGAATTGGTCTACTGGTGGTGAGGAAATGGTTGCTGGAGATGGGATTGATGTTGGGGAAGGGCTAGAGATGGTAATGGGGGATGGAACTGGAATGGTGGATGGAAGTGGTAAGGTTGGAATTGGAGGAGGAGAAGAGGCAGTAACAGCAGCAGCCAGGTCTTCTGCAGGAGCAGAGACCTGTGGGGGAGTGACTCTTTGAGTCCTGGTGCCTGAAGGAGCACTAGAAGAGGGCCTGCTGGGCTTGCTAATTTGCCTGTCCCACTTGTCAAATAGGGCACAGGTAAGTCTCTTGGAGGCATTGATGTGCACTCCAGAGGAGACCAGCAGAGCAGGGCACCTTGCCTGAAGGAAAACTACAAGAATTCTTCCAAAATTTACAAAGGTTTTGTTAATCTTTTTCTTTATTAGGTCAAAGAAGACCTCTCCCCAGTTCAAGCTTTTCTTATCTACCAGAGCTCCCATGAGGCAGAGCTGATGTCTGGAGATGGTATCATGTGCAGAATGCTTTGCCAACAGCACCTTTCCTACAACATCTGCTAGGAACCTGTACTCAACAGACAAGTTCCTTTTGAATAACTTGCTAGGGTTTCCCTCTGGATGACCCATCCTGGCAAGAATATCAGAAAATTCCTCCCCAGATAGTTCAGCAGTATCATCTCCATTTCTCAAACCAAAAACCTCTGTTAAGACTGTGGGGGTCAGAGGTACCTGTGTTCCAGCAATGGATCCAACTATGGTGTTGTTGTCAAGGTTGTGAGCAGTATAGACCCATTCCTTTATTTCATCTGAAGCAAGCTTGATTCTAGTGGTCATGAGGGCAGACAAGTTCTGATCCTTGAATAAACTCAAAATGTCCTGGAAGATTTGATCAGTAGTGTTGAATGAGTCCAGATCAATGTCGAATCCGGCATCGAACTTCATGGCGGCTAGAACAGCAACTGATACGGTTATTGTACCTGCAAAACTTAACAAACAAAACGAACAAGCGTAGAATTGTTTGGAGGGAAGAAAGTTCTTGCAGAGAAATTGAAAGCGCAAGAGAGAACGACGGCGAAAAATGAGTTTTATATTAGGGTTCGACGCAGAAATGGAAAGATCGTTGAACTCAGTTCGACGATCGAGGCTTCTTAAAGGAATCTGAAGAGACTCCAACATCGTCGATCTCCGTTCGACGATCTGGAAAGGCGTCGAGCTCCGTTCGACGATCGTTCAGTGAACATAATCGTCGAGCGTCGTTCGACGATCGTTGACCGGAAGAGATAGTCCATACTATCTGAGAGGCGCTGAACTCAGTTCGACGATTCTGGAAATCGTCGATCTCCGTTCGACGATCTTTGGGGAAATCATCGAGCGCAGTTCAGAGATCAGAAAATTCTAGACACTAAGAAAAATCAGAATTTTGCCCAGTCTTGGTCAATTTTTAGCTTTCAAAATCTTGGAGATTATTTAAGACTTCCTCCATCTAACATTCCTAACTGATTTAGGAAGAAGGTGTGTTTCTTTTCATCCAAAGGCTTGGTGAAAATATCTCCCCTTTGTAAATCAGTTGGGATATATTGTAATTCAATTTTATTCTTCTCAACATTGTCTCTTAAGAAGTGATGCCTAATCTCTATGTGTTTTGTCCTACTATGGAGGACTGGATTTTGAGCTATGGAAATAGCACTTGTATTGTCACAAAAGATTTTTGACTTCTCTAAGTTGTAACCATAGTCTAGGAGTTGGTTTTGAATCCACAGTATTTGTGAACAACAACTGCCTGCAGCCATATATTCAGCTTCAGCAGTTGAAGTTGACACTGATGTTTGTTTCTTGCAAAACCAAGAGACAAGTCTATCACCAAGGAACTGACAAGTTCCACTGGTGCTTTTCCTGTCAATTCTGCATCCAGCATAATCAGCATCAGAGAATCCAGTTAACTCAAATGCTGAATCTTTTGGATACCAGAGACCTAGATTTGGACAACTTTTAACATACCTGAGAATCCTTTTTACTAATGTTAGGTGTGACTCTCTAGGGCTTACTTGGAACCTAGCACATATACATGTAGCAAACATTATATCTGGTCTACTAGCTGTAAGATACAGTAAAGAGCCAATCATTGCTCTATATGTTGTCTGATCAATAGGTTTCCCATGTTCATCAGCATCCAATACAGCATTGGTAGGCATGGGTGTTTTCATACAAGATGCCTTAGACATACCAAATTTCTTAACCAGTTCATTAGCATATTTGGTTTGAGAAATAAAGATGCCTTCAGCATGTTGTTTGACTTGCAATCCTAGGAAGAAGGATAGCTCACCCATGCTACTCATCTCAAATTTAGAATGCATCAGGTTAGAAAACCTTCTGCACAATTTTGAGTCAGTAGAACCAAAAATGATATCGTCTACATAAATTTGCACTAGTAGGGTATGGGACTTATGGGTTCTAATAAAAAGAGTTTGGTCTACTCTACCCCTTATAAAACTATTTTCCAAGAGAAAGCATGCTAAGGTCTCATACCATGCTCTAGGAGCTTGCTTGAGACCATATAATGCTTTATTTAGTGTAAAAACATAATCAGGATAAGTTGGAGAGATAAAACCTGGAGGTTGTCTGACATAGACTTCCTCTTTGATGTCTCCATTTAAGAAGGCACTCTTGACATCCATCTGATAGACCTTGAAGCCTTTGTGAGCTGCATAAGCTAGAAATATCCTGATGGCTTCCAATCTTGCAACAGGTGCAAAAGTCTGCTTGTAGTCAATTCCTTCTTCTTGAGAGTATCCCTGAGCAACTAGCCTTGCCTTGTTCCTTATTATTACTCCTTGATCATCCAGTTTATTTCTGAATACCCATTTTGTTCCAACAATGGAATGATCTTTTGGCTTTGGCACTAGTTCCCATACTTTGTTCCTCTCAAATTGATGCAACTCCTCTTGCATTGCAATGATCCAGTGTGGATCTTGCTCTGCATCTTGAATGGAAGGAGGTTCAATTTGAGAAAGGAAGCAGGTGTGCAACAGGTTTTGGTTGACCTGATTTCTGGTTTGCACACCAGCTGAGAGTTCTCCAATTATTTGGGTAATTGGATGGTCTCTTGATGTTACTAAATCAACAGGGGGTGTTGATTGTTCACCAACCTGTGTTGTTGTTTCCTCTTGTGGTACAACAACTGGCTCTTCAAGTGGAGCTTCAATGTGTTGAGCATTGCTTTCATCTTCACTGCTTTCTTCTTCTTGAGCAACCTGTAGCTTGTTCATATCTTCAACTAGAGAGTGTTCCGGCAAAGGTTCTATGGTAGAAGAAATCTTCTCCTTGAAAGACATGTTAGTTTCATCAAAAGAAATATGAACAGATTCCTCAATTTTCAAAGATGATTTATTAAAGACCTATAGGCCTTGCTGATCATGGAGTATCCCAGAAACACTCCTTCATCAGCTTTGGCTTGAAATTTTGCTAAGTATTTCTTGTCATTATTGTGAATATAGCAAATGCAGCCAAAAATTCTGAAATAGTCAACTTTAGGTTTCTTCCCTTTGAGTAATTCATAAGGAGTCTTTCCCTTTAGTTTATGTATCAGACTTCTGTTCAGCACATAGTTGGAGGTGTTCACTGCCTCTGCCCAAAAGGATAGAGGTAGATGAGCATCTGACAACAATGTAGTGGCAGATTCAATAAGGGTTCTATTTTTCATTTCAGCTACCCCATTTTGTTGAGGAGTTCTAGGAGCTGAGAAAGTATGCCTGATCCCTTCACTCTGACAGAACTCTTGCATAAGAAGAGAATCAAACTCTGTCCCATGATCACTTCTGATCAGGGCAATGTGAGTATTGAACTCAATCTGTATACATTTGAGAAACTCTGTCAGACACTTAAAGTTATCAGACTTCTTCCTTAGAAAGAACACCCAAGTGAATCTAGAGAAGTCATCTACAATTACTAAAGTGTAGGATTTCCCTCCTAGGCTTTGTACTGTGATGGGTCCAAATAGATCCATGTGTAACAGATACAATATCCTAGGTGAATCACTCTTATTAAGTGACTTAAAACTGTTTTTAGTTTGCTTGCCTAATTGACAAGCCTTGCAGAGTCCTTCCTTCTTGTAGGGGCCAGAAGGTAGTCCTCTAACAAGGTTGTCCTTGGATAGCCTAGCAATAGTTCTAAGGTTTAGGTGTCCTAGTCTCTTATGTCATAAAACATTTGGTCTACAGACTGAATTAAACAGGCAAATATCTATATCAGTTGAAAGAAAATCTACTAAGTAGATGTTACCTTTACTTTTAACTGTCAACACAGTTGTGTTGTCCTCTGACTTGATTTTGCATAAGGTCTTGTTGAAGGTCACCTGGTAGCCTTCATCACACAGCTGACTGATGCTGATCAGGTTGTGCTTCAGTCCTTCCACATATGCTACCTTCTTGAAGGTTACAGAACCAATCTGGACTGCACCATATCCTTTAGTTTGTCCAAAGTTGGAATCACCAAAGATAACTTTGGGTCCAAGCTTGGCTCTAAAGGAATTGAGGTTGTCCTTGTTCCCTGTCATGTGCTTAGAGCACCCACTATCCAAGTACCATTGCTGGTTAGATGTTGGATAGGTCTTCACCTGCACATAAAGCAATTCATTTGTTTTTGACCCAGTTTACCTTGGGCCTAGGTTGATAGCCTTTAAATTCAGAAATGAAAGACATCCCTGGTTGACTCTTATATCCTTCAGGATGATATCTCCTTGGAGGTAAGATCCATTCAGTATAAGGGTTAAAGGTTTGGGATGAAGAACCCTCAGGATTCAATTTTGATTTGCCTTTGAAAAATTTTCCAGAGCTCTGACCTCTGTTCGACGATCTTGGAGCTGAGTTCGACGATCTTGGGTCAGATCGTCGAGCTCCGTTCGACGGTCGACTATGGGTGAGGTCAGGTATATGCGATCGTCGAGCTGCGTTCGACGACTTTGGCTGAGATCGTCGATCAGCGTTCGACGATTTTCCCTGAGATCGTCGAGCTGCGTTCGGCGATCGTCGATCTTCATTCGGCGATCGTCGAGCTTCGTTCGACGATTTCTGCTGGGACTTAAATTTCTGAGGCAGATCAGAATTTTTCCTAGCAACCTCTATAACTCCCTTTCCCTTGCTAGAAATAAACTTGATGGGAGTTGTTAGGACTATAGGTTGGCTGGATGAAGCACCCAAGCCCAGTGTACTGTTAAGTCTAGAGTTCACTGTGCTTGTGATGTCCATCAGCTTGATGCTTCTCCCATTAAGGGATTCTTCAAGCTTCTTGGCCTCAGAGAGCTCACTTTTCAGTGTAGCTATCTGTTCCCTACAGTTCTCCAACTCCTGAGAGAGTTTGAGGTTTTCTGACTTTAAACCATTGTGTTCAGATAATTGATTTCTGAGAGAGATAATCTCTTTCTCAGACTTTAGCAGGTCTAAACACAGTGTTTTAAATTCAGATTTAAAATCTTCTGAACTAAAATCAAAAGAACTAATTACCTGATCTTCTTCAGGTTGAATTTCTGAGTCTGACTCTGACTCTTCTTCCTCTGAGTTGTGTTGTGAGGCATTAATTGTCATCATGCAGAATTCCTTTTCTTCTGCATCATCCTCATCATCACTAGAGCTGGATGAGGCTTCTGATTCCTCTTCTGTCTCACTCCAGGATTCAGCAACAAACTCTTTCCTTGTATGCTTATTTTTGCTGGAAGAAGGTTTGTTATTGCCATTCCTTTTGGGGTCCTTCTCCTTTCTTCTTTCTTTTCTGTCCCTTCTGTCCTTGTTCTTGTTCTCTGGACAGTCAGGAACTATATGCCCTGGTTTCCTACAACCAAAGCAGATAATGTCTTTGTTATTGTCAATGGACTTGTCATACCTTGGCTTATCCTGCTCCTTGTATGATCTTCTTCTGAAGTCCTTTCTGGCCATCTTATAGAATCTTTTGGCCAACAAGCTGAGAAGTTCATCATTGCCTGTAGCTTTATCTTCAGGCAGATCCTCAGTTGCCTTGAATGCTATATTCTTCTCCTTTCTTGTGGCTGGTGAAGCAGCCTTCTGTTCTTCCTCTCTGTTCTTGATGAGCAGCTCATAAGACTTGAGCTTACCCAACAAGGCTTCAGTGGTGATCTCATTTAGACTTCTGGCATCTTTGATTGGCCAGATTCTTGAATCCCAAGTGCTGGGGAAGCACATTAGGATCTTGTCATTAAGTTCTGTCAGAGAGATCTCTTTGTCTAATGTCTTTAGTTCACTGACAATTAGACTCAGTCTGTTATACATGTCTCCCACTGACTCATTCTCTCCCTTCTTGAAGTTCTCATATTGGGAGATGAGATGGGATCTTCTGTCCTTTCTCTCATCAGCTGAGCCTGAGACAATTTCTGAGAGCTTGTCCCAAATCTCCTTGGCTGAGTTGCATTCAGCTACCTTTTGAAAAATGTCATCTGACATTGTCTGGGCTAGAATGTTCATAGCCTTGGCATCAGCTACTTTCCATTTTTTGATGTCAGCATCTGTTCCTGATGGAGGTGGAACATCATTTGTACTTGTGCTTTCTGGGGGTCTTGGACACACTATCAAAACAGAATTAAATATATCTTCATCAATAGAATTCATGTAGAGTCTAATCCTTGCTTTCCAAAGTGCAAACTTTGACAGATTGCACACTGGAGGTCTGGTGCTAGCATAATCCTTGTTTTGGGCCATGATTTGTGCAAACAAAATCTAATAATGGAATACAAAAGAAAAGCAGATCTAGTGTAGGATCTTGGGGTTCAGGTGTTAGCCTGTACAACCAATCAGGTATGGTATGTTTAACCAACCTGGCTCTGATACCAATTGAAAGGGAAACTAGATCTGATATACTCTAGAGGGGGGTGAATAGAGTATATGGTGCTTTTAAAACACAAAGAAAAACTTTTGCAAAGCTTTACAACAATTGTTGTAATGAGTGTGAGCAGGGAAGCAGAAATAAAACTAATCACAAAACTAAGTTATGCAGAGACTAAGCACAAGAGAATCTAGGCCAGAAACACAAAGAAAACAAGCAGAACCAGATGACACAAGGAAATATAGTGGTTCCCCAAACTTGGGTACATCCACTCTTCTACCACCCTAGGTAGGAATCCACTGCAGGATGAGTTGATCAGGTGTCCTGGGCACCAATGAGCTTTTGATAAGGTGCTCAAAATCCAAGGCAGATTTTTTGATCAGGTGTCTTGCCACCAATGAGCTTTTGACAAGGTGCTCAAAAACCAGATTCAAACTTTTGAAGGGAGTTTGAAAAATCCTTTACAGAGTGGGGGTGAGAGAGTGATGGCAGTCTTCTCTTTCTTAAACAACTGAGAAGACTATGTGGATTGGTGTCAAAGCTCCCCCTGAATCGTTGAAATCTTCAGGAAGAAAAGCTTTGCTGAGCGTGATAGGCCTTCAAATGTAGATCTCCAGCAATAGATGATTTCAGCAAGCTGAAATGTTGAGTGTCTGGAGTCTTGAAATGGTGTTGGCCTTGAACACTTTGAGAGCTGAAGAGATCTGAAGAAAGCTTGATCTCTTTGATGAGTGTTCTTCAGAATTCTCTTTGACAGAAGTTTTTGAGAGAGTCTCTGTATTCTGAGTTGGGTCCTCTTCTTGTCAATCTCTGTATATCATCTGTCTTCATTCAAAAACATTCTGTCTTTTATTCTCTGTGCCAGAATAGAATATCACTCTGTCAAAGATAACCGTTGGTCTGCATTGATTACAGCCTTAATTGCATAATTTCTTCTGAAGGAAAGTCCACTGAATTATTCCTTGAAAGTACCCTTGAGACTTGGTCCAGAAATAAATGAAAACGGCTAGCAAATCTTCTGAATTAATTGCATAATAACTCTTGTCTGATTTGAATTTGAATTCTGGAAGATTATCTGAAATCGTTGAACTGAGCTCTGCTATCGTCGAGCTGAGCTCAGCGAACTGGAAAATTCAAGCAACAAAATCATCGTCGATCTGAGCTCAAAGATCGTCGAACTGACCTCAGAGATAAAGATCCAATAGCAGAGTCAAGATCGTCGAACTGAGCTCACCGATCGTCGAATGGAGTTCGATGATATTATGAAGTTGAGCTCAGCGATCGTCGAGTGGAGCTCGACGATCTGCCGAAGTTGAGCTCGACGATCGTCGATCTGAGTTCGACGAATCGTCGTGCTGAGCTCGACGATCAGACTTGGTCTCCAGTCAGAAAAACTTGGTCTTCAGTCAGAAAAACTTGGTCTTCAGGGCAGCTTCCAATCCTAGACTTCTAACCCTTAGACTCAATTCTAATTGACCTATTAAGCTATACAGAAGGTCAAGCACAGATTCCTAGAGACATAGTGATCCTGACCCAAATTAGTAATAGGGTGTTCCAACACTTTGCTTTCTTTTGGGCCTCAGTCCACTCAGGTGGTGGAACTGCAGTTGTGTTTGAAGATGTTGCTATAGAGGTAAATGGCTGTGGGGGACCTGTCAAAATGGAATTGTAGATATCTTCATCAATAGAGTTCATATATAATTTAATTCTTGCCTTCCAAATGGCAGACCTATTTAGGTTGCAAACTGGAGGTCTGGTGCTTGCATAGTCCTTGTTATGTGTCATAACTGTGTATATAAATCTAAATGGAAATAAAAATAAAATTTAGATCTAACAAAGGATCTTTGGTTCAAGGATTAGCTTGTACAACTAATGGAACCTGCTCTGATACCAATTAAAAGTGAGCTGTTAGATCAGGAATACTCTAGAGGGGGGGATGAATAGAGTATTCAGGGTTTATAAAATTTTCTTCTAATTTAATCTAGTGTAGAAACAAAATTAACTAGATATAAACTACAGTACTAATAATCACAGCCACAGCAAGAACACAAAAGAAATGTGCATCCAGACAACACAAGAATTTATAGTGGTTCCCCTAAACTTGGGTACATCCACTCTTCTACCACCCTGGTAGGAATCCACTCAGATTTTTGATCAAGTGCCTGACACCAATGAGCTTTTGATCAGGTGCTCAAAAACCAAATCTCAAGTCTTTTGGTCAGGTGACTTGTAACCAAGAATCACTTTTGAAGGGAGATGACAACCCTTTATACAGAGAGGGGTGAGAGGTGATGGTGTCTTCTTTGTCAACAATCAGAGAGAAGATAAGTGGATATGATATTTGCAAGTAGCTCCCCCTAAGATGTAGAATAGTTTAGGGAAATCTGGAGCTTTGTTGCAGGGTGATAGGCCTTCAGTCTTTAAGCCTTTATCAGAGAAATCTGCAGGAACTTCTTGACAGATGGAGTAGTTGTTGTCCTTTGAAGTTTCCTGGTGTGATGAAGAAAGAAGACTCCTGATTTAGATTGATTGTTCTTATTCTTCAATAGCTAATCTGCCTCTGGCCTAGGACTTCTTTTTTGTACCAGAAAGCTGTGAAAGACTGATGGAGCAAAGAAAACCTTGAAGAAAGACTGACTGTAATTCTCTATATGTTTTGTGTGTGTCTGTATCTGTTTTTTTGTTTTTTTGTCTATCTGTGTTTCTTGTGTATCTGTCTTTCGAAATTTGAATTCCTCTGCTGCAATCAATGCTGACGGCCTAGAGAATAAACTGCATTGATTTATTTCCCCAACTGTCCCTTGGAAAAATGGAAAGCAATAATTCTGATGAAAGTCGTGATCAATGTACCGTCCAATGGTAATATTCAGAGAATATTTTATCATTAATCATTCAGAAATTATTGTCATAGAATGAGGACAGAGGAAAGATATACTAAGTCTGGAATCGTCGAACAGATGACAGAAATCGTCGAGCTGAGTCCACAGTTCGTCGAGCTGAGTTGTTGTGTTCGTCGATCAGATAACTTCTATTTGTCGAGTTGAGTTCCAAGATCATCGGTCTGATAACAGAACTGCATGTTTCAGAAACTTTGCCTTTTCTGTGTCTGAAGTTCATCGAGCTGATAAATGGCTTCGTCGATTGGAGTTGATTTTGGACTTAGAATATTCACAGATGCTTCTGAAATGAAAGAGTTGAAGTATCTAGAAATTGTCAGGCAGAGAACCAAGTTCGTCAACCTGAGTCTAGAGAACATAGTCTTGGACAGAATGCAGATGGTATACCAAAGATCGTCGACCAAAGAATAGAATTCGTCGAGCTGAGAACTAAGTTCGTCGACCAAAGTCTGATTCTAAGGACTTAGAATATCTTGGTGTTTTCTGAACTTGAAGTATTGTTGTAGTGTCCAAGTTTTCGTCGACCAAAGAATAGAGTTCGTCGAGCTCGGCTTAGAGAATTTTCTCTGAGATCATCGAGCTGAGCACAACAATCGTCGACCTGAGTTTGACGAACGTCGAACTCATTTTACAGTCTTTGAATTCTTCTAAGTCTTTGAGTCACTGGCAGTCTGATGATGGTTGGTCCATGTGATGTTGCTACTGAGCACTTGGCCTAGACTCTGGGACACAACTATGACCCTGGCTATACATGTTGGGTCAAATGATCCTAACTTAGTGACTTAGTGAACCTAGCCCAAATCAAACAAGAGATCCAACAAAATGTATAGATCCAGTGACGAAGAAGTTCGTGGTTTCGAGAGATGTGGTCTTCGACGAGCTGACGTCATATGGAGGTGGCTCCTCTATGGAGCTGCAGGAGAGCAGGTCAGATGCCGAGCAGGGGGAGGCTGCTAAGGATCTTCTGGTGGAGCTGCCTGTATCACCAGGAGCTCTAGGTGTTTCTATCTCCGGGGCGAAGGTTTCTGGTTCAAGAAGCAGGGGGAGCGTTGCTCCAAGTTTGCCTGGGAACGCAGCTAATTCAGAAGAAGCAATTGAGGTGGTTAGCAAGGGTCAGACCCTTTGGAGATCGAAGAGGACCATCAAACCACCTGCTCATTATAGCAAATGAAAAGCGGTGAGTTTGGTCTCTTATTTATTTGCAGGCCCTCTGGATGAGCGAGAACCCTCTAGATTTGAAGACGATACTGGGGTCAAGGAGTGGGAAGATCTCATGGATGAGAAGATGAGTGCCCTCAGAAAGAGTGAGACTTGGGACCTTGTGCCCAAGGTCGATGTCATTACTCCTGTGACATGCACGTGGGTCTACAAGATAAATAAGAAGGTGGGTGGGAGCATCGAGCGGTACAAGGCTCGCCTTATAGCTTGAGGTTTTTCTCAGCAAGATGGAGAAGACTTTGAAGAGACGTTCAGTCCTGTGGCAAAGATGACTCAGTTCAGGTGGTGATGGCTTTGGCGGCTTGAAAGGGCTGGAAGATGTGACAGCTAGACGTAAAGAATGTCTTTCTTCACGGGGAGATCGATAAAGACATGTTCATGGTTCAGCCGCCTGGATACGTGTCTGAAGATCATACAGGATACGTCTACAAACTCTGGAAGGCTCTTTATGGTTTAAAGTAGGCTCTGAGAGCATAGAATGGGAAGATCGCAGAGTTTCTCCCGTTCTGTGGATATTCTGCCTTGGATTCATACTCGAGCATGTTCATCAAGAAATGGTGCTTCATGTCTTAGTGCTACTATACGTGGATGACATGATCGTCACGGGAAACTCCGAGGAGGAGGTGGCTAAGCTCAGGGCAGAGCTAGCCATTCGGTTTGAGATGAAGGACTTTTGTGAGCTCCACCATTTTCTTGGACTCGAGGTGGAGAGGAAAGAGAGAGGCATACTTGTTTCCCAAAAGGGCTATGCAGATCGGATCGTTCAGTGATTCAGCATGCGGGAAGGGAAGAGTTGCTCTACTCCTCTTGAGGTTAGCATCAAGCTTCGACGAGATGAGTGGAGGATACTTCCAGATACTTTTGTGTTCCGTGCTCTGGTGGGGAGCCTTATCTATTTGATGATTACGAGGCCAGACATTGCATATAATGTAGCCTGATTAAGTCGGTATATGGCGGAACCTCGGAAGCCTCATCTGATGGCGGCAAGGAGCATTCTGAAGTATGTGAAGTCCACTTCTGACATGGGTCTCCTTTATGGGAGAGACAAGGGCTTCAACTTGCACGGTTATACGAATGCTGATTATGGGGGAGATTAAGACAGCCGGAAGTCAACATCCGGTTATGTCTTCACATGTGGATCATCAAAGATTAATTGGTGGAATAAGAAGCAAGATTCGGTGTTTGTCTCTACTACGAAAGAGAAGTACATGGATTCGGCCTTGCCAGCTCGGGAAGCCATCTAGCTTAGGAGGATAGTAGAGGACATCCATGAAGAAGTGCGTGGTCCTACTCTGTTATGCGGTGATAATGAGAGTGCCCTGAAACTGGTTAATAATCCAGTTTGTCACGCATAGACCAAACACATTGAGATTGAGCACCATTTCATTCGGGAGAAGGTGTTGGAGGGGTCTCTAGTGGTTGGACATGTGCGGAGCGAGGAAAACATCGCAGACATTTTCATGAAGCCCCTGTCGAAGAGACTGTTTACTGAAAGAAATTGTACCTAATCACCTAGAGGGGGGTGAATAGGTGACTATAATCTTTTTAAACTTTTAGGCAGAATCACAGAATTACAAACAATTCTTCACAGCAATATAGCACAGCAATCACAGAATAAAGCACACACAGAGTACACAGTTTTATAGTGGTTCCCCAAGGTCTGGGTACATCCACTTTCCCCCTTCGCCTATCTAGTAGTGTAGTAGATTCGGCCAAACTCCTCCACTATTCCTATCTTCCTTGCAGCCTGCAAATTCTGCATTTGAATAACCTGTCAGTTCAAAGTCTCCATTCCTAGGGTACCAAAGGCCTAGATAAGGAGTGCCCTTAAGATATCTCAGTATTCTTTTGACTGCTGTCAAATGAGATTATTTAGGGCAAGCTTGGTACCTAGCACAGACACATGTAGCATACATGATATCTGGTCTACTTGCAGTCAAATACAATAGGGAGCCAACTATCCCTCTATACAAAGTCTCATCTACAGGTTTCCCTGCATCATCTTTGCTAAGAGACATACTTGACCCCATAGGAGTTTTCATGGTACTGGATGATTCCATACCATACTTCCTTATCAATTTTAGGGTGAACTTTCACTGACATATGGATAAACCATCCTCAGTCTGTCTAACTTGAAGACCCAAGAAGAACTTTAGTTCCCCCATACTGCTCATTTCAAATTGTCCTTGCATAAGTTTTGCAAACTTTCTGCAAAGACCACTTTCAGTAGACCCAAATATAATGTCATCTACATATATTTGGACTAGAATGATCTTGCCTCTGGATTCCCTAAGGAATAGAGTCTTGTCTATTTTCCCCTTGTGAATTTATTCTCAATGAGGAAACTAGACAGGGTTTCATACCAAGCCCTAGGGGCTTGTTTTAACTCATACAAAGCCTTCCTAAGTCTATAAACATAATTAGGTTTGGTAGAATCAACAAAACCTGATGGCTGTTCCACATAGACTTCTTCTTTCAGATTTCCATTCAGAAAAGCTGACTTAACATCCATTTGGTATACTTTAAACCCTTGATAGGTTGCATAGGCCAAGAACATCCTTATAGCTTCCAGTCTGGCTACTGGAGCAAAGGTTTGATCAAAGTCAATATCTTCTTCCTGCCTATATCCCTTAGCAACTAGTCTAGCTTTGTTCTTTATAATCACTCCATGTTCATCCATCTTGTTCCTAAAGATCCACTTAGTTCCAATTATGTTGTGGTCTTTTGGTTTAGGAACAAGCTCCCAGACTTTGCATCTTTTGAACTGGTTCAGCTCCTCTTGCATTTCCTCAATCCAATGAGGGTCTAGGATGGCTTCTTCAAATTTCTTTGGCTCTACTTGGGATAGAAAACTGGAGTAGAGTACTGAACTTAGATTTCCGCTCGTTGTTTGTACCCCTTGACTTAGATCACCAATAATTTGATTGGCTGGATGATCTTTTAGGTGTCTATTTGCTGGAGGTAGCCTGTCTTCAGGTTGTACTCCTTCAGTTTCTTCAACTTGCTGCACTCCTTGGTCTTCTTCTGCATCAGGTGTATCTAGTACTCCCCCTGGACAACAGCCACTATCATCTACTTGCTGTCTTGCAGTAGAACCTTCTTCAATAGTAAGCTTGTCCATCTTCTCAGTCACACCTGTGGAGCTGCAAATACTTCTAGACAATTCATTGTTAATGAGTCTAGCTTCATCAAATACTACATGTACTGACTCTTCTACAACTTGAGTAGTCAAGTTGTAGACCCTATAAGCCTTACTGTTGTTGTCGTACCCAACAAAGATCCCCTCTTGGGATTTGGCAGCAAACTTGGTTAAGTAAGACTTACCATTGTTAAGTATATAGCATTTACAACCAAAGATCCTGAAATAGGATAGATTTGGTTTTATGCCCTTCACAATCTCATATGGGGTCTTATTGTGACTTTTGGTGATAGTAGCCATATTAATTACATGGCATGCAGTGTTTACTGCCTCAGCCTAGAAATATTCTGGGAGAGATGTGTCACTTAATAGGGTTCTACCAGCCTCAATCAAGGTTCTATTTTTACTTTCAGCAATGACATTTTGCTAAGGTGTTCTTGGTGAAGAAAATTCCTGAAATATCCCAAATTCTTCACATAGCTTTGTCATACTGTCAGACTGGAATTCAGTACCATGGTCACTTCTTATTTTGACCACTATACTGTCTAACTCATTCTGAATTTGTTTGACAAAACTATAAAAGATACTAGAAGTTTTAGATTTCTGTCTAAGGAAGAACACCCAGGAAAACCTTGAGTAGTCATCTACAACTACAAATGTGTAGACCTTCCTACCTAGGCTGTGAACTGGCATAGGACCAAAAAGATCCATATGCAAGAGGTATAGGCACCTCACAGCATCTTTGTTCTCAATGCTATTAAAGGTGGATATAGTCTCCTTGCCCTTTTAACAAGCTGAGCATATCTCATCTTTAATACACTTAACCTGAGGACCATTCATCACTAACTCTTTGCTAAAGAGTTGGCCAATTATCTTATAGTTAAGATGGGCTAGCCTCTTGTGCCATTTGACACAATGAGAGACTTTCTCATTAGCTACAAGACACACTGGAGAAACATTGTTCTCATACATAATGTCTAGGCAATAGACATTTCTCTTCCTATAACCAGTCAGAATGATCTCTTGATCATTTGATCTCCTGATATGACAACCATCTTTGACAAATGAGATGTCATATCCTAAATCACTCAGTTGACTTATACTAATGAGGTTGTGTTTCAAACCTTTAACATAAGACACTTGAGTAATTGTTATAAGGTTGCTAGAAATGTTACCAAAACCTTTTATGATTCCTTTTTCAGAACCACCAAAGGTGACTTTAGGACCATCCTTGATTAGTGTGTAGTCCTTTAGTAATCCCCTAGTTCCAGTCATGTGCCTGGAACATCCACTGTCCAAGTACCATATTGGGGCATGGCCACTTGGACTCACCTACAAAACAGATTAGTTAACCTTAGAACCCAAAGAATTCTTGGGTCCTTGGTGCTGGTTAGTTTGCCTCCTAACAAAACTACCTGTAGCTTTTCTAGCAGGCAGATTGCTACTCACCTTGGCACTAGAATTGTGCCAACATTCCATGGCAAAGTGGCCTATCTTGCCACAGCACCAGCACTCAAATCTGTTGTACCTTTGCTTAGGTACAACCCTGGCTGTTTTATCTACAGCAGGCTTGTTGAGGACTGGGGCTTTGCCCTTAGAGTTGGACAGAACAGTCCTTGCAGGTTTTGTAAACCCTAATCTAGTTTTACCCTTTTGATGTACAAATTCATCTATCAAAGGTAAAATAGATTTTGGTTTAGAAAACCTTGCAACTAAATCTCTCTCCTTCTGAAGACTAATCTCCAGATTTCTGATTTGATCATTCTTGAATGTTATAGTCCCCATCTGAATAACAGTTATGTTCTTCAGCCTGGCTATTTCGTTTAGTTTTTGATCAATCAACTTATCAAAGTCTGTTGCAGCCACTTTGAGATTAGCAATCTCCTTAGCCTGACTCTTGGTCAAGGATTTGCTTTTCTTCAAAGCTTGCAACACTACCATATATTCATCAATCAATTGATGAATATCTCCTTCAGATTCAGATCCATTCTCATCACTTGATGCTGATGAATCTGATTCTGATCCAGTACTAGAAATTGAACTATTAGAACAATTTTGTACCTGACTTGGTCCAGGCTGATCCTGGATTCTGTCTCCTTCTGATAAGGCCATCAGTCCCTGGCACTGATTTTCCTCTTGCTCATATATTGAGTTCATTAATTGGATGAACTCATCTTCTTCTTCTTCAGCAAACAGTCCAATGTAAGCTTCAGCTTCTGAATCAGTTTCTGAAGAAGACATATCTGACAGACTTTTGTCCTTCTTAGTAACAAAGGACCTTTTCTTTTTGCCCTTGATTTGAGTCTTCTTCTTATCACTTGACTCTTTCCTCTTCTCTGGACAGTCAGCAACAACATGTCCTTGTCTGTTACAACAATAACAAACTATCTTTGAAGATGTAGTTCTACTTGACTTGGGCTTTCTCCTGTCATTCTTTGATGACTTCTGTGAAGTGGATGGCTTAGACCTCCACTGTTTCTTCTTTAGGAACTTCTGAAAATGTCTTGTGAAAGCTGCAAAGTCCTCATCACTCTCACTGCTTTCAGAATTCTTGCTTTCAGACTCATCTATCTCAGTCTCAGCAACTTTTGGAGTTGGAGATGGAGACTTACTTTTATATTTCTTGGTGGCTTCTGTCTTGAATGCCACAACTCTTTCTTTATGCTCAATGATTGTAGTCTTCTCTTCCTCCTTCCTAACCATTAGCTGCATTTCATAGGATAACAGCTTTCCAAACAATGTTGGAGGAGGAATATCTGCTAACTTGGCCATTTCCCTTATGACACAAATCTTAGTATCCCAGTCTTTAGTTAGGGATCTCAAGAACTTATCATTCAGCTCATAGTTGCTGAATTATCTTCCATAAGACATCAACTTATTGACAATCCTATAGAATTTCTTGTAGCATTCTGTTATACTATCAGACCTGCCTTGTCTGAAACTTTCATACTCCTGATTTAGTAAAGACTTTCTGTCCTGTCTAACTTCTTCAGAGCCCTCCATGTACACTATCAGTGTGTCCCACATTTCCTTTGATGTTTTACAGTGAATCAAGTTCTGGAATGTGGCATCATCTATTGCACTCACAATAATATTCTGAGCCCTCTTGTCCATGGTGGCCAGAATAATCTCATCTTTAGTCATCTCTGAAAAGTCCTTAGGGGTTCTCTGATTTGCATCCAGGACTGATACTTTCATAGGCATATATGACCCTTCTTTGACTGTGATATAGATTCTTGGGTCAGAGGCTTCCATATATAGTCTAACCATTTCTTTCCAGATGCCAAAAATCTCCTTTCTACAGATTGGCAACTTCATGGATCCAAGTTCTTTGTGATTCTCTGTTGAACCCATTTTCTTGATTTTCTTGATTATGCTGAATCTGCCAACAGGATCTTGTACTCAGACAGTTATATCCTTTTTGAGCAACCTGCCTATGATACCACTTGAAAGAAATTGTACCTAATCACCTACTATTCCTCAGATCCTCAAATCTTACACTCAGAACCCCAACCAGGTTCCTACAACTCAGGCTCAAGGCCCTACCACTCAGCCTTTATAATTTCAGGCTTACAACTCAGATCTCTAAGGATCATACAAGAAATTAAAATTACAATGTATAAACCTGCAACTCAGAATGAGAGAGAAGAGTTGTCTGGTTTCTTGAAGAGTTCTTGGATGAACTTTGCTGAGATCAACCTCCCTTGGCTTCCTTCAAAGCTTCTTGAATTTAGAACACAGTAGGGTTGATTCTCTATGCAGCTGATCTTCAATCACTGCAACTTAAGATTCAGATCTCAATCTGAAACTTTCTTCACAGCCTGGTTCAACAGCTGTCTTCTTGGAAGGAGCTCTCTCTCTCCAACTTTTTAGATCTTCACTTGAAGGACTTCTTCTAGTTGTGTTGTACTTCAATGATTCATTGATCAATCTTTGATTGCTGACAGAATAAGCCTTTATATAGGCTTTCTTCATGGTGACCGGCTGATCCGGTTTCTAACGACTTTCTGATAGCTCTGACAGTTGCAGTAGACTGGCTGGAATGGCAGTTGTCAAGTCATCCAGTCACTTCTTGAATTTTCTGTAACTGTCTGAAAGTGTCGAGACAGTCTGCCTTTAAGTGTCGACACATATAGACTAAGTGTCGACACAAGTAGACTAAGTGTCGACACAAGCCTTCATAGTGTCGACACAACTCCTTGTGTTGTAGAATCTGCTTCTCGACACTGCTGCTTCAACATGTGTCGACACTGATATTGTGTGTCGACACAACTCCTTGTTCTTTAGTACTTAGTTGAATTCTGCTAAGTGTCGACACAACTCCTTTGTGTCGACACATCTTCTTGTGTTGAACTTGTCAAGTGTCGACACATCTTCTTGGTGTCGACACATGCCTTCTGTGTTGATACTTTTGCTGTGTGTCGACACATTCTTCATTATGTCGACACTTGTACTTAAACTCTGTTGAAGTTTGCTGAGTGTCGACACAGCCTCCTAGTGTCGACACTTGTACTTGAACTTTGTTGATGTTCTGCTGAGTGTCGACACAGCCTCCTAGTGTCGACACTTTCTGATGTCGACAAAGTTCCTCTGGGTGTAGACACTGCTTCTAAGTGTCGACACAGCTTCTCTGGACATTTCTTCAATGTGTGTCGACACAGCCTGTATGTGTCGACACTTTCCTTCTGGTGTCGACTCTACATCCCTGGTGTCGACACAATTACTCCAAGTGTCGACACAGCTTCTCTGGGTGTCGACACAAGTCTTCTTAAGTGTCGATACTTTCTTCTAGGTTTCGACACATGGACTTAGAAACTTTTCATGCTTTCCCGGCAATTACTTAACCTACACAAGGTAACTCAAAATACATCAAATACACCTTGATGTATATCATTGAGTAGGGTGAGGCTTCTTCAAATCAGGTACATATTTTCCAATGTACCCAACATTTACTCAGTTACGGGGATTGCTAGGGCTGGTCTCCACTTCTCACTTCAAGGGGGAGTGTTGAAATTATTGAAGTGGAAGTGGCAGCCTGGGCGGGCTATTCGGGCTGACTGTGCGGACAGTTTCGACAGTTTCAGTGATTAGACCGGGCAGTTTGAGCGGAAAGAGATGGGGACTTGCTAGGTCGACCAGTGTTCTGCGGCTTGTTTCCCAGGTTGTTTCAGGCGGATAGGATGGTTATCCGCTCAGTTATCGGTTGTGTGCAGCTGGCTCTGAAGTTCGTCGGTCTTGTGCGGACTGGTTTTGTATCCACTAGTGTTTTGTTCGCACCAAGGATGTCTGGTGGTGTGGACTTGGTCTGGATTTGGACCCAGTCCAGGTCGGCTTAGTCCAGGAGGTCGCGCGGCCTGCGCGGGTTGGTTTCTTCATCCTCCTTGCTCGGCAGCAATCTGTCTTGTGAGACTTAACTGCAAGCTCGCTTACTGCGGTCTGGAGCTTTCTCCACAAGTGGGCAGACGGGTGGTACTCACTGAGTCTTCCTGTTTGGTGTTCTAGTCTGGTTGGGCTTGACAGTCCCTCTCTTGGCTAAGTCGCAGCGGTCTGGTATCTATCCGCAGCCTTTGCGGATACACTTATTTTTTGCACTGGATAGGGCGGTTATCCTATCGTTTAGGGCGGTGATCACACTCCTCTACGCGCCTACAAATAGGATTCTCCTATCACATCAGATGGCACCGAGTAAATAGTAAGTCAACTTGTGGAACCACTGGAGACCAGTTAGTGATGTGCAGGTTGCGCGGATAGTGCTGAAGTGTCAGAAACTTGGTTCTGACTGAGTGCAGACTCTGCGGGTTACAACCAGCTGTTTATAGCAGGTCGCGGCTTGCGACTAAGCGATTTCTCTTCTGCAACTTCTTCCCAGTTCAAGTAAGTTGTCCGCCTCTAGGCGGCCTGTTCAGTTCGATGGCAGCAGTCCGCATGTTCTGGCGGCTAGGCGACCTCGCGGTCAGGCTGCTTGCAGTTAAACGGCTATAGTTCTTCAGCAGCACTGGAATAATGGGTAGTCCGCGCAGCTTGTTGCGGTCTTGCGACCAGGCAACTTCAGCGGACTACTTAGCAGTTAGTAGCAGAGCCGGCGGTTACTCCTTAAGGCCGTGCGGTTTGTTTTCAGCTTGTAATTTTTTCTCGCTGTGTAAAGATATTTCTGTTTAGTACAAGACTCTTGCTATTCTAGTTGTTTTTGACTTGCTTGAGCTTAATGTGGTTGAGTATTCCTGCGTTTGGTGTCCCACTTTCTGTTATCACAAATTTTCACATAGAGAACAAACAAAAGTATGAGACATGAGATGTTAGATGGAAACCCAATTTTTCTTGCTCTGAACACTATGTGCATCTTTTCAGGCTATACCGCAGGGCTCCAAAAGCACAGCAGCCTTTCAACCCTAAATGCTGATCTACTAGTAGACCCCCCCCCCCCACACACACACACACTCCCTCTATCAGGTTTAACAGGCTAATAGCTACAGACTCACCGGGCCTGGCGAACCGGTTGGAGGTATTCTGGAGGCGCTCCTCCATCAGGGCCACCGCGGCACTGTCGGCGGTGGCCCTGACCTTGAGCTACAGGTGGGAGCTCTGGTCAGGGCCACCGCCTACGATGGCTCTGCTGGAGCGCCGCCATACTACCCCCGACGTGTTCTCCTTAGTCCGACGAGTCCCCACTAGGCTACGGGCAGTTCTCCAGCGGCTCTATCGTCGGCGGCTGCCTCAGACAGGGCGGTAGGTTTTGTTTTTTAACAAAATCAGAAAAATATATAATAGAGTAATAAACTTAAATAATTATAAAATTATATAATAGAAAAATTAAAATAATAAATAAATAAATAGTATATTAAATAAACACTAATATTTCATCAGGTCGGGGCGGGCAGTGCTTGGGCGCGCGCGTGCGTGTGTGTGACACACATGAGTGACAAGCATGACATTCCGCTCCTACGGTCAGCCGCGACAGTATCCCAAGTAAGATCGTGCATGGGAGGCCTCAGTGTCCTGGACAATATTTTTGGGATAACGACATTTTCCTGGCACGACGGCTCCCCCGCCGCTCGCAAACCCCCGAGTGTTATTCTCCGTCCGTCGCTCATTTTTTGCCATGTGCACGGGGGGTTTGCAAGTGGAGGGGAGACCGTATTTTTTATTGTAGGTATGTGATTTTGCGTCTGTGAGAGCACATTTCAAAAAAAGAAAAAACACAATTTAAAAACTAAAAAATATTAGTAAAGAGTGATAAAATTAGAAAGTGAATGTTTAGTCAAATGGTGTTTTCCCTTCTAATATAGTACGAGTGACAGGCAATGGGCATCGCCCTACGGTCAATCGCGACTGTATCCCAACTGTGATATTATAGTGGGGTCTCCAATGCCCCGCGCGGCATTATTTCGATCATGGTATTGCCCCGGCGCGATGGCGCTCCCGCCGCTCGCAAACCACGAGCGTTATTCTCTGCACCTCCAGTGCCCCACGCGACATTATTTTGATCATGGTATTGCCCCGGCGTGACGACGCTCTCGTCACTCGCAAACTCCTAAGTGTTATACTCCGCTCATCGTTCATTTTACGGTATGCATGGAGGTTTGCGAGTGACAGGGAGAACACATTTTTTATTGTTGTTGCGGGTCGCTCGAGGCTCCCGGTAGATCGTACTAAATTTGGCCGCTGATCCAATGGTCCAGAGCCGCCCCGCTCTGGTTCTGCACCAGAGGAACATGTCCGGTCCCACCACCGGACTGCAACCCAAGCACCTCATCCATGACCGCACATATTCTCAGCGCAGCGGGATGTTGAGGCGGAGTCTCGAACCCAGCCTCATTGATAAATCCCTTTCCTAACAGGACTACGACCAACTGAGCTGATAAATCCCTTTCTTAACAGGGACTATCACCAACTGAGCTGCAACTATCACCAACTGAGCTGCAGCTCAGTTGGTGATAGTCCCTGTTAAGAAAGGGATTTATCAAGGGGCTGAGTTCGAGACTCTGCCTCAACATTCCGCCCCACTGAGTATAGGTGCGGTCATGGGTGGGGTGCTTGTGTTGCAGCCCGGTGGTGGGATCAGATGTGTTCCTCTGGTGCAGAACCAGAGCGGGCGGCTCTGGACCACTGCATCCGCCGCCTTAGCTCATAGAGCGTTCGAACGCGCAAATAGCCACTAAATAAGTATAGAGATGAACACACAAGTTGTTAACGTGAAAAACACGTGAACTGGGTAAAAAAAACACGTGACTGGTTCTGTGTCGGTCAAACTCCACAATTTGCAGTGGTTCATAAGGCTTTAGAAGAATCAAGGGCGACAGACCACTCTTCTTTACAGCTTGGGGGTGAGAGAGGTTCTAGATTGCTTGGAGGGTGACCGGCCACCTCTCACAAAGCTCGATATTTGTCTCTTGCTAGTGGCGTAGAACGCTCTCGGCCGCTGTATGGACGAAAGGTGCTGGAGCGGAGTACAAAGGAGAATTGCTGAGGAAGGCTCGCAGAACGCCTTGTTGTCATTTCGCCTGCACGGCAAATCCGCAGAATTTTGCGGATTTGCCGCGGTTCGCGACCGTTTCAGTTGGGCGGGGCAGATTTGCCGAGTAGTAAATCTACCACATCAAACAAGCCCTAAAACAACGAAAAATTTTGGGAGCGCTACCCGTACGCGTGGGGAGAAAAAAGTGGTCGTCCGATCGGCTGGATCTGGCTTGTTTTTTTACTTGTTAGAAATGTAACTGTCTTTTTGTATATATCCAATGGACCAAAACGGTCTTACATATATAGGAGAAGAACAAGGAGAGAGATCCCATTTAGACAATGTGGGACTAAACAAAAAAGGGAAAAATGAATAAATAAATACAATATTTTAACACGCTCTCTCAAATTCACGGTGGATCATGAACCGAGAGTTTGCTAATAAGATAACGGAATCTTGCAGTTGTGAGAGACTTGGTGAGGAAGTCTGCAACTTGTTCTTCAGAGGCAATGAACGGTAGAGAGATAGTGTTGGCGAGGAATTCCTGACGAGTAAAGTGACAATCGATCTAAATGTGTTTTGTCCGTTCATGGAACACCGGATTGGAGGCGATTTGAATGGCGCTTCGATTGTCACAGAATAAGGGAGTGGGTCATGTTATCTGGACACCAAGGTCGCGAAGAAGACGACGAAGCCAAACTATTTCAGCAGTGGTGGAAGCCATGGCACGGTACTCAGCCTCCGTGCTGGAGCGCGCAATGGATTCCTGTTTCTTACTACGCCAGGAGATCAGAGAGTCCCCCAGGAAAATGCAGAACCCAGTAGTGGAGCGACGAGTGGTGGCATCCCCCGCCTAGTCAGCATCCGAAAATGCTCGGAGGGTGAGTGGCGAAGTGGCAGAGAGAAATAACGAGCGACCGACAGAGGCGCGAAGGTAGCGGAGTATCCGGAGGACCGCGACATAGTGAGCAGAGCGAGGAGCTTGAACAAACTGACTGACGAAGCTAACAACGTAAGCAATGTCCGGTCGAGTCATGGTGAGATAGACTAGCATCCCGACGAGGCGCCGATAGCGGGAGGCATCGGGCAGCGGTTCCCCATCTATAGGAAGGAGTTTCAGATTTAGCTCAATTGGGGTGTCAACGGTGCGGTTGTCAGTGAGAGCGGCCACGGACAGAATATCGGAGATGTATTTTTGCTGAGACACCAAAATCCCGCGTTTGGAGCGGGAAATCTCTAACCCAAGGAAGTAGCGAAGGGGGCCCATGTCCTTCATCTCGAACTGACTGCGGAGGTGTTTCTGAAGAGAGGCAATGGTGACGTGATCATCTCCAGTGATAATCATGTCGTCCACATACAAGAGCAGGATGGCTCAACCCTGAGCGGAGGTGCGGGTAAACAGTGCATGATCAGTCTGGCGTTCAATAAAACCAGCCTTGAGAACCGCTGTGCGGAAGCGCTCAAACCAGGCACGAGGAGCCTGTTTGAGACCATAGAGGGCCCGACGGAGGTGGCAGACATGGCCAGGGGGAGCGGAGAGACCCGGGGGAGGTGCCATGTAGACAAATTCAGTGAGATCGCCATGAAGAAAGGCATTGGTGACATCCATCTGATGGAGGGGCCAGTTGCGGGCAGCTGCGACCGCAAGTAACGTGCGGACAGATGTCATCCGGGCATCCGGGGCAAAGGTTTCGTCATAATCGATGCCATGTTCCTGTGAAAACCCGCGAGCAACTAAGCGGGCTTTATGGCGCTCAATAGAACCGTCCAGACGAGTCTTAACTTTGAAAATCCATTTGCAGCTGATAGGAGTAACACCGGGAGGACACGGAACAAGATCCCAAGTATGAGTCCTGCTAAAGGCGTGAAGTTCAAGCGCCATGGCTTGCTGCCATTCGAGTTGTCCAACTGCCTCTTGGTATGACTGGGGCTCCCGGTGTGCGTGGAGAGCGGTGAGGAAGGCATGAAAGGCAGGGGAATAGGAGGTAGCCGCGGTGAGAGCAGAAGGGGTGGACCGGTCAGAAGGGGGGTCGTAGCGAGCAGGTGGATGGCGATGGCGAGCAGGGTTACGGCGAGGAGGAGCAGGATCCACGGGTGCAGGGGCGGACGGAGCGTCAGACAGAGCCGTATCAGAGGCAGGAGGAGGGGGTGTGGGCGCCGGAGTTGGAGCTGATGTGGAAGGAGGGACCTCGAGCAGAGGACGAGGTGGGGATAAGGTAGGATTGGCAAGGTGAGTCCGGGGGCGAGTTGGTATAGAAGGAAGAAGCGGAAGAGAAAGTGGTGGAGCAATGGAGGGTGGGGAGGTGAGGTGTGGTGGTGTGGAAGAGAAGAACATGTCATGTTCGACGAAGGAGACATGTCGAGAGATGCGAATGCGACGAGCCAGCGGATCGTAACAACGATAGCCTTTGTGGTGGTGGCTAAGGCCGAGGTGAACACAACGAGTGGAGCGAGTGGAGAGTTTGTTACGTTCAGGAGGGGGAAGGAGAACGAAGCAGGTGCACCCAAATGTGCGGAGAGAGGCATATTGCGGTGGGCGGGAATGAAGGCGTTCATAAGGAGTGACGCCAGAGATGGCCGTGGAAGGAGTGATGTTGATGAGGTGAACAGCGGTGAGAACGGCTTCGGCCCAGAAGGAGTGAGGAGCGGAGGTAGAGATGAGGAGAGTACGAGCTGTTTCGATGATGTGACGATGTTTTCGTTCAGCAACCCCATTTTGTTCATGGGTGTGCGGGCAAGATTGTTGGTGGAGGGTGCCATGCGAGTGGAGGATATCGCGCATGGTGGAGGAGAGAAACTCTGGAACGCAGTCAGAGCGAAAGATCTTAATGCGACGCTCAAACTGAGTGTGAAGCATAGAGGTGAACGTGCGATACACGTCGGGTATGTCAGAACGATTGCGAAGGAGATAAACTCAAGCACAACGGGAAAAATCATCAATAAAACTAACATAATAAAGATAGCCAGAATGGGAAGCAAGTGGCGCGGGGCCCCAAATATCAGAGTGAACTAAATCAAAAGGGGCTGTCGTTTGAGAAGCACTACTTGTAAATGGTAGAGCAAGGTGCTTTGACAAACGGCAGCCGGTACAAACAGAGAGGGGGGAAGGGGAGACACGACCCAAAGCTCCAGAGCGGATAACACTTCGGAGTCGATCAGTAGACAGATGTCCTAAACGTCTGTGTCACAAGTCGGCATCAGAGACAACAGAGAGGGCTGAAGAGGAGGTGGGTGGGGGGGAACATGAAGATACTCCAGCTGATACAGGCCCCCAGCCCTACGGCCCCGTCCAATCCTCTGAGCTGTCTGGGAATCCTGCACAACACAATCAGAAGAAGAGAATAAAACCGTTAGACCGAGATCACAGAGGGAGCTGACAGAAATGAGGTTCATATGTAGCCGAGGGGCATGGTGGACGTTGGAGAGAGTAAGGCATCCAGGAGGGGCAGAAGTCGGGGTTATGGAGCCAGATCGCAGAATAGGAAGAGATCCCCCATCAGCAGTGGTGACCTGAAGGGAAGTGGGGGAGGAGGTGCAGTTGGTGAGGGTGCGGGAGTCGGAGGTGAGGTGGCAGGAGGCCCCAGAGTCAAAATACCAAGGTGCATTCGGAGGAAGTCGAGCAGCAGCAGTACCAGAAGCAGCGGAGAGACTGTGTTCCGCAGAGGAGCTGGCAGAGGAGGCAGATTGAAATAGCGGAGACCGGAGTATCAGATCATCTAATCGTTGTAGAGGATTGGTAGCAGCAGCAGCAGTGGGGTGAGAGCCGGGACCACGACTGTATCCCCGACCACGGCCGTCACGACGATGGTCATAAGTGCGGTGGTCATCAGACCGAGGGGGACGAGTGGGGCAAGCAGACTTCATATGCCCCACCTTCTTGCAGTAGTGACAGTTAACAGCACTGTGACGCGGAGGAACTGCAAGAGCAGTATCAAGTGGGAAAGGGGGCTGGAGAGCCACTGGAGGTCGGAGACGAGTCTCTTCATCGAGCAGAGCAATCAGGGCATCATCCAGAGTAGGAAGCAGGACCCGGTGAAGGAGCTGAGCGGCAATAAGAGAAAACTCAGGACGCAGAGCAGCAAGAAACTGATGAAGATGGCCCTCGAAGAGGTGGCGCTGAAATTCCAAGGAGCGAGGACAACCGCAGGGTAAGGGAATCAGGGAATCCAGTTCGTGCCAGTAGGCACTCATCAGAGTGTAGAAGTCCTGAATGGAGCGACCGTCTTGGCGGGCAGCCTGAGAATCACAGATCAGACGGTGACGCCGAGCTCCACCACGGGGAACGAAGCGATCACGGAGATATTCCCACATGGCACGGGCGGAAGGAAGGCGGCCGATAGACGTGAGGAGCGGTCGAGCAACGGACTCCAGGAGGTAAGCCCGGATAGCTTGATCGCGCCGGTGCCAAAGAGTGAAGGCATCGGGAGAGGCGGCGTCGACAGAAGTTGCGGCGGAACCGGGTGCGGTGGCGGGCTTGGCGGCAGGGGAAGGAGGCGCACCGATGATGTGATCCCAAAGATCACGGGAGGAGAGAGCGGCCTCAACGGTAAGGGTCCAGTCAGGCCAGTCGCTAGCGCCGGCGAGCTGGAAGGACGTGGCCTTCAGCGGGGGCGAGATCAGAGGAGCAGCCATGGAGGCGCAAGGAAGCGGGGAACCTGCAGGGAGGTGGAAGGCGAGCTGACCGGATGGTGCGGGGTGGAGGTGGACTGAAGGAGAGGGGACTGGGTAGAGGTGGACTGGGGAGAAGCGGACTGGCGGGCTGGGGAAGCGGACGGTGGCGGACTGGGGAAGCGGACGGGGCGGACTTGGGGAAGCGGACTGGGGCAGACGGAGCGGTGGGGCGAGCTGGGGGCGGACTGGAGTTGCAAACTGGGGGCGGACTGGGGAGAAGCGGACTGGGGAGAAGTGGACTGGCGGGCTGGAGTTGCGAGCAGGGGGCGGACTGGCGGACTGGGGAGAAGCGGACTGGGGAGAAGCGGACTGGGGTTGCGAGCTGGGGGCGGACTGGCGGGCTGGGGAGGGGGCGGAGTTGCGGGCTGGAGTTGTGAGCTGGGGGCGGACTGGCGGACTGGGGAGAAGCGGACGGGGGAGAAGCGGACTGGGGTTGCGAGCTGGGGGCGGACTGGCGGGCTGGGGAGGGGGCGTACTGGGCAGTGGTGCGAGCGGACTGAGCGGGCAGTAGGAACGGACTGGAGGACTGAGGTATGGGGCGGACTGAGGTAGGAGGCGGACAGGGGTATGCGGCGGACTGGCTGCCGGAGGGATGTGGCGGACTGGGCGGGCAAGCAGGGCAGAGGCGCGAGCAAAGAGGCGAGCGCGAAAAATTAAACCCGCTTTGATACCATGTTAGAAATGTAACTGTCTTTTTATATATATCCAATGGACCAAAAAGGTCTTACATATATAGGAGAAGAACAAGGAGAGAAATCCCATTTAGACAATGTGGGACTAAACAAAAAAGGAAAAAAATGAATAAATAAATACAATATTTTAACATAACTTTTTTTTAGCTACTCTTGGATCTAGCAATTAACACCCTTAATTTTACCCACTCCTACAATAAGGAACGCTGCCATACAGAATTATTGTTTCTAAAACCATTTGATGTTTGGATGATTTATATGAAGGCACTATATTCTAACACTGGGCTGAAATGGAACTACAATTTTTAAAAGAAGACTGCTGTAAAATTATGGTTTCTCAGAATTGCAATGAAAGAAAAAAGCGCTCTGCTTGACTCAGTTCTAAAATCAGCTTTCCATCAAAGTGCTTTTTGTAAAGCACTTGACAACTTTGTGTTCCAAAAGATTCATCCAAAATAAAGCTATCACAAAGTTGCCCCAAAGCACCCTTATGTTTATACTAGGATAAAATATAAGCTTTTGAGAATTATTTAAGTTTTTTTTATTTAAATAAACTGCTTTCTAAAACTTGCATGAAAATAGAATGAGCTATTTTTGTCAATTGTGTCGGACATCACATGTGTTACTCACGCACAATGTTGGCAAAACTTCTGTTGTGGCAAGATTTCGGCCCCATTTGGTAACTTGTTTTGGGCTTTTCGTTTCTAAAGAGCGCACCCGTCGCTTAATAATGTATTTATTTTTCCGCTTTTTTCGAACTGTGCAGCGTTTTATCACAGCTGAAAAAACAGCGGGCCGAAACTCTCACACAAGGCTCCAGTTGTGTCGTGTTTAGGCGAGATCGCGAGTTCTCTAGGGTTTTCCCTGCCGCATCGTCTTCGACGGCAGCCACACGAGGCTCCGACGGGAGGTTTACAACCTCTTTCCTGATCTCTCGCCGCATCTTCTCCTACGGGATCCGACGGCATCACACATCTTCTCCGACGGAATCGCTGGGTATGTTTCTTCCTCCTCTCTCGCAGATCACTTTTTCCTCCTCTCCTCCCTTCGACATGGCTTCCTTATTGATTTGCAACAGTCATTGCCCCTGATTTGCAATAGTACATTTCTCGTCGACCACTTTCTTCATCCTCTCTCGTTGATCCATTGCTCCTGTTGTGAGAGTGTTGATCCATTGCTCATACAGACTTAATCCATTGCCCCTTATCTGCAGCAGGTATATTGAGTTCCCCTTTTCAAATTTTGATTTCCTTTTGAGTGTGTAATGTTTATGTGTTGTTATTTCTATGGTAGCATTCTTGTGGTAGAAATTTTTTTTTGATTATATATATGTATAGATGTGTGTATGTATGTGTTTGTGTATGTGTATGGTTGTATGTGTGTGTTGTGCATGAATGTTTGTGTAGGTGTGTGTATGTGTTTGTATTTATTTATGTGTGTATGCATGTTTATGTATGTGCGTATGGCTATGTATGTGTTTACTGTGTCTCTGTGTATGTATGACTGTGTATTTTATATGTGTATGTGTGGTTATGTGTGGTAATGTGTGTGTTTGTTGTGTGTGTGTGTGTGTGTTTCTGCTTGTATGTGTGAATGTTGTGTGTGCGTGTGTTCTGTGTGTATGTAATGTGTGTGTGCGCGTGTTGTTCTGTGTGTGTGAGTGTATGTATGTCTGTATGTGTGGATTTTTTGGGAAGTATGTGTGTAATGTGTGTGTAGTTATGCGTGGGAGTGTATGTGTTGATTTTGGGGAAAAAGTGTGTGTGCATGAGTATATTATAAAATAATAATTTTAAAAAGTATATAATAATTTTTTAAAAAAATAAATAAATAATATATACAAAACGTTATCGTAGTTTTGTCAAACGGTTCTCATCTTTGAACAGCTCTGTAAATACAGACTATCCAAACAGATCTTCGTTTCCAACAGCTTCATTTACGAACCTGCATTTACAAAAGTTCTTTTTACAATCACAGTCACTCTACCAAATGAAGCATTTCTCCTTTGTTGGAGCTTTTATTGTTTAATTTTAAATATTTTGAATTTTAGGCAAGTTTTGTAGATTCGGACAGGACAGTGAACCGGAAGAAGCAGAGGTTCAATGTTGAACTGGATTTAACTACACATGCAAATACTGTGAGATATATAATCCTGCAAAACAAATTAACAATACTAATGTCGAGTATTTTAAAAGAAAAAAAACAATGCATCATACAAATAACGAATATTCTCCTTTATTAATTTACTAGTATTATAAATAAGTAGTTTTTTCGAAAGAGCTTTGAGAAAAGATGTTTTAAAAACTTTTTGAACAGTCGTTTCAACATAGCCTTCGAAAAATTGTTTTCTCCCTTCTTAACGTCTTCAATTTTATTAACTTCACTTTGCTACGGAACAATTCAAAATGTTGGATTATTAATTTCAACATTTTAAATATTTTTAGAATTCACTTTTGAATCAGACATTTTTGAGCGGGTGGGCGGGCGGGTGCGCAGTTTTGCCCGAGAATGTGTATCCGCCCGAATGCCCATTTTTCGACTAAGAGTAAGTTTACTGCTGTGTGTTTTCTGACTCCTTGATGCGCATTTTTGCCCAGGCGAACGTTTTCTCCTAGGCGCACGTTTTTGGTCGAGTGTGTGTTTTTCGCCCAGGTGTGTCTTTTCGCCCGAGCACGTGTTTTCACCCGAGTGAAGGTTGTCCACCGGGCGCGTGTTTTCTGTCGAGCTCGCGTTTTTGGCCAGACGTGCGTTTTCGATTGGGCATGTGTTTTTGGCAGTATGCGTGTTTTTCCCGGGAGCACGTTTTCGCCCGAGTGCGCACTGTCTCTCGGGATCGCATTTTCGTTCGGCCACGCGTTTATGCCCGGGTGGGCATTTTCGCTCAAGCACCTATTTCCTGCATGTGGCGCTTTTTAGGTCGGGCGCACGTTTTGGTCATGCGCGCGATTTGGCAGGAAGCACGTTTTTTCCAAGGTTCGCGTTTTTGTGTGAGCGCATGTTTTTACACGGCGCTTATTTTTGATCGGGCGCATTTTCGGCTGCGCGCACATTTTTCAGCTACGCACACGTTTTTCGACTAATCGCGTGTTTTTCATCAGGTATGCGTTTGTGTTATTCGTGCATTTTTGATTGGGCGCACATTTTCCGTTATGTCGCACGTTTTTTATTGGGCATGCATTTTTGCTCGGGCAATAATTTTCCAACAACAATATTCCTGTCATAAATTATGTTGTAATATTTCTGTTCGAAAATAAAATAACCTTCCAATGCCTGTTCTACCAAACAATTTAAATCAGAAAACTTTATTCGATCAACATCCAAATACTCTACAACTTTCTAGCAACACTTTTCTGACAGCTCTATTCTTACAGTTCTATTCTATCATCAGCTTTCTCTTCAGCACCAACAGCCACAAATACACTCTAAAGCTTTGTTTGGTGCAGTGTTTTTACACCAATGTGTTTTGAGAAAAACGCTAACATTGTATAATGTATGTCGTTGAGTCTCCGCTCAAGATAGTCCACAATAGCTCATCGAATACGGAATGACTACTTATAGTATCTCCAGCGTAGAGTTATGTCGTAGAGTGACATGAAGATCAGTGGGTTGTTCTGAGTCGGTCTCGACACGTGCGAACCAATAATTAATTCTCTAATAATCTCCTCATATGTCCGTCGTAAACCCGACGTCAAAAAATGGTTGGTGGGCGCAGTATTCAACCAAACATGAATTACTCACAACTGTGTCTATTACACTTGTCAGAACATATTTGACGTTAAAAGGAACAACTGTATGCACGCATAAAAATTAATATAAAACCCAACAACATCACATAGTAGTCTAAAGTAGGATCATATCACAAGCTCAACATACTTAGTGGTTAATGATCAACAAAAAAGCAGAGTTACTCCAAACAATGTGTTTAAAAGAGCTAAGCAATGCTCTAATCAGGATTAAACCAGAAGCTAAATAACACCCTAGCATCCTCAGATGTACAGTAGTGCATCCTCATAAGGATCCCAAACAACAGTGATCCTCCATCATCAGTATTTCTTGTGATTTTCAACAGAGAAGTTCATTCAAAAAGAATTCCAACCTCTGAAAATGTACATGTATCTAGTTATAATATAAGAACGTAGTACTTTAATTAGCTAAATGGACACCTTCACAGAGTATTACAGGTTTTACCGTAAAATCCATTATCTGTTTACAAAAAAACGATGTTAAAGACTTCTAGATACGGAAGCTATATTTGTGTTCTTATATGAAATGTCACAGTTATTATTCTTCTAAAGTTAACTGAAACTCATCAAGTGTGGAATGAAAACAATTAACATAAGAAGGGCCAAACCGAGTCAGATTGTGGTATCAAATATGGAATAACACTCTCCTCCTAGGTAATGAAGACGAATCCTGGTGAAGTTGTTTATATCAGATATGGAATGAAACAAATCACCAAATTTGTACTCAGCAACCACGAATATCAGTGGAGCACATCTAGTCCTGCACAAAAAGACTGCCGGTCCGGTCCAGAATCGGTCTTTTGGCCGATCGGTCCCGGACCGTTCCTGCTCAAACCAGTCCGGGACCAGTTTTCCTCTTATTGAGGAGGACCGGTCCTAACCGGTCCCAGACAATTTTTTTACCGGTACTCTATTATTCTGAATTGATTGCAGTCTTCTGTTTTATTAGATTTTGTATGAATATTGTCTAGAATCAAGATTTGCCAATAATCTCATCTAGGTCGATAGAAATGGATAGAATTATTGTCCAAAACATATGAATACGAGTGCATAACCGGTCTAATTAACGGTCTTTTACCGTGTACAACCCTGTATCCGGCGAGTGGGGTCGCCAGGAGCCAGACCGGCCGGCTTCCCTTTTTCCCAAGTCCCGGGCGAGCACCTAGGAGGCCAGCGCTCGGCAGCCCCCAGCTCATTGTGGCGATCCCGGCAAGTGGCAGATGAGTAGGGCCAGCCGAGCCCGCACTCGCCAAGAGGCAGGTAGAGGCGGCGAGTGCCATCACCATCGAGCACTCGCCAGGCCAGACACTCAACGCCGTTTTGCCTTAGTGTTGAGTTAAATCCAGACACTCAACGTCGTTCTGCCATAGTATTGAGTGAAGTCCAGACACTCAACGCCGTTCTGCATTAGTGTTGAGTGAGGTCCAGATACTCAATGACGTTCTGCCTTGGCGTTGAGAGAAGCCTGTCCAGTCCACTCAGTTCGTCGAACGGAGTTCAGCGTTCGCCGAACGGAGTTCGGTGTTCTTCGAACGGATCTCAGCATTCGTCGGGTTAAATTCCTCATGAGCCGGACCAGCCGAATTGAACGGTCTAAGTCCCGAGCGAGCACTTAAGGGGCCAGAGCTCGAAAGCCCCCGGCACGCCCAGGAGAGGTGGGATTACCAGGGGACGAGTAGAGTCGGAGGGCTCGCACTTGCCCAGAAAAGGCCGGCAAGTGGTAGGCGAGTAGGGCCAGCCGGGCCCGTACTCGCCGAAGTCTAGGAAGAGGCAGCGAGTGTCAGGTCCATCGAGCACTCGCTGCCCCAAGAGAGTAGAGGCTTCAGGGGACCACTCGCCCAGTGACCTATGATGTTTTTTACCATTTTGCCCTCGCTAGTCTACCTATAGCCTGTTATAATAGCAGAGTTACGTTGTTGGCAGACACAATTGGGCTGTACATAGCTGTTCAAAACAACGAAAGTTGGCTATTCGCAGGCTGTGTTCAGTGAAAGAACCCGCCAACCCAACAGTTTATCTCAAAACCCAGGTATTGAGATGAAGGGTGGCGGGGTACATGAACACGGAGGGGATAAAGCTGCAGGCGATGTGGGATTAATCCCAACCACAGGACCGCATGGATATTCTGCCATAGTGGCCCACCGGGATCAACACACAGACATGGAATGCGGTGGGGAAGCCATAACACGGTCCCACATACACGTGTCCTGCTGGATAATTTAATCTCAACACACACCCGCAGCAGGACAACCTCGCTCTAATACCATGAAAGAACCCATTAACCCAACAGTTCATCTCAAAACCCAGGTATTGAGATGAAGGGTGGCGGGGTACATGAACACGGAGGGGAGAAAGCTGCAGGCGATGTGGGATTAATCCCAACCACAGGACCGCAGGGATATTCTGCCACAGGGGCCCACTAGGGTCAACACCCAAACCTGGAACGCGGTGGTGAAGCCATAATACGGTCCCACATACACGCGTCTTGCTGGATCATTTAATCTCAACATTCACAAATCTATAAATAGGGCCCAAGGGGTACCTCAGAAGCCATGCTTTGGATGCTTATTTGCCACCTAGTCTTCTAGAGCTTTTTGAGGTTACCTTAGATCGGCTTTTGGCTAAAGAGGTGAAGTGCGCTAAGATCATCAATTCCGGGTATGTGGTGGGACCTCCACGCTGAGCCTTTGGGTCAGTTCCCTTTTCTTTTCCTTTGTTATTTAGCTTGCAGGAGAGAAGTAGGTGCACGATCACCCATTCCCAAAGGGTGAATTCCACATAGACCGATTTTTCGGTTTCAACATTTTTGGTGCGGTGAGTGTGGAGAGTGGTAAATATAGAAAATCTTCAGCGAGCTCAATGACGGGAGGATCAGGGCAAGGCTCGGACAGGTTTGACTCGCCACCCCCTCCCCCTCTGGCCACGGTGGGGATGTTCATAGACTTCAGACAGGAGGTGCTCAGCCTCGTCAAGTTCGCACTTTGCGCGCGGGTTGAGTGCTCGACTCCAGCAGTTCCGGTAATAGCCGCCCCGTCTTTGGGCGAGGACGCACCCGAAAGGCAAGCTGGGAAGGAGGTCACCGAGGATGGGAGAGGCTACGAGCTCCCTGGGCGTGTGCTCTTCCTGGGCTCGGCAAGCTGGGGTCGGTTCGGCGAGATGGAGGTGCGAGACCCTCCAGCTCGCCCAGCAGGGGAAGGTAGTCCCTTCAGCGAGCTGGTTTCTTCTGCCCCAGCTCTAGAGGGGTTCAGGGAGACGGCCGATGGCGTTAGTGTATTGATTTTTATCTACTTAATAAATCATGCCCTAAGGACTGTTATCCTTTGCTCGGATTGACGCGGTGGTTGACTCAGCCGTCAGTTTTTTTTGTAATGAGCTTCTTAGATGTATTTTCAGGTTACCACCAGATCAGGATGCACCCCCCCCCCTCGACATCAAAGATGTCTCATTCATCACGGGGGATGGGTGCTAGTGCTACAAAATGATGCCCTTTGCGCTGAAGAATGTAAGGGCGACATACCAGAAGATGATGGATATGGTCTTCCGAGAACAGAAGGGGAGGAACCTGAAGGTGTATGTAGATGACCTTATGATCAAGAGTCAAGACGTGAACTCTCACCTCCAGGACCTGGAGGACACCTTCACCACCTTATGCAAGTACAAGATGAGACTGAACCCCCTGAAGTTCGCTTTTGGGGCCAACATAGGGAAGTTCTTGGGATATCTCCTCACCCCCGCTGGGGTCAAACCAAATCCTGACAAGCTCAAAGCCATCATGGAGTTGGTGTCACCCCAGAATGCTAAAGAGGTACAATGGTTGACAAGAAAGCTGGCAGGATTGAGCGGGTTCCTCTCCCGACACGGGGAGAAGTGCTCCCCCTTCTTCAAGACATTGAGGGGAGGCCAAAAATTCGAGTGGACCAAGGAGTGCGAGGAAGCATTCCAAACCCTGAAGATACAGTTGACTCAAGCTCCCCTGCTCCAAGGGCCGAAGGAGGGGGAGGACATATATCTGCATCTTGGGGTTGGAGCAGAGGCCTTGAGCTCCGTCCTGGTTCGAGAAGAGGGGAAAAAGTTGCTCCCCATATATTTTGTGAGACGGGTCCTGAGGAAGGGCGAGCTTTGGTATCCCATCTTGGAAAAACTGGCCTTCACTCCGGTCATCTCGGCTCGGAGGCTCCGACCCTACTTCCATACACACTCCATCCGAGTGGTGTCTGACCATCCCCTCCACAATATCTTCGAGGGGGTGGAGCATTCGGGCAGGTTGACTAAGTGGTCAGTGGAACTGAGTGAGTTCGACATCTCCTTCGGCCCCCGCCTCTTGATCAAGGCCCAAGCAATGGCCAACTTCTTGGCTGACTACGCGGTCGAGGTGGCGGAGGAAGAACTCACTCACCCGGCTTCGTCGAAGGTAAAGGTAGATGGCGCTTCGGGGAAGCATTCCTTGGGGGTAGGGGTAATCTTGGAAAGCCCCCAGGGAACGCGAATCGAGCAAACAATGGTTTTGCACATTCCCGTCACTAACAACCAGGTCGAGTATGAGGCCGTAATAGCAGGGCTGCGCCTGCTCAGGGAGCTAGGGGTTCTTGACGTGGAGGTCCTCACTAACTTCATGGTGGTGGCTTCCCAGATCAACTGGGAGTTCGAATCAAGGGAGCCTACCCTCTGGTTATACTTAGCGAAGTTGAAGGGGGTCATCAGCAAGTTCCAGACCATCTCCATCTGACACGTGCCCAGGGAGGAGAACGAGCAGGTATATCAACGACAAAGCATGGTCCCCGGGTGGGGTGTACCATCACTGATCTGTTCTGCCTTCCATTGAAGAGTGGGAGCTGATGGAGGTGGATCAACACCCCTCGTGGATGGACCCTTTCACAACATTTCTCTCCATAGGGGAGTATCCGGAAGGGATGGACATGAAAAAGTTTAAGTATAAATCGACATATTACCTCATCCGCGATGGGCAGTTACACCGAAAAACCCTCTCGGGGATGTTGGCATGTTGCGTGGCCGGGAGGGATGTACAAAGGATCTTGGAATAAGTCCATTTCAGTGAGTATGGGAGTCACTTTGGGAGTCAGACCCTGGAAGGGACGATTGTGCGACAGAAATATTTCTAGCTTACTCTAGGCCATGACGTGGCAGAGTTCACAAGAAGGTGCCACAAATGCCAGTTATTTGCTCCCCTCCAACTACAACCGGCCCAACATCTCAAAAGCATCATGACCCCATAGCCCTTTGCCATCAGGGGGATGTACTTGGTAGGGTCATTCCCCCAGGCCAGCGGGCAGAGGAGGTTCTTGCTCGTCATGAAAGATTATTTTTCTAAGTGGTTGGAGGTGAAGGCGCTGACCAAGGTGACCTCCCAGGTTATCAGGAATTTTGTTTGAGGGGAGATCATCTGCCGGTACGGGCTTCCCCAAGCCATTGTCACGGACAATGAGCCTCAGTTCGCCAGCGCGGAATTCATCAGCTTCTGTGAGCAGCTCAGGATTGATCTTGTATTTGTCACAATCCATCACCCTAGGAGCAACGGGCAGGTGGAGGCTCCAAACAAGATCATAGTGAACCTCCTGAAGAAAAAAGTTGAAAATTTGAAGGGTAGCTGGGTGGAGCAGCTCCCCTCTGTCATCTGGGCTCTGAGGACCACACCCAATACGGCCACAGGGGAGACCCCCTTCAAGCTTTCCCATGGATGTGAGGCAGTACTCCCAGTAGAATTTGAAGTCCAGACACCTCGGGTGGAAGATGCCCGGGAAGGCAGAGAAGAGTGGCGGGCTAAAAACAAGGAAGAGTTGCGGCTCTCAATGGACATGGTGGAGGAGCTGCGTGATCTCTCCTCCATCCGATAGGAAGAAATAAAGAGGAGAATGGCTAAGTACTTTGACAAGCACGTCAGGGTCAAACAATTCACAGAAGGGGACTTGGTCTGGAAGAAGGTGGATGTAGCGAGAAGATCAGCAGCCGTGGGGAAGCTCAACCCCAACTGGGAGGGTCCATACATTGTGAAAGAAACATTGAAATTAGGAGGGTATCACCTCCGGAATGTGGAGGGCGAGACCCTAAGTCTCACCTAGAGCGGTGATGACTTAAAATATTTTTACCCTTGAGACATGTAAGTGGTGCCTTATGTTTAATAAAGCTTCTTAATGTGCTAATTCTCCTGTAGTGATTCGTGTGAATGGGTGAAGTGTTCATTTGATAGACCCCGAGCAGATCCCACTACCAGACTCTCACCTAGCTGGTAGTGCTTGATGTCACTTGATGGCATCTACCCAGACCCTGAGCAAATCCCACTGTCAGGATCTCACCTAGCTGACGGGGTTGAATGTCACTCGATGGTGTCTACCCGAACCCCGAGCAGATCCCTCTACCAGGCTCTCACCTGGCTGGCAGGGCTGTATGTCACTCGATGGCGTCTACCCGGACTCTGAGAAGATCTCGCTGTCAGGCTCTCACCTAGCTGGCAGGGCTGGATGTCACTCGATGGAGTCTACCCGAACCTCGAGCAAATCCTGCTACAAGGCTCTCACCAAGCTGGCAGGGCTGGATGTCACTCGATGGCGTCAACCCAGACCCCGAGCAGATCCCGCTGTCAGGCTATCACCTAGCTGGCAGGGCTGGATGTCACTCGGTGGCATCAATCCGGACCCCCGAGCAGATCCCACTGCTAGTCTCTTACCTAACTGGCAGGGCTGGATGTCACTCGATAGCATTTACCCGGATCCCAAGCAGATCCCGATGTCAGGCTCTCACCTAGCTGACAGGGATGGATGTCACTCGATGGTGTATACCCGGACCCCGAGCAGATCCCGCTGCCAGGCTCTCACCTAGCTGACAGGGCTGGATGTCACTCGATGGTGTCTACCTGATCCCCGAGCAGATCCTGCTATCAGGCTCTCACCTAGCTGGCAGGGCTGGATGTCACTCGATGGCGTCTAACCGGACCCCGAGTAGATCCAGATGGCAGGCTCTCACCGAGCTGGCAGGGCTGGATGTCACTCGATGGTGTCTACCCGGACCCCAAGCAGATCCCCCTGTCAGTCTCTTACCTAGCTGGCAGGGCTGTATATCACTCGATGGTGTCTGCCTGGGCCCCGAGCAGATCCCGCTGCTAGACTCTCACCTAGCTGGTAGGGTTGGATGTCACTTGGAAGAGTCCTACCCCCTCCAAAATGTTACTTGGGAAATTCGGCCTTTTTTCTAAAAACAGGAAGAGAAGAATCCTCATAGGCGAGTCGAGACTCACGGGACCAGCTCGGCAACGGGGTGACAAGCCGAGTCCTCGGCATCCGCCGAAGAAGGCGAGCTCCAGCAGTGCACTCCACCTCCCTTCAGTTTTACTTGTGAAATTTTTAACAATTATTGCTTGATCTTGGCGAGAAAAGAGGCAGCACGCGAGCGAGCTGGAAGGTGACGAGCCCTGTGCGGCGAGTGGTACACCACCAGATCGTCTAGGTCTGGCGAGCTCTAAATATCTATTTGCAGGTACGAATCCTAAAATCTATTCTAATGATAAGATCTATGCACGCGAGGTCCCACGAGGAGGAGAACTCGCAAGCGAATACGTTGCAGCAAGGAAGCTCAGAAAAAAAAGAAGAAAAAATTGAGACAAAGTTTATATCAAAGTTGTTTTCATTTATATAATGTTGTTACAAAAAGAGGAGCTCGCCTCGTCAAGGTTACAGAAAGAGGGGGAAAAGAATTATAGTAAAACAGAAAAAGGGTGCGGGTCAGCTTTTGCCTCCCCCCCCCCATTCAGACTGGCGGTCTTCGCCCACTCCTCCAGATATGTTGTCTTTGAAGCCCTTCCCGAAGAGCAGGTCAAAGCTATCCTCCTTCTCGCTGGGCGGCGTTGGCGGGAACAGGCTCGGCGTGAGGTCCCAGGCTGTGACCATCATTTGAAGGGTGCATTCGACAAATGCGATCGAGTTGACCCGTAGCCGTTAAGTGACCTCGGCCTCGCAAAAGACCCTCAGCCTCTTGTACGGGAAGAGGGCTCGATGTTGCCCTGGGGGAAGAAGATTTCCGCTTGGTGGAGGATCTTGCCATAAAGGACCTTATTATTCTCTTTCAGCGCCTCGTTCTCCTCCTCAAACTCGGTAAGGTGAGCCTCTAGCTCGGCGGAGCGGGCACGCATCTGGTTGTTCTCTTCTTACAGCCTGGTGGCACGAGCTCGCAACTCATTAGCGGCCTTGGCATCCTAAAAAACAAAAAGGGTAAACGAACTGATAACGGAGAAGGCAGGGAAATCCTAATTAAAAAGAGAGAGAAGTAACCCGGTACTTACCAGCATATCAGCTACTTGGGCGAGTAATTTCTCGGCGATGCCGAGCTTCCTCGCCACGTCGACGGATTTGTCCTTGGTGACGTCGCGTACCTTCTCGGCTTTCTGCAGGTGGTTGCTGAGGTTGAAGTCGTAGCAGATCATCATATGGTGCAGCTTCATAGCCCGCATATGGGCTTGCATACCCTCATGTCCAAGCTGCCGCAGGGTCATACCCTTGTAGGCCTCGGCGTCCTTGCGCCCGTAAAGGCCAAAGCCGAGCACATATGCATGGCCAGTGGAGAGCTAGCGGTCAGTCCAGTAAGGGTGGAGGATGGAGATGGAGACTCGGTGGGCCAGCTCATCCCACTGAACCATGGGCTCGCCGACCGAGTCTTTCCACCTTCCCCCGAAGCCAAAGAGGGGGTGGCCCTTCAGCCGCTCGGCTCGCTGGCCACTTTCTTCACAATAGGGGGAGCAGAGGACTCACCACCCCCCTTACGCTTGCCAGAGATCTCCTTCAGCGAGCTCTCCGGCGACCCATCAAAGGTGGTCTCGGGCGAGCTCATGTGTTTTGACTTTTTCTGTTGTTGTTGCTGTCTCGCCCAGGGGACCACCACAGCCCTCTTCATCTTATTTTGCGACTGATGGAGGTGAGGCGAGCTGGATCCCGCAGGATCAGATTGCTTCTTACTTGATGAGGGCTTAGATGAGGTCAACTCATCTCGACAGGCCGCCGCCGCCTTCTCCCATGCGAGGGGGTCAAGGGATAATCCCGAGTCCGCAAAAAAGTGTGTTCGCAGGAATTAGTCGTTCCCCTACATGAAAAAACTTAGTCAGAAAAATTCTATGGAATTCAGTGAGCTGAGCAAGGAGAAAAAGAGAAAGTACCTTCGCCAGTAAGAACGGGGAGGAGCGAGTTGAGGCCCCTTCGTAGGAAGACAACCTCAAAGTCTTTGTGGAGGAAGAATTTATGGAGCTTGGCGTCATTGCCGGACACGGCGGGGGGACAGTTCACTTCCTTGCCTTTATGTTGGGCCGAGTAAGGGATGTTGCCGAGATCGCCCTTGATGAAGACGATCTTAGTCATCCAGTTATGATGCTTATTTGTTATCTCGTGAACTTTGATGAGAGAGCCCCCGAAGTAGGCGATGTAATCTGGGGTCGCCTTGTATGACAAGAGTTTCCTGAAGACGGTCAGGTTGAACTCTATTTGCTCCCCGCGGAGGAATCACGCGAACGCCACCATCATGGCGATGACATTCGAGTTGAGCTACGCAGGCACCGTGCCGCAATACTTCAGTATCTGGCGGACTTTCGTCCAGAGTGGTAGGCGCAACCCCACCTCAAAATGTGCGATGGGGAAGGCAAGTTTGTCAGGGTAGAACGTATTGATGGCCTCTCCTGCACTAGGCCGACACGCCTCGAAACAGGGGGCAAGTAGCTGGTAAGGAATTTCGCGAACTCCCCCTCAGTCGTATTCCCATCAAAGAAACAGTAGTCGGTGAAGTGTTGGGCGCATTTGGAGCGGTCATCGGCGTCGGGGTTTGTCTTACCTATGCTCGCAGGAAAGTTAGAACGCGAGTACGGGAGAAGAAAGGGAGAGAAGAGGGAGTATGAAAGCAATAAAGACGGTGGACCGGGGTTGGTGAGGGGGCCTATTTACAGAAAAAGAAATCTGAGGCCGAGCTGACCGATCAGCCCAGCTCGCCTGCCCCAGCTTGCAAACCCCAGCTCGCCGACTTCCGCGATTTGCCCTATTACATGCCGAGCCAAACCTAAAGGGCAATATATTATTCAAATACCAAGCATTGAAATCTAAAAAAATATTCAAAGTTATTACAGGCTAAGGGGCGAGTACTGGTCATAGAAATCAAATACAAAAGGAAAAGGGAACAGATTCAATATGTTCGGGCTGGTGGCGAGTGCCGGTAGGCTCAGTGGTGGAGCCATTTCTATCTACCCTGGCCTCGCGTCCCCTTTCCTGCAGGTCGCCGCGAGTTGTGGAACTCGCGAATCCTCCCTAAGTTCCTCTGGGTGGTCTGGAGGCCCTCATCGATCTCGTCCAAGAGCCGGGAAGGGGACATTGCCTCGCCTGCCGGGTTGCCCCTCACCTTGTCCGCAAGCCGCACGTAGTCGCGCTGCAGTGACTCGTTGTCCTCCTGCACCTTGCACATCTCGTGCACCAGCTTCTTGAAAAGCCCGATTTCCCTCCTCGTCAGCTCGCTGTTCTCCACTTCGAAACCCAGGAAGGAGTCTAGCAAGCTTGGAGAAGGGAGGGGCTAGTAACGGATTGGACCCGAAGATTATTCAGCCTCAGACTGGCTGGGAAGAGCTGCATAGAGTTAAGCATCAACACGAAAGGAGAGTACCCCGGGAAAATTATGGGATAAGAACCGCTAAAGGTCAGCTTACCTGTCGAGCTTGGCACCCCCAAGAAAGTGTGGGGTGGGGGCAGGCTCAGGTTCTTGCCGCGGCCCGGACGCCGTGTTTTTGGCGAGAGGAGGTTGAATCCCGGCACAAGGATGGCTTCAACGCTTCCCCCCGCAGTCCCGACGGGAAATTGCTGATAGGAGGGGATACGAGCTGGAGAGTTCAGCTTCTGCGAGTCCATCCCCAGGGTCCCAAAGGGGGGTGACGGGTCCCGCGGGCGATTCTCTAGAGTTTCAAGTCGCGAGTCGCCGAGGGGGGTCATGACTCGCGTCACGGAGGCCTCGTCGTCATCCCACTGGCTGCCTGGGTCGCCGCAAAGGTCGACAATGTTTTTCCCTTTCTCAAGGGCGGGCAGAGTAGAGGAACCGGTCCCATGCTCCATGGTGGTTTTCAGGTTATCAAAGATAGGCTCGACAGCTTGGGGGAATGGTTTCACCCTCTTAGCGGGATTGGGCTCAGCCGAACCACTCTGCGGGATGCTGTGGGGAACTACGGTCAGGCTTGCGATGCAAGCAAAGGAAGCCTCGCGAACTCGGGTGAGCCTTTCTTGGATCTCTTTGGGGATAGGCATCTCGACAAGTTGGAACGAAGGGAACGAAAAAAGATACCCAGGTTTGCAGGCATATATATATAGTCGTAGGTGGACCCCACCCGAAGATTCTCTCTGTCTCCTGTCGCACTCGCCGAACACTTAGCATTAGATGATTCTTTCCGAGCTTTGTCAAGCTCAAAAAGAGCGTGGATTTTGTATAACACTGTATCCGACGAGTGGGGTTGCCAGGAGCCAGACCGATCGGCTCCTCTTTTTCCCAAGTCTCGTGCGAGCACCTAGGGGGCCTAAGCTCGGCAGCCCCCAGCTCGCTGCGGCGAGCCCGACAAGTGGCAAACGAGTAGGGGCAGTCATGCCTTCACTCGCCAAGAGGCAGGTAGAGGCAGCGAGTGCCAGCTCCATCGAGCATTCGCCAGGACAGACGCTCAATGCTGTTCTGCCTTAACATTGAGTGAAGTCCAGGCACTCAACGTCATTCTGCCTTAGCATTGAGTTAAGTCCAGACACTCAATGTCGTTCTGCCTTAACATTGAGTGAGGTCCAGACACTCAATGTCGTTCTGCCTTGGCGTTGAGAGAAGCCCGCCCAGTACACTCAGTTCGTCGAACGGTGTTCGGCGTTCGATGAATGGAGCTCGGCGTTAGTCGAACGGAGCTCGGCGTTCGTCGGGATCAATTTCTCAATAGCCGGACCAGCCGGATTGAACGGTCTAAGTCCCGGGCGAGCACTCAAGGGGCCGGAGCTCGACATCCCCCGGCTCGCCCAGGCGAGGTGGGATTACCAGGGGATGAGTAGAGCCGGAGGGCTCGCACTCGCCCAGAAAAGGCCGGCAAGTGGTAGGCGAGTAAGGCCAGTCGGGCCTGTACACACCAAAGTCTAGGAAGAGATGACAAGTGCCAGGTCCATCGAGCACTCACTGCCCCTAGCGAGCAGAGGCTTCAGGGGGCCACCTTCCCAGCGACCTATGATATTTTTTACCATTTTGCCCCTGCTGGTCTGCCTATAACCTGTTAGAACAGCGGAGTTATGCGGTTGGCAGTCCCAGTTGGGTTGCACATAGCTGTTCAAAATAGCAGAGGTTGGCTATTTGCAGGCCGTTTTCAGAAATCTATAAATAAGGCCCAAGGGGTACCTCAGAAGGCATGTTTAGATGCTTATTTACCACCTAGTCTTCTAGCGCTTTCTGAGGTTGCCTTAGCTCGGCTTTTGTCTAAGGAGGGGAAGCACTCTAAGATCTTTCGGGTGTGTGGTGGGACCTCCACACCGAGCCCTTGGGATAGTTCCCTTCTCTTTTCCTTTGTTATTTGGCTTGTAGGAGAGACGTAGGTGCGCGATCACCCCTTCCCCAAGGGTGAACTCCACAGAGAATGATTTTTCAGTTTCAACATTTTACTGGTCTTTTACTGGTCCTAGTCTATTACTAGTCTTTACCGGTCCCGATCTGGGAGCAGTCTTTTACTGGTCCCGATCCGGGACCAGTCTTTGGTGGAAAAGGGAGGACCCCTAGGGACCCTTAGGACTGGTCCGGGACCGGACTGGTCCTAACCGGAACCGGTCCTAACCGGGACCGGTCCCTAGCCAGTCCTAAACGGTCTGGTCCCAATCGTACATGTTAGGATCGGTTTTTTATGCACCACTAAGCACAACATGCTTGTTTTGACAAAGGGAAGTGGAAAGAATCAAAATATTTGGACTAAGGCTGAATTGAATCTCCTATCCTTGAACTAAAGCTAAGATAAGTTGCCTCGAGTCTCATTTCCCCCACTATTTTGATGGATCAATCTTTGGGCATTACTTTTTTCAATGGATCAACTAGATTATCCTTTGATCGCACATCGATCAAGGTGATAACGTCTTGTTCTTTCAGATAGTTCAATAGAGCATGACTCAGTCATGCATGTCTTCTCTTAGTATTAAAGAGGACATTCTTAATGACTTGAACTGTTACATGATTATCACAGTACAGGCTCAAATAATGACTTGTAGTCTAGACAAGGGAATGTGTATAATTAAATTCCTGATTCAGTCCGACTCTTCACTGGCCGAATCTAAGACAAAGAACTCGGCTTCAATAGACGACAAAACTATACAAGTCTGTCTTTTGGATTTCCAAGCAACAGCAGCTCCACCCATAGTGAATATAAATCAACTGGTAGACTTACTATTATCAACTTCAGAACACCACGAGACATCAGAGTATCCATCTACAGTAGGAGGGTAATCAGTATAGCACAGAGCATGATCTTTATTACCTCTCAGGTATCTCATCAGCCTGTCTAGGGTATCCCAATGCTATTTGTATAAGCTACTAGTAAAGCGACTCAACATGCCAACAGAGAAAGCAATGTCTGGTCTTCTATAGTTAGAGAGACTACTGAAATCTAACGTTTCTTACCACTTGGTCAAATTTTATGTGTCACATCTTAGGAGCTTATTTAAGCTCATAGATTGATTTGTCTAGCTTGCACACTTTCTCTTTTAGATCTTTATGTACATAATCTTTAGGTTGCGTCATATAGATCTCTTCATCAAGCTCTACATTCAAGAAGCTTGTCTTTACATCCATTTGATGAGCTATAAAGTTCTCGATAGAGGTTAAGGCAAAAAGAATCATAATAATGGATATGTGTCATAATGGTGAATAGACGTCAAAATAGTCAATTCACTTTGTTGTTTATAACTCTTAGCTACTAAACGTGATTTGTATCTTGATATTGACCCATCATTGTGCAGTTTTTTCTTCAATACTCACTTGCATCCTAGGACTTTAGATTCTTTTGGCAGGTCAACTAGATGTCAAGTGTTATTTTGCAGCTGCAAGTTCATCTCATCATCGATATAACATCCCCATCACTTCTAGACCCCCTTAGGTTAGGGTTAGGAGTTGAGTTGCGAGAAGAGGTCAAGAGATGACCCTAGGTTAGCTTAAACCTTAGAAATGGTTATAAGCACAACAAAGGTGCACAAGTCATCCTAGACCAATTCACTTCAAATTGGACTCACCCAATTGACCCAAAAGCCTCATCATATGGTCACAAAATTGGACAAATTGACCAAAATACTCTTTAGGTCAACATAGGTCAATCCTTCATCATTAGGTTTAATTGGATCACAAAACATGAAATTGACCTAACCTCTGGTCTTAGGACATCATAGGGGATCCAATTGACCCAAAATCCTCATCATAGGGTCACCAAATTAGGGAAATTGATCAAAATACTATTTAGGGCAACATAGGTCAATCCTGCACCATTTGGTTCAATTGGCCCACAAATCAGGAAATTGACCTCACCCCTGGTCTTAGGACATCATAAGGGACACAATTGATCCAAAAGCCCCATCATGGAGCCATCAATTTGGCCAATTTGACCAAAGTCAAAGTTAGCCATAAATTGATCAAAATCACACATATTAGCTAAAATGGCCTAATTAGGGCATCACCATGACCCAACCAACATTGGGTTGTGTCAAGGGACTCAAGACACACACATTGGACCAGTCAACCCCTCACTTGACTGAGTCAAATCCTCAAGTCAACATTGGTCAAACTTAAGCCCTAAAGAATAAATTAGGAGCCCAAATCAAATCAATTAGGCTAACGCCTAACCCAAAACCCATCCAGCAGGCCTATGAGCCATATGACCCTATATGCCCCTCTGAATTTGAATGGAAGATTTCCATGGAGGGCAAGATAGGAAATTCACCCTTTTGGCGGAGAAAGAGGAGGATTTCATGGGGTGGTTGCCACTTGGCACTCCCTCCTCTTCTCAATTGCTGCCAAGAGAGTCCACATGCATAGGGACTTCCTTTTCATCAATTCTAGCCATCTGACAGCAAGGAGAGAGGAATAAAATGACATTCAAGCCATGACCGACAACCCTCTTCCATGGCAACTACTTATACCACCCACCTCAGCCCCATTCAGACCTTTCACCACCTTCACCACCTCACAAGCAGTCGAGCCCGATCTATGGAGCATGGTTTTTGCTGGAGAACAACTGAATTGAGTAAGCTTGCCAGAGACAGTCACCACCATAGCCCATGGACACAACACCCGCCGCCAAGCACGTCTCCTTGTCAGTTTCTCCTCCCCTCCCTCTATACTAGTATCCTAGATCAATTAGGAGAGAAATCAAGCTCAATTGAGCCCAATTCCATGAGAGCAAAGTGAGATTTTACCGAGCTTTATTTCTTGCTCGGGATCGCCAGAGGAGCCGCCTCCGGCAGCCATATCACGATAATCGATGACCACCACCTCAACGAAGGTGGTGGTGATAGTGGTCTGCAGTGGTGGTGGCCTAGTGGCTGGAAAATCGATCTGGAAAGTGCCCAGGTCAGGATCATCATAGCCCTTGTCACATTGAAATACTGATTTTGATTCTTAAAATTAAAGCCCTTAGAATTCTTTTTTTTGAAAAGTTACCCGAGACAACTTTTGTAGACCTGAGTGTCTAATTTAATTAGGAACTTAAATCAACCCATTTGGGGCATTGTAGCTCTCTGTAGGCAAGATTTAGTGGGACTGCTCCTTAGGACGGGACAGTCATTATTTTGTTAATATCTCTTAAGTGACTAGGGTTATGAACCTGAAATTTGGGTCATGTAAGAATATATCCTAGATACACTTCCTGTTCAAAAAAAGAGAATTTTTGGACAACATGTGTCTATAGTTTTAAGAAAAATGTGGTTTTTGATTCTAATGGAATTTTTGTGGTTTAAATAACCTTAATGACCCAAAATTTGAGTGGAATGTTCCTTAGTAAATTATAGATCCCTGCTAAAAATTTCAAGTCATTTGAACCTCTGCATGTTGGTGGATCCAACTTGTATGTTGAGATAGGGTAGAAATTTTGGTGTGTCTTTTGCAAAAATGGGGAAATCGAGATTTCAACCCATTTGTCTTGTGCATGCCAATGGAACTTTGTCCATGGGCTTATAATAATGAAATTCATCATCCATAGTGGTGTTAGGATTTTTGGGACAAAAATACTAGGGTTTTTAATTTATTTTCATAATGTAGCCTTTTATATTAAAGGAATAAAAGTGAGCAAATTAATTAGTAAAATTCTAGTTCTCTGCCTCTAGCCATATGATGAAATTTTACACCTCTGGTAAATTATTTGGAATTTTGGAAATAACTACATGTGATAATTAGCAAAAATTACAAATAAGACCCTTAAGTGCTTTTATGTAAATTATGTTTTTATTGCCTGAAAAAATCCGAAATTTTGAATAGAGTATTTTTATAATATTTTGAAGCTCTATAAATTTTCGTAGAATTTTTGGGTGAATGATTATGATTCTTCTTTTGAATAATGATATTTTAGTAATATTGTTGCTTTATAGAAATTATGGGTCATTACACTTTAGAAAATTATAAATCTATGGCTAGGTTATTAAAATGAAGTTTTTTGACCACTGAAAATTTTCAAAGAATTTTTGGATTCATATATCTAGTACTTCATTTGCTAAATGTCATCTTAGACCAAATATTCATAAATAGTGTTCATGGATAAATTGAACTTGGAAAATTATGAAACTTGACCATTACTGTTATTTAGTACATATAATGTAGTGGAAATTTATTTTGGACTGTTGGACTCAAAGAACGTGTACCTCATGTGTAAATGTTATATATATCATTTGGTTTTGGAATTTGTATAACTATCAAATCATCATGGAATATTTATAGGTAATTAGTTTATGTCATTTGGATTAAGAATTGGTTAGCAACATTCTTGGAACATAACTAGCTCAATTGAAGGATGATATGCAATTGGCAAAAAATATTAGTGTAGAGTTTAGATCATTAAGATCACTTGGGACATGCATAAAAAATGGAACTTAGTTGTAAAATAGCATTTATATCAGTCCCTTAAATTCATAAAATTTTCAGGGAATAAACGACCTAATGTTTGATGAGAAACTTAAATAGTGTAATACTCCTTAAATAAATGATTATAACTTGATCTCATCGTAATAACGGATAGCCATAATACCTTGGGTTATCCCTAAAGTCATGGTGAATTTGTAATGGATACCTGGATCATGCAGTATATGGAGTTTTGAGTTTGCACTACGGGTCAGCGTAAAACTTAAGATCGTAATCAATATTATTAAATATCATGAGAAAGGGAGATTTGGGCTTCAGCCCATGGTATCTCCTCGTACTGTTGCGAACCCTTCACCGGGTAGACCTTGGGAAGACCAACATTAACTGTAAATCGATAAGGATAACTGAATGTTAGACAATAATAGTCTAATAGGATGAAGGTCTGAATAAGGGCCGCGCTAACATTATTAAATATCTTGAGAAAGGGAGATTTGGGCTTCAGCCCATCATATCTCCTAGTACCGCTGTGAGCCCTTCGTCGGGTAGACCTTTAGAAGTCCATGATTAACCATAAGTCACTATGTACAACTAAAAGTTAGACCAGAGTAGTCTAATAGGATGAAAGAACAACATAGCAACCTCACCCGAGTATGGGTTATAGTGGTTCATGACTCGTTAGTCCTGCGAGCTGGAGGCTCCGGATATTGATAAATTAAGGACATGTTAGTCTTGTGACCTGAAGGCTCATTAATGAATAAGATTCGAGGACGGGTTGGTCTTGCGGGCCGAAGTCTCGGATAGGTATTTTTATACCTAGATTGTACATATTATGGTGGGTTATTTGGTACTGTTCCAGTCGGCACACCGAGGGAAGAACATTGACTCTAGTCAGGAGTGTAGGATTTGGGGCCAGTAGGTTGTTTATACTATGGTCTAAAAGACTATCCTCTAAACGTGCACCCGACCATAAATACTGGTGGATTACCAACAAGAGTGCACAGGAGCGGAATGTTCTTAGCATTGGGGCTTACATAATTTCTAGGCCTGGTAGTGTGCCCGCCCACCTAGGAGTGGAGATACCCGCTCCAATTCCACCGTGAGTAATGATGGTTGATACCTGAGAGGCTAGCTACCTCCAAAAAGTGGGGAATGTTTGAAAGGTCTATGCGTAGTGTCGGCTGGGGGAGTTGCTGTTGGGTACATTGGAATAAATGTACCTGATTTGAAGAAGCCTCACCCTACTCAATGATATACGTCAAAATGTATTTGATGTGTTTTGAGTTTAGTTGTGCAGGTTAAGTATTTGCAGGGAAAGTTGAAAAGTTTCTAAGTCTATGTGTCGACACCCAGAAGCAAAGTGTCGACACTTAAGAAGACTTGTGTCGACACCCAGAGAAGCAGTGTCGACACTTGGAGTAATTGTGTCGACACCAGGGATGCTGAGTCGACACCAGAAGGAAAGTGTCGACACATAAAGGCTGTGTCGACACTCAATGAAGAAATGTCCAGTGAAGCAGTGTCGACACCCAGAGGAACTTTGTCGACATCAGAAAGTGTCGACACTTGGAGGCTGTGTCGACACTTAGAGGCTGTGTCGACACTCAGCAAATTCAACAGAGTCTAAGTACAAGTGTCGACATAGTAAAGAATGTGTCGACACTCAGCAGAAGACTCAACACATGAAGAAAGTGTCGACACTAGGAGGCTGTGTCGACACTCAGCAAAGTTCAACAAATTCTAAGTACAAGTGTCGATACAAAGGAGATGTGTCGACACTCAGTCAAAGTCTCAACACAAGAAGAATGTGTCGACACAAGGAGCTGTGTCAACACTCAGCAAAAGTCTCAACAAAAGAAGAATGTGTCGACACAAGGAGCTGTGTCGACACTCAGCAAGTATCAACACAGAAGGCATGTGTCGACACCAAGAAGATGTGTCGACACTGAACAAGTTCAACACAAGAAGATGTGTCGACACAAAGGAGTAGTGTCGACACTTAGCAGAATTCAACTAAGTACTGAAGAACAAGGAGTTGTGTCGACACACAATATCAGTGTCGACACATGTTGAAGAAGCAGTATCGAGAAGTAAATTCTACAACACAAGGAGTTGTGTCGACACCTTGAAGGCTAGTGTCGACACTTAGTCTACTTGTGTCGACACTTGGTCTATAAGTGACGACACTTAAAGACAGACTGTCTCGACACTTTCAGACAGTTACATATATTTCAAGAAGTGACTGGATGACATGACAGCTGCCATTCCAGCCGGTCTACTGTAACTGTCAGAGTTGTCAGAAAGTCGTTAGAAACCGGATCAGCCGGTCACCATGAAGGAGGCCTATATATAGGCTTATTCTGTCAAATTGAAAAGGAGATTGATTGATTATTGAAAAGATTGAAGATAGTAGATCAAGCAATTCATTGAAGGTTCAATTCAAGTGAAGATCTAAGTAGTTGGAGAGAGAGAGCTCCTTCCAAGAAGACAGTCGTTGGAACCAGGCTGTGAAGAAGGTTTCAGATTAAGATCTGATTCTTAAGTTGCAGTGATTGAAGATCAGCTGCAGAGAGTATCAACCTTATTGTGTTCTACAATCAAGAAGCTTTGAAGAAAGCCAAGTGAGGTTGATCTCAGCAGAGTTCTTCCAAGAACTCATCAAGAAACCTGTCAACTCTTCTCTCTTATTCTGAGTTGAGGTTATATACATTGTATTTTTAATTTCTTGTAGGATCCTTAGGGATCTGAGTTGTAAGCCTGAAATTATAAAGGATGAGTGGTAGGGCCTGTGTGCCTGAGTATAGGAGATTCGTATCTCTGAGTGTAGGCCTTGTGGCTGAGTGTAGGTCTTTGTGAAGACTGAGTGGTAGGGCTGTTTAGCCTGAGTTGTAGGAGTAGGATCACTCTGAGCTGTAGGAACCTGGTTGGGGTTCTGAGTGTAAGATCTGAGGATCTGAGGAATAGTGGAGGAGTTTGGCCGAATCTAGTACACTACTAGATAGGCGAAGGGGGAAAGTGGATGTACCCAAACCTTGAGGAACCACTATAAAACTGTGTGTACTCTGTATATGTGATTGATATTGTGTATGATGTTTACAGTTCTGTGAAATCTGTGATATAATCTGCCTAAAAGTTTAAAAAGATTAAGTCACATATTCACCCCCCCCTCTAGGTGATTAGGTACAATTTATTTCAAGTGGTATCAGAGGGAGGTTACTCAAAAAGGACATAACTGTCTGAGTAGATCCTGTTGGCAGATTCAGTTTAATCAAGTGCAGAATCAAGAAAATCAAGAAAATGGGTTCAACAGAGAATCATAAGGAACTTGGATCCATGAAGTTGCCAATTTGCAGAAAAGAGATTTTTGGCATCTGGAAAGAAAGGGTTAGACTGTTTATGTAAGCCTCATACCCTAGAATCTATATCACTGTTAAAGAAGGGCCATATGTGCCTATGAAGGTATCAGTCTTGGATGCAAATCAGAGAACACCTAAGGACTTTTCTGAAATGACAAAAGATGAGATTATTCTGGCCACCATGGACAAGAGGGCTCAGAATATCATTGTAAGTGCAATAGATGATGCGACATTTCAGAACTTGATACACTGTAAAACATCAAAGGAGATGTGGGATACTCTGATAGTGTACATGGAGGGTTCAGGAGAAGTTAGACAGGACAGATAGTCTTTGTTAAACCAAGAATATGAAAGTTTCAGGCAAGGCAGGTCTGATAGTATAACAGAATGCTACAAGAAATTCTATAGGATTGTCAATGAGTTGATGTCCTATGGAAGAGAATTCAGCAATTATGAGCTGAATGATAAGTTCTTGAGGTCCCTAACAAAGGATTGGGACACCAAGATTTGTGCCATAAGGGAAATGGCCAAGTTAGCAGATATTCCTCCTCCAACACTGTTTGGAAAGCTGTTATCCTATGAAATGCAGCTAATGGTAAGGAAAGAAGAGGAGAAGACTATCAGAGTTGAGCATAAAGAAAGAGCAGTGGCATTCAAGACAGAAGCCGCCAAGAAATATAAAAGTAAGTCTCCATCTCCACCTCCAAAAGTGGCTGAGACTGAGTCAGATGAATCAGAAAGCAGGAATTTTGAAAGCAGTGAGAGTGATGAGGACTTTGCAGCTTTCACAAGACATTTTCAAAAATTCCTAAAGAAGAAACAGTGGAGGACTAAGCCATCCACTTCACAAAAGTCATCAAAGAAAGACAGGAGAAAGCCAAGTCAAGCAAAGCAACTTTATCAAAAATTGTATTCTATTGCTGTAACAGACAAGGACATGTTATTGCTGACTATCCAGAGAAAAGGAAAGAGTCAACAGATAAGAAGAAGACTCAAATCAAGGCAAGAAGGAAAGGTCCTTTGTTGCTAAAAACGACAAAAGCATGTTAGATATATCTTCTTCAGAAACTGAGTCAGAAGCTGAAGCTTACATTGGACTGTTTGCTGAAGAAGAGGACGAGGAGTTCATCCAGTTAATGAACTCTATATATGAGCAGGAGGACAATTAGTGCCAGGGACTAATGGCCTTTTCAGAAGGAGGACAATTAGTGCAAGAGGAAGAGGAAGCTGAAGCCTGGACCTAGTCAGGTACAAAATTGTTCTCCAAGTTCAGTTTCTAGTACTGGTTCAGAATCAGATTCTTCAGCATCAAGTGATGAGAGTGAATCTGAATCTGAAGTAGATATTCATCAATTGATTGATGAATATAGAGTAGTGTTTCAAGCTTTAAAGAAAAGCAAATCCTTGGCCAAGATTCAGGCTAAGAAGATTGCTAATCTCAAGGTGGCTGCAACAGATTTTGATAAGCTGATTGATCAAAAACTAAATGAAATAGCCAGGCTAAAGAACATAAATGTTATTCAGATGGGGACTATAACATTCAAGAATGATCAAATTAGAAATCTGGAGATTAGTCTTTAGAAGGAGAGAGATATAGTTGCAAGGTTTTCTAAACCAAAATCTATTTTACCTTTGATAGATGAATTTGTACATCCAAAGGGTAAAACTGGATTAGGGTTTACACATCCTGCTAGGACTGTAAAGTCCAAGTCTAAGGGCAAAGCCCACTACTCAACAAGCCTGCTGTAGATAGAACAGCCAGGGTTGTACCTAAGCAAAGGTACAACAGATTTGAGTGCTGGTGTTGTGGCAAGGTTGGCCACTTTGCCATAGACTGTTGGCATAATTCTAGTGCCAAAGTGAGTAGCAATCTACCTGTTAGAAAAGCTACAGGTAGTTTTGTTAAGAGGCAAACTAACCAGCACCAAGGAACCAAGAATTCTTTGGGTTCTAAGGTCAACTAATATATTTTGCAGGTAAGTCCAAGTGGTCATGCCCCAATATGGTACTTGGACAGTGGATGTTCCAGGCACATGACTGGAACTAGGGGATTGCTAAAGGACTACACACCAATCAAGGATGGTCCTAAAGTCACCTTTGGTGGTTCTGAAAAAGGAATCATCAAAGGTTTTGGTAACATTTCTAGCAACCTTATAACAATTACTCAAGTGGCTTATGTTAAAGGTTTGAAACACAACCTTATTAGTATAAGTCAACTGAGTGATTTAGGATATGACATCTCATTTGTCAAAGATGGTTGTCATATCAGGAGATCAAATGATCAAGAGATCATTCTGACTGGTTACAAAAAGAGAAATGTCTATTGTCTAGACATTATGAGTGAGAACAATGTTTCTCCAGTGTGTCTTGTAGTTGATGAGAAAGTCTCTCATTGTGTCAAATGGCACAAGAGGCTAGCCCATCTTAACTACAAGACAATTGGCCAACTCTATAGCAAAGAGTTAGTGAGGAATGGTCCTCAGGTTAAGTGTATTAAAGATGGGATATGCTCAGCTTGTCAAAAGGGCAAGCAGACTAGATCCACCTTTAATAGCATTGAAAACAAAGATGATGTGAGGTGTTTATACCTTTTGCATATGGATCTCTTTGGTCCTATGCCAGTTCACAACCTAGGTAGGAAGGTCTACACATTTGTGGTTGTAGATGACTACTCAAGGTTTTCCTGGGTGTTCTTCCTTATATAGAAATCTGAAACACCTAGTATCTTCAATAGTTTTGTCAAACAAATTCAGAATGAGTTAGACAGTACAGTGGTCAAAATAAGAAGTGACCATGGTACTGAATTCCAGTCTGATAGTATGATAAAGCTATGTGAAGAATTTGGGATATTTTAGGAATTCTCTTCACCAAGAACACCCCAGCAAAATGGCATTGCTGAAAGGAAGAATAGAACCTTGATTGAGGCTGGTAGAACCCTATTAAGTGATACATCTCTCCCAGAATACTTCTGGGCTGAGGCAGTAAACACTGCATGCCATGTAATTAATAGGGCTACTATCACCAAAAGCCACAATAAGACCCCCTTATGAGATTGTGAAAGGCAGAAAACTAAATCTATCCTATTTCAGGATTTTGGTTGTAAATGCTATATACTTAACAATGGAAAGTCTTACTTGACCAAGTTTACTGTCAAATCCCAAGAGGGGATCTTTGTTGGGTACAGCAACAACAGTAAGGCTTATAGGGTCTACAACTTGACTACTCAAGTTGTAGAAGAGTCAGTACATGTAGTATTTGATGAAGCTAGACTCATTAACAATGAATTGTCTAGTAGTATTTGCAGCTCCACAGGTGTGACTAAGAAGATGGACAAGCTCACTATTGAAGAAGGATCTACTACAAGTCAGCATGTAGATGATAGTGGTTGTTGTCCAGGGGGAGTACTAGATGCACCTGATGCAGAAGAAGACCAAGGAGTACAGCAAGTTGAAGAAGCTGAAGGAGTTCAACCTGAAGCCAGACTGCCTCCAGCTGGTAGACATCTAAAAGATCATCCAGCCAACCAAATTATTGGTGATCTAAGTCAAGGGGTACAAACAAGGAGCAGAAATCTAAGTTCAGTACTCTACTCCAGTTTTCTATCCCAAGTAGAGCCAAAGAAATTTGAAGAAGTCATCCTAGACCCTCATTGGATTGAGGCAATACAAGAGGAGCTGAATCAGTTCAAGAGATGCAAAGTCTGGGAGCTTGTTCCTAAACCAAAAGACCACAACATAATTGGAACTAAGTGGATCTTCAGGAACAAGATGGATGAACATGGAGTGACTATAAAGAACAAAGCAAGACTGGTTGTTAAGGGATATAGGCAGGAAGAAGGTATTGACTTTGATCAAACCTTTGCTCCAGTAGCCAGACTGGAAGCCGTAAGGATGTTCCTGGCCTATGCAATCTATCAAGGGTTTAAAGTATACCAAATGGATGTTAAGTCAGTCTTTCTGAATGGAATCTGAAGGAAGAAGTCTATGTGGAACAGCCATCAGGTTTTGTTGATTCAACTCAACCTAATTATGTCTATAGACTTAAGAAGGCTTTGTATGGGTTAAACAAGCCCCTAGTGCTTGGTATGAAACCCTGTCTAGTTTCCTCATTGAGAATAAATTCACAAGGGGGAAAATAGACAAGACTCTATTCCTTAGGGAATCCAGAGGCAAGATCATTCTAGTCCAAATATATGTAGATGACATAATATTTGGGTCTACTGAAAATAGTCTTTGCAGAAAGTTTGCAAAACTTATGCAAGGACAATTTGAAATGAGCAGTATGGGGGAACTTAAGTTCTTCTTGGGTCTCCAAGTTAGATAGACTGAGAATGGTTTATCCATATGCCAGTCTAAGTTCACCCTAGAATTAATAAGGAAGTATGGTATGGAATCATCCAGTACCATGAAAACTCCTATGGGGTCAAGTATGTCTCTTAGCAAAGATGATGCAGGAAAACCTGTACATGAGACTTTGTATAGAGGGATAGTTGGATCTCTATTGTATTTGACTGCAAGTAGACCAGATATCATGTATGCTACAATGTGTCTGTGCTAGGTACCAAGCATGCCCTAAAGAATCTCATTTGACAGCAGTCAAAAGAATTCTGAGATATCTAAAGGGCACTCCTTATCTAGGCCTTTGGTACCCTAGGAATGGAGACTTTGAACTGACAGGTTATTCAGATGCAGATTTTGCAGGCTGCAAAGAAGATAGGAAAAGTACAACTGGTACCTGTCAATTCCTAGGTGGAAGACTGATTTCATGGAGTAGTAAGAAACAAACAAGTGTGTGAGGGAGTTAGAAGTGGGAGACCAACCTCAACATGTTCAGGAGCTTTAGTAGGAATGGACTTGCTGGCAGAAGGGCCTTCACCATATTTTCTTTTCTTCTTATGAGTCAGTATCTCAGGAGGGGCTTTGAGGAAAATATCTGCAGGATCATCTTCCCAATCCCGAGCATATGGACTCTGGAGGAGCACTGAGTTTCCAGGCCTTGAGAAAAGGTAGGTTGCAGAGGAGGAGCGGGAGCATCACATCAGCTAGAGGGTTCAGGCGATGAAGGGATAATG